>OX382230.1:21603914-22213103 GCA_947507525.1 Apamea epomidion | reverse complement strand
AACTTTTCCTCCCCCTCAAACAACATGTCCTCCAAACAGTCCACCACCTCCCGCAAAATGACCACGGAGGCCGCGAAAGCCCCGAAATCACTAAGGGAGAAAGTCCTTAAAAACACGGCCAAATCAGTTGTCTCGGAGAAGTTGGCGCGTCCGTCGCAGACGCCACAGGTGCCGAAAGCAGCGTCGGAACCGGACGTAGCTGGCAGTATGCTGCCACCGCCATCGGCGCCTGAGACACACACTCCAGAAGACCGCAGGAGAATCTCAGAAATCATCATAAACTGGGAGCAATGTGGCATCTCACCCCCCCACCAGATCATCTCGGACGAGGAAAGCTCGGTGGCCTCCTCGGTGAGTCAAGTCGAGAGCCATCTCGAGAGTGGGCGGCCGAGCCTTCTCTACAGAACACCGAGAAGGGGCACAGGGGTGGAGATGGACCTGGCCACCAGGGAGGCAAACACTCTCCTCCAAAAAGGCAAGGACGCCCTGGAAGCTGCGGGCAACATGAAGCGGGAGTGCAAGGCCGTAGCCCATGAGTGCCTACAGGGACTGTACGAGACGGCCCTGTCGCTGGCAGACTCGAGAGCCCGTCACAAATTTAACCTCGAGAAGGAGCGCTCTCGACACGCAAAAGAGCTTTTGCGGGTCGAGAGAGCTCACACTCGGGAATTGACGACGATGAAGGCTGAGCTCTCCCTCATGCGGACCGACGTCTCGGACACTAAGAAAGAGGCGAAAGGGATCCGGGAATGGCTGGGACACGAGACCCTTGAAGCCTTCAAGGGCATCAAGGAAGTGAAGGACGAGGTTACATCTGCGAGCCTCAGAAACGTGAAGGAGCACGAGAAGACGAGGCTGGAAAATACGAGAGCCCCGGAAGACACCCAGAGGGATACAACAGGGGCCGGCCTTTCAAGCCTCGACAGAAACTTCTCCAGCATTTCCAACCAGCTGGACGTGCTCCGAAAGACTCTGGAAAGGCTCAAAGAGGACCTTACCCAGCCAAGGAACACCGAGACGGACCCAAGTAACCTGGAGACGACAGGATTGCTCACGACCATAGCATTTGAAGAGGAGATGGAAAAGGTAAAACTACAACTACAGGCCATCGCCAACAGGCCCATAGCCTCTCCCCCACCACCAACACCTTCAATTAACATGTCACACCACCTCAAACCCATCTCGGAAAGGCTGGAGATCGTTTCAGCAGACCTCCGCGTACTGCGCGACAAAGAACCGCAAATCCAGGCGCCTCCGGCGCTGAATCTGGAAGCGGAGTTCGCAGTCGGGGAGGTGAAGAAAACCCTCCAGAATATACAGAAGGGGGTAGCGGACCTGAGCAAAGCGGATAGACCGCTACAACAACAGCAGGGCCCCAAAACCTTTGCCCAGGTCGCCAGTATACCCAAGCCCCCCAAACCAACCACTCAACCCAACCACACCCTGATCATCTCGTCGACGAACCCTGACCACACTGGGGACAACGTGATCGAGAGGATCAGGACAGCCCTCGACCTAAAAACAAGCGGAGCCCGAGTCGACACAGTCCGGAAAGCGCGGAACCAGAAAGTGGTCCTGAAGTGCGCCAGCAAGTCGGACTTGAACATAATAAAGGGCCAAGTTCAGTCGAACGCAGGGCTAAAGGTCCAGGAGCCAAAACCTCAAAACCCCCTCGTCTGCATCAGGGGAGTGCTGTCCAGCTACAGCGACGGGGAGATCGTCGATCTTCTGAAAGCGCAGAACAAACACCTTCTGCAGAACGTCGCTGTAGACGAACAGACCCTAAAGGTGCGCTATAGGAAGCGCGCGAGGAACCTCCATGAGTGCCACCCTGTTCTGGAGCTCTCCCCGGAGCTCTGGAAATGCTACACGACAGTGCAGAAAGTCCATGTGGGCATCAAGCGATGCTCGATTGAGGACCAGTCCCCTCTTGTTCAGTGCACGAAGTGCCTTGGATATGGACATAACAAGTCCATATGCAAGGCCGCAAAAGAAGTCTGCAGCTACTGCAGCGGAGCGCACAACGTAAGGGACTGCCTCACACGAGCTGATGGCAAACTGCCCACTTGCATAAACTGCAAGATAGCACACAGGACGGACAGCGACCTGGCACACACAGCGTTCAGCGAAGACTGCCAGGAACGCCAAAAATGGGATGGAATAGCGAGGTCGCGCGTTTCCTATTGCTAAGGGCGACCAGGAGAACACACACACCACTCAACCAGTCACCCCCCAAAACGCAACAAGGCCGACAGCAAGATTGAAGTTCATCCAAGTCAATCTTCAGCGCTCCAAGCTGGCAACAGAAGAACTCCACTTGGCGGCTCAGGCAAAAGGAGTTTCAGTAGCACTCGTTCAAGAGCCCTATGTAGGAAGAACAGGTGTGATGAAACAATGCCCCGGCACGCAAGTCATCCAGTGCAGCCTCAACCGCCAGAAACCAGTAAAGGCGGCGATCGTCGTTTTCGGTGGCAACCTGGAGGTCATCCACGACCCCCAGCTTGTGACCGAGAACGTCGCCGCCGTCTTGCTGAAAGCGGGCCAGCTCAGCTTAGGAGTGTTATCGGTCTATTTTGAGGGTGACCAGGAAATCGAACCTTACCTTTCCGAAACACATCACACAATACAGAAACTACAAACCAACAACATCCTAGTGGGAGGAGACATAAACGCCTGGAGCCAGTGGTGGGGAAGTGTTTCCGAAAACCATCGCGGGGCAGCGTACAGCTCGTTCCTCAATGAGCGGGATCTCCACATCCTAAACACGGGCCAAACACCGACGTTCGAGACCTACAGAGGAGACAGGTGGTGCACAAGTATCGTCGATGTTACGGTATGCAGCCTGTCGCTGCTAGGCAAGGTCGAGGAGTGGCGGGTAGAAAGGGGTCTAACAACATCAGACCACAACGCAATAACCTTCTCGATGCGCTTAGAAAAGGCCTTGGAACCCTTAAGGCCAATCTCGACGCGCATCTACAACACCAAGAAGGCAAAGTGGTCTGACTTCAGCTCGCACTTCAAGACCAGCCTAGCGGACAATGACATCACACCCGTCAGAGTCTTGGACGTCTCGAACCCAGAGGATCTGGAGTCATTAATCACAATATACACACGTAACATCCACCGCTCATGCGAGGTAGCGATCCCAAAACTGGGGTCGCCGAAACACAACGCCAAGCCCCCATGGTGGACCCCTTCTCTAGACCGTCTCAAAAAAGACGCAACGACGAAGAAGAGAAGGATCCGAAATGCAGCCGCAAGCCGGAGACACTTCACCATCCAAGAATACGTGCTGGCCAAAAACACCTACACCACAGCAGCTGCGGAAGCAGCCACGGCCAGTTGGAAGGAGTTCTGCTCGAAGCAGGACCGAGAGAGCATGTGGGACGGCATCTACAGGGTACTAAGGAAGACAGCCAGAAGACAGGACGATACGCTCCTGAGAAACACCGCGGGCGAAACGCTCAGCCCAGAGCAATCAGCGGATCTTCTAGCAAAAACCTTCTACCCCGACGACTCAACGGAAGCCGAACAGCCATACCACACCGCTCTGAGAAGGCTAGCGGAGCAGAGAAACCCCCGAGGACTGTCCGCCGACGATCCATCCTTCACGACCGCGGAGCTGGAAATGGTTCTCCAAAACCAAAATCCGAAAAAAGCCCCCGGTCCCGACGGTTTAACGGCGGACATCTGCACAGCGGCAATAAACTGCGATAGGGAAGTGTTCCTAGCGATAGCCAACCGGTGCCTGTCGCTGTCACACTTCCCGAACCAGTGGAAGGTCGCCCACGTGTGCATTCTCCGCAAGCCAGGAAAGGACGACTACACCAACCCAAAGTCGTACAGGCCAATAGGTCTGCTCTCGGTCCTAGGAAAAATCGTCGAGAAGCTCCTAGTAGGCAGACTCCAGTGGCACTTTCTCCCAACGCTCAACACGAACCAATACGGTTTCATGCCGCAGCGCGGAACCGAGGACGCCCTCTATGCTCTAATGGGACACATACGAGCCGAAATCAAAGCCAAAAAGATCGTGCTTTTGATATCATTGGACATAGAGGGGGCCTTTGATAACGCGTGGTGGCCAGCACTCAAAAGACAGATGGTAGTCAAGAACTGTCCTAAAAACATCTACGCACTCGTCACCTCGTACCTGGAAGACCGAAACATCAGGGTCAACTATGCCAGAGCGACTAGTGAGAAGGGTACCACGAAAGGATGCGTCCAGGGCTCTATTGCCGGACCGACGTTTTGGAACCTTATCCTAGACTCACTCCTACACAAGATGGCTAGAATGGGGGTATACTGCCAGGCCTTCGCAGACGACGTTGTCCTAGTTTTCTCGGACACCACAGCCGGTCCCCTGCAGCAATCAGCCAACGACACGCTAGACATAGTATCGGAATGGGGCGTCAAAAATAAGCTACGTTTCGCCGCGCACAAAACCAATGCGATGGTGTTAACGAGAAAGCTAAAATACGATGTTCCGGTACTCCACATGTCGGG
The DNA here is from genome assembly GCA_947507525.1 of Apamea epomidion. NCBI lineage: Eukaryota > Metazoa > Arthropoda > Insecta > Lepidoptera > Noctuidae > Apamea > Apamea epomidion. The sequence goes on along the minus strand of OX382230.1, from coordinate 22,208,600 downwards.
CATGCGGCTGAACCTAGTCCAAGAGGTCAAGCTGCTAGGTCTCACAATAGACTCCAAACTCACCTTCAACGCGCACGTGTCTGCGACCTGTAAAAAGGCCGCAGACATCTACAAGCAGCTGGCATGCGCGGCAAAGGTGACTTGGGGTCTCAACAGAGAGATTATAAGGACGATATATGTGTCGGTAATAGAGCCCATCGTGATGTATGCAGCGTGTGCGTGGGCCCCTGCAGCTGAGAAACTGATGTCAAGGAATCAGTTTGACTCACTGCAGAGAGGCTTTGTGCAGAAGATCTGCAAAGCATACCGCACGGTGTCTCTAACATCGGCACTTATCCTGTCAGACCAACTCCCCCTAGATCTCCGGGTAATCGAGGCCGCAACCCTTTTCAAGATCAAAAAGGGACACTCCCAAGAGTTCATACCGCCGGGTTGCGAGCTGGAGTGCAATGTGCACCACTCCCAAAATCCCCACCCAGCGCGACTCATAACAACAGAGTATGCACGCCTGGAGGACTGGACTTCTGAAACCCTGGAAACCCATCAAGTAATCGGTCCCCAAATATACACCGATGGCAGCAAGATAGAGGGGAAAGTCGGCGCTGCCCTAACTTGGTGGGAAAACGGAAAGGAGTCCAAGTTCAGTACTTTTGGCCTGGCGCCTCACAACACAGTCTTCCAATCGGAAATGTACGCTCTCTTCAGAGCTGTCAGGATGGCAAGAGAATCAAGGGCGGCCTCCGTAAGCATCCTTAGTGACTCAAGATCGTCACTCGACCTGCTGAGGAGACCGTCTGTCACTCACCACCTGGCACTCCAGATCAAGAGATGCGTCCGAGAGACCCGAGAGGAGGGCAGAGAAGTGAGACTCTTTTGGCTCAAGGCCCACGTGGGAACCGCTGGGAATGAGAGAGCGGACGAGCTGGCCAAGGAGGCAGCTCTAACGACAGAAACAGCGGACTACAACAAGGTTCCTATATCGTTCGTGAGAAGAAAGATACGAGAGGGGACTATAAAGAAGTGGCAAGCGCGATACGATTCCTCGAGTACAGGAGCGGTCACAAAAGTGTTCTTCCCAGACGTCCTAGCGGCGAAAAGAACACTCAGAGACGCAGTTCTCACACCGGTCCATGTACAAGTCCTAACAGGACACGGAGGATTCTCAGCGTATCTCCACCGCTTTCACCTCAAAGACAGTCCCTCGTGTGTCTGCGACCCCAGTTGCGATGAAACAGTCTGGCACCTACTCCTCGAATGCCCAAGATTCAGTCACGACAGAATGGAGCTGGAAGTAAAAATTGAAACCCAGCTTAGCCAGTCCACACTCCACACCATCATGGAGAGACCGGCTACCAGAAAACCATTCTTGGCGTTCGCGAGTAAAGTCGCCATAGTTGCAGCAGGGGCTAACAAAACGGACACAACCTTGCAAAGTCGAAACCGACTACCATCTACTCAAACAGTCACGACCACATTAACAACCACAACAATTACCACACAAACAACAACAACACAAAACACAACACTCACCACAACACTAGTACCATACACAATCACCAACCAACAGCCAGCACCAGCGGTAGCAGCAGCAGCAGAAGCCCGCCTACAACCAGCCCCTAGCACCATGCCCATCACGCAGTTCCTGGCATGCGGAGGAGTCGGTGTCCCAGGCGTCAGACTGCGAGGCGTCGCCCTGTTCATGAACAGGGAAGGAGAAAGGTTAGGCATAAGCTTCTGCATAGGCTCCAGCCGAGCTAGAGCCCGTATACCTATATCGCCAGGCCTTGCTGCCTTGATCAACGGAAGCACCACCAAAACGAGCATGAAAGGCAGCAAGTATGCTGCACTGCCTCAAGTAGTAGTAGCCACTCACCGTTGCCGTTTAGTGCGATCCAAAGGAAAGACGATTGCACTATTCGAGTGGGGAGAGGAGACTCCATTCGCCCAGGCAAGCTCATTGCTCCAAAAGATCAGGGAGGCAGGAGAACATATGGCGGTCTCAGCACGCACCATAAGTGTTGACGCGATGATGGTCGGAGGGGAGAGAGGAGACGTCGCAGACCGCTTCGGCTGTTTAAAAGCCTCAGAACATCATGAGGTAGTGGTCTATGAGGACAGAGGGGAAACTCTGAGTTTCCTCAAAGCCCCCAGACCCCCAACAGCCAGTGCGACGAGCCCCAATACAGCCCCGACCACTCAAAGCGGTTCAGAGAGGGCCCAGCAGAAGGCAGCCGCCGAAAAAGCTGCAAAGGAGCAGAGCGAAACTGTGAGCCCGGAGGACCAGACCCGGTCGAGGAGTCGCCTGAAAGCCATCGGCACTTTCCTCAGTGCACTGCTCCCAAGCACCAGCCGCGTATCACCATCCCAAAAGCAGGAAACAGCAGTGGAGAGGTTCTTCAGAAAACAGCCAAAAGAACCTACACAACAGAAGCCCACACCAACAAGAGCCGACAAAGGGCAGGTCAGCCCGCCGACCCTCGCAGTAAACTCGGACACCACGGACCACGTGAAGAGCGCTTTCCTCGAGTACGTAGCAATCGTGAGAGCGACCAGAGAGGTCAATCTCATGACATGCAGGAAGATCCAGCAGACCTTCCAGAGAGACTCAGAAGGACTGCTAAAGGTACTGCTCGAGGAAGCAGGGGCAGCGGTGTACGACAACGTCAGATCTCAAGTCATCAAAGGGGAAATGACGGGGTCGTACATGGCAGCCTACAGCGCGGAGAGCGGGTTTGTGGCCCTGGATGAGGAGGAAACGGAGCGCTCAGGCAAAATTAAATTCAGATCACCTAACGACGACCCAATAGTGGTTACCGCCAAATGTACCAAGATCATGCTGGACGATAAGATCCTTGAAATGGCACAGTCCATTTTGGGGACTTCAGACATCCCGGCATCGCAGGAAAGTTGGGCGGTACCCAATATCAGGTGGGTAAACGGAGTTCCGGGTTGCGGCAAGACAACCTGGGTGGTGAAGCACTTCGATGAGGAGAAGGACGTTGTAGCCACTACGACAACCGAAGCTGCCAAAGATCTAAGGGAGAAGCTTGCGCACCGCTTAGGAGACCGAGTAAAGACAAAGGTGCGCACTATGGCCTCAATCCTAGCCAACGGGTTCAAACAACAAGAGAAATGCTACCGTCTCACGGTAGACGAGGCTCTCATGAACCACTTTGGGGCCATAGTCATGGCAGTAAAGTTGTCTGGAGCAAGCGAAGTTGTCCTCATCGGAGACGTAAACCAGCTTCCATTCTTGGACAGAGAGAACCTATTCGAGTTAAGGTATACCCGTCCAAACCTGGTGGCTGGCATCACGCAGGAGCTGCTCTGCACGCACCGCAATCCGATGGACGTGGCTTTTGCACTGAGCGAGATATACTCCGGTATATACTCCTCCAAGTCGTCGCTGTCGCGGGTCCACTCCCTGAAAGTGAAAGGTTACACAGGAGCGCAAATACCAAGCACTGCCCAAAACACCCTGTTCCTGGTTCATACGCAAGAGGAGAAAGCTTCTCTTATGATTCAGGGATATGGGTCCGGCGAAGGGTCACGCATGTTAACCATACACGAGGCTCAGGGGTTGACCTACGACAGCGTAATCATCATTAACACAAAGTCCAGGAGGCTCCAAATTCACGACAGCATCTCCCACGCGGTAGTGGCGGTGTCGAGGCATACAGCCAGTTGCGTCTATTACTCCGACGACGCCGACGACGCCACGGGCCGCTTTGCAAAGAGAGCGATGGATGCGCCAACTAAGATGGTCGTCGAGTACAACTTGAAGACGGCCATGCAGCATCGAGACGTAGTCGTTGTGGAAGCCTTGCTCAGGCTAGCGAAGTCCCTGGTCAGCAAACCCACTTAAAATACTGAACACAACCTTATAAGTCATTATCCAAACTCCCAACCCAATCCTAAACAAACCTTACCCAAACCACTAACCTGTAATAAAAAAATAAAAAAAATAAATAAAAATAAATTAAAAAAAAAGTAATTAATTGAATTGTAAAACAGCATGGCAGTGCGAGTCTGTCATACTCACGTAAATGTCCTGCCGATGGTGGCGTTGCATATCCGGTCGTTGGGTTCCCTATAAAATGGTTGAACTGAACGGCGCGGATGTGTAAGTCATATCCGTGAACGGATGCCGTCGGTTGGGGCTGGTCGGCTTGCCCTGCCATGCTGTTTCTCTGTATGCATGTACTTGTATTAAAATTAAGATAAAAATTTGTAATGTAGTTACATAAATAACCAAAAAAAACAAAAGAAAAATATATATACATATATTGAAAAAAAAAAAAAAAAAAAAAAAAAAAAGATAAAACAAAAAAAAAAAAAAAATGTGATGGACTCACGTAGATTTAAGCTAGTAATTTAAGATTAAAATAACGTGTCCGACGTAGGAGCACTTTAACATGTAAAATTCGTATAAACTGTAAAACAATAACACTTTGTAAACAAGAGCGCGGACGTCCATGTCCGCGGTAAAAGAACTAAGTAAAAAAAAAAAAAAAACCTAACCTAACCTAACCTAACCTAACCTAACCTTTTTTTTTTTTTTTTTTTTTTTCTCTCGCTGAGAAATGCTTTATGCATCCCCTTCTCGTGGGGGACGAGCCGGGGTATGTGGGACTCCCTGTCAGAATGACAGTATACCCACTAAAACTCAGCGGTGTTCCCGCATCGCCGTGATGGGAGGGCCATGGGAAACCGGCTTAGCCTTTACTTCCACAGCCCTCCCGGCGCATGCCCGCCTAGCTGGCGGGCCCCGCATGCCCCCCGGGCTGGGGAGCTACGGGAATGGCCGGGAACACCTGGCCATTCCCGTCCGACACTGGTGGAGGCCTGTGCGATACAGGCAAGGGTGCCCCCGCACCCGTTGCCTGCTGGCCTCCACCTGGGAGGAGTCGGAGATGACTGTCAAATTGACGTCTTCTTCGACCCCTCCTCCGCCTTCTGAGCGCCGCCGCGTGAGGATCGTCCTCCCGCGCGCGCTCCGCCGCCTCCTTCTGGGACATGACGTGTTCGCAGAAGGAGGCGACTGCCGCCCAGGACCCCTCACCCCCCAGCATGGCGTTAACCAAACCGGGTAGTGAGAGGTCCCGTCCGATCGCCGCAATGAGACTGCGGCGAGGCTCGGACCACGACGGGCACACCTCGAGGGTGTGCTGCGCCGTGTCCTCCGCCGCGCCACAGTCGTGGCACGACGGCGTCTCCTCCCGTCCGATCCGGTGCAGGTACGATCCGAAACAACCGTGTCCGGACAGCACCTGCACCAGACGGAACGAGAGGAACCCATGCGACCGCTCGAGCCAGTCTCGCAGGACCGGCCCAAGCGCGTCGAGGGTTCGGCGGCCAAAGGCTGCGGTGGCGAGGTCCCGCGTCCAATGGACAACGATGGCGTCCCTCGCCTCCCGCCGGACGGCCTCCCGCTCTTCCGGGGCGGTGCGTTCTGCTCTCGCCCTCCGCCCCGCCATCCATTCGTACACTCTGGCGAGCACCCACGCCTCGAGTTCCCAAGGCGGGGTGCCGGCCAGAGCACACGCTGCCGCGAAGCCCACCGTGCGGTAGGCCCGCGCCACCCGCTGGGCTATGGCCCTCTGAGGTGCCCGCAAGGCGGCAGCGTTCTCCCTCCTATGGAGAGAGTCCTCCCAGATAGGGGCCCCGTAGAGGGCCATACTCTTAAGGATGCCGGCGTAGAGTTGCCGGCATCGTGCGCTGGGCCCCCCCAAGTTGGGAAGGAGCCACGATAGCGCCCCCGCGGCAACCTAACCTAACCTAACCTAACCTAACCTAACCTTTTTTTTTTTTTTTTTTTTTTTTTTTTTTTTTTTTTTTTTTTTTTTTTTTTTTTTTTTTTTTTTTTCTCGCTGAGAAATGCTTTATGCATCCCCGTCTCGCGGGGGACGAGACGGGGTATGTGGGACTCCCTGTCGGAATGACAGTATACCCACTAAAACTCAGCGGTGTTCCCACATCGCCGTGATGGGAGGGCCATGGGAAACCGGCGTAGCCTTTACTTCCACAGCCCTCCCGGCGCATGCCCGCCTAGATGGTATGGCGGGCCCCGCATGCCCCCCAGGTTGGGGGGCTACGGGAATGACCGAGAACACCTGGCCATTCCCGTCCCACACTGGTGGAGGCCTGTGCGATACAGGCAACGGTGCCCCCGCACCCGTTGCCTGCTGACCTCCACGCCCGCCTAGCTGGCGGGCCCCGCATGCCCCCCGCGTTGGGGGGGCTACGGCCGCAGAGGATAGGGAGAGCGGCAACGTAACACCGACACTCCTCTTCCCCTGCGGCCCCACCGCGTCCGCCATCTAACGGTGGCGGCCCCGTTAAGGCCGCGGAAGGTAGGGAGAGCGGCAACGTAACACCGACACTCCTCTCCCGCCGCGGCCTCCAATCCTCAGCCGCGATGTCTCCCATACGAGGGACATCGCGGCCCACCTCAGGTAGGTTGCGATGTCGCCCAAGCGGCACCGCCACCTACCCGCAGGCCGCTCGTCGTCGGCTAAGCCGCAAAGCCTTGACGAGCGGCCCCCGCTGGGGTTCCTCTTAGCTTCACCGTGGTCCTGCGAGGCCACGGCTACTGAGCCCCCCCGCCTCGTCAATGCGGGAACCCACCGGGGGGGAACCTAACCTAACCTAACCTAACCTAACCTAACCTAACCTTTTTTTTTTTTTTTTTTTTTTTTTTTTTTTTTTCTCGCTGAGAAATGCTTTATGCATCCCCGTCTCGCGGGGGATGAGACGGGGTATGTGGGACTCCCTGTCGGAATGACAGTATACCCACTAAAACTCAGCGGTGTTCCCACATCGCCGTAATGGGAGGGCCATGGGAAACCGGCATAGCCTTTACTTCCACAGCCCTCCCGGCGCATGCCCGCCTAGATGGTATGGCGGGCCCCGCATGCCCCCCAGGTTGGGGGGCTACGGGAATGGCCGAGAACACCTGGCCATTCCCGTCCCACACTGGTGGAGGCCTGTGCGATACAGGCAACGGTGCCCCCGCACCCGTTGCCTGCTGACCTCCACGCCCGCCTAGCTGGCGGGCCCCGCATGCCCCCCGCGTTGGGGGGGCTACGGCCGCAGAGGATAGGGAGAGCGGCAACGTAACACCGACACTCCTCTTCCCCTGCGGCCCCACCGCGTCCGCCATCTAACGGTGACGGCCCCGTTAAGGCCGCGGAAGGTAGGGAGAGCGGCAACGTAACACCGACACTCCTCTCCCGCCGCGGCCTCGAATCCTCAGCCGCAATGTCTCCCATGGGAGGGACATCGCGGCCCGCCTCAGGTAGGTTGCGATGTCACCCAAGCGGCACCGCCACCTACCCGCAGGCCGCTCGTCGTCGGCTAAGCCGCAAAGCCTTAACGAGCGGCCCCCGCTGGGGTTCCTCTTAGCTTCACCGTGGTCGCCGGCCACGGCTACTGAGCCCCCCCGCCTCGTCAATGCGGGAACCCACCGGGGGGGAACCTAACCTAACCTTTTTTTTTTTTTTTTTTTCTCGCTGAGAAATGCTTTATGCATCCCTGTCTCGCGGGGGACGAGACGGGGTATGTGGGACTCCCTGTCGGAATGACAGTATACCCACTAAAACTCAGCGGTGTTCCCGCATCGCCGTGATGGGAGGGCCATGGGAAACCGGCGTAGCCTTTACTTCCACAGCCCTCCCGGCGCATGCCCGCCTAGATGGTATGGCGGGCCCCGCATGCCCCCCAGGTCGGGGGGCTACGGGAATGGCAGAGAACACCTGGCCATTCCCGTCCCACACTGGTGGAGGCCTGTGCGATACAGGCAACGGTGCCCCCGCACCCGTTGCCTGCTGACCTCCACGCCCGCCTAGCTGGCGGGCCCCGCATGCCCCCCGCGTTGGGGGGGCTACGGCCGCAGAGGATAGGGAGAGCGGCAACGTAACACCGACACTCCTCTTCCCCTGCGGCCCCACCGCGTCCGCCATCTAACGGTGGCGGCCCCGTTAAGGCCGCGGAAGGTAGGGAGAGCGGCAACGTAACACCGACACTCCTCTCCCGCCGCGGCCTCCAATCCTCAGCCGCGATATCTCCCATACCAGGGACATCGCGGCCCGCCTCAGGTAGGTTGCGGTGTCACCCAAGTGGCACCGCCACCTACCCGCAGGCCGCTCGTCGTCGGCTAAGCCGCAAAGCCTTGACGAGCGGCCCCCGCTGGGGTTCCTCTTAGCTTCACCGTGGTCGCCGGCCACGGCTACTGAGCCCCCCCGCCTCGTCAATGCGGGAACCCACCGGGGGGGAACCTAACCTAACCTAACCTAACCTAACCTAACCTAACCTAACCTTTTTTTTTTTTTTTTTTTTTTTTGGTCTCGGGGGGAAAATCCTCATGGACATCCTCCGCCCTGGGGAAGGCAGAGGGGCATGCCGGACTCTTACCGGCTAAAAACCACCCCGGTGTTCCATCTCACACCTACGCCGGGGGTCGCGGGAACGTACGATCCTTCCGCAACCCCCGACTGGTGCCGGCCCGCCACCGCGGGCCTCCTCGGGTCAGGGGGGGGAGTGAGGTGTTAGACTCCCCCCCGCGACGTCTAAGAGGGGCGCGCGTGGAACACTACGCGCCGCCACCTCGGGTCCTGATGTGTGGCGGGCAACGGACGTCCCCGAGTCCGTCGCCCCTGGACCCATTTAGGGGGGCTGGAAGAGGGCGTTGTCCGCCCTCCGCCGACGCCCGGTGCGCCTGCTGCGGGCCGGGTGAGTGGACGAGATCTCCCTCTCCCTTTCCGCAGCCTCCTTCTGCGAGACGACTGTTTCGCAGAAGGAAACCACCGCGTCCCAGGACTCTTCGCTGCCGACCATCGACTCGACCACGGCCGGCAACGACAGGTCACTGCCTACTTCTGAGATGAGGGCACGGCGTGGCTCCTCCCAGGCGGCACACTCTGCCAGCGTATGCCGCGCCGTGTCCTCCCGGCAGTCGACGCAGTGGTGACACCGGGCGTCCGGCTCCCTGTTAATGCAACACAGGTACTTCCCGAAGCAACCATGCCCCGAGAGCACCTGCGTCACCCGAAACGACAGGGAGCCGTGCCTCCTCCCGAGCCAGCGCTCGAGCACCGGCCGGACCGCCTCGATGGTGACGAGGCCAGCGGTAGGGCGTGTAAGCCTGTCCCGCCATTCCGCCACCAGGACCTCGCGAAGCTGAGACCGACGCAGCTCCATGTGTCGCTGCATCGGTCGCTCACCTCGCGCCCTCGCTTCCTCGCGCCACCGATACAATGACGCGAGTACTTTCGCCTCGAGGTCCCAGGGCGGGGATCCAGCCAGTACACAGGCCGCCTCGTAGGAGATCGTGCGATATCCCCTTATGACTCTGACGGCCATCGCTCTCTGCGGTTTCCGCAATATTGCGATACTGCCGGCCGTCAGGTCAGAGGCCCACACCGGGGCCCCATACAGGGCCATCGATCGCACGATCCCCACATAGAGCCGCCTACAGGCGGCGCTCGGGCCCCCCAGATTGGGAAGCAGCGTTGATAGCGCCCCAGCCGCGCCCAACAACTTGGGCGCCAGCCGCCGGAAATGGGGTCCAAAGTCCCACCGGCTGTCGAGCACCAATCCCAGGTACTTCATGGTAGACTCGACAGCGATCCGAGCCCCCCCGACCACGATGTGTGAGCCGGGCGGCGGCGCCCGCCGGGGGCCATGAAACACCATGGCCTCCGACTTGCTGAGGGCCACCTCCAGGCCTAGGCGACGTATGCGGTCCACCACCTGTGAGACCGCAGCCGTCGCCAGCAACGCTGCCTCCCTGTGCGAGCTCCCCCGGGCAGTGACCAGCGTGTCATCCGCATAACACGTCAGGTCTACCCCCGGTCTGAGCTCGCCCCTCAGCACCCAGTCGTATCCGACGTTCCACAGGAGCGGGCCTAGGACCGAGCCCTGCGGAACGCCGCACGACATGTGGCGCTGGTTTCTGCCATCACGTCCCATGTAGGTGACACACCTCTCCGACAGATAAGCCCCAACGATGTGGCGGAGGTAGGGAGGCACTCGATGATACCGCAGTGCCTCCCGAATACAACTCCAGGGCAGGGTGTTAAAGGCGTTGGAGATGTCCAAGGACACCGCCAACATCACCCCGCCCCGGGACACCGCTTCCTCCGCCAGGACTCTCACTCGCGACACTGCGTGTATGGTGGAGCGCCCATGCCGAAAGCCGAACTGACTGTCGTCCAGATCCGGCCCCTCTCTGCACAAGTGGCCGACGAGGCGGGCTGCGATTACTCGCTCAAACAGCTTACCCACCTCGTCTAGCAGCACTATGGGCCGGTATGCGGACGACGAGTCCGCAGGGCGCCCCGCCTTCCTGAGCAGGACCAGACGACCAGATTTCCACAAAGAGGGAAACTGGCCCTGCTCAAAGCACGCTGTGTAGAGTCCTCTCAGTTGGGGCTCAAGCTCCTTCAGAGCGAGGGCTAACGCACAGCCGTGGATCCCGTCGGGCCCCGGAGCTACGTTCTTGGCCCGGAGCCGCATCACGGCTGCCCCCATCTCTGCCTGTGTCACCTCTGGGACGCTGATGGCGTTCTCCTCTGTGGACTCTGTGGCTGTGGACAAAGCCATCGGCGGCGGCATATGCTCCGCTCTTGCCGGGAAGAGGGCTGCGACCACTTCCTCCAGCAGCTCGGGTTGGAGACTCTCCGTAAGTGGGGGCGCCGCGGCTCGAAGTCTCCCTCGGACCGCGCGATAAGGGCGCCCCCACGGATCCCCGTTTAGAGTCTCCAACATCTCTTCCCTGGCTCGCGTCTTCGCCTCGCTGATGGCCAGCCACAGAGTCCCCTTCGCCGCGCGGTACACCTCATACAGCGCGGCTTCTTCGTCAGGGACCCGACGACGTCTCCTCCGGTATCGGGTGTACTGGCGCCTAACCGCCACGCACGCGACGCGCAGCTGCGCGATCTCGGCGGTCCACCAGTACACCTGGCGCCTTGCTGACTGTGCGTGGACCCGGGGCATGGACGCGTCGCAGATTTGCGTCATCGCCCCGCGGAACCACAGCGCCTCCTGCTCGACGTCGACGGGTCCGTTCATTGCCGACTCCCGGCTCCAGGCCTGGACAATAGCGGCCTCCTCGAGAAGCTCCCTGTCGATGCGCTTACGCGCCCAGCGCGGACCGTCCGTTCGCGAGGCCGGTGAACCGCGCGCGACCGTGGTCTGGGCGGAGACGTCGAAGCGGATGTATCGGTGATCCGACAACGTCTCCACCTCCACGGCGACACGCCAGTCGCGGACACGACCCGCGACAGCGGGGCTAGCGAACGATACGTCCACTATAGACCCGCCCCGCTGCCGCACGCACGTGTATACCGAGCCCCGATTTAGGACGGTCAAGCCACTCGTGACCGCCCACTCCTCCAGCGCCTCGCCCCTAGCATCGGTCACAGGGGACCCCCACGCCGCAGACTTGGCGTTGAGATCCCCCAGCAACAGCACCGGGCGAGGGTGGAGTCGGCCCACGACGGCACCCAACTCGACAAGGAACCTCTCGAAGTCGGCGAGACTCTTGTTGGGCGAGAAATACGCCCCAACCGTGGCAATGCCGTCCGCGAGGGCGGCTACCCAGCCGTGACCTCGGGTCGGGTTGACTAGAGTCCCGCCAATGATGGCCACCAAACCGTCCAGGTCTCCCACCCAGTTATCCCTGGAGGGGACGAAATACGGTTCGGCGACCACAGCCACCTGAATCGACCACTCTGCCATGCTCTGGAGCAAGAGATCCTGAGCTCTAGCAGAGTGGTTGATATTGCCCTGGAGGAAATGGTAGAGCGCCATTATGCACAATCCATTCCCTCCACACCATTCCTAGGCCGGGAGTCGGCCGAAGGGCTGCCAGGCTGAGGGGGGGGTAAAGAACCCCCGGCAGCCTTGGCACCCCCTCTCTTCTTGGTCTGGGCGGGTGCGCCACAGGCCTTTCCGCCCGCTCTGTGCCCGGCGGGCCTCCCTGCAGCTGTACAGAGGCTGCAGTTTGGCGCCGCGGAGCACTGGGCCGCCTTGTGGCCGGCCTGACCGCAGCGATAGCACAGCTCGCTGCGGTCTATTTCGGCGGTGCACCGTGCCCTGACATGTCCTATGCCGAGGCAACGGTAGCACCGCAAGGCCCTGGGTTGTAGCGGCTTCACCCTCGCTGCCACCCACCCCACCAACAGACGCCCAGCGTCGGCGACTTTGTTCGCCGCCGCCACCGGGCACCGCACCCAGATCGCGCCGAGCCCGGAAGCGTCGACGCGAATCTCGCCCGTCCGCACGTCCTCGGGCGGACATCCACCGACTCGGGCGACGGCCGCCACGACCTCGGCCGGAGTCGTCGAGTCGTCCAGTCCGTCGATGCGCAGTTCAGCGGTCTTCACCGGCCTGGACACCCGAACGTCCTCCGCGTTGAGGACCTCCCTCAATTTGGCGGCCAGGATGTCCGCCTTCTCGCCGCTCGAGGCACCCGACACCTCGAACAGCCGCGCCCCCGTCATTGCCGGCCTCATTTTGAAGCCGGTCGGTGTGCCAAGGTCGGGGAACGCGACTTTGGCTCTCGCCTCCGTCAGGACCGCCTTGTATGTCAGGCCCCTTTCGATGGCTCCGGGCTGCAGCGTAACGACTACAGCCGCGGAGCGTGGGGCTCTGACTCTAGATGGCCCCTGAGCCTTCTTGAGTGCCGATGCCGGTGCTCCAGCGTGTACCGGCGGTGCCGTCTTACGGCGACCCTTCTTGACGACCGTCGTCCAGGTTTCTGCGGTGGACGCGGGCGCGGTCGCCGAAGGTGCGGTCGCCGGGAGTGCAGTCGTCCGGGAAGTGGGTGCGGACGTGCTCGCACCGGGCTTCCTGGGCCCCCCCGCGGGCTTTTTAGCCCCCTTGGGCTTCCCGGCTGTGGTTGCCGGGCCCGACTTAGCGGGCTCCTCCTTTCTCCGCCTATCCGCAGCAAGCGGCGGCCGGAGAGTCTCTGCCGGGAGGAGCCTCGACTCCAGACTCTGCAGACGGGCATTCATCATACCCCCACACTGCAGCATGCAGATGCGAACAATCTTTTCGATCTCCGCATCCGCAGGCAGGGCGGGGGTAGGGACTGACGACGGGGCCGACGGTGGCGACGGTGGTGGGGCAGTGACGGGAGTGGAGCTTGTGGCTGCAGGACGCCTCTGCTGCCATTCCGCCCTCTGCGCAGCAAGCTCCCGCTTCAGGTCCTCGAGCTCAGATCTGAGACGGCCGTTCTCCTCCCACAGTTTCGCCGTCTCCTCTGAGCTTGTGCGACTCAGGAGGACCCCAACTGCCTCCTTGATGCCGTCAGCCGCCTCCTTCAGAGCGCGCGTGAACGTGCCCTTCAGACTGCCAGATTTAGTGGCAACCTTCAGGACGACGTCCACGCCGTCCAAAACTTGGCGACTGAGCGCCACCGCGGACAGGCTCTCACCGGCAGCCGCCTGAGCAGAGCGCCGCTCTCGGGCCAGTCGTGCCATCTCGCTGACCTCGTCAGCCGCCACCGCCTTCCGCTGCGCTCGCTTTGCGGCGTTCGCCTCCGCCTTGTTGGACCCCAGCACGGATAGGAGCGAGGACGAGGAGCCCTCACTCAGGTCCACTATCGAGGGCCCGGGGTCACTTTCCACGCTCTCTATTGGACGCTCTGCGGAAGCTGGTGTAGCGGGCCGAGAGATCGGCACGAAGCGACCCGCTCGGTCACGGCCCGGCAACCGAGCGGGGGCTCCCCCGGCCACCGCGCGACCCCGCCCTCTCTGTGCCGTTGGCACTTTGGGGGCCGACAGGTTCTCCTCACTGGAGGAGAGGCCCATCGACCCCGAGTCCTCGCTTCGCATGCGTTTCAGCGCGCGCGAGTTCAGGTCCCTGTCGGGACATGAGTCTCCTCGACTCTTGTTGCCGTCCACGACGGCACGCGGTACTTCTGCGTGGCACAGGCGCTCCAGGCTAACCCGGAGCTCCTTTTTTTGCGACGCAGAACTTGGTTGACGAAGGTCGGCGGTGGTCTGCCGGCCCACGAGACTATTGGTGCCCCCCCCAGATACGGTGGGGCTGCCTTCCGAAGAAGGGCGGGACTGACCCTCCTTGAGTAGGAGGGTACCCGCCTGGGGAATATTTCCAGTAGTCCTGCTTTCCATTATTCCTTTTATGGGTGAGGTCCCTTTTTGCCACGCTAATGACCGGATCCCCTCCGGCCATTCATCCCCTCGGCACGCTAGACCTTGGGATTGGGGTGATTTTTTAGAGAGGTTGTCTTCCTCGCGGCCCAGGCCTCAGTGGCCCGGACCCCCGGTCCTGAACCCAGGATTACGGGGTGGCCGACGGCTGGCAGAACCAACCACCGCCCCGGCGTCCCTACGCTGCCGCCGGATACCGGACAGACGCAGCGCGGACATGGACACCCTCCACCACCCACACTGTAGTGGGTTCAGCGGCGCAAACCGCCCCTCCCCAGTCTACGCCCACTCACTTTCCTCTGTAAGCAGAGGAGGAGTAGACGTATGGACTATCTGTAGCCCGGTTCCCTTCAACGACCATCAAGGATGATCGGTGATTGGAACCATGACCCTTCCCCGTTTGTTGAAGATTAGCCGCCAGCCCCAAGTGTCCACCAAAACTTGGTGGGCACTTGGAGCTGACGTTGCCCAGGGTGCGCCACGAGGAGGCTCTTCAACATGCACCCCAACCTAACCTAACCTAACCTAACCTAACCTAACCTTTTTTTTTTTTTTTTTTTTTTTTTTTTTTTTTTTTTTTTTTTTTTCTCGCTGAGAAATGCTTTATGCATCCCCGCCTCGTGGGGGACGAGACGGGGTATGTGGGACTCCCTGTCAGAATGACAGTATACCCACTAAAACTCAGCGGTGTTCCCACATCGCCGTGATGGGAGGGCCATGGGAAGCCGGCATAGCCTTTACTTCCACAGCCCTCCCGGCGCATGCCCGCCTAGATGGTATGGCGGGCCCCGCATGCCCCCCATGTTGGGGGGCTACGGGAATGGCCGAGAACACCTGGCCATTCCCGTCCCACACTGGTGGAGGCCTGTGCGATACAGGCAACGGTGCCCCCGCACCCGTTGCCTGCTGACCTCCACGCCCGCCTAGCTGGCGGGCCCCGCATGCCCCCCGCGTTGGGGGAGCTACGGCCGCAGAGGATAGGGAGAGCGGCAACGTAACACCGACACTCCTCTTCCCCTGCGGCCCCACCGCGTCCGCCATCTAACGGTGGCGGCCCCGTTAAGGCCGCGGAAGGTAGGGAGAGCGGCAACGTAACACCGACACTCCTCTCCCGCCGCGGCCTCAAATCCTCAGCCGCGATGTCTCCCATACGAGGGACATCGCGGCCCGCCTCAGGTAGGTTGCGATGTCACCCAAGCGGCACCGCCACCTACCCGCAGGCCGCTCGTCGTTGGCTAAGCCGCAAAGCCTTGACGAGCGGCCCCCGCTGGGGTTCCTCTTAGCTTCACCGTGGTCCTCCGAGCCACGGCTACTGAGCCCCCCCGCCTCGTCAATGCGGGAACCCACCGGGGGGGAACCTAACCTAACCTAACCTAACCTAACCTAACCTAACCTAACCCACATAACTTTGCATCCCGGTGACGCAATTTCAAGCTGTTTTCAGCAAATTAAATCTTTTCTAGGCTCCCTGAAACGTTCCCACTGGGAAGAACTGACAATTTCGCGAAAAACATTTTTTCGTTTTGGACTTGTAAAATTTTCACAAAAACTCCTGTTATAAAAAACACTTTTTGACTTTTTCTTCAAAATTTCCAGATTACTCCAGGTTTTTTATAATTCAAATTGATACTTACCTGCCTTACCTGTACTCCCGTGCGCGTTCCGCGAACTCGAGTCCCGTTTTGGTAGTGTTATTCGAGGTTTCCACACATATTTTGGCCGTAAATTACGTTTTTTCAAGAAAATTCCCGTTTTTTGTTCTGGATAAACTCCAGAAACCCCATAGTTAGCTAGCCCGCGCGGAGACGCGTCTTTTGACACCTCGCCCGTGCGCCTAGCCCACATAGAACATCTAAAACTCCAGAAATTTTTTACATTCAATATTACCAACAATTGACGAAATCCACCTAAGGGAGACGTGTTTTTGCACAAATCTACATAACTTTGCATCCCGGTGACGCAATTTCAAGCTGTTTTCAGCTAATTAAATCTTTTCTAGGCTCCCTGAAACGTTCCCACTGGGAAGAACTGACTATTTCGCGAAAATCATTTTTTCGTTTTGGACTTGTAAAAATTTCACAAAAACTCCTGTTATAAAAAACACTTTTTGACTTTTTCTTCAAAATTTCCAGATTACTCCAGGTTTTTTATAATTCAAATTGATACTTACCTGCCTTACCTGTACTCCCGTGCGCGTTCCGCGAGCTCGAGTCCCGTTTTGGTAGTGTTATTCCAGGTTTCCACATCCATTTTGGCCGTAAAACACGTTTTTTAAGCAAAATTCCCGATTTTTGTTCTGGATAAATTCCAGAAACCACACAGTTCGCTAGCCCGCGCGGAGACGCGTCTTTTGACACCTCGCCCGTGCGCCTAGCCCACATAGAACATCTAAAATTCCAGAAAATTTTTACATTCTATAGTACCAACAATTGACGAAATCCACCTAAGGGAGACGTGTTTTTGCACAAATCTACATAACTTTGCATCCCGGTGACGCAATTTCAAGCTGTTTTCAGCTAATTAAATCTTTTCTAGGCTCCCTGAAACGTTCCCACTGGGAAGAACTGACTATTTCGCGAAAATCATTTTTTCGTTTTGGACTTGTAAAAATTTCACAAAAACTCCTGTTATAAAAAACACTTTTTGACTTTTTCTTCAAAATTTCCAGATTACTCCAGGTTTTTTATAATTCAAATTGATACTTACCTGCCTTACCTGTACTCCCGTGCGCGTTCCGCGAACTCGAGTCCCGTTTTGGTAGTGTTATTCGAGGTTTCCACACATATTTTGGCCGTAAATTACGTTTTTTCAAGAAAATTCCCGTTTTTTGTTCTGGATAAACTCCAGAAACCCCATAGTTAGCTAGCCCGCGCGGAGACGCGTCTTTTGACACCTCGCCCGTGCGCCTAGCCCACATAGAACATCTAAAACTCCAGAAATTTTTTACATTCAATATTACCAACAATTGACGAAATCCACCTAAGGGAGACGTGTTTTTGCACAAATCTACATAACTTTGCATCCCGGTGACGCAATTTCAAGCTGTTTTCAGCTAATTAAATCTTTTCTAGGCTCCCTGAAACGTTCCCACTGGGAAGAACTGACTATTTCGCGAAAATCATTTTTTCGTTTTGGACTTGTAAAAATTTCACAAAAACTCCTGTTATAAAAAACACTTTTTGACTTTTTCTTCAAAATTTCCAGATTACTCCAGGTTTTTTATAATTCAAATTGATACTTACCTGCCTTACCTGTACTCCCGTGCGCGTTCCGCGAGCTCGAGTCCCGTTTTGGTAGTGTTATTCGAGGTTTCCACACATATTTTGGCCGTAAATTACGTTTTTTCAAGAAAATTCCCGTTTTTTGTTCTGGATAAACTCCAGAAACCCCATAGTTAGCTAGCCCGCGCGGAGACGCGTCTTTTGACACCTCGCCCGTGCGCCTAGCCCACATAGAACATCTAAAACTCCAGAAATTTTTTACATTCAATATTACCAACAATTGACGAAATCCACCTAAGGGAGACGTGTTTTTGCACAAATCTACATAACTTTGCATCCCGGTGACGCAATTTCAAGCTGTTTTCAGCTAATTAAATCTTTTCTAGGCTCCCTGAAACGTTCCCACTGGGAAGAACTGACTATTTCGCGAAAATCATTTTTTCGTTTTGGACTTGTAAAAATTTCACAAAAACTCCTGTTATAAAAAACACTTTTTGACTTTTTCTTCAAAATTTCCAGATTACTCCAGGTTTTTTATAATTCAAATTGATACTTACCTGCCTTACCTGTACTCCCGTGCGCGTTCCGCGAACTCGAGTCCCGTTTTGGTAGTGTTATTCGAGGTTTCCACACATATTTTGGCCGTAAATTACGTTTTTTCAAGAAAATTCCCGTTTTTTGTTCTGGATAAACTCCAGAAACCCCATAGTTAGCTAGCCCGCGCGGAGACGCGTCTTTTGACACCTCGCCCGTGCGCCTAGCCCACATAGAACATCTAAAACTCCAGAAATTTTTTACATTCAATATTACCAACAATTGACGAAATCCACCTAAGGGAGACGTGTTTTTGCACAAATCTACATAACTTTGCATCCCGGTGACGCAATTTCAAGCTGTTTTCAGCTAATTAAATCTTTTCTAGGCTCCCTGAAACGTTCCCACTGGGAAGAACTGACTATTTCGCGAAAATCATTTTTTCGTTTTGGACTTGTAAAAATTTCACAAAAACTCCTGTTATAAAAAACACTTTTTGACTTTTTCTTCAAAATTTCCAGATTACTCCAGGTTTTTTATAATTCAAATTGATACTTACCTGCCTTACCTGTACTCCCGTGCGCGTTCCGCGAACTCGAGTCCCGTTTTGGTAGTGTTATTCGAGGTTTCCACACATATTTTGGCCGTAAATTACGTTTTTTCAAGAAAATTCCCGTTTTTTGTTCTGGATAAACTCCAGAAACCCCATAGTTAGCTAGCCCGCGCGGAGACGCGTCTTTTGACACCTCGCCCGTGCGCCTAGCCCACATAGAACATCTAAAACTCCAGAAATTTTTTACATTCAATATTACCAACAATTGACGAAATCCACCTAAGGGAGACGTGTTTTTGCACAAATCTACATAACTTTGCATCCCGGTGACGCAATTTCAAGCTGTTTTCAGCTAATTAAATCTTTTCTAGGCTCCCTGAAACGTTCCCACTGGGAAGAACTGACTATTTCGCGAAAATCATTTTTTCGTTTTGGACTTGTAAAAATTTCACAAAAACTCCTGTTATAAAAAACACTTTTTGACTTTTTCTTCAAAATTTCCAGATTACTCCAGGTTTTTTATAATTCAAATTGATACTTACCTGCCTTACCTGTACTCCCGTGCGCGTTCCGCGAACTCGAGTCCCGTTTTGGTAGTGTTATTCGAGGTTTCCACACATATTTTGGCCGTAAATTACGTTTTTTCAAGAAAATTCCCGTTTTTTGTTCTGGATAAACTCCAGAAACCCCATAGTTAGCTAGCCCGCGCGGAGACGCGTCTTTTGACACCTCGCCCGTGCGCCTAGCCCACATAGAACATCTAAAACTCCAGAAATTTTTTACATTCAATATTACCAACAATTGACGAAATCCACCTAAGGGAGACGTGTTTTTGCACAAATCTACATAACTTTGCATCCCGGTGACGCAATTTCAAGCTGTTTTCAGCTAATTAAATCTTTTCTAGGCTCCCTGAAACGTTCCCACTGGGAAGAACTGACTATTTCGCGAAAATCATTTTTTCGTTTTGGACTTGTAAAAATTTCACAAAAACTCCTGTTATAAAAAACACTTTTTGACTTTTTCTTCAAAATTTCCAGATTACTCCAGGTTTTTTATAATTCAAATTGATACTTACCTGCCTTACCTGTACTCCCGTGCGCGTTCCGCGAACTCGAGTCCCGTTTTGGTAGTGTTATTCGAGGTTTCCACACATATTTTGGCCGTAAATTACGTTTTTTCAAGAAAATTCCCGTTTTTTGTTCTGGATAAACTCCAGAAACCCCATAGTTAGCTAGCCCGCGCGGAGACGCGTCTTTTGACACCTCGCCCGTGCGCCTAGCCCACATAGAACATCTAAAACTCCAGAAATTTTTTACATTCAATATTACCAACAATTGACGAAATCCACCTAAGGGAGACGTGTTATGTCGTGCGGTGTCCCACAGGGATCGGTTCTGGGGCCGCTCCTGTGGGACATCGGTTACGACTGGGTGCTGCGGGCCGACCTCCCTGATGGCGTCAGCGTAGTTTGCTACGCTGACGACACGCTGGTCCTGGCGCAGGGGAGGTCGCATCAGGCGGCGGCCGACGCGATGACACGCGGGGTTGCGATAGTCGTGGAAAGGATCCGGCAGTTGGGTCTCGAGGTGGCATTGCACAAGTCCGAGGCCATGTCTTTTCATGGGCCCCGGTACGGGCCACCTTCGGGATCCCAACTAATGGTAGGAGGGGTTCACATCGGCGTCGAGAAGACGATGAGATACCTGGGTCTCGTCCTCGACAGCCGGTGGAACTTCGTCGAGCATTTCCGACGTTTGGCCCCAAAACTGGAACGGGCCGGGGCCGCCTTAAGGCGGCTCCTGCCCAACCTGAGGGGGCCAAACGCCTCCTGCCGGAGGCTTTACGCGGGGGTCGTGCGGTCCATGGCCCTATATGGGGCCCCGGTATGGGCGCGTTCACTGCGGCTTCGAGCCGCACACTACCTGAACGCGCCCCAAAAGGTGGTAGCCGTAAGGCTGATCCGGGGGTACCGCACGATCTCGCGCGAGGCAGCAAGCCTCCTTGCCGGACTGCCACCATGGGATCTGGAGGCGATAGTCCTCGCGCGCCTGTATGACTGGCGCGCGGAGGCACTACGTCGGGGGGAAACTCTGCACCCGCGGCAAATCGCTGCGGAGCGGACGGACCTCCGGCGCGGTCTCATGGTGGAATGGAAGGCGCGACTATCGCAACCCAGCGCAGGGCACGCCACGATAGCGGCGATAAGACCCCTCTTTGAGGAGTGGCTAGAGAGGCGTCACGGCGCTCTCACCTACCGCCTGACGCAGGTCCTCTCCGGACACGGATGTTTCGGGAGGTTCCTGCACATCATCAGGCGGGAGGAGACGCCCGGGTGTCACCACTGCGAGGATCGCCCAGAGGACACGGTGGAGCATACGGTGGAGGTCTGCCCCGCTTGGGCAGAGCACCGCCGTGTCCTCGTAGAGGCGATCGGCAGCGGCGGCGACCTCTCGCGCCCGGCCCTGGTGCAAGCCATGGTCCGGGGCGAGAGGGAGTGGGAGGCGGTCACCTCCTTCTGCGAAGCAGTCATGCTAGCGAAGGAGGTGGCGGGATGGGCGAGGGAAAGATCCTCACGCCTCAGCCGCCGAGGGAGACGCTCCGGGCGTCGGGAGCCGCGTGACGACTCCCGGCCACCGTAGGCGCGGGCCTGCGGGCGGAGAGCAATGGGTAGCTCTCCGTCCGATCAGGACCAGGCCCGTGCCGGACGGCGTGTATGTGTTCCACGCGCGCCTCAAAGAGATGTCAGCGTAGTTGACGGGGCCCGACAGGGCCGAAGCCTGCCGGGGTAGCGGGATCGTCCGAAAGGGTTACCGCTGCCCTGGTACGTAAAGGGCTAAGGAAGGAACACGGGTGGGTTTTAGTCAGTAAGAGTCTGACACTCCCTTCTGCTCCACCCAGAGCGGGAGGAGTCATTTGATGATTTCCCATCCTGAAAAAAAAAAAAAAAAAAAAAAAAAAAAAAAAAAAAGGGAGACGTGTTTTTGCACAAATCTACATAACTTTGCATCCCGGTGACGCAATTTCAAGCTGTTTTCAGCTAATTAAATCTTTTCTAGGCTCCCTGAAACGTTCCCACTGGGAAGAACTGACTATTTCGCGAAAATCATTTTTTCGTTTTGGACTTGTAAAAATTTCACAAAAACTCCTGTTATAAAAAACACTTTTTGACTTTTTCTTCAAAATTTCCAGATTACTCCAGGTTTTTTATAATTCAAATTGATACTTACCTGCCTTACCTGTACTCCCGTGCGCGTTCCGCGAACTCGAGTCCCGTTTTGGTAGTGTTATTCGAGGTTTCCACACATATTTTGGCCGTAAATTACGTTTTTTCAAGAAAATTCCCGTTTTTTGTTCTGGATAAACTCCAGAAACCCCATAGTTAGCTAGCCCGCGCGGAGACGCGTCTTTTGACACCTCGCCCGTGCGCCTAGCCCACATAGAACATCTAAAACTCCAGAAATTTTTTACATTCAATATTACCAACAATTGACGAAATCCACCTAAGGGAGACGTGTTTTTGCACAAATCTACATAACTTTGCATCCCGGTGACGCAATTTCAAGCTGTTTTCAGCTAATTAAATCTTTTCTAGGCTCCCTGAAACGTTCCCACTGGGAAGAACTGACTATTTCGCGAAAATCATTTTTTCGTTTTGGACTTGTAAAAATTTCACAAAAACTCCTGTTATAAAAAACACTTTTTGACTTTTTCTTCAAAATTTCCAGATTACTCCAGGTTTTTTATAATTCAAATTGATACTTACCTGCCTTACCTGTACTCCCGTGCGCGTTCCGCGAACTCGAGTCCCGTTTTGGTAGTGTTATTCGAGGTTTCCACACATATTTTGGCCGTAAATTACGTTTTTTCAAGAAAATTCCCGTTTTTTGTTCTGGATAAACTCCAGAAACCCCATAGTTAGCTAGCCCGCGCGGAGACGCGTCTTTTGACACCTCGCCCGTGCGCCTAGCCCACATAGAACATCTAAAACTCCAGAAATTTTTTACATTCAATATTACCAACAATTGACGAAATCCACCTAAGGGAGACGTGTTTTTGCACAAATCTACATAACTTTGCATCCCGGTGACGCAATTTCAAGCTGTTTTCAGCTAATTAAATCTTTTCTAGGCTCCCTGAAACGTTCCCACTGGGAAGAACTGACTATTTCGCGAAAATCATTTTTTCGTTTTGGACTTGTAAAAATTTCACAAAAACTCCTGTTATAAAAAACACTTTTTGACTTTTTCTTCAAAATTTCCAGATTACTCCAGGTTTTTTATAATTCAAATTGATACTTACCTGCCTTACCTGTACTCCCGTGCGCGTTCCGCGAACTCGAGTCCCGTTTTGGTAGTGTTATTCGAGGTTTCCACACATATTTTGGCCGTAAATTACGTTTTTTCAAGAAAATTCCCGTTTTTTGTTCTGGATAAACTCCAGAAACCCCATAGTTAGCTAGCCCGCGCGGAGACGCGTCTTTTGACACCTCGCCCGTGCGCCTAGCCCACATAGAACATCTAAAACTCCAGAAATTTTTTACATTCAATATTACCAACAATTGACGAAATCCACCTAAGGGAGACGTGTTTTTGCACAAATCTACATAACTTTGCATCCCGGTGACGCAATTTCAAGCTGTTTTCAGCTAATTAAATCTTTTCTAGGCTCCCTGAAACGTTCCCACTGGGAAGAACTGACTATTTCGCGAAAATCATTTTTTCGTTTTGGACTTGTAAAAATTTCACAAAAACTCCTGTTATAAAAAACACTTTTTGACTTTTTCTTCAAAATTTCCAGATTACTCCAGGTTTTTTATAATTCAAATTGATACTTACCTGCCTTACCTGTACTCCCGTGCGCGTTCCGCGAACTCGAGTCCCGTTTTGGTAGTGTTATTCGAGGTTTCCACACATATTTTGGCCGTAAATTACGTTTTTTCAAGAAAATTCCCGTTTTTTGTTCTGGATAAACTCCAGAAACCCCATAGTTAGCTAGCCCGCGCGGAGACGCGTCTTTTGACACCTCGCCCGTGCGCCTAGCCCACATAGAACATCTAAAACTCCAGAAATTTTTTACATTCAATATTACCAACAATTGACGAAATCCACCTAAGGGAGACGTGTTTTTGCACAAATCTACATAACTTTGCATCCCGGTGACGCAATTTCAAGCTGTTTTCAGCTAATTAAATCTTTTCTAGGCTCCCTGAAACGTTCCCACTGGGAAGAACTGACTATTTCGCGAAAATCATTTTTTCGTTTTGGACTTGTAAAAATTTCACAAAAACTCCTGTTATAAAAAACACTTTTTGACTTTTTCTTCAAAATTTCCAGATTACTCCAGGTTTTTTATAATTCAAATTGATACTTACCTGCCTTACCTGTACTCCCGTGCGCGTTCCGCGAACTCGAGTCCCGTTTTGGTAGTGTTATTCGAGGTTTCCACACATATTTTGGCCGTAAATTACGTTTTTTCAAGAAAATTCCCGTTTTTTGTTCTGGATAAACTCCAGAAACCCCATAGTTAGCTAGCCCGCGCGGAGACGCGTCTTTTGACACCTCGCCCGTGCGCCTAGCCCACATAGAACATCTAAAACTCCAGAAATTTTTTACATTCAATATTACCAACAATTGACGAAATCCACCTAAGGGAGACGTGTTGGGGTGCCAGGGCAGAAAACCTCCACGTGTGCCTGGGGACTGGAGTTCCCTTCTGGATACGTCCGGGGGGAAGACCAGTTTTCGGGCCGGTGCATCCTGGGGTGCGGGCAGCTATTTCTCAGTGGGATTTTTTCCCAATGAGATCTCGCTGCCCGCATGCTAATGTTCTGCCAAGAGGAACGCTCCACACAAGCCGCTATGAGGAGCAGAGCGGCTACTGTGTGGAGTAAGAGCGGGCCTGGTGTGCACTTACCCTGCCGCCGGGCAGGCAGGAGGGGATAACCCCCCCTCCTGCCACCGTTAATATCGTAGCCCCGAAGATTGTCAAGGTCATGTCTCTGACTTTTGACGGGGGTCGAGGGTCTTGGCTTAACCGCCCGGACCGCGAGGAAGATTAACCTCTATAAAAAATTCCCCAAACCTCCAAGCGGCGGCGCACCGTGAGGGAGGTAGTAAGCTTGACTAATGGGTAGCTTGGTTTAGTCACTAGTGCGAACCACGTAATTTGAGCAAGTACAAGAAGTTTTTTACTCGTGGGAACAAATATGGATTCATTTTTTAAAACAAACCCCAAAACCACAACAGACGAAGATGCGGTGTCGGAGTCCGACGCTGCATCTGGAGGAGCGAGCACGGGAGGCTCAGTGAGCCCTCGCCGTGACCAGAAGACGGCCGCTGCCAAGAGAAAGGCACAGAGCAAGCGGCCAAGGTCAGTGGACGGCCAGGGGTCGTCCTCTGACGGGGAGCTGGCCTCGGCCAGAAAAATCCCCACCAGCAGGCGCGGAGGAGCCCGAGAGCGAGGCTTAGGGAGGGGGCTCACCGCTCGGGAGGCGGCGGAGAAAGCGGAGGAGCCCGCAAAGGTGGGGGGGTCTGGTCGCGCGGTCGCATCGGAGCCCTCGAGTGACGAGGCGGCGGAGGCAGGCGGCCCTGATGCGGACCGCAAAGAGAGGTTTGCGGCGGTCGTGGAGGCCGCGATCCGGGACGTGGCCCTGAAGAAGTTACAGACTTCTAAAAACAGGGCCATAGTCTCGGCCAAGGCCTCCATCATGGCGGCGGCGGAAGCCATTCACATCGGGCCCCCGCCGGACGTAACGTCCGATATGCGGGCGGAGGTGGCCCGCTTGACGGCTGCCATGGAGCTCCTCCGAAAGGAGAACGAGGAGCTCCGAGCAGACCTGGCCGGGCTGCGAGCAGCCGGCACAGCGCAGGTGACACCATCAAGCCAGCCCGTGCCGGTGGAGCACCAGGTCCTGAACCTGGTTCGGCAGGAGCTGGCGACCTTCCAGGCGCGGTTCGCCGTCCTGGAGGGTATAGTCCTGCGCCCCCCCTTGGCGGGTAGAACGGACCCAGGGCCGAAGAAGGCGGCCTCGTACGCGGCTGCTGCTGCCCCTAAGCCCGGGCCGTCTGGCCGGGCACAGGCGCCGGTTAAACCGGCGTCGGCTAGAGGAGCCCCGGCGCCGGCAAAACCGACGTCGGCTGGTGGAGCCTCGGCGCCGGCAAAATCGGCGCCTGCCGCCAAGCCCGCGGCGCCGGCCCAGAGAAAGGGCAGAACGGCTGGGGAGGGGAAGGCCCCAGAGCCTACGCCTTCCCAAAACAAATCTCCCACGACCAACGCTGAGTGGCAGGTGGTCGGGGAGAAGAAGAAGGCGGCCAAGGCGGCCAGGAAAAAGGCGCAGAGGAGGCGGCGCAAGGAGCGAGCCGTTGCGGCTAGGCTTCGCTCCCCTAAGACCGCGGCTGTAGTTATTACGCTACAGCCGGACGCGGTTAAGAGGGGGGTGACCTACTGCGACGTGCTCACCAAGGCGAGAGCGACCGTGGATCTCCAGGAGTTGGGGATCACCGGAGGCCTCCGGCATAGGGTGACCGCCACTGGTGCCCGCATGCTGGAGATCCCCGGTGCGACGAGTGGCCCCACCGCTGACGCCCTGGCTGAAAAGCTAAGGGCGTCCCTCAATGCGGACGAGGCTCGAGTCTCCAGGCCCGTCAAGTGCGCGGATATGCGCATTGTGGGCCTGGATGACTCGGTGACGGGGGCAGAGGTGGTAGCCGCCGTCGTCAGGACGGGCGGGTGTCTGGCCGACCAGGTGAAGGCGGGCACCCTACGTCCTGACTTCACGGGTATGCGAACCATAACGGTAAGCTGTCCCGTGACGGCGGCGAGGAAAATTGTGGAGGGCGGAAGGCTCCTGGTGGGCTGGGTGTCAGCGCAGGTCAAGCTGCTGGAGCCCAGACCTCTAAGGTGCTATCGATGCCTCGTGGGGCACCACGTGGGCGTCCAGTGCACCTTAGAGGACCGCAGCACTCTGTGCTTCCGCTGCGGCAAGCCCGGACATACGGCCGGCTCGTGCAACGCCGCGCCGCACTGCGTCGCATGTGCGGCTGCTGGCAAGCCGGCCGATCACCGGGCGGGGAGCAAGTCCTGCGCTCCACCCGCCGAAGCCAGGAGGAAGGGCAGGCCCTCCGCCGTCGTCGCCACCACCACCGTCGCCGCCACTGTCGCCGCCACCGCCACCGCCGCCGCCGCCGCCGCCACCACCACCGCCGCCGCCGCCGCCGCCGCCGCCGCCGCCACCACCACTGCCGATAGGGCCCGGGAGGGGGCTGAAATGGAGGAGTAATAACTCCTCCACTACGCCTTCTCCAGGCGAACATCAACCACTGCGCCTGCGCTCAGGACCTGTTGCTCCAGAGCATGGCGCAGTGGTCGATTAACATCGCCGTGGTCGCTGAGCCGTACTTTGTCCCGCCCAGGGATGACTGGGTGGAGGACCTGAACGGCTCAGTGGCCATAATTTCGTCGGCCGCCGCCGGTACCCCGTCCCTCGAAGGTGTCACGAGGGGACAGGGGTGCGTAGCAGCACGGTTCGGAGAGATTGTAGTAGTGGGAGTATACTTCTCTCCGAGCCGAACTCTCGCCGAGTTCCAGAACTCTTTAACAGAGTTGAGTGTCGTCGTCGCTAGAAACCATGCCTTCTCCGTGCTAGTGCTTGGGGACTTTAACGCCAAGAATTTGGCCTGGGGTTCCCGTTGCACGGATGTGCGGGGCAGGATGGTGGAGGACTGGGCTCTGGAAACAGGCCTGGTCGTCCTAAATCGGGGTTCTGTTCCTACGTGTGTGCGGATGCGGGGCGAGTCGGTGGTGGACATCTCGTTCGCCAGCCCCGCTCTGTCACAGCGTGTCATTGACTGGCGCGTCATGGAGGAGGTGGAGACGGAGGGCTCTCGGGCCTCGACTGGAGGCGCTCTTAAGCGCATGCATGGAGAGAGGCCAGTTTCCACTCCGTTGGAAGACGGGGAAGCTGGTCCTCATTCAGAAGCCAGGGCGCCCTGCGGACTCTCCGTCCGCATACCGGCCCATAGTGCTGCTCGACGAGGTCGGCAAGCTCTTTGAGAGAGTGATTGCGGGCCGCCTCGTCGGGCACCTGGTGAGGACGGGGCCGGACCTTGCGGAGTGCCAGTTTGGCTTCCGCAAGGGGCGCTCGACGGTGGACGCCATCATGCGCGTGAGAGCCCTCACGACGGGGGACGCGGTGTCACGGGGTGGGGTGGTCGTGGCGGTGTCACTCGACATCGCCAACGCGTTCAACACCCTGCCCTGGAGCTGCATAGGGGAGGCACTCCGGTATCACCGGGTGCCGACTTACCTCCGTCGAATAGTCGGGGCGTATTTGACGGACAGAGCCGTCATCTACCCCGGTCGCGACGGGAACTGGAACCGGCGAGAGATGTCGTGCGGTGTCCCACAGGGATCGGTTCTGGGGCCGCTCCTGTGGGACATCGGTTACGACTGGGTGCTGCGGGCCGACCTCCCTGATGGCGTCAGCGTAGTTTGCTACGCTGACGACACGCTGGTCCTGGCGCAGGGGAGGTCGCATCAGGCGGCGGCCGACGCGATGACACGCGGGGTTGCGATAGTCGTGGAAAGGATCCGGCAGTTGGGTCTCGAGGTGGCATTGCACAAGTCCGAGGCCATGTCCTTTCATGGGCCCCGGTACGGGCCGCCTTCGGGATCCCAACTGATGGTAGGAGGGGTTCACATCGGCGTCGAGACAACGATGAGATACCTGGGTCTCGTCCTCGACAGCCGGTGGAACTTCGTCGAGCATTTCCGACGTTTGGCCCCCAAACTGGAACGGGCCGGGGCCGCCTTAAAGCGGCTCCTGCCCAACCTTAGGGGGCCAAACGCCTCCTGCCGGAGGCTTTACGCGGGGGTCGTGCGGTCCATGGCCCTTTATGGGGCCCCGGTATGGGCGCGTTCACTGCGGCTTCGAGCCGCACACTACCTGAACGCGCCCCAAAAGGTGGTAGCCATAAGGCTTATCCGGGGATACCGCACGATCTCGGGCGAGGCAGCAAGCCTCCTTGCCGGACTGCCACCATGGGATCTGGAGGCGATAGTCCTCGCGCGCCTGTATGACTGGCGCGCGGAGGCACTACGTCGGGGGGAAACTCTGCACCCGCGGCAAATCGCTGCGGAGCGGACGGACCTCCGGCGCGGTCTCATGGTGGAATGGAAGGCGCGACTATCGCAACCCAGCGCAGGGCACGCCACGATAGCGGCGGTAAGACCCCTCTTTGAGGAGTGGCTAGGGAGGCGTCACGGCGCTCTCACCTACCGCCTGACGCAGGTCCTCTCCGGACACGGATGTTTCGGGAGGTTCCTGCACATCATCAGGCGGGAGGAGACGCCCGGGTGTCACCACTGCGAGGATCGCCCAGAGGACACGGTGGAGCATACGGTGGAGGTCTGCCCCGCTTGGGCAGAGCACCGCCGTGTCCTCGTAGAGGCGATCGGCAGCGGCGGCGACCTCTCGCGCCCGGCCCTGGTGCAAGCCATGGTCCGGGGCGAGAGGGAGTGGGAGGCGGTCACCTCCTTCTGCGAAGCAGTCATGCTAGCGAAGGAGGTGGCGGGATGGGCGAGGGAAAGATCCTCACGCCTCAGCCGCCGAGGGAGACGCTCCGGGCGTCGGGAGCCGCGTGACGACTCCCGGCCACCGTAGGCGCGGGCCTGCGGGCGGAGAGCAATGGGTAGCTCTCCGTCCGATCAGGACCAGGCCCGTGCCGGACGGCGTGTATGTGTTCCACGCGCGCCTCAAAGAGATGTCAGCGTAGTTGACGGGGCCCGACAGGGCCGAAGCCTGCCGGGGTAGCGGGATTGTCCGAAAGGGTTACCGCTGCCCTGGTATGTAAAGGGCTAAGGAAGGAACACGGGTGGGTTTTAGTCAGTAAGAGTCTGACACTCCCTTCTGCTCCACCCAGAGCGGGAGGAGTCATTTGATGATTTCCCATCCTGAAAAAAAAAAAAAAAAAAAAAAAAGGGAGACGTGTTTTTGCACAAATCTACATAACTTTGCATCCCGGTGACGCAATTTCAAGCTGTTTTCAGCTAATTAAATCTTTTCTAGGCTCCCTGAAACGTTCCCACTGGGAAGAACTGACTATTTCGCGAAAATCATTTTTTCGTTTTGGACTTGTAAAAATTTCACAAAAACTCCTGTTATAAAAAACACTTTTTGACTTTTTCTTCAAAATTTCCAGATTACTCCAGGTTTTTTATAATTCAAATTGATACTTACCTGCCTTACCTGTACTCCCGTGCGCGTTCCGCGAACTCGAGTCCCGTTTTGGTAGTGTTATTCGAGGTTTCCACACATATTTTGGCCGTAAATTACGTTTTTTCAAGAAAATTCCCGTTTTTTGTTCTGGATAAACTCCAGAAACCCCATAGTTAGCTAGCCCGCGCGGAGACGCGTCTTTTGACACCTCGCCCGTGCGCCTAGCCCACATAGAACATCTAAAACTCCAGAAATTTTTTACATTCAATATTACCAACAATTGACGAAATCCACCTAAGGGAGACGTGTTTTTGCACAAATCTACATAACTTTGCATCCCGGTGACGCAATTTCAAGCTGTTTTCAGCTAATTAAATCTTTTCTAGGCTCCCTGAAACGTTCCCACTGGGAAGAACTGACTATTTCGCGAAAATCATTTTTTCGTTTTGGACTTGTAAAAATTTCACAAAAACTCCTGTTATAAAAAACACTTTTTGACTTTTTCTTCAAAATTTCCAGATTACTCCAGGTTTTTTATAATTCAAATTGATACTTACCTGCCTTACCTGTACTCCCGTGCGCGTTCCGCGAACTCGAGTCCCGTTTTGGTAGTGTTATTCGAGGTTTCCACACATATTTTGGCCGTAAATTACGTTTTTTCAAGAAAATTCCCGTTTTTTGTTCTGGATAAACTCCAGAAACCCCATAGTTAGCTAGCCCGCGCGGAGACGCGTCTTTTGACACCTCGCCCGTGCGCCTAGCCCACATAGAACATCTAAAACTCCAGAAATTTTTTACATTCAATATTACCAACAATTGACGAAATCCACCTAAGGGAGACGTGTTTTTGCACAAATCTACATAACTTTGCATCCCGGTGACGCAATTTCAAGCTGTTTTCAGCTAATTAAATCTTTTCTAGGCTCCCTGAAACGTTCCCACTGGGAAGAACTGACTATTTCGCGAAAATCATTTTTTCGTTTTGGACTTGTAAAAATTTCACAAAAACTCCTGTTATAAAAAACACTTTTTGACTTTTTCTTCAAAATTTCCAGATTACTCCAGGTTTTTTATAATTCAAATTGATACTTACCTGCCTTACCTGTACTCCCGTGCGCGTTCCGCGAACTCGAGTCCCGTTTTGGTAGTGTTATTCGAGGTTTCCACACATATTTTGGCCGTAAATTACGTTTTTTCAAGAAAATTCCCGTTTTTTGTTCTGGATAAACTCCAGAAACCCCATAGTTAGCTAGCCCGCGCGGAGACGCGTCTTTTGACACCTCGCCCGTGCGCCTAGCCCACATAGAACATCTAAAACTCCAGAAATTTTTTACATTCAATATTACCAACAATTGACGAAATCCACCTAAGGGAGACGTGTTTTTGCACAAATCTACATAACTTTGCATCCCGGTGACGCAATTTCAAGCTGTTTTCAGCTAATTAAATCTTTTCTAGGCTCCCTGAAACGTTCCCACTGGGAAGAACTGACTATTTCGCGAAAATCATTTTTTCGTTTTGGACTTGTAAAAATTTCACAAAAACTCCTGTTATAAAAAACACTTTTTGACTTTTTCTTCAAAATTTCCAGATTACTCCAGGTTTTTTATAATTCAAATTGATACTTACCTGCCTTACCTGTACTCCCGTGCGCGTTCCGCGAACTCGAGTCCCGTTTTGGTAGTGTTATTCGAGGTTTCCACACATATTTTGGCCGTAAATTACGTTTTTTCAAGAAAATTCCCGTTTTTTGTTCTGGATAAACTCCAGAAACCCCATAGTTAGCTAGCCCGCGCGGAGACGCGTCTTTTGACACCTCGCCCGTGCGCCTAGCCCACATAGAACATCTAAAACTCCAGAAATTTTTTACATTCAATATTACCAACAATTGACGAAATCCACCTAAGGGAGACGTGTTTTTGCACAAATCTACATAACTTTGCATCCCGGTGACGCAATTTCAAGCTGTTTTCAGCTAATTAAATCTTTTCTAGGCTCCCTGAAACGTTCCCACTGGGAAGAACTGACTATTTCGCGAAAATCATTTTTTCGTTTTGGACTTGTAAAAATTTCACAAAAACTCCTGTTATAAAAAACACTTTTTGACTTTTTCTTCAAAATTTCCAGATTACTCCAGGTTTTTTATAATTCAAATTGATACTTACCTGCCTTACCTGTACTCCCGTGCGCGTTCCGCGAACTCGAGTCCCGTTTTGGTAGTGTTATTCGAGGTTTCCACACATATTTTGGCCGTAAATTACGTTTTTTCAAGAAAATTCCCGTTTTTTGTTCTGGATAAACTCCAGAAACCCCATAGTTAGCTAGCCCGCGCGGAGACGCGTCTTTTGACACCTCGCCCGTGCGCCTAGCCCACATAGAACATCTAAAACTCCAGAAATTTTTTACATTCAATATTACCAACAATTGACGAAATCCACCTAAGGGAGACGTGTTTTTGCACAAATCTACATAACTTTGCATCCCGGTGACGCAATTTCAAGCTGTTTTCAGCTAATTAAATCTTTTCTAGGCTCCCTGAAACGTTCCCACTGGGAAGAACTGACTATTTCGCGAAAATCATTTTTTCGTTTTGGACTTGTAAAAATTTCACAAAAACTCCTGTTATAAAAAACACTTTTTGACTTTTTCTTCAAAATTTCCAGATTACTCCAGGTTTTTTATAATTCAAATTGATACTTACCTGCCTTACCTGTACTCCCGTGCGCGTTCCGCGAACTCGAGTCCCGTTTTGGTAGTGTTATTCGAGGTTTCCACACATATTTTGGCCGTAAATTACGTTTTTTCAAGAAAATTCCCGTTTTTTGTTCTGGATAAACTCCAGAAACCCCATAGTTAGCTAGCCCGCGCGGAGACGCGTCTTTTGACACCTCGCCCGTGCGCCTAGCCCACATAGAACATCTAAAACTCCAGAAATTTTTTACATTCAATATTACCAACAATTGACGAAATCCACCTAAGGGAGACGTGTTTTTGCACAAATCTACATAACTTTGCATCCCGGTGACGCAATTTCAAGCTGTTTTCAGCTAATTAAATCTTTTCTAGGCTCCCTGAAACGTTCCCACTGGGAAGAACTGACTATTTCGCGAAAATCATTTTTTCGTTTTGGACTTGTAAAAATTTCACAAAAACTCCTGTTATAAAAAACACTTTTTGACTTTTTCTTCAAAATTTCCAGATTACTCCAGGTTTTTTATAATTCAAATTGATACTTACCTGCCTTACCTGTACTCCCGTGCGCGTTCCGCGAACTCGAGTCCCGTTTTGGTAGTGTTATTCGAGGTTTCCACACATATTTTGGCCGTAAATTACGTTTTTTCAAGAAAATTCCCGTTTTTTGTTCTGGATAAACTCCAGAAACCCCATAGTTAGCTAGCCCGCGCGGAGACGCGTCTTTTGACACCTCGCCCGTGCGCCTAGCCCACATAGAACATCTAAAACTCCAGAAATTTTTTACATTCAATATTACCAACAATTGACGAAATCCACCTAAGGGAGACGTGTTTTTGCACAAATCTACATAACTTTGCATCCCGGTGACGCAATTTCAAGCTGTTTTCAGCTAATTAAATCTTTTCTAGGCTCCCTGAAACGTTCCCACTGGGAAGAACTGACTATTTCGCGAAAATCATTTTTTCGTTTTGGACTTGTAAAAATTTCACAAAAACTCCTGTTATAAAAAACACTTTTTGACTTTTTCTTCAAAATTTCCAGATTACTCCAGGTTTTTTATAATTCAAATTGATACTTACCTGCCTTACCTGTACTCCCGTGCGCGTTCCGCGAACTCGAGTCCCGTTTTGGTAGTGTTATTCGAGGTTTCCACACATATTTTGGCCGTAAATTACGTTTTTTCAAGAAAATTCCCGTTTTTTGTTCTGGATAAACTCCAGAAACCCCATAGTTAGCTAGCCCGCGCGGAGACGCGTCTTTTGACACCTCGCCCGTGCGCCTAGCCCACATAGAACATCTAAAACTCCAGAAATTTTTTACATTCAATATTACCAACAATTGACGAAATCCACCTAAGGGAGACGTGTTTTTGCACAAATCTACATAACTTTGCATCCCGGTGACGCAATTTCAAGCTGTTTTCAGCTAATTAAATCTTTTCTAGGCTCCCTGAAACGTTCCCACTGGGAAGAACTGACTATTTCGCGAAAATCATTTTTTCGTTTTGGACTTGTAAAAATTTCACAAAAACTCCTGTTATAAAAAACACTTTTTGACTTTTTCTTCAAAATTTCCAGATTACTCCAGGTTTTTTATAATTCAAATTGATACTTACCTGCCTTACCTGTACTCCCGTGCGCGTTCCGCGAACTCGAGTCCCGTTTTGGTAGTGTTATTCGAGGTTTCCACACATATTTTGGCCGTAAATTACGTTTTTTCAAGAAAATTCCCGTTTTTTGTTCTGGATAAACTCCAGAAACCCCATAGTTAGCTAGCCCGCGCGGAGACGCGTCTTTTGACACCTCGCCCGTGCGCCTAGCCCACATAGAACATCTAAAACTCCAGAAATTTTTTACATTCAATATTACCAACAATTGACGAAATCCACCTAAGGGAGACGTGTTTTTGCACAAATCTACATAACTTTGCATCCCGGTGACGCAATTTCAAGCTGTTTTCAGCTAATTAAATCTTTTCTAGGCTCCCTGAAACGTTCCCACTGGGAAGAACTGACTATTTCGCGAAAATCATTTTTTCGTTTTGGACTTGTAAAAATTTCACAAAAACTCCTGTTATAAAAAACACTTTTTGACTTTTTCTTCAAAATTTCCAGATTACTCCAGGTTTTTTATAATTCAAATTGATACTTACCTGCCTTACCTGTACTCCCGTGCGCGTTCCGCGAACTCGAGTCCCGTTTTGGTAGTGTTATTCGAGGTTTCCACACATATTTTGGCCGTAAATTACGTTTTTTCAAGAAAATTCCCGTTTTTTGTTCTGGATAAACTCCAGAAACCCCATAGTTAGCTAGCCCGCGCGGAGACGCGTCTTTTGACACCTCGCCCGTGCGCCTAGCCCACATAGAACATCTAAAACTCCAGAAATTTTTTACATTCAATATTACCAACAATTGACGAAATCCACCTAAGGGAGACGTGTTTTTGCACAAATCTACATAACTTTGCATCCCGGTGACGCAATTTCAAGCTGTTTTCAGCTAATTAAATCTTTTCTAGGCTCCCTGAAACGTTCCCACTGGGAAGAACTGACTATTTCGCGAAAATCATTTTTTCGTTTTGGACTTGTAAAAATTTCACAAAAACTCCTGTTATAAAAAACACTTTTTGACTTTTTCTTCAAAATTTCCAGATTACTCCAGGTTTTTTATAATTCAAATTGATACTTACCTGCCTTACCTGTACTCCCGTGCGCGTTCCGCGAACTCGAGTCCCGTTTTGGTAGTGTTATTCGAGGTTTCCACACATATTTTGGCCGTAAATTACGTTTTTTCAAGAAAATTCCCGTTTTTTGTTCTGGATAAACTCCAGAAACCCCATAGTTAGCTAGCCCGCGCGGAGACGCGTCTTTTGACACCTCGCCCGTGCGCCTAGCCCACATAGAACATCTAAAACTCCAGAAATTTTTTACATTCAATATTACCAACAATTGACGAAATCCACCTAAGGGAGACGTGTTTTTGCACAAATCTACATAACTTTGCATCCCGGTGACGCAATTTCAAGCTGTTTTCAGCTAATTAAATCTTTTCTAGGCTCCCTGAAACGTTCCCACTGGGAAGAACTGACTATTTCGCGAAAATCATTTTTTCGTTTTGGACTTGTAAAAATTTCACAAAAACTCCTGTTATAAAAAACACTTTTTGACTTTTTCTTCAAAATTTCCAGATTACTCCAGGTTTTTTATAATTCAAATTGATACTTACCTGCCTTACCTGTACTCCCGTGCGCGTTCCGCGAACTCGAGTCCCGTTTTGGTAGTGTTATTCGAGGTTTCCACACATATTTTGGCCGTAAATTACGTTTTTTCAAGAAAATTCCCGTTTTTTGTTCTGGATAAACTCCAGAAACCCCATAGTTAGCTAGCCCGCGCGGAGACGCGTCTTTTGACACCTCGCCCGTGCGCCTAGCCCACATAGAACATCTAAAACTCCAGAAATTTTTTACATTCAATATTACCAACAATTGACGAAATCCACCTAAGGGAGACGTGTTTTTGCACAAATCTACATAACTTTGCATCCCGGTGACGCAATTTCAAGCTGTTTTCAGCTAATTAAATCTTTTCTAGGCTCCCTGAAACGTTCCCACTGGGAAGAACTGACTATTTCGCGAAAATCATTTTTTCGTTTTGGACTTGTAAAAATTTCACAAAAACTCCTGTTATAAAAAACACTTTTTGACTTTTTCTTCAAAATTTCCAGATTACTCCAGGTTTTTTATAATTCAAATTGATACTTACCTGCCTTACCTGTACTCCCGTGCGCGTTCCGCGAACTCGAGTCCCGTTTTGGTAGTGTTATTCGAGGTTTCCACACATATTTTGGCCGTAAATTACGTTTTTTCAAGAAAATTCCCGTTTTTTGTTCTGGATAAACTCCAGAAACCCCATAGTTAGCTAGCCCGCGCGGAGACGCGTCTTTTGACACCTCGCCCGTGCGCCTAGCCCACATAGAACATCTAAAACTCCAGAAATTTTTTACATTCAATATTACCAACAATTGACGAAATCCACCTAAGGGAGACGTGTTTTTGCACAAATCTACATAACTTTGCATCCCGGTGACGCAATTTCAAGCTGTTTTCAGCTAATTAAATCTTTTCTAGGCTCCCTGAAACGTTCCCACTGGGAAGAACTGACTATTTCGCGAAAATCATTTTTTCGTTTTGGACTTGTAAAAATTTCACAAAAACTCCTGTTATAAAAAACACTTTTTGACTTTTTCTTCAAAATTTCCAGATTACTCCAGGTTTTTTATAATTCAAATTGATACTTACCTGCCTTACCTGTACTCCCGTGCGCGTTCCGCGAACTCGAGTCCCGTTTTGGTAGTGTTATTCGAGGTTTCCACACATATTTTGGCCGTAAATTACGTTTTTTCAAGAAAATTCCCGTTTTTTGTTCTGGATAAACTCCAGAAACCCCATAGTTAGCTAGCCCGCGCGGAGACGCGTCTTTTGACACCTCGCCCGTGCGCCTAGCCCACATAGAACATCTAAAACTCCAGAAATTTTTTACATTCAATATTACCAACAATTGACGAAATCCACCTAAGGGAGACGTGTTTTTGCACAAATCTACATAACTTTGCATCCCGGTGACGCAATTTCAAGCTGTTTTCAGCTAATTAAATCTTTTCTAGGCTCCCTGAAACGTTCCCACTGGGAAGAACTGACTATTTCGCGAAAATCATTTTTTCGTTTTGGACTTGTAAAAATTTCACAAAAACTCCTGTTATAAAAAACACTTTTTGACTTTTTCTTCAAAATTTCCAGATTACTCCAGGTTTTTTATAATTCAAATTGATACTTACCTGCCTTACCTGTACTCCCGTGCGCGTTCCGCGAACTCGAGTCCCGTTTTGGTAGTGTTATTCGAGGTTTCCACACATATTTTGGCCGTAAATTACGTTTTTTCAAGAAAATTCCCGTTTTTTGTTCTGGATAAACTCCAGAAACCCCATAGTTAGCTAGCCCGCGCGGAGACGCGTCTTTTGACACCTCGCCCGTGCGCCTAGCCCACATAGAACATCTAAAACTCCAGAAATTTTTTACATTCAATATTACCAACAATTGACGAAATCCACCTAAGGGAGACGTGTTTTTGCACAAATCTACATAACTTTGCATCCCGGTGACGCAATTTCAAGCTGTTTTCAGCTAATTAAATCTTTTCTAGGCTCCCTGAAACGTTCCCACTGGGAAGAACTGACTATTTCGCGAAAATCATTTTTTCGTTTTGGACTTGTAAAAATTTCACAAAAACTCCTGTTATAAAAAACACTTTTTGACTTTTTCTTCAAAATTTCCAGATTACTCCAGGTTTTTTATAATTCAAATTGATACTTACCTGCCTTACCTGTACTCCCGTGCGCGTTCCGCGAACTCGAGTCCCGTTTTGGTAGTGTTATTCGAGGTTTCCACACATATTTTGGCCGTAAATTACGTTTTTTCAAGAAAATTCCCGTTTTTTGTTCTGGATAAACTCCAGAAACCCCATAGTTAGCTAGCCCGCGCGGAGACGCGTCTTTTGACACCTCGCCCGTGCGCCTAGCCCACATAGAACATCTAAAACTCCAGAAATTTTTTACATTCAATATTACCAACAATTGACGAAATCCACCTAAGGGAGACGTGTTTTTGCACAAATCTACATAACTTTGCATCCCGGTGACGCAATTTCAAGCTGTTTTCAGCTAATTAAATCTTTTCTAGGCTCCCTGAAACGTTCCCACTGGGAAGAACTGACTATTTCGCGAAAATCATTTTTTCGTTTTGGACTTGTAAAAATTTCACAAAAACTCCTGTTATAAAAAACACTTTTTGACTTTTTCTTCAAAATTTCCAGATTACTCCAGGTTTTTTATAATTCAAATTGATACTTACCTGCCTTACCTGTACTCCCGTGCGCGTTCCGCGAACTCGAGTCCCGTTTTGGTAGTGTTATTCGAGGTTTCCACACATATTTTGGCCGTAAATTACGTTTTTTCAAGAAAATTCCCGTTTTTTGTTCTGGATAAACTCCAGAAACCCCATAGTTAGCTAGCCCGCGCGGAGACGCGTCTTTTGACACCTCGCCCGTGCGCCTAGCCCACATAGAACATCTAAAACTCCAGAAATTTTTTACATTCAATATTACCAACAATTGACGAAATCCACCTAAGGGAGACGTGTTTTTCCACAAATCTACATAACTTTGCATCCCGGTGACGCAATTTCAAGCTGTTTTCAGCTAATTAAATCTTTTCTAGGCTCCCTGAAACGTTCCCACTGGGAAGAACTGACTATTTCGCGAAAATCATTTTTTCGTTTTGGACTTGTAAAAATTTCACAAAAACTCCTGTTATAAAAAACACTTTTTGACTTTTTCTTCAAAATTTCCAGATTACTCCAGGTTTTTTATAATTCAAATTGATACTTACCTGCCTTACCTGTACTCCCGTGCGCGTTCCGCGAACTCGAGTCCCGTTTTGGTAGTGTTATTCGAGGTTTCCACACATATTTTGGCCGTAAATTACGTTTTTTCAAGAAAATTCCCGTTTTTTGTTCTGGATAAACTCCAGAAACCCCATAGTTAGCTAGCCCGCGCGGAGACGCGTCTTTTGACACCTCGCCCGTGCGCCTAGCCCACATAGAACATCTAAAACTCCAGAAATTTTTTACATTCAATATTACCAACAATTGACGAAATCCACCTAAGGGAGACGTGTTTTTGCACAAATCTACATAACTTTGCATCCCGGTGACGCAATTTCAAGCTGTTTTCAGCTAATTAAATCTTTTCTAGGCTCCCTGAAACGTTCCCACTGGGAAGAACTGACTATTTCGCGAAAATCATTTTTTCGTTTTGGACTTGTAAAAATTTCACAAAAACTCCTGTTATAAAAAACACTTTTTGACTTTTTCTTCAAAATTTCCAGATTACTCCAGGTTTTTTATAATTCAAATTGATACTTACCTGCCTTACCTGTACTCCCGTGCGCGTTCCGCGAACTCGAGTCCCGTTTTGGTAGTGTTATTCGAGGTTTCCACACATATTTTGGCCGTAAATTACGTTTTTTCAAGAAAATTCCCGTTTTTTGTTCTGGATAAACTCCAGAAACCCCATAGTTAGCTAGCCCGCGCGGAGACGCGTCTTTTGACACCTCGCCCGTGCGCCTAGCCCACATAGAACATCTAAAACTCCAGAAATTTTTTACATTCAATATTACCAACAATTGACGAAATCCACCTAAGGGAGACGTGTTTTTGCACAAATCTACATAACTTTGCATCCCGGTGACGCAATTTCAAGCTGTTTTCAGCTAATTAAATCTTTTCTAGGCTCCCTGAAACGTTCCCACTGGGAAGAACTGACTATTTCGCGAAAATCATTTTTTCGTTTTGGACTTGTAAAAATTTCACAAAAACTCCTGTTATAAAAAACACTTTTTGACTTTTTCTTCAAAATTTCCAGATTACTCCAGGTTTTTTATAATTCAAATTGATACTTACCTGCCTTACCTGTACTCCCGTGCGCGTTCCGCGAACTCGAGTCCCGTTTTGGTAGTGTTATTCGAGGTTTCCACACATATTTTGGCCGTAAATTACGTTTTTTCAAGAAAATTCCCGTTTTTTGTTCTGGATAAACTCCAGAAACCCCATAGTTAGCTAGCCCGCGCGGAGACGCGTCTTTTGACACCTCGCCCGTGCGCCTAGCCCACATAGAACATCTAAAACTCCAGAAATTTTTTACATTCAATATTACCAACAATTGACGAAATCCACCTAAGGGAGACGTGTTTTTCCACAAATCTACATAACTTTGCATCCCGGTGACGCAATTTCAAGCTGTTTTCAGCTAATTAAATCTTTTCTAGGCTCCCTGAAACGTTCCCACTGGGAAGAACTGACTATTTCGCGAAAATCATTTTTTCGTTTTGGACTTGTAAAAATTTCACAAAAACTCCTGTTATAAAAAACACTTTTTGACTTTTTCTTCAAAATTTCCAGATTACTCCAGGTTTTTTATAATTCAAATTGATACTTACCTGCCTTACCTGTACTCCCGTGCGCGTTCCGCGAACTCGAGTCCCGTTTTGGTAGTGTTATTCGAGGTTTCCACACATATTTTGGCCGTAAATTACGTTTTTTCAAGAAAATTCCCGTTTTTTGTTCTGGATAAACTCCAGAAACCCCATAGTTAGCTAGCCCGCGCGGAGACGCGTCTTTTGACACCTCGCCCGTGCGCCTAGCCCACATAGAACATCTAAAACTCCAGAAATTTTTTACATTCAATATTACCAACAATTGACGAAATCCACCTAAGGGAGACGTGTTTTTGCACAAATCTACATAACTTTGCATCCCGGTGACGCAATTTCAAGCTGTTTTCAGCTAATTAAATCTTTTCTAGGCTCCCTGAAACGTTCCCACTGGGAAGAACTGACTATTTCGCGAAAATCATTTTTTCGTTTTGGACTTGTAAAAATTTCACAAAAACTCCTGTTATAAAAAACACTTTTTGACTTTTTCTTCAAAATTTCCAGATTACTCCAGGTTTTTTATAATTCAAATTGATACTTACCTGCCTTACCTGTACTCCCGTGCGCGTTCCGCGAACTCGAGTCCCGTTTTGGTAGTGTTATTCGAGGTTTCCACACATATTTTGGCCGTAAATTACGTTTTTTCAAGAAAATTCCCGTTTTTTGTTCTGGATAAACTCCAGAAACCCCATAGTTAGCTAGCCCGCGCGGAGACGCGTCTTTTGACACCTCGCCCGTGCGCCTAGCCCACATAGAACATCTAAAACTCCAGAAATTTTTTACATTCAATATTACCAACAATTGACGAAATCCACCTAAGGGAGACGTGTTTGGGGTGCCAGGGCAGAAAACCTCCACGTGTGCCTGGGGACTGGAGTTCCCTTCTGGATACGTCCGGGGGGAAGACCAGTTTTCGGGCCGGTGCATCCTGGGGTGCGGGCAGCTATTTCTCAGTGGGATTTTTTCCCAATGAGATCTCGCTGCCCGCATGCTAATGTTCTGCCAAGAGGAACGCTCCACACAAGCCGCTATGAGGAGCAGAGCGGCTACTGTGTGGAGTAAGAGCGGGCCTGGTGTGCACTTACCCTGCCGCCGGGCAGGCAGGAGGGGATAACCCCCCCTCCTGCCACCGTTAATATCGTAGCCCCGAAGATTGTCAAGGTCATGTCTCTGACTTTTGACGGGGGTCGAGGGTCTTGGCTTAATCGCCCGGACCGCGAGGAAGATTAACCTCTATAAAAAATTCCCCAAACCTCCAAGCGGCGGCGCACCGTGAGGGAGGTAGTAAGCTTGGCTAATGGGTAGCTTGATTTAGTCACTAGTGCGAACCACATAATTTGAGCAGGTAAACAAAGTTTAGTACTCGTGGGAACAATCATGGATAAATTTTTTAAAAACAAACCCAAACCAAACGACGAAGTGAGGAGTGATGCGGGGTCGGAGTCCGACGCCGCATCTGGAGGAGGGAGCACGGGAGGCTCAGTGAGCTCTCGCCGTGACCAGAAGACGGCCGCTGCCAAGAGAAAGGCACAGGGCAAGCGGCCAAGGTCAGTGGACGGCCAGGGGTCGTCCTCTGACTGGGAGCTGGCTTCGGCCAGAAAGATCCCGACCAGCAGGCGGGGAGGAGCCCGAGAGCGAGGCGTAGGGAGGGGGCTCACTGCTCGGGAGGCGGCGGAGAAAGCGGAGGAGTCCGCAAAGGAGGGGGGTTCTGGTCGCGCGGTCGCATCGGATACCTCAAACGACGAGGCGGCTGAGGTGGGCGGCCCTGATGCGGACCGCAAAGAGAGGTTTGCGGCGGTAGTGGAGGCCGCGATCCGGGACGTGGCCCTGAAGAAGTTGCAAACTTCGAAAAACAGGGCCATAGTCTCGGCAAAGGCCTCCATCTTGGCGGCAGCGGAGGCCATCCACTTCGGGCCTCCGCCGGACGGCATGTCGGAAATGCGGGCGGAGGTGGCCCGCTTGACGGCTGCCATGGAGCTCCTCCGAAAGGAGAACGAGGAGCTCCGAGCGGACCTGGCCGGGCTGCGAGCAGCCGGCCCCCGGGTAGTGCCGCAGGAGGGGCCGCAACAGGGGCGGCCAGTACCTGCTGAGGACCGGGTCCTGAACCTGGTGCGGCAGGAGCTGGCTGCCTTTCAGAGCCGGTTCTCCGCCCTGGAGGCCATCGTCCTGCGCCCCCCGCTGGCGGCGGACCGGCCGGCCTCGGGCCAGCGGAAGGCGGTGTCGTATGCTGCCGCCGCGGCTGTCACAGCCACGGCCACGGGGCAAGCAGCAAAACGGACCGCCCCGAAACCCGCTAAGGCCACAGCCCCAGCCCCAGCCCCAGCCCCAGCCCCTGCCCCTGCCCCGGTGGCGAAACGGCCGCCCCAACCGCCTCCTGCATCGCCTCCGGCCGACGCCGATTGGCAGGTGGCCGGGCAGAAAAGGAAGGCGAGCAAGGCTGCAAGGGCGGCCAAAAGAAGAGAGAGGCGGCAACGGCGCAAGGAGCGAGGCGTCGCGGCTAGGCTTCGTGCCCCAAAGACCGCAGCTGTAGTGATCACACTACAGCCGGAAGCGGAGAAGAAGGGCATGTCCTACCGCGACGTGCTTGCCAAGGCTAGGGCGGCGGTGAACCTGCAGGAGCTCGGCGTTGCTGAGGGCATCCGGCTAAGGGTCACTGCGACTGGGGCCCGGATGCTGGAGGTCCCTGGTGCGGCTAGCGGCCCGACTGCTGACGCTCTGGCCGAAAGGCTTAGAGCGTCCTTAAATGCGGACGAGGCCCGAGTGTCCAGACCCACCAAGAGCGCTGACGTGCGCATTCTGGGTCTGGATGACTCTGCGACGGTGGAAGAGGTGGTGGCCGCCATCGTTAGGACTGGGGGATGCTCTGCCGAGCAGGTGAGGGCGGGCACTCTCCGTCCTGACTCCACGGGGATGCAAGCCATCACGGTGAGCTGCCCCGTGTCGGTGGCCCAAAAGCTAGCCGGGGAGGGCCGAAGGCTCCTGGTGGGCTGGGTTTCCGCGCAGGTGAAACTGCTGGAGCCCAGACCTCTGAGGTGCTTCCGCTGCCATGTGGGCAGCCACGTGGGGGCTAAATGCACCTCGGAGGTGGACCGCAGCAATCTATGTTTCCGCTGTGGTCAGCCCGGACACAAGGCCGGCTCGTGCAACGCCATGCCGCACTGCTATGCATGTGCGGCAGCCGGCAAGCCGGCCGATCACCGGGCTGGGAGCAAGGCGTGCGCTCCACCCGCCAAAGCCAGGGGCAGGGGCAAGCCCTCCACCACCGCCGTCGCCGCCGCAGCCGCCGCCACCACCGCCGTCGCCGCTGCCGCCTCCACCGTGACCGCCGCCGCATCTGCCGTGGCTGGGCCCTTACAGGGGGATCGGGAGGCTGATATGGAGTGCTAATATAGCACCATATCGCCTCCTCCAGGCGAACATCAACCACTGCGCCTCCGCTCAGGATCTGTTGCTCCAGAGCATGGCGCAGTGGTCGATTAACATCGCCGTGGTCGCTGAGCCGTACTTTGTCCCGCCCAGAGACGACTGGGTGGAGGACCTGAGCGGCTCAGTGACCCTAATTTCGTCGGCCGCCGCCGGTACCCCGTCCCTCGAGGCTGTCAAGAGAGGACAGGGTTGCGTGGCAGCACGGTTCGGGGAGATAGTCGTGGTTGGGGTATACTTCTCCCCGAGCCGAACTCTCGCCGAGTTCCACAACTCCCTCGCGGAGTTGAGAGTCGTCGTCGTCGGATTCCGTTCCCTCCCCGTGCTTGTCCTCGGGGACTTCAATGCCAAGAATGTGGCTTGGGGTTCCCGGCATACGGACACACGGGGCAGAATGGTGGAGGACTGGGCTCTGGAGACAGGCCTGGTCGTCCTAAACCGGGGTTCGGTCCCAACATGCGTGCGGATGCGGGGTGAATCAGTGGTGGACATCTCGTTCGCCAGCCCCGCCTTGTCGCCGCATGTCGTCAACTGGCGTGTCTTGGAGGAGGTGGAGACCTATTCCGACCACCGGTATATCCGGTTCGACGTCTCCGCCCAGACCTCGAGCGCGCCGGTCCGACCGACCCTGGGTGGTCCGCGGTGGGCGCTGAAGCAGCTGGACCGGGAGCTCCTCCTGGAAGCCTCGATCGTGCAGGCCTGGGTGTCACCACCGGACAGGCCTGCTGACATCAACGACGAGGCAGAGTGGTTC
This sequence comes from Apamea epomidion, assembly GCA_947507525.1. Taxonomy (NCBI): domain Eukaryota; kingdom Metazoa; phylum Arthropoda; class Insecta; order Lepidoptera; family Noctuidae; genus Apamea; species Apamea epomidion. The sequence continues at coordinate 22,163,985 of OX382230.1, read as the reverse complement.
CGGGAGGCCATGTCCGAAATATGTGACGTGGCAATGCCCCGGGTCCGGCCCGGACGCGCCCGGCGCCAGGTGTACTGGTGGTCGCCGGAGTTGACGTCTCTGCGCGAGGCGTGCGTGGCTGCGCGACGCCGGTACACCAGGCACCGCAGGCTCCGTATCCGCCCTCCGGATACGGAAGCCGTGCAGGCGGAGCTGTACGAGGGGTACAGAGCGGCGAAGACCGCCCTCCGAGCGGAGATCTTGCGGGCCAGGGGGCTGGCCCGCGAGGAGTCGCTGGGGACTCTGAACAGAGACCCGTGGGGACGCCCCTACAAGATGGTGCGGGATAAACTCCGCCCATGGGCTCCCCCGCTGACGCAGAGTCTCCGGCCCCAGCTCGTGGAGGACGTGGTGAGCGCTCTGTTCCCTTCGCGTGGGGAACATACTCCCCCGTCCATGGCTCCGCCTCCTGCGATGCCAGATGCGGACCACACCGACGACGACGACGATGCTCCGGAGGTGACCGAGGTAGAGTTGAGAGTGGCGGTACGTAGGCTGAATGCCAGAAACACCGCCCCAGGACCCGACGGCTTACCTGGAAAAGCCTGGGTCCTGGCCTTGGAGGCTCTCGGGCCTCGACTAAGGGGGCTACTAAGCGCATGCTTGGAGAGGGGCCGGTTCCCACTTCGTTGGAAGACGGGGAAACTGGTCCTCATCAAGAAGCCGGGGCGCCCTGCGGACTCTCCGTCCGCTTACCGGCCCATCGTGCTGCTCGACGAGGTGGGCAAGCTCTTTGAAAGAGTAATTGCAGACCGCCTTGCCGGGCAGCTGGTGCGGGTGGGGCCGGATTTGGCGGACAGCCAGTTTGGTTTCCGCAGGGGGCGCTCTACGGTGGATGCCATCATGCGCGTGCGAGCCCTCACGACGGGGGATGCTGTGGCCCGGGGTGGGGTCGTCTTGGCGGTGTCTCTAGACATCGCCAATGCCTTCAATACCCTGCCCTGGAGTTGCATCAGGGAGGCACTCGGGTATCACCGGATGCCGACCTACCTCCGTCGCATTGTCGAGGCCTATTTGACGGACAGGGCCGTCATCTACCCCGGTCACCGGGGAGAGTGGAACCGGCGAGAGATGTCGTGCGGTGTCCCACAGGGATCGGTCCTAGGGCCGCATCTGTGGGATATCGGGTACGACTGGGTGCTGCGCGCCGACCTCCCTGATGGCGTCAGCGTAGTTTGCTACGCTGACGACACGCTGGTCCTGGCGCAGGGGAGGTCGCACCAGGCGGCGGCCGAAGCAGCGACACGCGGGGTTGCGACAATTGTCGAGAGGATCCGGCAATTGGGACTCGAGGTGGCATTGCACAAATCTGAGGCCATGTGTTTTCATGGTCCTCGGGACGCGCCACCGTCGGGTTCACAAATAACGGCGGGAGGGGTTCACATCGGCGTCGAGCTGACGATGAAGTACCTGGGACTCGTCCTCGACAGCCGGTGGAATTTCGTGGAGCACTTCCGACGTTTGGCTCCCAGACTGGAGCGGGCCGGGGCTGCCTTGAGGCGGCTCCTTCCCAATCTAGGGGGACCAAACGCCTCCTGCCGGAGGCTCTATGCGGGGGTCGTGCGGGCCATGGCCCTTTACGGGGCACCGATATGGGCGCGATCTTTGAGGCGGCGACCAGCCCGCCGGTTGATCGCGTCCCAAAGGGTCATGGCTGTCCGGCTCATTCGTGGATACCGCACGGTCTCCGCTGAGGCGGCGAGCCTCCTTGCCGGATTGCCGCCATGGGATCAGGAGGCCAAAGTCCTCGCCCACATATGGGAGTGGCGAGAGGAGGCAAAACGCCGGGGCGTTGCTCCGCTGCCGCGAGAAATCGCGGCACAGCGGACAGAGCTCCGGCGGGATCTCATGGCGGCATGGAGAGTGCGATTGTCGCAACCCAGCGCTGGGCACGCCACAATTGCGGCGATAAGTCCCCTCTTTGAGGAGTGGCTAGAGAGGCGCCACGGCGCCCTCACCTTCCGCCTGACGCAGGTCCTCACCGGACACGGTTGTTTCGGGAGGTTCCTGTTCAGGATAAAGCGGGAGGAAACGCCAGGGTGTCACCACTGTGGGGATCGCCCGGAGGACACGGTGGAGCATACGGTGGAGGTCTGCCCGGCTTGGGCGGGACCCCGCCGTGTCCTCTTGGCGGCGATCGGCGGCGGCGACCTCTCGCGTCCGGCCCTCATACAGGCCATGGTCCGGAGCGAGAGTGAATGGGAGGCCGTCACCTCCTTCTGCGAAGCAGTTATGCTCGCGAAGGAGGAGGCGGAGCGTGCGAGGGAGAGGCAATCGCTGCACCCTCGCGCTCCTAGCCGCCGCAGGAGACGCCCTGGACGGGAGTCAACAGCCGACTCCCGGCCACCGTAGGCGCGGGCTTGCGGGCGGCGAGCTATGGGCAGCTCGCCGCCCGGTAAGGACCAGGCCCGGGTCGACGGCGCGTTGTGTTCCACGCGCGCCTCAAAGAGCTGTCAGCACGAACTGACGGGGTCCGCTAGGGCCGATGCCGCCGGGGCTGCGGGTTGTTCGAAAGAGATACCGTGGCCCCTGGCACAGGCAACTGAAGGAACACGGGTGGGTTTTAGTCAGTAAAAGTCTGACACTCCCTTCTGCTCCGCCCAGAGCGGGAGGAGTCATTTGATGATTTCCCACCCAGAAAAAAAAAAAAAAAAAAAAAGGGAGACGTGTTTTTGCACAAATCTACATAACTTTGCATCCCGGTGACGCAATTTCAAGCTGTTTTCAGCTAATTAAATCTTTTCTAGGCTCCCTGAAACGTTCCCACTGGGAAGAACTGACTATTTCGCGAAAATCATTTTTTCGTTTTGGACTTGTAAAAATTTCACAAAAACTCCTGTTATAAAAAACACTTTTTGACTTTTTCTTCAAAATTTCCAGATTACTCCAGGTTTTTTATAATTCAAATTGATACTTACCTGCCTTACCTGTACTCCCGTGCGCGTTCCGCGAACTCGAGTCCCGTTTTGGTAGTGTTATTCGAGGTTTCCACACATATTTTGGCCGTAAATTACGTTTTTTCAAGAAAATTCCCGTTTTTTGTTCTGGATAAACTCCAGAAACCCCATAGTTAGCTAGCCCGCGCGGAGACGCGTCTTTTGACACCTCGCCCGTGCGCCTAGCCCACATAGAACATCTAAAACTCCAGAAATTTTTTACATTCAATATTACCAACAATTGACGAAATCCACCTAAGGGAGACGTGTTTTTGCACAAATCTACATAACTTTGCATCCCGGTGACGCAATTTCAAGCTGTTTTCAGCTAATTAAATCTTTTCTAGGCTCCCTGAAACGTTCCCACTGGGAAGAACTGACTATTTCGCGAAAATCATTTTTTCGTTTTGGACTTGTAAAAATTTCACAAAAACTCCTGTTATAAAAAACACTTTTTGACTTTTTCTTCAAAATTTCCAGATTACTCCAGGTTTTTTATAATTCAAATTGATACTTACCTGCCTTACCTGTACTCCCGTGCGCGTTCCGCGAACTCGAGTCCCGTTTTGGTAGTGTTATTCGAGGTTTCCACACATATTTTGGCCGTAAATTACGTTTTTTCAAGAAAATTCCCGTTTTTTGTTCTGGATAAACTCCAGAAACCCCATAGTTAGCTAGCCCGCGCGGAGACGCGTCTTTTGACACCTCGCCCGTGCGCCTAGCCCACATAGAACATCTAAAACTCCAGAAATTTTTTACATTCAATATTACCAACAATTGACGAAATCCACCTAAGGGAGACGTGTTTTTCCACAAATCTACATAACTTTGCATCCCGGTGACGCAATTTCAAGCTGTTTTCAGCTAATTAAATCTTTTCTAGGCTCCCTGAAACGTTCCCACTGGGAAGAACTGACTATTTCGCGAAAATCATTTTTTCGTTTTGGACTTGTAAAAATTTCACAAAAACTCCTGTTATAAAAAACACTTTTTGACTTTTTCTTCAAAATTTCCAGATTACTCCAGGTTTTTTATAATTCAAATTGATACTTACCTGCCTTACCTGTACTCCCGTGCGCGTTCCGCGAACTCGAGTCCCGTTTTGGTAGTGTTATTCGAGGTTTCCACACATATTTTGGCCGTAAATTACGTTTTTTCAAGAAAATTCCCGTTTTTTGTTCTGGATAAACTCCAGAAACCCCATAGTTAGCTAGCCCGCGCGGAGACGCGTCTTTTGACACCTCGCCCGTGCGCCTAGCCCACATAGAACATCTAAAACTCCAGAAATTTTTTACATTCAATATTACCAACAATTGACGAAATCCACCTAAGGGAGACGTGTTTTTGCACAAATCTACATAACTTTGCATCCCGGTGACGCAATTTCAAGCTGTTTTCAGCTAATTAAATCTTTTCTAGGCTCCCTGAAACGTTCCCACTGGGAAGAACTGACTATTTCGCGAAAATCATTTTTTCGTTTTGGACTTGTAAAAATTTCACAAAAACTCCTGTTATAAAAAACACTTTTTGACTTTTTCTTCAAAATTTCCAGATTACTCCAGGTTTTTTATAATTCAAATTGATACTTACCTGCCTTACCTGTACTCCCGTGCGCGTTCCGCGAACTCGAGTCCCGTTTTGGTAGTGTTATTCGAGGTTTCCACACATATTTTGGCCGTAAATTACGTTTTTTCAAGAAAATTCCCGTTTTTTGTTCTGGATAAACTCCAGAAACCCCATAGTTAGCTAGCCCGCGCGGAGACGCGTCTTTTGACACCTCGCCCGTGCGCCTAGCCCACATAGAACATCTAAAACTCCAGAAATTTTTTACATTCAATATTACCAACAATTGACGAAATCCACCTAAGGGAGACGTGTTTTTCCACAAATCTACATAACTTTGCATCCCGGTGACGCAATTTCAAGCTGTTTTCAGCTAATTAAATCTTTTCTAGGCTCCCTGAAACGTTCCCACTGGGAAGAACTGACTATTTCGCGAAAATCATTTTTTCGTTTTGGACTTGTAAAAATTTCACAAAAACTCCTGTTATAAAAAACACTTTTTGACTTTTTCTTCAAAATTTCCAGATTACTCCAGGTTTTTTATAATTCAAATTGATACTTACCTGCCTTACCTGTACTCCCGTGCGCGTTCCGCGAACTCGAGTCCCGTTTTGGTAGTGTTATTCGAGGTTTCCACACATATTTTGGCCGTAAATTACGTTTTTTCAAGAAAATTCCCGTTTTTTGTTCTGGATAAACTCCAGAAACCCCATAGTTAGCTAGCCCGCGCGGAGACGCGTCTTTTGACACCTCGCCCGTGCGCCTAGCCCACATAGAACATCTAAAACTCCAGAAATTTTTTACATTCAATATTACCAACAATTGACGAAATCCACCTAAGGGAGACGTGTTTTTGCACAAATCTACATAACTTTGCATCCCGGTGACGCAATTTCAAGCTGTTTTCAGCTAATTAAATCTTTTCTAGGCTCCCTGAAACGTTCCCACTGGGAAGAACTGACTATTTCGCGAAAATCATTTTTTCGTTTTGGACTTGTAAAAATTTCACAAAAACTCCTGTTATAAAAAACACTTTTTGACTTTTTCTTCAAAATTTCCAGATTACTCCAGGTTTTTTATAATTCAAATTGATACTTACCTGCCTTACCTGTACTCCCGTGCGCGTTCCGCGAACTCGAGTCCCGTTTTGGTAGTGTTATTCGAGGTTTCCACACATATTTTGGCCGTAAATTACGTTTTTTCAAGAAAATTCCCGTTTTTTGTTCTGGATAAACTCCAGAAACCCCATAGTTAGCTAGCCCGCGCGGAGACGCGTCTTTTGACACCTCGCCCGTGCGCCTAGCCCACATAGAACATCTAAAACTCCAGAAATTTTTTACATTCAATATTACCAACAATTGACGAAATCCACCTAAAGGAGACGTGTTTTTGCACAAATCTACATAACTTTGCATCCCGGTGACGCAATTTCAAGCTGTTTTCAGCTAATTAAATCTTTTCTAGGCTCCCTGAAACGTTCCCACTGGGAAGAACTGACTATTTCGCGAAAATCATTTTTTCGTTTTGGACTTGTAAAAATTTCACAAAAACTCCTGTTATAAAAAACACTTTTTGACTTTTTCTTCAAAATTTCCAGATTACTCCAGGTTTTTTATAATTCAAATTGATACTTACCTGCCTTACCTGTACTCCCGTGCGCGTTCCGCGAACTCGAGTCCCGTTTTGGTAGTGTTATTCGAGGTTTCCACACATATTTTGGCCGTAAATTACGTTTTTTCAAGAAAATTCCCGTTTTTTGTTCTGGATAAACTCCAGAAACCCCATAGTTAGCTAGCCCGCGCGGAGACGCGTCTTTTGACACCTCGCCCGTGCGCCTAGCCCACATAGAACATCTAAAACTCCAGAAATTTTTTACATTCAATATTACCAACAATTGACGAAATCCACCTAAGGGAGACGTGTTTTTGCACAAATCTACATAACTTTGCATCCCGGTGACGCAATTTCAAGCTGTTTTCAGCTAATTAAATCTTTTCTAGGCTCCCTGAAACGTTCCCACTGGGAAGAACTGACTATTTCGCGAAAATCATTTTTTCGTTTTGGACTTGTAAAAATTTCACAAAAACTCCTGTTATAAAAAACACTTTTTGACTTTTTCTTCAAAATTTCCAGATTACTCCAGGTTTTTTATAATTCAAATTGATACTTACCTGCCTTACCTGTACTCCCGTGCGCGTTCCGCGAACTCGAGTCCCGTTTTGGTAGTGTTATTCGAGGTTTCCACACATATTTTGGCCGTAAATTACGTTTTTTCAAGAAAATTCCCGTTTTTTGTTCTGGATAAACTCCAGAAACCCCATAGTTAGCTAGCCCGCGCGGAGACGCGTCTTTTGACACCTCGCCCGTGCGCCTAGCCCACATAGAACATCTAAAACTCCAGAAATTTTTTACATTCAATATTACCAACAATTGACGAAATCCACCTAAGGGAGACGTGTTTTTGCACAAATCTACATAACTTTGCATCCCGGTGACGCAATTTCAAGCTGTTTTCAGCTAATTAAATCTTTTCTAGGCTCCCTGAAACGTTCCCACTGGGAAGAACTGACTATTTCGCGAAAATCATTTTTTCGTTTTGGACTTGTAAAAATTTCACAAAAACTCCTGTTATAAAAAACACTTTTTGACTTTTTCTTCAAAATTTCCAGATTACTCCAGGTTTTTTATAATTCAAATTGATACTTACCTGCCTTACCTGTACTCCCGTGCGCGTTCCGCGAACTCGAGTCCCGTTTTGGTAGTGTTATTCGAGGTTTCCACACATATTTTGGCCGTAAATTACGTTTTTTCAAGAAAATTCCCGTTTTTTGTTCTGGATAAACTCCAGAAACCCCATAGTTAGCTAGCCCGCGCGGAGACGCGTCTTTTGACACCTCGCCCGTGCGCCTAGCCCACATAGAACATCTAAAACTCCAGAAATTTTTTACATTCAATATTACCAACAATTGACGAAATCCACCTAAGGGAGACGTGTTTTTGCACAAATCTACATAACTTTGCATCCCGGTGACGCAATTTCAAGCTGTTTTCAGCTAATTAAATCTTTTCTAGGCTCCCTGAAACGTTCCCACTGGGAAGAACTGACTATTTCGCGAAAATCATTTTTTCGTTTTGGACTTGTAAAAATTTCACAAAAACTCCTGTTATAAAAAACACTTTTTGACTTTTTCTTCAAAATTTCCAGATTACTCCAGGTTTTTTATAATTCAAATTGATACTTACCTGCCTTACCTGTACTCCCGTGCGCGTTCCGCGAACTCGAGTCCCGTTTTGGTAGTGTTATTCGAGGTTTCCACACATATTTTGGCCGTAAATTACGTTTTTTCAAGAAAATTCCCGTTTTTTGTTCTGGATAAACTCCAGAAACCCCATAGTTAGCTAGCCCGCGCGGAGACGCGTCTTTTGACACCTCGCCCGTGCGCCTAGCCCACATAGAACATCTAAAACTCCAGAAATTTTTTACATTCAATATTACCAACAATTGACGAAATCCACCTAAGGGAGACGTGTTTTTGCACAAATCTACATAACTTTGCATCCCGGTGACGCAATTTCAAGCTGTTTTCAGCTAATTAAATCTTTTCTAGGCTCCCTGAAACGTTCCCACTGGGAAGAACTGACTATTTCGCGAAAATCATTTTTTCGTTTTGGACTTGTAAAAATTTCACAAAAACTCCTGTTATAAAAAACACTTTTTGACTTTTTCTTCAAAATTTCCAGATTACTCCAGGTTTTTTATAATTCAAATTGATACTTACCTGCCTTACCTGTACTCCCGTGCGCGTTCCGCGAACTCGAGTCCCGTTTTGGTAGTGTTATTCGAGGTTTCCACACATATTTTGGCCGTAAATTACGTTTTTTCAAGAAAATTCCCGTTTTTTGTTCTGGATAAACTCCAGAAACCCCATAGTTAGCTAGCCCGCGCGGAGACGCGTCTTTTGACACCTCGCCCGTGCGCCTAGCCCACATAGAACATCTAAAACTCCAGAAATTTTTTACATTCAATATTACCAACAATTGACGAAATCCACCTAAGGGAGACGTGTTTTTGCACAAATCTACATAACTTTGCATCCCGGTGACGCAATTTCAAGCTGTTTTCAGCTAATTAAATCTTTTCTAGGCTCCCTGAAACGTTCCCACTGGGAAGAACTGACTATTTCGCGAAAATCATTTTTTCGTTTTGGACTTGTAAAAATTTCACAAAAACTCCTGTTATAAAAAACACTTTTTGACTTTTTCTTCAAAATTTCCAGATTACTCCAGGTTTTTTATAATTCAAATTGATACTTACCTGCCTTACCTGTACTCCCGTGCGCGTTCCGCGAACTCGAGTCCCGTTTTGGTAGTGTTATTCGAGGTTTCCACACATATTTTGGCCGTAAATTACGTTTTTTCAAGAAAATTCCCGTTTTTTGTTCTGGATAAACTCCAGAAACCCCATAGTTAGCTAGCCCGCGCGGAGACGCGTCTTTTGACACCTCGCCCGTGCGCCTAGCCCACATAGAACATCTAAAACTCCAGAAATTTTTTACATTCAATATTACCAACAATTGACGAAATCCACCTAAGGGAGACGTGTTTTTGCACAAATCTACATAACTTTGCATCCCGGTGACGCAATTTCAAGCTGTTTTCAGCTAATTAAATCTTTTCTAGGCTCCCTGAAACGTTCCCACTGGGAAGAACTGACTATTTCGCGAAAATCATTTTTTCGTTTTGGACTTGTAAAAATTTCACAAAAACTCCTGTTATAAAAAACACTTTTTGACTTTTTCTTCAAAATTTCCAGATTACTCCAGGTTTTTTATAATTCAAATTGATACTTACCTGCCTTACCTGTACTCCCGTGCGCGTTCCGCGAACTCGAGTCCCGTTTTGGTAGTGTTATTCGAGGTTTCCACACATATTTTGGCCGTAAATTACGTTTTTTCAAGAAAATTCCCGTTTTTTGTTCTGGATAAACTCCAGAAACCCCATAGTTAGCTAGCCCGCGCGGAGACGCGTCTTTTGACACCTCGCCCGTGCGCCTAGCCCACATAGAACATCTAAAACTCCAGAAATTTTTTACATTCAATATTACCAACAATTGACGAAATCCACCTAAGGGAGACGTGTTGGGGTGCCAGGGCAGAAAACCTCCACGTGTGCCTGGGGACTGGAGTTCCCTTCTGGATACGTCCGGGGGGAAGACCAGTTTTCGGGCCGGTGCATCCTGGGGTGCGGGCAGCTATTTCTCAGTGGGATTTTTTCCCAATGAGATCTCGCTGCCCGCATGCTAATGTTCTGCCAAGAGGAACGCTCCACACAAGCCGCTATGAGGAGCAGAGCGGCTACTGTGTGGAGTAAGAGCGGGCCTGGTGTGCACTTACCCTGCCGCCGGGCAGGCAGGAGGGGATAACCCCCCCCTCCTGCCACCGTTAATATCGTAGCCCCGAAGATTGTCAAGGTCATGTCTCTGACTTTTGACGGGGGTCGAGGGTCTTGGCTTAACCGCCCGGACCGCGAGGAAGATTAACCTCTATAAAAAATTCCCCAAACCTCCAAGCGGCGGCGCACCGTGAGGGAGGTAGTAAGCTTGGCTAATGGGTAGCTTGATTTAGTCACTAGTGCGAACCACATAATTTGAGCAGGTACACAAAGTTTTTACTCGTGGGAACAATATGGAAAAATTTTTAAAAACACCCAAAAACCCAACGGACGTAGTGAGGAGTGATGCGGGGTCGGAGTCCGACGCCGCATCTGGAGGAGGGAGCACGGGAGGCTCAGTGAGCTCTCGCCGTGACCAGAAGACGGCCGCTGCCAAGAGAAAGGCACAGGGCAAGCGGCCAAGGTCAGTGGACGGCCAGGGGTCGTCCTCTGACTGGGAGCTGGCTTCGGCCAGAAAGATCCCCACCAGTAGGCGGGGAGGAGCCCGAGAGCGGGGCGTAGGGAGGGGGCTCACCGCTCGGGAGGCCGCAGAGAAGGCGGAGGAGCCCGCAAAGAAGGAGGGGGGGTCTGATCGCGCGTCCGCATCAGAGACCTCTAGTGACGAGGCGGCGGAGGTTGGCGGCCCTGATGCGGACCGCAAAAAGAGGTTCGCGGAGGTCGTGGAGGCCGCGATCCGGGACGTGGCCCTGAAGAAGTTACAGACTTCGAAAAACAGGGCCATAGTCTCGGCCAAGGCCTCCATCTTGGCGGCAGCGGAGGCCATCCACCTCGGGCCTCCGCCGGACGGCATGTCCGAAATGCGGGCGGAGGTGGCCCGCTTGACGGCTGCCATGGAGCTCCTCCGAAAGGAGAACGAGGAGCTCCGAGCGGACCTGGCCAGGATGCGAGCGGCCGGCACAGCGCAGAACATCCCACCACCAAGCCAGCCCGTGCCGGTGGAGAACCAGGTCCTGAACCTGGTTCGGCAGGAGCTGGCGACCTTCCAGGCGCGGTTCGCCGTCCTGGAGGGTATTGTTCTGCGCCCTCCCTTGGCGGGTAGGACGGCCCCAGGGCCTAAGGCGGCCTCGTACGCGGCCGCGGCCGCCCCTAAACCCGGGCCGTCTGGCCGGGCCCAGGCGCCGGCCAAACCGGCGTCGGCTAGAGGAGCCCCGGCGCCGGCGAAACCGACGTCGGCTGGCGGAGCCTCGGCGCCGGCAAAATCGGCGCCTGCCGCCAAACCCGCGGCTCCGGCCCCCAAAAAGGGCAGAACGGCTGGGGAGGGGAAGGCCCCAGAGCCTACGCCTCCCCCAATCAAATCTCCCACGACCAACGCCGAGTGGCAGGTGGTCGGGGAGAAGAAGAAGGCGGCCAAAGCGGCCAGGAAAAAGGCGCAGAGGAGGCGCCGCAAGGAGCGAGCCGTTGCGGCTAGGCTTCGCTCCCCCAAGACCGCGGCTGTAGTCATTACACTACAGCCGGACGCGGTCAAGAGGGGGGTGACCTACGGCGACGTGCTCGCCAAAGCGAGAGCGACGGTGGATCTCCAGGAGCTGGGGATCACCGGAGGCCTCCGGCATAGGGTGACCGCCACTGGTGCCCGCATGCTGGAGGTCCCCGGTGCGACGAGCGGCCCCACCGCTGACGCCCTGGCTGAAAAGCTAAGGGCGTCCCTCAATGCGGACGAGGCTCGAGTCTCCAGGCCCGTCAAGTGCGCGGATATGCGCATTGTGGGCCTGGATGACTCGGTGACGGGGGCCGAGGTGGTAGCCGCCGTCGTCAGGACGGGCGGGTGTCTGACCGACCAGGTGAAGGCGGGCACCATACGTCCTGACTTCACGGGTATGCGAACCGTTACGGTAAGCTGTCCCGTGACGGCGGCGAGAAAAATCGTGGAGGGCGGAAGGCTCCTGGTGGGCTGGGTGTCAGCGCAGGTCAAGCTGCTGGAGCCCAGACCTCTAAGGTGCTATCGATGCCTCGTGGGGCACCACGTGAGCGTCCATTGCACCTTGGAGGACCGCAGCACTCTATGCTTCCGCTGCGGTAAGCCCGGACATACGGCCGGCTCGTGCAACGCCGCGCCGCACTGCGTCGCATGTGCGGCTGCTGGCAAGCCGGCCGATCACCGGGCGGGGAGCAAGTCCTGCGCTCCACCCGCCGAAGCCAGGAGGAAAGGCAGGCCCTCCGCCGCCGTCGCCACCACCACCGTCGCCGCCACTGCTGCCGCCACCACCACCGTCGCCGCCGCCGCCGCCGCCACCACCGCCGCCGCCGCCGCCGCCGCCGCCGCCGCCGCCGCCGCCGCCGCCGCCGCCACCACCACTGCCGAGGGGGCCCGGGAGGGGGCTGAAATGGAGGAGTAATAACTCCTCCACTACGCCTTCTCCAGGCGAACATCAACCACTGCGCCTGCGCTCAGGACCTGTTGCTCCAGAGCATGGCGCAGTGGTCGATTAACATCGCCGTGGTCGCTGAGCCGTACTTTGTCCCGCCCAGGGATGACTGGGTGGAGGACCTGAACGGCTCAGTGGCCATACTTTCGTCGGCCGCCGCCGGTACCCCGTCCCTCGAAGGTGTCACGAGGGGACAGGGGTGCGTAGCAGCACGGTTCGGAGAGATTGTAGTAGTGGGAGTATACTTCTCTCCGAGCCGAACTCTCGCCGAGTTCCAGAACTCTTTAACAGAGTTGAGTGTCGTCGTCGCTAGAAACCATGCCTGCTCCGTGCTGGTGCTCGGGGACTTCAACGCCAAGAATTTGGCCTGGGGTTCCCGTTGCACGGATGTGCGGGGCAGGATGGTGGAGGACTGGGCTCTGGAAACAGGCCTGGTCGTCCTAAATCGGGGTTCTGTTCCTACGTGTGTGCGGATGCGGGGCGAGTCGGTGGTGGACATCTCGTTCGCCAGCCCCGCTCTGTCACAGCGTGTCATTGACTGGCGCGTCATGGAGGAGGTGGAGACCTACTCCGATCATCGGTATATCCGGTTTGAGGTCTCCACCCAGACCTCTAGCGCGCTGGTCCAACAGGCCCCGAGTGGTCCGCGGTGGGCGCTGAAGCAGCTGGACCGGGAGCTTCTCCTGGAAGCCTCGATCGTGCAGGCCTGGGTGTTTTCACCGGACAGGCCTGCTGACATTGACGATGAGGTGGAGTGGTTCCGGGAGGCCATGTCCGAGATCTGTGACGTGGCAATGCCCCGAGTCCGGCCAGGACGCGCCCGACGTCAGGTGTACTGGTGGTCGCAGGAGGTTGGGGCGCTACGCAAGGCGTGCGTCGACGCGCGACATCGGTACACCAGGCACCGCAGGCTCCGCATCCGCCCTCCGGATGCGGAAGCCACGGAGGTGGAGCTGTACGAGGGGTACAGAGCGGCGAAGACCACCCTCCAAGAGGCTGTCAAGCGGGCCAAGGATACGGCCCGCGAGGAGATGTTGGAGACTCTGAACCGAGATCCATGGGGGCGCCCTTACAGAATGGTGCGGAATAAACTCCGCACCTGGGCCCCCCCGCTGACGCAGAGTCTCCGACCCCAGCTGGTGGAGGAAGTGGTGAGCGCTCTGTTCCCTTCACGGGGGGAGCATACTCCCCCGCCTATGGCTCCGCCACTTGCGGTGCCCGAAGCGGACCACACGGACGACGACGACGACACCCCTGAAGTGACCGGGGTAGATCTGAGAGCGGCGGTAGGCAGGCTGAAGGCCAAAAATACCGCCCCGGGACCCGACGGCTTGCCGGGTAAAGCCTGGGTCCTGGCCTCGAGGGCTCTCGGGCCTCGACTGGAGGCGCTCTTAAGCGCATGCATGGAGAGAGGCCAGTTTCCACTCCGTTGGAAGACGGGGAAGCTGGTCCTCATTCAGAAGCCAGGGCGCCCTGCGGACTCTCCGTCCGCATACCGGCCCATAGTGCTGCTCGACGAGGTCGGCAAGCTCTTTGAGAGAGTGATTGCGGGCCGCCTTGTCGGGCACCTGGTGAGGACGGGGCCGGATCTTGCGGAGTGCCAGTTTGGCTTCCGCAAGGGGCGCTCGACGGTGGACGCCATCATGCGCGTGAGAGCCCTCACGACGGGGGACGCGGTGTCCCGGGGTGGGGTGGTCGTGGCGGTGTCACTCGACATCGCCAACGCGTTCAACACCCTGCCCTGGAGCTGCATAGGGGAGGCACTCCGGTATCACCGGGTGCCGACTTACCTCCGTCGAATAGTCGGGGCGTATTTGACGGACAGAGCCGTCATCTACCCCGGTCGCGACGGGAATTGGAACCGGCGAGAGATGTCGTGCGGTGTCCCGCAGGGATCGGTTCTGGGGCCGCTCCTGTGGGACATCGGTTACGACTGGGTGCTGCGGGCCGACCTCCCTGATGGCGTCAGCGTAGTTTGCTACGCTGACGACACGCTGGTCCTGGCGCAGGGGAGGTCGCATCAGGCGGCGGCCGACGCGATGACACGCGGGGTTGCGATAGTCGTGGAAAGGATCCGGCAGTTGGGTCTCGAGGTGGCATTGCACAAGTCCGAGGCCATGTCCTTTCATGGGCCCCGGTACGGGCCACCTTCGGGATCCCAACTGATGGTAGGAGGGGTTCACATCGGCGTCGAGACAACGATGAGATACCTGGGTCTCGTCCTCGACAGCCGGTGGAACTTCGTCGAGCATTTCCGACGTTTGGCCCCCAAACTGGAACGGACCGGGGCCGCCTTAAAGCGGCTCCTGCCCAACCTGAGGGGGCCAAACGCCTCCTGCCGGAGGCTTTACGCGGGGGTCGTGCGGTCCATGGCCCTTTATGGGGCCCCGGTATGGGCGCGTTCACTGCGGCTTCGAGCTGCACACTACCTGAACGCGCCCCAAAAGGTGGTAGCCATAAGGCTTATCCGGGGATACCGCACGATCTCGGGCGAGGCAGCAAGCCTCCTTGCCGGACTGCCACCATGGGATCTGGAGGCGATAGTCCTCGCGCGCCTGTATGACTGGCGCGCGGAGGCACTACGTCGGGGGGAAACTCTGCACCCGCGGCAAATCGCTGCGGAGCGGACGGACCTCCGGCGCGGTCTCATGGTGGAATGGAAGGCGCGACTATCGCAACCCAGCGCAGGGCACGCCACGATAGCGGCGGTAAGACCCCTCTTTGAGGAGTGGCTAGAGAGGCGTCACGGCGCTCTCACCTACCGCCTGACGCAGGTCCTCTCCGGACACGGATGTTTCGGGAGGTTCCTGCACATCATCAGGCGGGAGGAGACGCCCGGGTGTCACCACTGCGAGGATCGCCCAGAGGACACGGTGGAGCATACGGTGGAGGTCTGCCCCGCTTGGGCAGAGCACCGCCGTGTCCTCGTAGAGGCGATCGGCAGCGGCGGCGACCTCTCGCGCCCGGCCCTGGTGCAAGCCATGGTCCGGGGCGAGAGGGAGTGGGAGGCGGTCACCTCCTTCTGCGAAGCAGTCATGCTAGCGAAGGAGGTGGCGGGATGGGCGAGGGAAAGATCCTCACGCCTCAGCCGCCGAGGGAGACGCTCCGGGCGTCGGGAGCCGCGTGACGACTCCCGGCCACCGTAGGCGCGGGCCTGCGGGCGGAGAGCAATGGGTAGCTCTCCGTCCGATCAGGACCAGGCCCGTGCCGGACGGCGTGTATGTGTTCCACGCGCGCCTCAAAGAGATGTCAGCGTAGTTGACGGGGCCCGACAGGGCCGAAGCCTGCCGGGGTAGCGGGATTGTCCGAAAGGGTTACCGCTGCCCTGGTACGTAAAGGGCTAAGGAAGGAACACGGGTGGGTTTTAGTCAGTAAGAGTCTGACACTCCCTTCTGCTCCACCCAGAGCGGGAGGAGTCATTTGATGATTTCCCATCCTGAAAAAAAAAAAAAAAAAAAGGGAGACGTGTTTTTGCACAAATCTACATAACTTTGCATCCCGGTGACGCAATTTCAAGCTGTTTTCAGCTAATTAAATCTTTTCTAGGCTCCCTGAAACGTTCCCACTGGGAAGAACTGACTATTTCGCGAAAATCATTTTTTCGTTTTGGACTTGTAAAAATTTCACAAAAACTCCTGTTATAAAAAACACTTTTTGACTTTTTCTTCAAAATTTCCAGATTACTCCAGGTTTTTTATAATTCAAATTGATACTTACCTGCCTTACCTGTACTCCCGTGCGCGTTCCGCGAACTCGAGTCCCGTTTTGGTAGTGTTATTCGAGGTTTCCACACATATTTTGGCCGTAAATTACGTTTTTTCAAGAAAATTCCCGTTTTTTGTTCTGGATAAACTCCAGAAACCCCATAGTTAGCTAGCCCGCGCGGAGACGCGTCTTTTGACACCTCGCCCGTGCGCCTAGCCCACATAGAACATCTAAAACTCCAGAAATTTTTTACATTCAATATTACCAACAATTGACGAAATCCACCTAAGGGAGACGTGTTTTTGCACAAATCTACATAACTTTGCATCCCGGTGACGCAATTTCAAGCTGTTTTCAGCTAATTAAATCTTTTCTAGGCTCCCTGAAACGTTCCCACTGGGAAGAACTGACTATTTCGCGAAAATCATTTTTTCGTTTTGGACTTGTAAAAATTTCACAAAAACTCCTGTTATAAAAAACACTTTTTGACTTTTTCTTCAAAATTTCCAGATTACTCCAGGTTTTTTATAATTCAAATTGATACTTACCTGCCTTACCTGTACTCCCGTGCGCGTTCCGCGAACTCGAGTCCCGTTTTGGTAGTGTTATTCGAGGTTTCCACACATATTTTGGCCGTAAATTACGTTTTTTCAAGAAAATTCCCGTTTTTTGTTCTGGATAAACTCCAGAAACCCCATAGTTAGCTAGCCCGCGCGGAGACGCGTCTTTTGACACCTCGCCCGTGCGCCTAGCCCACATAGAACATCTAAAACTCCAGAAATTTTTTACATTCAATATTACCAACAATTGACGAAATCCACCTAAGGGAGACGTGTTTTTGCACAAATCTACATAACTTTGCATCCCGGTGACGCAATTTCAAGCTGTTTTCAGCTAATTAAATCTTTTCTAGGCTCCCTGAAACGTTCCCACTGGGAAGAACTGACTATTTCGCGAAAATCATTTTTTCGTTTTGGACTTGTAAAAATTTCACAAAAACTCCTGTTATAAAAAACACTTTTTGACTTTTTCTTCAAAATTTCCAGATTACTCCAGGTTTTTTATAATTCAAATTGATACTTACCTGCCTTACCTGTACTCCCGTGCGCGTTCCGCGAACTCGAGTCCCGTTTTGGTAGTGTTATTCGAGGTTTCCACACATATTTTGGCCGTAAATTACGTTTTTTCAAGAAAATTCCCGTTTTTTGTTCTGGATAAACTCCAGAAACCCCATAGTTAGCTAGCCCGCGCGGAGACGCGTCTTTTGACACCTCGCCCGTGCGCCTAGCCCACATAGAACATCTAAAACTCCAGAAATTTTTTACATTCAATATTACCAACAATTGACGAAATCCACCTAAGGGAGACGTGTTTTTGCACAAATCTACATAACTTTGCATCCCGGTGACGCAATTTCAAGCTGTTTTCAGCTAATTAAATCTTTTCTAGGCTCCCTGAAACGTTCCCACTGGGAAGAACTGACTATTTCGCGAAAATCATTTTTTCGTTTTGGACTTGTAAAAATTTCACAAAAACTCCTGTTATAAAAAACACTTTTTGACTTTTTCTTCAAAATTTCCAGATTACTCCAGGTTTTTTATAATTCAAATTGATACTTACCTGCCTTACCTGTACTCCCGTGCGCGTTCCGCGAACTCGAGTCCCGTTTTGGTAGTGTTATTCGAGGTTTCCACACATATTTTGGCCGTAAATTACGTTTTTTCAAGAAAATTCCCGTTTTTTGTTCTGGATAAACTCCAGAAACCCCATAGTTAGCTAGCCCGCGCGGAGACGCGTCTTTTGACACCTCGCCCGTGCGCCTAGCCCACATAGAACATCTAAAACTCCAGAAATTTTTTACATTCAATATTACCAACAATTGACGAAATCCACCTAAGGGAGACGTGTTTTTGCACAAATCTACATAACTTTGCATCCCGGTGACGCAATTTCAAGCTGTTTTCAGCTAATTAAATCTTTTCTAGGCTCCCTGAAACGTTCCCACTGGGAAGAACTGACTATTTCGCGAAAATCATTTTTTCGTTTTGGACTTGTAAAAATTTCACAAAAACTCCTGTTATAAAAAACACTTTTTGACTTTTTCTTCAAAATTTCCAGATTACTCCAGGTTTTTTATAATTCAAATTGATACTTACCTGCCTTACCTGTACTCCCGTGCGCGTTCCGCGAACTCGAGTCCCGTTTTGGTAGTGTTATTCGAGGTTTCCACACATATTTTGGCCGTAAATTACGTTTTTTCAAGAAAATTCCCGTTTTTTGTTCTGGATAAACTCCAGAAACCCCATAGTTAGCTAGCCCGCGCGGAGACGCGTCTTTTGACACCTCGCCCGTGCGCCTAGCCCACATAGAACATCTAAAACTCCAGAAATTTTTTACATTCAATATTACCAACAATTGACGAAATCCACCTAAGGGAGACGTGTTTTTGCACAAATCTACATAACTTTGCATCCCGGTGACGCAATTTCAAGCTGTTTTCAGCTAATTAAATCTTTTCTAGGCTCCCTGAAACGTTCCCACTGGGAAGAACTGACTATTTCGCGAAAATCATTTTTTCGTTTTGGACTTGTAAAAATTTCACAAAAACTCCTGTTATAAAAAACACTTTTTGACTTTTTCTTCAAAATTTCCAGATTACTCCAGGTTTTTTATAATTCAAATTGATACTTACCTGCCTTACCTGTACTCCCGTGCGCGTTCCGCGAACTCGAGTCCCGTTTTGGTAGTGTTATTCGAGGTTTCCACACATATTTTGGCCGTAAATTACGTTTTTTCAAGAAAATTCCCGTTTTTTGTTCTGGATAAACTCCAGAAACCCCATAGTTAGCTAGCCCGCGCGGAGACGCGTCTTTTGACACCTCGCCCGTGCGCCTAGCCCACATAGAACATCTAAAACTCCAGAAATTTTTTACATTCAATATTACCAACAATTGACGAAATCCACCTAAAGGAGACGTGTTTTTGCACAAATCTACATAACTTTGCATCCCGGTGACGCAATTTCAAGCTGTTTTCAGCTAATTAAATCTTTTCTAGGCTCCCTGAAACGTTCCCACTGGGAAGAACTGACTATTTCGCGAAAATCATTTTTTCGTTTTGGACTTGTAAAAATTTCACAAAAACTCCTGTTATAAAAAACACTTTTTGACTTTTTCTTCAAAATTTCCAGATTACTCCAGGTTTTTTATAATTCAAATTGATACTTACCTGCCTTACCTGTACTCCCGTGCGCGTTCCGCGAACTCGAGTCCCGTTTTGGTAGTGTTATTCGAGGTTTCCACACATATTTTGGCCGTAAATTACGTTTTTTCAAGAAAATTCCCGTTTTTTGTTCTGGATAAACTCCAGAAACCCCATAGTTAGCTAGCCCGCGCGGAGACGCGTCTTTTGACACCTCGCCCGTGCGCCTAGCCCACATAGAACATCTAAAACTCCAGAAATTTTTTACATTCAATATTACCAACAATTGACGAAATCCACCTAAGGGAGACGTGTTTTTGCACAAATCTACATAACTTTGCATCCCGGTGACGCAATTTCAAGCTGTTTTCAGCTAATTAAATCTTTTCTAGGCTCCCTGAAACGTTCCCACTGGGAAGAACTGACTATTTCGCGAAAATCATTTTTTCGTTTTGGACTTGTAAAAATTTCACAAAAACTCCTGTTATAAAAAACACTTTTTGACTTTTTCTTCAAAATTTCCAGATTACTCCAGGTTTTTTATAATTCAAATTGATACTTACCTGCCTTACCTGTACTCCCGTGCGCGTTCCGCGAACTCGAGTCCCGTTTTGGTAGTGTTATTCGAGGTTTCCACACATATTTTGGCCGTAAATTACGTTTTTTCAAGAAAATTCCCGTTTTTTGTTCTGGATAAACTCCAGAAACCCCATAGTTAGCTAGCCCGCGCGGAGACGCGTCTTTTGACACCTCGCCCGTGCGCCTAGCCCACATAGAACATCTAAAACTCCAGAAATTTTTTACATTCAATATTACCAACAATTGACGAAATCCACCAATCTACATAACTTTGCATCCCGGTGACGCAATTTCAAGCTGTTTTCAGCTAATTAAATCTTTTCTAGGCTCCCTGAAACGTTCCCACTGGGAAGAACTGACTATTTCGCGAAAATCATTTTTTCGTTTTGGACTTGTAAAAATTTCACAAAAACTCCTGTTATAAAAAACACTTTTTGACTTTTTCTTCAAAATTTCCAGATTACTCCAGGTTTTTTATAATTCAAATTGATACTTACCTGCCTTACCTGTACTCCCGTGCGCGTTCCGCGAACTCGAGTCCCGTTTTGGTAGTGTTATTCGAGGTTTCCACACATATTTTGGCCGTAAATTACGTTTTTTCAAGAAAATTCCCGTTTTTTGTTCTGGATAAACTCCAGAAACCCCATAGTTAGCTAGCCCGCGCGGAGACGCGTCTTTTGACACCTCGCCCGTGCGCCTAGCCCACATAGAACATCTAAAACTCCAGAAATTTTTTACATTCAATATTACCAACAATTGACGAAATCCACCTAAGGGAGACGTGTTGGGGTGCCAGGGCAGAAAACCTCCACGTGTGCCTGGGGACTGGAGTTCCCTTCTGGATACGTCCGGGGGGAAGACCAGTTTTCGGGCCGGTGCATCCTGGGGTGCGGGCAGCTATTTCTCAGTGGGATTTTTTCCCAATGAGATATCGCTGCCCGCATGCTAATGTTCTGCCAAGAGGAACGCTCCACACAAGCCGCTATGAGGAGCAGAGCGGCTACTGTGTGGAGTAAGAGCGGGCCTGGTGTGCACTTACCCTGCCGCCGGGCAGGCAGGAGGGGGTACCCCCCCCTTCTGCCACCGTTAATATCGTAGCCCCGAAGATTGTCAAGGTCATGTCTCTGACTTTTGACGGGGGTCGAGGGTCTTGGCTTAACCGCCCGGACCGCGAGGAAGATTAACCTCTATAAAAAATTCCCCAAACCTCCAAGCGGCGGCGCACCGTGAGGGAGGTAGTAAGCTTGGCTAATGGGTAGCTTGATTTAGTCACTAGTGCGAACCACATAATTTGAGCAGGTACACAAAGTTTTTACTCGTGGGAACAAAAATGGAAAAATTCTTAAAACAAAAAACCACAAAGGACGAAGAGAGGAGTGATGCGGGGTCGGAGTCCGACGCCGCGTCTGGAGGAGCGAGCACGGGAGGCTCAGTGAGCTCTCGCCGTGACCAGAAGACGGCCGCTGCCAAGAGAAAGGCACAGGGCAAGCGGCCAAGGTCAGTGGACGGCCAGGGGTCGTCCTCTGACTGGGAGCTGGCTTCGGCCAGAAAGATCCCGACCAGCAGGCGGGGAGGAGCCCGAGAGCGGGGCGTAGGGAGGGGGCTCACTGCTCGGGAGGCCGCAGAGAAGGCGGAGGAGCCCGCAAAGAAGGAGGGGGGGTCTGATCGCGCGTCCGCATCAGAGACCTCTAGTGACGAGGCGGCGGAGGTTGGCGGCCCTGATGCGGACCGAAAAAAGAGGTTCGCGGAGGTCGTGGAGGCCGCGATCCGGGACGTGGCCCTGAAGAAGTTACAGACTTCGAAAAACAGGGCCATAGTCTCGGCCAAGGCCTCCATCTTGGCGGCAGCGGAGGCCATCCACCTCGGGCCTCCGCCGGACGGCACGTCCGAAATGCGGGCGGAGGTGGCCCGCTTGACGGCTGCCATGGAGCTCCTCCGAAAGGAGAACGAGGAGCTCCGAGCGGACCTGGCCAGGATGCGAGCGGCTGGCACAGCGCAGAACATCCCACCACCAAGCCAGCCCGTGCCGGTGGAGAACCAGGTCCTGAACCTGGTTCGGCAGGAGCTGGCGACCTTCCAGGCGCGGTTCGCTGTCCTGGAGGGTATTGTTCTGCGCCCTCCCTTGGCGGGTAGGACGGCCCCAGGGCCTAAGGCGGCCTCGTACGCGGCCGCGGCTGCCCCTAAACCCGGGCCGTCTGGCCGGGCCCAGGCGCCGGCCAAACCGGCGTCGGCTAGAGGAGCCCCGGCGCCGGCGAAACCGACGTCGGCTGGCGGAGCCTCGGCGCCGGCAAAATCGGCGCCTGCCGCCAAACCCGCGGCTCCGGCCCCCAAAAAGGGCAGAACGGCTGGGGAGGGGAAGGCCCCAGAGCCTACGCCTCCCCCAATCAAATCTCCCACGACCAACGCCGAGTGGCAGGTGGTCGGGGAGAAGAAGAAGGCGGCCAAAGCGGCCAGGAAAAAGGCGCAGAGGAGGCGCCGCAAGGAGCGAGCCGTTGCGGCTAGGCTTCGCTCCCCCAAGACCGCGGCTGTAGTCATTACACTACAGCCGGACGCGGTCAAGAGGGGGGTGACCTACGGCGACGTGCTCGCCAAAGCGAGAGCGACGGTGGATCTCCAGGAGCTGGGGATCACCGGAGGCCTCCGGCATAGGGTGACCGCCACTGGTGCCCGCATGCTGGAGGTCCCCGGTGCGACGAGCGGCCCCACCGCTGACGCCCTGGCTGAAAAGCTAAGGGCGTCCCTCAATGCGGACGAGGCTCGAGTCTCCAGGCCCGTCAAGTGCGCGGATATGCGCATTGTGGGCCTGGATGACTCGGTGACGGGGGCCGAGGTGGTAGCCGCCGTCGTCAGGACGGGCGGGTGTCTGACCGACCAGGTGAAGGCGGGCACCATACGTCCTGACTTCACGGGTATGCGAACCGTTACGGTAAGCTGTCCCGTGACGGCGGCGAGAAAAATCGTGGAGGGCGGAAGGCTCCTGGTGGGCTGGGTGTCAGCGCAGGTCAAGCTGCTGGAGCCCAGACCTCTAAGGTGCTATCGATGCCTCGTGGGGCACCACGTGAGCGTCCATTGCACCTTGGAGGACCGCAGCACTCTATGCTTCCGCTGCGGTAAGCCCGGACATACGGCCGGCTCGTGCAACGCCGCGCCGCACTGCGTCGCATGTGCGGCTGCTGGCAAGCCGGCCGATCACCGGGCGGGGAGCAAGTCCTGCGCTCCACCCGCCGAAGCCAGGAGGAAGGGCAGGCCCTCCGCCGTCGTCGCCACCACCGTCGCCGCCACTGTCGCCGCCACCGCCACCGCCGCCGCCGCCGCCGCCACCACCGCCGCCGCCGCCGCCGCCGCCGCCGCCGCCGCCACCACTGCCGATAGGGCCCGGGGGGGGGCTGAAATGGAGGAGTAATAACTCCTCCACTACGCCTTCTCCAGGCGAACATCAACCACTGCGCCTGCGCTCAGGACCTGTTGCTCCAGAGCATGGCGCAGTGGTCGATTAACATCGCCGTGGTCGCTGAGCCGTACTTTGTCCCGCCCAGGGATGACTGGGTGGAGGACCTGAACGGCTCAGTGGCCATACTTTCGTCGGCCGCCGCCGGTACCCCGTCCCTCGAAGGTGTCACGAGGGGACAGGGGTGCGTAGCAGCACGGTTCGGAGAGATTGTAGTAGTGGGAGTATACTTCTCTCCGAGCCGAACTCTCGCCGAGTTCCAGAACTCTTTAACAGAGTTGAGTGTCGTCGTCGCTAGAAACCATGCCTACTCCGTGCTAGTGCTCGGGGACTTCAACGCCAAGAATTTGGCCTGGGGTTCCCGTTGCACGGATGTGCGGGGCAGGATGGTGGAGGACTGGGCTCTGGAAACAGGCCTGGTCGTCCTAAATCGGGGTTCTGTTCCTACGTGTGTGCGGATGCGGGGCGAGTCGGTGGTGGACATCTCGTTCGCCAGCCCCGCTCTGTCACAGCGTGTCATTGACTGGCGCGTCATGGAGGAGGTGGAGACCTACTCCGATCATCGGTATATCCGGTTTGAGGTCTCCACCCAGACCTCTAGCGCGCTGGTCCAACAGGCCCCGAGTGGTCCGCGGTGGGCGCTGAAGCAGCTGGACCGGGAGCTTCTCCTGGAAGCCTCGATCGTGCAGGCCTGGGTGTTTTCACCGGACAGGCCTGCTGACATTGACGATGAGGTGGAGTGGTTCCGGGAGGCCATGTCCGAGATCTGTGACGTGGCAATGCCCCGAGTCCGGCCAGGACGCGCCCGACGTCAGGTGTACTGGTGGTCGCAGGAGGTTGGGGCGCTACGCAAGGCGTGCGTCGACGCGCGACATCGGTACACCAGGCACCGCAGGCTCCGCATCCGCCCTCCGGATGCGGAAGCCACGGAGGTGGAGCTGTACGAGGGGTACAGAGCGGCGAAGACCACCCTCCAAGAGGCTGTCAAGCGGGCCAAGGATACGGCCCGCGAGGAGATGTTGGAGACTCTGAACCGAGATCCATGGGGGCGCCCTTACAGAATGGTGCGGAATAAACTCCGCACCTGGGCCCCCCCGCTGACGCAGAGTCTCCGACCCCAGCTGGTGGAGGAAGTGGTGAGCGCTCTGTTCCCTTCACGGGGGGAGCATACTCCCCCGCCTATGGCTCCGCCACTTGCGGTGCCCGAAGCGGACCACACGGACGACGACGACGACACCCCTGAAGTGACCGGGGTAGATCTGAGAGCGGCGGTAGCCAGGCTGAAGGCCAAAAATACCGCCCCGGGACCCGACGGCTTGCCGGGTAAAGCCTGGGTCCTGGCCTCGAGGGCTCTCGGGCCTCGACTGGAGGCGCTCTTAAGCGCATGCATGGAGAGAGGCCAGTTTCCACTCCGTTGGAAGACGGGGAAGCTGGTCCTCATTCAGAAGCCAGGGCGCCCTGCGGACTCTCCGTCCGCATACCGGCCCATAGTGCTGCTCGACGAGGTCGGCAAGCTCTTTGAGAGAGTGATTGCGGGCCGCCTCGTCGGGCACCTGGTGAGGACGGGGCCGGATCTTGCGGAGTGCCAGTTTGGCTTCCGCAAGGGGCGCTCGACGGTGGACGCCATCATGCGCGTGAGAGCCCTCACGACGGGGGACGCGGTGTCCCGGGGTGGGGTGGTCGTGGCGGTGTCACTCGACATCGCCAACGCGTTCAACACCCTGCCCTGGAGCTGCATAGGGGAGGCACTCCGGTATCACCGGGTGCCGACTTACCTCCGTCGAATAGTCGGGGCGTATTTGACGGACAGAGCCGTCATCTACCCCGGTCGCGACGGGAACTGGAACCGGCGAGAGATGTCGTGCGGTGTCCCACAGGGATCGGTTCTGGGGCCGCTCCTGTGGGACATCGGTTACGACTGGGTGCTGCGGGCCGACCTCCCTGATGGCGTCAGCGTAGTTTGCTACGCTGACGACACGCTGGTCCTGGCGCAGGGGAGGTCGCATCAGGCGGCGGCCGACGCGATGACACGCGGGGTTGCGATAGTCGTGGAAAGGATCCGGCAGTTGGGTCTCGAGGTGGCATTGCACAAGTCCGAGGCCATGTCTTTTCATGGGCCCCGGTACGGGCCACCTTCGGGATCCCAACTGATGGTAGGAGGGGTTCACATCGGCGTCGAGAAGACGATGAGATACCTGGGTCTCGTCCTCGACAGCCGGTGGAACTTCGTCGAGCATTTCCGACGTTTGGCCCCAAAACTGGAACGGGCCGGGGCCGCCTTAAGGCGGCTCCTGCCCAACCTGAGGGGGCCAAACGCCTCCTGCCGGAGGCTTTACGCGGGGGTCGTGCGGTCCATGGCCCTATATGGGGCCCCGGTATGGGCGCGTTCACTGCGGCTTCGAGCCGCACACTACCTGAACGCGCCCCAAAAGGTGGTAGCCGTAAGGCTGATCCGGGGGTACCGCACGATCTCGCGCGAGGCAGCAAGCCTCCTTGCCGGACTGCCACCATGGGATCTGGAGGCGATAGTCCTCGCGCGCCTGTATGACTGGCGCGCGGAGGCACTACGTCGGGGGGAAACTCTGCACCCGCGGCAAATCGCTGCGGAGCGGACGGACCTCCGGCGCGGTCTCATGGTGGAATGGAAGGCGCGACTATCGCAACCCAGCGCAGGGCACGCCACGATAGCGGCGATAAGACCCCTCTTTGAGGAGTGGCTAGAGAGGCGTCACGGCGCTCTCACCTACCGCCTGACGCAGGTCCTCTCCGGACACGGATGTTTCGGGAGGTTCCTGCACATAATCAGGCGGGAGGAGACGCCCGGGTGTCACCACTGCGAGGATCGCCCAGAGGACACGGTGGAGCATACGGTGGAGGTCTGCCCCGCTTGGGCAGAGCACCGCCGTGTCCTCGTAGAGGCGATCGGCAGCGGCGGCGACCTCTCGCGTCCGGCCCTGGTGCAAGCCATGGTCCGGGGCGAGAGGGAGTGGGAGGCGGTCACCTCCTTCTGCGAAGCAGTCATGCTAGCGAAGGAGGTGGCGGGATGGGCGAGGGAAAGATCCTCACGCCTCAGCCGCCGAGGGAGACGCTCCGGGCGTCGGGAGCCGCGTGACGACTCCCGGCCACCGTAGGCGCGGGCCTGCGGGCGGAGAGCAATGGGTAGCTCTCCGTCCGATCAGGACCAGGCCCGTGCCGGACGGCGTGTATGTGTTCCACGCGCGCCTCAAAGAGATGTCAGCGTAGTTGACGGGGCCCGACAGGGCCGAAGCCTGCCGGGGTAGCGGGATTGTCCGAAAGGGTTACCGCTGCCCTGGTATGTAAAGGGCTAAGGAAGGAACACGGGTGGGTTTTAGTCAGTAAGAGTCTGACACTCCCTTCTGCTCCACCCAGAGCGGGAGGAGTCATTTGATGATTTCCCATCCTGAAAAAAAAAAAAAAAAAAAAAAAAAAAAAAAGGGAGACGTGTTTTTGCACAAATCTACATAACTTTGCATCCCGGTGACGCAATTTCAAGCTGTTTTCAGCTAATTAAATCTTTTCTAGGCTCCCTGAAACGTTCCCACTGGGAAGAACTGACTATTTCGCGAAAATCATTTTTTCGTTTTGGACTTGTAAAAATTTCACAAAAACTCCTGTTATAAAAAACACTTTTTGACTTTTTCTTCAAAATTTCCAGATTACTCCAGGTTTTTTATAATTCAAATTGATACTTACCTGCCTTACCTGTACTCCCGTGCGCGTTCCGCGAACTCGAGTCCCGTTTTGGTAGTGTTATTCGAGGTTTCCACACATATTTTGGCCGTAAATTACGTTTTTTCAAGAAAATTCCCGTTTTTTGTTCTGGATAAACTCCAGAAACCCCATAGTTAGCTAGCCCGCGCGGAGACGCGTCTTTTGACACCTCGCCCGTGCGCCTAGCCCACATAGAACATCTAAAACTCCAGAAATTTTTTACATTCAATATTACCAACAATTGACGAAATCCACCTAAGGGAGACGTGTTACGCCAAGAATTTGGCCTGGGGTTCCCGTTGCACGGATGTGCGGGGCAGGATGGTGGAGGACTGGGCTCTGGAAACAGGCCTGGTCGTCCTAAATCGGGGTTCTGTTCCTACGTGTGTGCGGATGCGGGGCGAGTCGGTGGTGGACATCTCGTTCGCCAGCCCCGCTCTGTCACAGCGTGTCATTGACTGGCGCGTCATGGAGGAGGTGGAGACCTACTCCGATCATCGGTATATCCGGTTTGAGGTCTCCACCCAGACCTCTAGCGCGCTGGTCCAACAGGCCCCGAGTGGTCCGCGGTGGGCGCTGAAGCAGCTGGACCGGGAGCTTCTCCTGGAAGCCTCGATCGTGCAGGCCTGGGTGTTTTCACCGGACAGGCCTGCTGACATTGACGATGAGGTGGAGTGGTTCCGGGAGGCCATGTCCGAGATCTGTGACGTGGCAATGCCCCGAGTCCGGCCAGGACGCGCCCGACGTCAGGTGTACTGGTGGTCGCAGGAGGTTGGGGCGCTACGCAAGGCGTGCGTCGACGCGCGACATCGGTACACCAGGCACCGCAGGCTCCGCATCCGCCTTCCGGATGCGGAAGCCACGGAGGTGGAGCTGTACGAGGGGTACAGAGCGGCGAAGACCACCCTCCAAGAGGCTGTCAAGCGGGCCAAGGATACGGCCCGCGAGGAGATGTTGGAGACTCTGAACCGAGATCCATGGGGGCGCCCTTACAGAATGGTGCGGAATAAACTCCGCACCTGGGCCCCCCCGCTGACGCAGAGTCTCCGACCCCAGCTGGTGGAGGAAGTGGTGAGCGCTCTGTTCCCTTCACGGGGGGAGCATACTCCCCCGCCTATGGCTCCGCCACTTGCGGTGCCCGAAGCGGACCACACGGACGACGACGACGACACCCCTGAAGTGACCGGGGTAGATCTGAGAGCGGCGGTAGGCAGGCTGAAGGCCAAAAATACCGCCCCGGGACCCGACGGCTTGCCGGGTAAAGCCTGGGTCCTGGCCTCGAGGGCTCTCGGGCCTCGACTGGAGGCGCTCTTAAGCGCATGCATGGAGAGAGGCCAGTTTCCACTCCGTTGGAAGACGGGGAAGCTGGTCCTCATTCAGAAGCCAGGGCGCCCTGCGGACTCTCCGTCCGCATACCGGCCCATAGTGCTGCTCGACGAGGTCGGCAAGCTCTTTGAGAGAGTGATTGCGGGCCGCCTCGTCGGGCACCTGGTGAGGACGGGGCCGGATCTTGCGGAGTGCCAGTTTGGCTTCCGCAAGGGGCGCTCGACGGTGGACGCCATCATGCGCGTGAGAGCCCTCACGACGGGGGACGCGGTGTCCCGGGGTGGGGTGGTCGTGGCGGTGTCACTCGACATCGCCAACGCGTTCAACACCCTGCCCTGGAGCTGCATAGGGGAGGCACTCCGGTATCACCGGGTGCCGACTTACCTCCGTCGAATAGTCGGGGCGTATTTGACGGACAGAGCCGTCATCTACCCCGGTCGCGACGGGAACTGGAACCGGCGAGAGATGTCGTGCGGTGTCCCACAGGGATCGGTTCTGGGGCCGCTCCTGTGGGACATCGGTTACGACTGGGTGCTGCGGGCCGACCTCCCTGATGGCGTCAGCGTAGTTTGCTACGCTGACGACACGCTGGTCCTGGCGCAGGGGAGGTCGCATCAGGCGGCGGCCGACGCGATGACACGCGGGGTTGCGATAGTCGTGGAAAGGATTCGGCAGTTGGGTCTCGAGGTGGCATTGCACAAGTCCGAGGCCATGTCCTTTCATGGGCCCCGGTACGGGCCACCTTCGGGATCCCAACTGATGGTAGGAGGGGTTCACATCGGCGTCGAGACAACGATGAGATACCTGGGTCTCGTCCTCGACAGCCGGTGGAACTTCGTCGAGCATTTCCGACGTTTGGCCCCCAAACTGGAACGGGCCGGGGCCGCCTTAAAGCGGCTCCTGCCCAACCTTAGGGGGCCAAACGCCTCCTGCCGGAGGCTTTACGCGGGGGTCGTGCGGTCCATGGCCCTTTATGGGGCCCCGGTATGGGCGCGTTCACTGCGGCTTCGAGCCGCACACTACCTGAACGCGCCCCAAAAGGTGGTAGCCATAAGGCTTATCCGGGGATACCGCACGATCTCGGGCGAGGCAGCAAGCCTCCTTGCCGGACTGCCACCATGGGATCTGGAGGCGATAGTCCTCGCGCGCCTGTATGACTGGCGCGCGGAGGCACTACGTCGGGGGGAAACTCTGCACCCGCGGCAAATCGCTGCGGAGCGGACGGACCTCCGGCGCGGTCTCATGGTGGAATGGAAGGCGCGACTATCGCAACCCAGCGCAGGGCACGCCACGATAGCGGCGGTAAGACCCCTCTTTGAGGAGTGGCTAGAGAGGCGTCACGGCGCTCTCACCTACCGCCTGACGCAGGTCCTCTCCGGACACGGATGTTTCGGGAGGTTCCTGCACATAATCAGGCGGGAGGAGACGCCCGGGTGTCATCACTGCGAGGATCGCCCAGAGGACACGGTGGAGCACACGGTGGAGGTCTGCCCCGCTTGGGCAGAGCACCGCCGTGTCCTCGTAGAGGCGATCGGCAGCGGCGGCGACCTCTCGCGCCCGGCCCTGGTGCAAGCCATGGTCCGGGGCGAGAGGGAGTGGGAGGCGGTCACCTCCTTCTGCGAAGCAGTCATGCTAGCGAAGGAGGTGGCGGGATGGGCGAGGGAAAGATCCTCACGCCTCAGCCGCCGAGGAAGACGCTCCGGGCGTCGGGAGCCGCGTGACGACTCCCGGCCACCGTAGGCGCGGGCCTGCGGGCGGAGAGCAATGGGTAGCTCTCCGTCCGATCAGGACCAGGCCCGTGCCGGACGGCGTGTATGTGTTCCACGCGCGCCTCAAAGAGATGTCAGCGTAGTTGACGGGGCCCGACAGGGCCGAAGCCTGCCGGGGTAGCGGGATTGTCCGAAAGGGTTACCGCTGCCCTGGTACGTAAAGGGCTAAGGAAGGAACACGGGTGGGTTTTAGTCAGTAAGAGTCTGACACTCCCTTCTGCTCCACCCAGAGCGGGAGGAGTCATTTGATGATTTCCCATCCTGAAAAAAAAAAAAAAAAAAAAAAAGGGAGACGTGTTTTTGCACAAATCTACATAACTTTGCATCCCGGTGACGCAATTTCAAGCTGTTTTCAGCTAATTAAATCTTTTCTAGGCTCCCTGAAACGTTCCCACTGGGAAGAACTGACTATTTCGCGAAAATCATTTTTTCGTTTTGGACTTGTAAAAATTTCACAAAAACTCCTGTTATAAAAAACACTTTTTGACTTTTTCTTCAAAATTTCCAGATTACTCCAGGTTTTTTATAATTCAAATTGATACTTACCTGCCTTACCTGTACTCCCGTGCGCGTTCCGCGAACTCGAGTCCCGTTTTGGTAGTGTTATTCGAGGTTTCCACACATATTTTGGCCGTAAATTACGTTTTTTCAAGAAAATTCCCGTTTTTTGTTCTGGATAAACTCCAGAAACCCCATAGTTAGCTAGCCCGCGCGGAGACGCGTCTTTTGACACCTCGCCCGTGCGCCTAGCCCACATAGAACATCTAAAACTCCAGAAATTTTTTACATTCAATATTACCAACAATTGACGAAATCCACCTAAGGGAGACGTGTTTTTGCACAAATCTACATAACTTTGCATCCCGGTGACGCAATTTCAAGCTGTTTTCAGCTAATTAAATCTTTTCTAGGCTCCCTGAAACGTTCCCACTGGGAAGAACTGACTATTTCGCGAAAATCATTTTTTCGTTTTGGACTTGTAAAAATTTCACAAAAACTCCTGTTATAAAAAACACTTTTTGACTTTTTCTTCAAAATTTCCAGATTACTCCAGGTTTTTTATAATTCAAATTGATACTTACCTGCCTTACCTGTACTCCCGTGCGCGTTCCGCGAACTCGAGTCCCGTTTTGGTAGTGTTATTCGAGGTTTCCACACATATTTTGGCCGTAAATTACGTTTTTTCAAGAAAATTCCCGTTTTTTGTTCTGGATAAACTCCAGAAACCCCATAGTTAGCTAGCCCGCGCGGAGACGCGTCTTTTGACACCTCGCCCGTGCGCCTAGCCCACATAGAACATCTAAAACTCCAGAAATTTTTTACATTCAATATTACCAACAATTGACGAAATCCACCTAAGGGAGACGTGTTTTTGCACAAATCTACATAACTTTGCATCCCGGTGACGCAATTTCAAGCTGTTTTCAGCTAATTAAATCTTTTCTAGGCTCCCTGAAACGTTCCCACTGGGAAGAACTGACTATTTCGCGAAAATCATTTTTTCGTTTTGGACTTGTAAAAATTTCACAAAAACTCCTGTTATAAAAAACACTTTTTGACTTTTTCTTCAAAATTTCCAGATTACTCCAGGTTTTTTATAATTCAAATTGATACTTACCTGCCTTACCTGTACTCCCGTGCGCGTTCCGCGAACTCGAGTCCCGTTTTGGTAGTGTTATTCGAGGTTTCCACACATATTTTGGCCGTAAATTACGTTTTTTCAAGAAAATTCCCGTTTTTTGTTCTGGATAAACTCCAGAAACCCCATAGTTAGCTAGCCCGCGCGGAGACGCGTCTTTTGACACCTCGCCCGTGCGCCTAGCCCACATAGAACATCTAAAACTCCAGAAATTTTTTACATTCAATATTACCAACAATTGACGAAATCCACCTAAGGGAGACGTGTTTTTGCACAAATCTACATAACTTTGCATCCCGGTGACGCAATTTCAAGCTGTTTTCAGCTAATTAAATCTTTTCTAGGCTCCCTGAAACGTTCCCACTGGGAAGAACTGACTATTTCGCGAAAATCATTTTTTCGTTTTGGACTTGTAAAAATTTCACAAAAACTCCTGTTATAAAAAACACTTTTTGACTTTTTCTTCAAAATTTCCAGATTACTCCAGGTTTTTTATAATTCAAATTGATACTTACCTGCCTTACCTGTACTCCCGTGCGCGTTCCGCGAACTCGAGTCCCGTTTTGGTAGTGTTATTCGAGGTTTCCACACATATTTTGGCCGTAAATTACGTTTTTTCAAGAAAATTCCCGTTTTTTGTTCTGGATAAACTCCAGAAACCCCATAGTTAGCTAGCCCGCGCGGAGACGCGTCTTTTGACACCTCGCCCGTGCGCCTAGCCCACATAGAACATCTAAAACTCCAGAAATTTTTTACATTCAATATTACCAACAATTGACGAAATCCACCTAAGGGAGACGTGTTTTTG
Organism: Apamea epomidion; assembly: GCA_947507525.1. NCBI lineage: Eukaryota > Metazoa > Arthropoda > Insecta > Lepidoptera > Noctuidae > Apamea > Apamea epomidion. Next base: position 22,131,423 of record OX382230.1, on the reverse strand, counting down.
CACAAATCTACATAACTTTGCATCCCGGTGACGCAATTTCAAGCTGTTTTCAGCTAATTAAATCTTTTCTAGGCTCCCTGAAACGTTCCCACTGGGAAGAACTGACTATTTCGCGAAAATCATTTTTTCGTTTTGGACTTGTAAAAATTTCACAAAAACTCCTGTTATAAAAAACACTTTTTGACTTTTTCTTCAAAATTTCCAGATTACTCCAGGTTTTTTATAATTCAAATTGATACTTACCTGCCTTACCTGTACTCCCGTGCGCGTTCCGCGAACTCGAGTCCCGTTTTGGTAGTGTTATTCGAGGTTTCCACACATATTTTGGCCGTAAATTACGTTTTTTCAAGAAAATTCCCGTTTTTTGTTCTGGATAAACTCCAGAAACCCCATAGTTAGCTAGCCCGCGCGGAGACGCGTCTTTTGACACCTCGCCCGTGCGCCTAGCCCACATAGAACATCTAAAACTCCAGAAATTTTTTACATTCAATATTACCAACAATTGACGAAATCCACCTAAGGGAGACGTGTTTGGGGTGCCAGGGCAGAAAACCTCCACGTGTGCCTGGGGACTGGAGTTCCCTTCTGGATACGTCCGGGGGGAAGACCAGTTTTCGGGCCGGTGCATCCTGGGGTGCGGGCAGCTATTTCTCAGTGGGATTTTTTCCCAATGAGATATCGCTGCCCGCATGCTAATGTTCTGCCAAGAGGAACGCTCCACACAAGCCGCTATGAGGAGCTGAGCGGCTACTGTGTGGAGTAAGAGCGGGCCTGGTGTGCACTTACCCTGCCGCCGGGCAGGCAGGAGGGGATAACCCCCCCCTCCTGCCACCGTTAATATCGTAGCCCCGAAGATTGTCAAGGTCATGTCTCTGACTTTTGACGGGGGTCGAGGGTCTTGGCTTAACCGCCCGGACCGCGAGGAAGATTAACCTCTATAAAAAATTCCCCAAACCTCCAAGCGGCGGCGCACCGTGAGGGAGGTAGTAAGCTTGGCTAATGGGTAGCTTGATTTAGTCACTAGTGCGAACCACATAATTTGAGCAGGTACCTAAAGTTTTATACTCGTGGGAACAAAATGGATAAATTTTTAAAAAAAACCCAAAACCCAACAGACGAAAGGAGGAGTGATGCGGGGTCGGAGTCCGACGCCGCATCTGGAGGAGGGAGCACGGGAGGCTCAGTGAGCTCTCGCCGTGACCAGAAGACGGCCGCTGCCAAGAGAAAGGCACAGGGCAAGCGGCCAAGGTCAGTGGACGGCCAGGGGTCGTCCTCTGACTGGGAGCTGGCTTCGGCCAGGAAGATCCCCACCAGCAGGCGCGGAGGAGCCCGAGAGCGAGGCTTAGGGAGGGGGCTCACTGCTCGGGAGGCGGCTGAAAAAGCGAAGGAGCCCGCAAAAAAGGAGGGGGGGACCGGTCGCGTGGTCGAATCAGGGCTCTCAAGCGACGAGGCGGCTGAGGTAAGCGGTGGCCCTGAAGCGGACCGCATAAAGAGGTTTGCGGCGGTCGTGGAGGCCGCGATCCGGGACGTGGCCCTTAAGAAGTTGCAAACTTCGAAAAACAGGGCCATAGTCTCGGCAAAGGCCTCCATCTTGGCGGCAGCGGAGGCCATCCACTTCGGGCCTCCGCCGGACGGCATGTCGGAAATGCGGGCGGAGGTGGCCCGCTTGACGGCTGCCATGGAGCTCCTCCGAAAGGAGAACGAGGAGCTCCGAGCGGACCTGGCCGGGCTGCGAGCAGCCGGCCCCCGGGTAGTGCCGCAGGAGGGGCCGCAACAGGGGCGGCCAGTACCTGCTGAGGACCGGGTCCTGAACCTGGTGCGGCAGGAGCTGGCTGCCTTTCAGAGCCGGTTCTCCGCCCTGGAGGCCATCGTCCTGCGCCCCCCGCTGGCGGCGGACCGGCCGGCCTCGGGCCAGCGGAAGGCGGTGTCGTATGCTGCCGCCGCGGCTGTCACAGCCACGGCCACGGGGCAAGCAGCAAAACGGACCGCCCCGAAACCCGCTAAGGCCACAGCCCCAGCCCCAGCCCCAGCCCCAGCCCCTGCCCCTGCACCGGTGGCGAAACGGCCGCCCCAACCGCCTCCTGCATCGCCTCCGGCCGACGCCGATTGGCAGGTGGCCGGGCAGAAAAGGAAGGCGAGCAAGGCTGCAAGGGCGGCCAAAAGAAGAGAGAGGCGGCAACGGCGCAAGGAGCGAGGCGTCGCGGCTAGGCTTCGTGCCCCAAAGACCGCAGCTGTAGTGATCACACTACAGCCGGAAGCGGAGAAGAAGGGCATGTCCTACCGCGACGTGCTTGCCAAGGCTAGGGCGGCGGTGAACCTGCAGGAGCTCGGCGTTGCTGAGGGCATCCGGCTAAGGGTCACTGCGACTGGGGCCCGGATGCTGGAGGTCCCTGGTGCGGCTAGCGGCCCGACTGCTGACGCTCTGGCCGAAAGGCTTAGAGCGTCCTTAAATGCGGACGAGGCCCGAGTGTCCAGACCCACCAAGAGCGCTGACGTGCGCATTCTGGGTCTGGATGACTCTGCGACGGTGGAAGAGGTGGTGGCCGCCATCGTTAGGACTGGGGGATGCTCTGCCGAGCAGGTGAGGGCGGGCACTCTCCGTCCTGACTCCACGGGGATGCAAGCCATCACGGTGAGCTGCCCCGTGTCGGTGGCCCAAAAGCTAGCCGGGGAGGGCCGAAGGCTCCTGGTGGGCTGGGTTTCCGCGCAGGTGAAACTGCTGGAGCCCAGACCTCTGAGGTGCTTCCGCTGCCATGTGGGCAGCCACGTGGGGGCTAAATGCACCTCGGAGGTGGACCGCAGCAATCTATGTTTCCGCTGTGGTCAGCCCGGACACAAGGCCGGCTCGTGCAACGCCATGCCGCACTGCTATGCATGTGCGGCAGCCGGCAAGCCGGCCGATCACCGGGCTGGGAGCAAGGCGTGCGCTCCACCCGCCAAAGCCAGGGGCAGGGGCAAGCCCTCCACCACCGCCGTCGCCGCCGCAGCCGCCGCCACCACCGCCGTCGCCGCTGCCGCCTCCACCGTGACCGCCGCCGCATCTGCCGTGGCTGGGCCCTTACAGGGGGATCGGGAGGCTGATATGGAGTGCTAATATAGCACCATATCGCCTCCTCCAGGCGAACATCAACCACTGCGCCTCCGCTCAGGATCTGTTGCTCCAGAGCATGGCGCAGTGGTCGATTAACATCGCCGTGGTCGCTGAGCCGTACTTTGTCCCGCCCAGAGACGACTGGGTGGAGGACCTGAGCGGCTCAGTGACCCTAATTTCGTCGGCCGCCGCCGGTACCCCGTCCCTCGAGGCTGTCAAGAGAGGACAGGGTTGCGTGGCAGCACGGTTCGGGGAGATAGTCGTGGTTGGGGTATACTTCTCCCCGAGCCGAACTCTCGCCGAGTTCCACAACTCCCTCGCGGAGTTGAGAGTCGTCGTCGTCGGATTCCGTTCCCTCCCCGTGCTTGTCCTCGGGGACTTCAATGCCAAGAATGTGGCTTGGGGTTCCCGGCATACGGACACACGGGGCAGAATGGTGGAGGACTGGGCTCTGGAGACAGGCCTGGTCGTCCTAAACCGGGGTTCGGTCCCAACATGCGTGCGGATGCGGGGTGAATCAGTGGTGGACATCTCGTTCGCCAGCCCCGCCTTGTCGCCGCATGTCGTCAACTGGCGTGTCTTGGAGGAGGTGGAGACCTATTCCGACCACCGGTATATCCGGTTCGACGTCTCCGCCCAGACCTCGAGCGCGCCGGTCCGACCGACCCTGGGTGGTCCGCGGTGGGCGCTGAAGCAGCTGGACCGGGAGCTCCTCCTGGAAGCCTCGATCGTGCAGGCCTGGGTGTCACCACCGGACAGGCCTGCTGACATCAACGACGAGGCAGAGTGGTTCCGGGAGGCCATGTCCGAAATATGTGACGTGGCAATGCCCCGGGTCCGGCCCGGACGCGCCCGGCGCCAGGTGTACTGGTGGTCGCCGGAGTTGACGTCTCTGCGCGAGGCGTGCGTGGCTGCGCGACGCCGGTACACCAGGCACCGCAGGCTCCGTATCCGCCCTCCGGATACGGAAGCCGTGCAGGCGGAGCTGTACGAGGGGTACAGAGCGGCGAAGACCGCCCTCCGAGCGGAGATCTTGCGGGCCAGGGGGCTGGCCCGCGAGGAGTCGCTGGGGACTCTGAACAGAGACCCGTGGGGACGCCCCTACAAGATGGTGCGGGATAAACTCCGCCCATGGGCTCCCCCGCTGACGCAGAGTCTCCGGCCCCAGCTCGTGGAGGACGTGGTGAGCGCTCTGTTCCCTTCGCGTGGGGAACATACTCCCCCGTCCATGGCTCCGCCTCCTGCGATGCCAGATGCGGACCACACCGACGACGACGACGATGCTCCGGAGGTGACCGAGGTAGAGTTGAGAGTGGCGGTACGTAGGCTGAATGCCAGAAACACCGCCCCAGGACCCGACGGCTTACCTGGAAAAGCCTGGGTCCTGGCCTTGGAGGCTCTCGGGCCTCGACTAAGGGGGCTACTAAGCGCATGCTTGGAGAGGGGCCGGTTCCCACTTCGTTGGAAGACGGGGAAACTGGTCCTCATCAAGAAGCCGGGGCGCCCTGCGGACTCTCCGTCCGCTTACCGGCCCATCGTGCTGCTCGACGAGGTGGGCAAGCTCTTTGAAAGAGTAATTGCAGACCGCCTTGCCGGGCAGCTGGTGCGGGTGGGGCCGGATTTGGCGGACAGCCAGTTTGGTTTCCGCAGGGGGCGCTCTACGGTGGATGCCATCATGCGCGTGCGAGCCCTCACGACGGGGGATGCTGTGGCCCGGGGTGGGGTCGTCTTGGCGGTGTCTCTAGACATCGCCAATGCCTTCAATACCCTGCCCTGGAGTTGCATCAGGGAGGCACTCGGGTATCACCGGATGCCGACCTACCTCCGTCGCATTGTCGAGGCCTATTTGACGGACAGGGCCGTCATCTACCCCGGTCACCGGGGAGAGTGGAACCGGCGAGAGATGTCGTGCGGTGTCCCACAGGGATCGGTCCTAGGGCCGCATCTGTGGGATATCGGGTACGACTGGGTGCTGCGCGCCGACCTCCCTGATGGCGTCAGCGTAGTTTGCTACGCTGACGACACGCTGGTCCTGGCGCAGGGGAGGTCGCACCAGGCGGCGGCCGAAGCAGCGACACGCGGGGTTGCGACAATTGTCGAGAGGATCCGGCAATTGGGACTCGAGGTGGCATTGCACAAATCTGAGGCCATGTGTTTTCATGGTCCTCGGGACGCGCCACCGTCGGGTTCACAAATAACGGCGGGAGGGGTTCACATCGGCGTCGAGCTGACGATGAAGTACCTGGGACTCGTCCTCGACAGCCGGTGGAATTTCGTGGAGCACTTCCGACGTTTGGCTCCCAGACTGGAGCGGGCCGGGGCTGCCTTGAGGCGGCTCCTTCCCAATCTAGGGGGACCAAACGCCTCCTGCCGGAGGCTCTATGCGGGGGTCGTGCGGGCCATGGCCCTTTACGGGGCACCGATATGGGCGCGATCTTTGAGGCGGCGACCAGCCCGCCGGTTGATCGCGTCCCAAAGGGTCATGGCTGTCCGGCTCATTCGTGGATACCGCACGGTCTCCGCTGAGGCGGCGAGCCTCCTTGCCGGATTGCCGCCATGGGATCAGGAGGCCAAAGTCCTCGCCCACATATGGGAGTGGCGAGAGGAGGCAAAACGCCGGGGCGTTGCTCCGCTGCCGCGAGAAATCACGGCACAGCGGACAGAGCTCCGGCGGGATCTCATGGCGGCATGGAGAGTGCGATTGTCGCAACCCAGCGCTGGGCACGCCACAATTGCGGCGATAAGTCCCCTCTTTGAGGAGTGGCTAGAGAGGCGCCACGGCGCCCTCACCTTCCGCCTGACGCAGGTCCTCACCGGACACGGTTGTTTCGGGAGGTTCCTGTTCAGGATAAAGCGGGAGGAAACGCCAGGGTGTCACCACTGTGGGGATCGCCCGGAGGACACGGTGGAGCATACGGTGGAGGTCTGCCCGGCTTGGGCGGGACCCCGCCGTGTCCTCTTGGCGGCGATCGGCGGCGGCGACCTCTCGCGTCCGGCCCTCATACAGGCCATGGTCCGGAGCGAGAGTGAATGGGAGGCCGTCACCTCCTTCTGCGAAGCAGTTATGCTCGCGAAGGAGGAGGCGGAGCGTGCGAGGGAGAGGCAATCGCTGCACCCTCGCGCTCCTAGCCGCCGCAGGAGACGCCCTGGACGGGAGTCAACAGCCGACTCCCGGCCACCGTAGGCGCGGGCTTGCGGGCGGCGAGCTATGGGCAGCTCGCCGCCCGGTAAGGACCAGGCCCGGGTCGACGGCGCGTTGTGTTCCACGCGCGCCTCAAAGAGCTGTCAGCACGAACTGACGGGGTCCGCTAGGGCCGATGCCGCCGGGGCTGCGGGTTGTTCGAAAGAGATACCGTGGCCCCTGGCACAGGCAACTGAAGGAACACGGGTGGGTTTTAGTCAGTAAAAGTCTGACACTCCCTTCTGCTCCGCCCAGAGCGGGAGGAGTCATTTGATGATTTCCCACCCAGAAAAAAAAAAAAAAAAAAAAAAAAAAAAAAGGGAGACGTGTTTTTGCACAAATCTACATAACTTTGCATCCCGGTGACGCAATTTCAAGCTGTTTTCAGCTAATTAAATCTTTTCTAGGCTCCCTGAAACGTTCCCACTGGGAAGAACTGACTATTTCGCGAAAATCATTTTTTCGTTTTGGACTTGTAAAAATTTCACAAAAACTCCTGTTATAAAAAACACTTTTTGACTTTTTCTTCAAAATTTCCAGATTACTCCAGGTTTTTTATAATTCAAATTGATACTTACCTGCCTTACCTGTACTCCCGTGCGCGTTCCGCGAACTCGAGTCCCGTTTTGGTAGTGTTATTCGAGGTTTCCACACATATTTTGGCCGTAAATTACGTTTTTTCAAGAAAATTCCCGTTTTTTGTTCTGGATAAACTCCAGAAACCCCATAGTTAGCTAGCCCGCGCGGAGACGCGTCTTTTGACACCTCGCCCGTGCGCCTAGCCCACATAGAACATCTAAAACTCCAGAAATTTTTTACATTCAATATTACCAACAATTGACGAAATCCACCTAAGGGAGACGTGTTTTTGCACAAATCTACATAACTTTGCATCCCGGTGACGCAATTTCAAGCTGTTTTCAGCTAATTAAATCTTTTCTAGGCTCCCTGAAACGTTCCCACTGGGAAGAACTGACTATTTCGCGAAAATCATTTTTTCGTTTTGGACTTGTAAAAATTTCACAAAAACTCCTGTTATAAAAAACACTTTTTGACTTTTTCTTCAAAATTTCCAGATTACTCCAGGTTTTTTATAATTCAAATTGATACTTACCTGCCTTACCTGTACTCCCGTGCGCGTTCCGCGAACTCGAGTCCCGTTTTGGTAGTGTTATTCGAGGTTTCCACACATATTTTGGCCGTAAATTACGTTTTTTCAAGAAAATTCCCGTTTTTTGTTCTGGATAAACTCCAGAAACCCCATAGTTAGCTAGCCCGCGCGGAGACGCGTCTTTTGACACCTCGCCCGTGCGCCTAGCCCACATAGAACATCTAAAACTCCAGAAATTTTTTACATTCAATATTACCAACAATTGACGAAATCCACCTAAGGGAGACGTGTTTTTGCACAAATCTACATAACTTTGCATCCCGGTGACGCAATTTCAAGCTGTTTTCAGCTAATTAAATCTTTTCTAGGCTCCCTGAAACGTTCCCACTGGGAAGAACTGACTATTTCGCGAAAATCATTTTTTCGTTTTGGACTTGTAAAAATTTCACAAAAACTCCTGTTATAAAAAACACTTTTTGACTTTTTCTTCAAAATTTCCAGATTACTCCAGGTTTTTTATAATTCAAATTGATACTTACCTGCCTTACCTGTACTCCCGTGCGCGTTCCGCGAACTCGAGTCCCGTTTTGGTAGTGTTATTCGAGGTTTCCACACATATTTTGGCCGTAAATTACGTTTTTTCAAGAAAATTCCCGTTTTTTGTTCTGGATAAACTCCAGAAACCCCATAGTTAGCTAGCCCGCGCGGAGACGCGTCTTTTGACACCTCGCCCGTGCGCCTAGCCCACATAGAACATCTAAAACTCCAGAAATTTTTTACATTCAATATTACCAACAATTGACGAAATCCACCTAAGGGAGACGTGTTTTTGCACAAATCTACATAACTTTGCATCCCGGTGACGCAATTTCAAGCTGTTTTCAGCTAATTAAATCTTTTCTAGGCTCCCTGAAACGTTCCCACTGGGAAGAACTGACTATTTCGCGAAAATCATTTTTTCGTTTTGGACTTGTAAAAATTTCACAAAAACTCCTGTTATAAAAAACACTTTTTGACTTTTTCTTCAAAATTTCCAGATTACTCCAGGTTTTTTATAATTCAAATTGATACTTACCTGCCTTACCTGTACTCCCGTGCGCGTTCCGCGAACTCGAGTCCCGTTTTGGTAGTGTTATTCGAGGTTTCCACACATATTTTGGCCGTAAATTACGTTTTTTCAAGAAAATTCCCGTTTTTTGTTCTGGATAAACTCCAGAAACCCCATAGTTAGCTAGCCCGCGCGGAGACGCGTCTTTTGACACCTCGCCCGTGCGCCTAGCCCACATAGAACATCTAAAACTCCAGAAATTTTTTACATTCAATATTACCAACAATTGACGAAATCCACCTAAGGGAGACGTGTTGGGGTGCCAGGGCAGAAAACCTCCACGTGTGCCTGGGGACTGGAGTTCCCTTCTGGATACGTCCGGGGGGAAGACCAGTTTTCGGGCCGGTGCATCCTGGGGTGCGGGCAGCTATTTCTCAGTGGGATTTTTTCCCAATGAGATATCGCTGCCCGCATGCTAATGTTCTGCCAAGAGGAACGCTCCACACAAGCCGCTATGAGGAGCAGAGCGGCTACTGTGTGGAGTAAGAGCGGGCCTGGTGTGCACTTACCCTGCCGCCGGGCAGGCAGGAGGGGGTACCCCCCCCTTCTGCCACCGTTAATATCGTAGCCCCGAAGATTGTCAAGGTCATGTCTCTGACTTTTGACGGGGGTCGAGGGTCTTGGCTTAACCGCCCGGACCGCGAGGAAGATTAACCTCTATAAAAAATTCCCCAAACCTCCAAGCGGCGGCGCACCGTGAGGGAGGTAGTAAGCTTGGCTAATGGGTAGCTTGATTTAGTCACTAGTGCGAACCACATAATTTGAGCAGGTACCTAAAGTTTTATACTCGTGGGAACAAAATGGATAAATTTTTTAAAAAAACCCAAAACCCAACAGACGAAAGGAGGAGTGATGCGGTGTCGGAGTCCGATGCTGCATCGGGAGGAGCGAGCACGGGAGGCTCAGTGAGCCCTCGCCGTGACCAGAAGACGGCCGCTGCTAAAAGAAAGGCCAATAGCAAGCGGCCAAGGTCAGTGGACGGCCAGGGGTCGTCCTCTGACGGGGAGCTGGCTTCGGCCAGAAAAATCCCCACCAGCAGGCGGGGAGGAGCCCGAGAGCGAGGCGCAGGGAGGGGGCTCACTGCTCGGGAGGCCGCAGAAAAAGCGGAGGAGCCCGCAAAGGAGGGGGGTTCTGGTCGCGTGTCCGCATCAGAGACCTCAAGCGACGAGGCGGCTGAGGTAGGCGGCCCTGATGCGGACCGCAAAGAGAGGTTTGCGGCGGTCGTGGAGGCCGCGATCCGGGATGTGGCCCTGAAGAAGTTACAGACTTCTAAAAACAGGGCCATAGTCTCGGCCAAGGCCTCCATCATGGCGGCGGCGGAAGCCATCCACATCGGGCCCCCGCCGGACGTAACGTCCGATATGCGGGCGGAGGTGGCCCGCTTGACGGCTGCCATGGAGCTCCTCCGAAAGGAGAATGAGGAGCTCCGAGCGGACCTGGCCGGGATGCGAGCGGCCGCCAGAGCGCAGACAATCCCACCACCAAGCCAGCCCGTGCCGGTGGAGAACCAGGTCCTGAACCTGGTTCGGCAGGAGCTGGCGACCTTCCAGGCGCGGTTCGCCGTCCTGGAGGGTATCGTTCTGCGCCCTCCCTTGGCGGGTAGGACGGCCCCAGGGCCTAAGGCGGCCTCGTACGCGGCCGCTGCCGCCCCTAAACCCGGGCCGTCTGGCCGGGCCCAGGCGCCGGCCAAACCGGCGTCGGCAAGAGGAGCCCCGGCGCCGGCGAAACCGACGTCGGCTGGTGGAGCCTCGGCGCCGGCGAAATCGGCGCCTGCCGCCAAACCCGCGGTGCCAGCCCGGAAAAAGGGCAGAACGGCTGGGGAGGGGAAGGCCCCAGAGCCTACTCCTCCCCAGAACAAATCTCCCACGACCAACACCGAGTGGCAGGTGGTCGGGGAGAAAAAGAAGGCGGCCAAGGCGGCCAGAAAAAAGGCGCAGAGGAGGCGCCGCAAGGAGCGAGCCGTTGCGGCTAGGCTTCGCTCCCCCAAGACCGCGGCTGTAGTCATCACACTACAGCCGGACGCGGTCAAGAGGGGGGTGACCTACGGCGACGTGCTCGCCAAAGCGAGAGCGACAGTGGATCTCCAGGAGCTGGGGATCACCGGAGGCCTCCGGCATAGGGTGACCGCCACTGGTGCCCGCATGCTGGAGGTCCCCGGTGCGACGAGTGGCCCCACCGCAGACGCCCTGGCTGAAAAGCTAAGGGCGTCCCTCAATGCGGACGAGGCTCGAGTCTCCAGGCCCGTCAAGTGCGCGGATATCCGCATTGTGGGCCTGGATGACTCGGTGACGGGGGCAGAGGTGGTAGCCGCCGTCGTCAGGACGGGCGGGTGTCTGGCCGACCAGGTGAAGGCGGGCACCCTACGTCCTGACTTCACGGGTATGCGAACCATAACGGTAAGCTGTCCCGTGACGGCGGCGAGGAAAATTGTGGAGGGTGGAAGGCTCCTGGTGGGCTGGGTGTCAGCGCAGGTCAAGCTGATGGAGCCCAGACCTCTAAGGTGCTATCGATGCCTCGTGGGGCACCACGTGGGCGTCCAGTGCACCTTAGAGGACCGCAGCACTCTGTGCTTCCGCTGCGGCAAGCCCGGACATACGGCCGGCTCGTGCAACGCCGCGCCGCACTGCGTCGTATGTGCGGCTGCTGGCAAGCCGGCCGATCACCGGGCGGGGAGCAAGTCCTGCGCTCCACCCGCCGAAGCCAGGAGGAAGGGCAGGCCCTCCGCCGTCGTCGCCACCACCACCGTCGCCGCCACTGTCGCCGCCACCGCCACCGCCGCCGCCGCCGCCGCCGCCGCCACCACCGCCGCCGCCGCCGCCGCCGCCGCCGCCGCCACCACTGCCGATAGGGCCCGGGAGGGGGCTGAAATGGAGGAGTAATAACTCCTCCACTACGCCTTCTCCAGGCGAACATCAACCACTGCGCCTGCGCTCAGGACCTGTTGCTCCAGAGCATGGCGCAGTGGTCGATTAACGTCGCCGTGGTCGCTGAGCCGTACTTTGTCCCGCCCAGGGATGACTGGGTGGAGGACCTAAACGGCTCAGTGGCCATAATTTCGTCGGCCGCCGCCGGTACCCCGTCCCTCGAAGGTGTCACGAGGGGACAGGGGTGCGTAGCAGCACGGTTCGGAGAGATTGTAGTAGTGGGAGTATACTTCTCTCCGAGCCGAACTCTCGCCGAGTTCCAGAACTCTTTAACAGAGTTGAGTGTCGTCGTCGCCAGAAACCACGCCTTCTCCGTGCTAGTGCTCGGGGACTTCAACGCCAAGAATTTGGCCTGGGGTTCCCGTTGCACGGATGTGCGGGGCAGGATGGTGGAGGACTGGGCTCTGGAAACAGGCCTGGTCGTCCTAAATCGGGGTTCTGTTCCTACGTGTGTGCGGATGCGGGGCGAGTCGGTGGTGGACATCTCGTTCGCCAGCCCCGCTCTGTCACAGCGTGTCATTGACTGGCGCGTCATGGAGGAGGTGGAGACCTACTCCGATCATCGGTATATCCGGTTTGAGGTCTCCACCCAGCCCTCTAGTGCGCTGGTCCAACAGGCCCCGAGTGGTCCGCGGTGGGCGCTGAAGCAGCTGGACCGGGAGCTTCTCCTGGAAGCCTCGATCGTGCAGGCCTGGGTGTTTTCACCGGACAGGCCTGCTGATATTGACGATGAGGTGGAGTGGTTCCGGGAGGCCATGTCCGAGATCTGTGACGTGGCAATGCCCCGAGTCCGGCCAGGATGCGCCCGACGTCAGGTGTACTGGTGGTCGCAGGAGGTTGGGGCGCTACGCAAGGCGTGCGTCGACGCGCGACACCGGTACACCAGGCACCGCAGGCTCCGCATCCGCCCTCCGGATGCGGAAGCCACGGAGGTGGAGCTATACGAGGGGTACAGAGCGGCGAAGATCGCCCTCCAACAGGCTGTTCAGCGGGCCAAGGATATGGCCCGCGAGGAGATGCTGGAGACTCTGAACAGAGATCCATGGGGGCGCCCCTACAGAATGGTGCGGAATAAACTCCGCACATGGGCCCCCCCGCTGACGCAGAGTCTCCGCCCACAGCTGGTGGAGGAGGTGGTGAGTGCTCTGTTCCCTTCACGGGGGGAACATACTCCCCCGCCTATGGCTCCGCCACTTGCGGTGTCCGAAGCGGACCACGCGGACGACGACGACGACACCCCTGTAGTGACCGGGGTAGATCTGAGAGCGGCGGTAGGCCGGCTGAAGGCCAAAAATACCGCCCCGGGACCCGACGGCTTGCCGGGTAAAGCCTGGGTCCTGGCCTCGAGGGCTCTCGGGCCTCGACTGGAGGCGCTCTTAAGCGCATGCATGGAGAGAGGCCAGTTTCCACTCCGTTGGAAGACGGGGAAGCTGGTCCTCATTCAGAAGCCAGGGCGCCCTGCGGACTCTCCGTCCGCATACCGGCCCATAGTGCTGCTCGACGAGGTCGGCAAGCTCTTTGAGAGAGTGATTGCGGGCCGCCTCGTCGGGCACCTGGTGAGGATGGGGCCGGATCTTGCGGAGTGCCAGTTTGGCTTCCGCAAGGGGCGCTCGACGGTGGACGCCATCATGCGCGTGAGAGCCCTCACGACGGGGGACGCGGTGTCCCGGGGTGGGGTGGTCGTGGCGGTGTCACTCGACATCGCCAACGCGTTCAACACCCTGCCCTGGAGCTGCATTGGGGAGGCACTCCGGTATCACCGGGTGCCGACTTACCTCCGTCGAATAGTCGGGGCGTATTTGACGGACAGAGCCGTCATCTACCCCGGTCGCGACGGGAACTGGAACCGGCGAGAGATGTCGTGCGGTGTCCCACAGGGATCGGTTCTGGGGCCGCTCCTGTGGGACATCGGTTACGACTGGGTGCTGCGGGCCGACCTCCCTGATGGCGTCAGCGTAGTTTGCTACGCTGACGACACGCTGGTCCTGGCGCAGGGGAGGTCGCATCAGGCGGCGGCCGACGCGATGACACGCGGGGTTGCGATAGTCGTGGAAAGGATCCGGCAGTTGGGTCTCGAGGTGGCATTGCACAAGTCCGAGGCCATGTCCTTTCATGGGCCCCGGTACGGGCCGCCTTCGGGATCCCAACTGATGGTAGGAGGGGTTCACATCGGCGTCGAGACAACGATGAGATACCTGGGTCTCGTCCTCGACAGCCGGTGGAACTTCGTCGAGCATTTCCGACGTTTGGCCCCCAAACTGGAACGGGCCGGGGCCGCCTTAAAGCGGCTCCTGCCCAACCTTAGGGGGCCAAACGCCTCCTGCCGGAGGCTTTACGCGGGGGTCGTGCGGTCCATGGCCCTTTATGGGGCCCCGGTATGGGCGCGTTCACTGCGGCTTCGAGCCGCACACTACCTGAACGCGCCCCAAAAGGTGGTAGCCATAAGGCTTATCCGGGGATACCGCACGATCTCGGGCGAGGCAGCAAGCCTCCTTGCCGGACTGCCACCATGGGATCTGGAGGCGATAGTCCTCGCGCGCCTGTATGACTGGCGCGCGGAGGCACTACGTCGGGGGGAAACTCTGCACCCGCGGCAAATCGCTGCGGAGCGGACGGACCTCCGGCGCGGTCTCATGGTGGAATGGAAGGCGCGACTATCGCAACCCAGCGCAGGGCACGCCACGATAGCGGCGGTAAGACCCCTCTTTGAGGAGTGGCTAGGGAGGCGTCACGGCGCTCTCACCTACCGCCTGACGCAGGTCCTCTCCGGACACGGATGTTTCGGGAGGTTCCTGCACATCATCAGGCGGGAGGAGACGCCCGGGTGTCACCACTGCGAGGATCGCCCAGAGGACACGGTGGAGCATACGGTGGAGGTCTGCCCCGCTTGGGCAGAGCACCGCCGTGTCCTCGTAGAGGCGATCGGCAGCGGCGGCGACCTCTCGCGCCCGGCCCTGGTGCAAGCCATGGTCCGGGGCGAGAGGGAGTGGGAGGCGGTCACCTCCTTCTGCGAAGCAGTCATGCTAGCGAAGGAGGTGGCGGGATGGGCGAGGGAAAGATCCTCACGCCTCAGCCGCCGAGGGAGACGCTCCGGGCGTCGGGAGCCGCGTGACGACTCCCGGCCACCGTAGGCGCGGGCCTGCGGGCGGAGAGCAATGGGTAGCTCTCCGTCCGATCAGGACCAGGCCCGTGCCGGACGGCGTGTATGTGTTCCACGCGCGCCTCAAAGAGATGTCAGCGTAGTTGACGGGGCCCGACAGGGCCGAAGCCTGCCGGGGTAGCGGGATTGTCCGAAAGGGTTACCGCTGCCCTGGTATGTAAAGGGCTAAGGAAGGAACACGGGTGGGTTTTAGTCAGTAAGAGTCTGACACTCCCTTCTGCTCCACCCAGAGCGGGAGGAGTCATTTGATGATTTCCCATCCTGAAAAAAAAAAAAAAAAAAAAAGGGAGACGTGTTTTTGCACAAATCTACATAACTTTGCATCCCGGTGACGCAATTTCAAGCTGTTTTCAGCTAATTAAATCTTTTCTAGGCTCCCTGAAACGTTCCCACTGGGAAGAACTGACTATTTCGCGAAAATCATTTTTTCGTTTTGGACTTGTAAAAATTTCACAAAAACTCCTGTTATAAAAAACACTTTTTGACTTTTTCTTCAAAATTTCCAGATTACTCCAGGTTTTTTATAATTCAAATTGATACTTACCTGCCTTACCTGTACTCCCGTGCGCGTTCCGCGAACTCGAGTCCCGTTTTGGTAGTGTTATTCGAGGTTTCCACACATATTTTGGCCGTAAATTACGTTTTTTCAAGAAAATTCCCGTTTTTTGTTCTGGATAAACTCCAGAAACCCCATAGTTAGCTAGCCCGCGCGGAGACGCGTCTTTTGACACCTCGCCCGTGCGCCTAGCCCACATAGAACATCTAAAACTCCAGAAATTTTTTACATTCAATATTACCAACAATTGACGAAATCCACCTAAGGGAGACGTGTTTTTGCACAAATCTACATAACTTTGCATCCCGGTGACGCAATTTCAAGCTGTTTTCAGCTAATTAAATCTTTTCTAGGCTCCCTGAAACGTTCCCACTGGGAAGAACTGACTATTTCGCGAAAATCATTTTTTCGTTTTGGACTTGTAAAAATTTCACAAAAACTCCTGTTATAAAAAACACTTTTTGACTTTTTCTTCAAAATTTCCAGATTACTCCAGGTTTTTTATAATTCAAATTGATACTTACCTGCCTTACCTGTACTCCCGTGCGCGTTCCGCGAACTCGAGTCCCGTTTTGGTAGTGTTATTCGAGGTTTCCACACATATTTTGGCCGTAAATTACGTTTTTTCAAGAAAATTCCCGTTTTTTGTTCTGGATAAACTCCAGAAACCCCATAGTTAGCTAGCCCGCGCGGAGACGCGTCTTTTGACACCTCGCCCGTGCGCCTAGCCCACATAGAACATCTAAAACTCCAGAAATTTTTTACATTCAATATTACCAACAATTGACGAAATCCACCTAAGGGAGACGTGTTTTTGCACAAATCTACATAACTTTGCATCCCGGTGACGCAATTTCAAGCTGTTTTCAGCTAATTAAATCTTTTCTAGGCTCCCTGAAACGTTCCCACTGGGAAGAACTGACTATTTCGCGAAAATCATTTTTTCGTTTTGGACTTGTAAAAATTTCACAAAAACTCCTGTTATAAAAAACACTTTTTGACTTTTTCTTCAAAATTTCCAGATTACTCCAGGTTTTTTATAATTCAAATTGATACTTACCTGCCTTACCTGTACTCCCGTGCGCGTTCCGCGAACTCGAGTCCCGTTTTGGTAGTGTTATTCGAGGTTTCCACACATATTTTGGCCGTAAATTACGTTTTTTCAAGAAAATTCCCGTTTTTTGTTCTGGATAAACTCCAGAAACCCCATAGTTAGCTAGCCCGCGCGGAGACGCGTCTTTTGACACCTCGCCCGTGCGCCTAGCCCACATAGAACATCTAAAACTCCAGAAATTTTTTACATTCAATATTACCAACAATTGACGAAATCCACCTAAGGGAGACGTGTTTTTGCACAAATCTACATAACTTTGCATCCCGGTGACGCAATTTCAAGCTGTTTTCAGCTAATTAAATCTTTTCTAGGCTCCCTGAAACGTTCCCACTGGGAAGAACTGACAATCACGCGAAAAATTTTGCCCACCTACCCGCCCTCTGGTCTATAGGAAGGTAGACGTGGGGTTTTCGGCGAAAAATTTTTCGCTAATTTCTGATTGCTTTTGTCTTGGTGGGGCTCTTGGGGATCTTAGTACTAAAATTTTGCATTTTTTAAGTTATTGACCGAGTCTGCAAAGGCTTATTGTAACAGTCGACAGATATAATTATTATATTATTGAAATTTTTTATTATTGAATATTATTTATTATTGTTATTTATTATTTATTTTAAATTAAATTTTTACATTAGTTTTTACCTTCTGTGTTCCCCTCTTTACAGGGACACAGAAGCAGCGCTAGTGCCCTCTGACCGGACGTTTTATGAACTCTACGTTCACGAAGGCCACTAACATGTTCCGCACACCGGCCAAGAAAAATGCGAGCTCGCCGGGCACCAGGGGCTCACCGCGCTCGATGGAGAAGGCCGGACCCTCACTTCCCAGTGTGAGGCGAAGCATTGGGGAGTGGGAGGCCGGGAAAGCTGAGCCCAAGACCAAGTCCCCGGTTTTCCCAAAACGTGACACCACACCGCTTGCGCCAAACAATCCGGAGACCGCAGGAACCAGACCGGAGTCGAGGTACCCCAGTCTGACAGCCGAGGCGAGAGCTTGCCTAAATAAAGCTAAGCTTCATTTGGGCAACTCTCGAAACCTCAAGACAGAAATAAAGACTGGGGTCCTTGACGCGATTAACCGGCTCTACGAACTGGTGAAGGAATCGGAGCGGAGCAAGAATCCCATCGCGCCAGCACCTGCGGTCACACCTGCAGTCGCGCCAGAGTTCGTACGTGCAGTCGTACCGGTGCCCGCGCCACTTACACCGTCCACGGAACAACCGACGGAGCTGATGAAGAGCCTTATAGAAGGCCTTCAACAGCACAAAGTGGCACTGCAGGAGTGCAAACAGCACACCGAGGCTCTGTCGGAGCAACTCCAGCTGGCCCCTCGCTATGTCGCAGGCCAAGGCCCATCATTCGCGGAGATCGCCGCCGGCCCGAAGCAAGTCATCCGGGAGCCTCTTCACTCGGTTATTGTATCATCTATGAATGATCAGGACACCGGTGAAGAGGTTCTTGAGAAGCTCAGGACGGCGGTCGATGCCAAAAATGAGGGTACTAGGGTGGAGCGGCTGCGCAAAGCGAGAGACCAGAAGGTATTGGTCGGTTTTAAGAGCAGAGACGAGATGACGAGGGTCGCTGAGAGGATTCGGAGGACAGGCAATCTGGTGGCAGAAGAGGTCAAGAACAAGGACCCTCTAGTCATCATCAGGGACGTCCTCTCCTGCCACACGGATGCCGAGATACTCCAGTCCTTGCAGCGGCAAAACACCCACCTGGTCGGGGACATCCCTGCGGACAGTCCATTTTGGGGACTTCAGACATCCCGGCATCGCAGGAAAGTTGGGCGGTACCCAATATCAGGTGGGTAAACGGAGTTCCGGGTTGCGGCAAGACAACCTGGGTGGTGAAGCACTTCGATGAGGAGAAGGACGTTGTAGCCACTACGACAACCGAAGCTGCCAAAGATCTAAGGGAGAAGCTTGCGCACCGCTTAGGAGACCGAGTAAAGACAAAGGTGCGCACTATGGCCTCAATCCTAGCCAACGGGTTCAAACAACAAGAGAAATGCTACCGTCTCACGGTAGACGAGGCTCTCATGAACCACTTTGGGGCCATAGTCATGGCAGTAAAGTTGTCTGGAGCAAGCGAAGTTGTCCTCATCGGAGACGTAAACCAGCTTCCATTCTTGGACAGAGAGAACCTATTCGAGTTAAGGTATACCCGTCCAAACCTGGTGGCTGGCATCACGCAGGAGCTGCTCTGCACGCACCGCAATCCGATGGACGTGGCTTTTGCACTGAGCGAGATATACTCCGGTATATACTCCTCCAAGTCGTCGCTGTCGCGGGTCCACTCCCTGAAAGTGAAAGGTTACACAGGAGCGCAAATACCAAGCACTGCCCAAAACACCCTGTTCCTGGTTCATACGCAAGAGGAGAAAGCTTCTCTTATGATTCAGGGATATGGGTCCGGCGAAGGGTCACGCATGTTAACCATACACGAGGCTCAGGGGTTGACCTACGACAGCGTAATCATCATTAACACAAAGTCCAGGAGGCTCCAAATTCACGACAGCATCTCCCACGCGGTAGTGGCGGTGTCGAGGCATACAGCCAGTTGCGTCTATTACTCCGACGACGCCGACGACGCCACGGGCCGCTTTGCAAAGAGAGCGATGGATGCGCCAACTAAGATGGTCGTCGAGTACAACTTGAAGACGGCCATGCAGCATCGAGACGTAGTCGTTGTGGAAGCCTTGCTCAGGCTAGCGAAGTCCCTGGTCAGCAAACCCACTTAAAATACTGAACACAACCTTATAAGTCATTATCCAAACTCCCAACCCAATCCTAAACAAACCTTACCCAAACCACTAACCTGTAATAAAAAAATAAAAAAAATAAATAAAAATAAATTAAAAAAAAAGTAATTAATTGAATTGTAAAACAGCATGGCAGTGCGAGTCTGTCATACTCACGTAAATGTCCTGCCGATGGTGGCGTTGCATATCCGGTCGTTGGGTTCCCTATAAAATGGTTGAACTGAACGGCGCGGATGTGTAAGTCATATCCGTGAACGGATGCCGTCGGTTGGGGCTGGTCGGCTTGCCCTGCCATGCTGTTTCTCTGTATGCATGTACTTGTATTAAAATTAAGATAAAAATTTGTAATGTAGTTACATAAATAACCAAAAAAAACAAAAGAAAAATATATATACATATATTGAAAAAAAAAAAAAAAAAAAAAAAAAAAAATATTAAAAAAAAAAAAAAAAAAAAAAAAAAAAGATAAAACAAAAAAAAATAAAAAATGTGATGGACTCACGTAGATTTAAGCTAGTAATTTAAGATTAAAATAACGTGTCCGACGTAGGAGCACTTTAACATGTAAAATTCGTATAAACTGTAAAACAATAACACTTTGTAAACAAGAGCGCGGACGTCCATGTCCGCGGTAAAAGAACTAAGTAAAAAAAAAAAAAAAAAAAAAAAAAACCTAACCTAACCTAACCTAACCTAACCTAACCTTTTTTTTTTTTTTTTTTTTTTCTCGCTGAGAAATGCTTTATGCATCCCCGACTCGTGGGGGACGAGACGGGGTATGTGGGACTCCCTGTCAGAATGACAGTATACCCACTAAAACTCAGCGGTGTTCCCGCATCGCCGTGATGGCAGGGCCATGGGAAACCGGCATAGCCTTTACTTCCACAGCCCTCCCGGCGCATGCCCGCCTAGATGGTATGGCGGGCCCCGCATGCCCCCCAGGTCGGGGGGCTACGGGAATGGCCGAGAACACCTGGCCATTCCCGTCTCACACTGGTGGAGGCCTGTGCGATACAGGCAACGGTGCCCCCGCACCCGTTGCCTGCTGACCTCCACGCCCGCCTAGCTGGCGGGCCCCGCATGCCCCCCGCGTTGGGGGGGCTACGGCCGCAGAGGATTTACGTTGAGGAGTTACGTTGCCGCTCTCCCTGAGCGGCAACGTAACACCGACACTCCTCTTCCCCTGCGGCCCCACCGCGTCCGCCATCTAACGGTGGCGGCCCCGTTAAGGCCGCGGAAGGTAGGGAGAGCGGCAACGTAACACCGACACTCCTCTCCCGCCGCGGCCTCAAATCCTCAGCCGCGATGTCCCCCATAGGAGGGACATCGCGGCCCGCCTCAGGTAGGTTGCGATGTCACCCAAGCGGCACCGCCACCTACCCGCAGGCCACTCGTCGTTGGCTAAGCCGCAAAGCCTTGACGAGCGGCCCCCGCTGGGGTTCCTCTTAGCTTCACCGTGGTCCTCCGAGCCACGGCTACTGAGCCCCCCCGCCTCGTCAATGCGGGAACCCACCGGGGGGGGCGGGAACCCACCGGGGGGGTGCGGGAACCCACCGGGGGGGAAAACAAAATTCCTCAGTTGGGATCGAACTCATGTCGTCTACCTTACATCAGTAGCTATCGCAGGCGCTTAAACCACTTAGCTATGGGAACCTTAACCTAACCTAACCTTTTTTTTTTTTTTTTTTTGTTATCGGGGGGAAAATCCTCATGGACATCCTCCGCCCTGGGGAAGGCAGAGGGGCATGCCGGACTCTTACCGGCTAAAAAAACCACCCCGGTGTTCCCTTCCTGTACCTATTGCCGGGGGTACGGGTATCGCTTGCGCATTCATCCGCGCCCCCGGCAGGTATTGGCCCACCAGATGTTTGTAGGTGGGCCCCGTCACCCTCTGCAGCCGTCACCCAGTGGCCGCAGGAACTCCAACTAAGAGGCGCGCGCGGAACACTACGCCGCCGCCTCGAGGCCTGTTTCTGATCGGGCGACAGACGCCCCTAGTCTGTCACCCGCAGGCCGCGCCCTATGGTGGCCGGAGATCGTCCGCCACCCTGCGACGCCCGGTGCGTCTGCTGCGGGCCGGGAGAGAGGTAACAGCTTCTCTCTCCCTTTCCGCCGCCTCCTTTGCCGACATTACGTCCTCGCAAAAGGAGGCGACGGCCGTCCAGCCGCTCTCGCTCTCGACCATGCTTGAAATGACGGCCGGAAGCGAGAGGTCGCCCGCAGCATCGACTGCCGCGACTAAGTCACGGCGCTGTACTGCCCAAGCTGGGCACTCCTCCAACGTGTGCAGCGCCGTGTCCTCGCGGCAGCTGTCACAGTGGTGACATTCGGGCGTCGGCTCCCGGCCTATCCGACACAAGTACTTCCCGAAACACCCGTGTCCGGTAAGCACCTGCGTCAGCCGGAAGCTGAGGGCGCCGTGGCGTCTCTCCAGCCACTCCTTCATCACGGGTCTTACCACCGCTATCGCGGCGTGCCCTGCCGTGGGTCGCGCAAGTCGCTGCTCCCATTCCGCCACTAGGACTTGACGGAGCTCTGCCCTGCGCGCCTCAACTTGTCGAGGCGCTAGGCGCTCGCCCCGTCCCACCGCTTCCTCGCGCCATGTATAGAGTGACGCGAGGAGTTCCGCCTCTAGGTCCCACGGCGGGGATCCGGCTAGGAGGCTCGCCGCCTCGAAGGAGATCGTACGGTAGCCCCTTATTACCCTGACGGCCATCGCTCTTTGCGGCCTTCGTAGCAAGGCGATGTTACGGGCCGTCAGGGCATCCGCCCACACTGGCGCGGCGTAAAGCGCCATGGACCGTACGACCCCTGTGTAGAGCCTCCGGCAGGAGGTATTTGGACCCCCCAAGTTGGGCAGCAAGCGCGAGAGCGCTGAAGCGGCGCCCAACAAACGGGGTGCGAGCCGCTGGAAGTGCGGCCCGAAGCTCCACCGACTGTCGAGGACGACTCCTAAGTACTTCATCGTCGACTCGACAGCCATGGAGACCCCTCCTACCACGATGTTTGAACCCGCAGGTGGCTTATTCCTCGGCCCGTGAAAACAGAGGGCCTCGGATTTGTGCAAGGCCACCTCCAGGCCCAACCGCCGGATCCTACCCACGACATGCGCGACCCCGGCTGTCGCCAGTATGGCCGCCTGCCGGTATGTCTTCCCACGTGCTGTTACTAGCGTGTCGTCGGCGTAGCAAGTCACGCCGACTCCGTGGAGAAGAGCACCGCGCAGAGCCCAGTCGTACCCTATGTTCCACAGGGGTGGCCCCAATACCGACCCCTGCGGAACACCGCACGACATCTCTCGCCTACCCCATCCTTCACGACCCGGGTAAACTACTGATCTTTCCGACAAATAGGCCCCGATAATGCGGCGGAGGTAGCCGGGCACCCCGTGATACCGGAGTGCCTCTCTGATAGTATTCCAGGGCAAGGTGTTGAATGCGTTGGCGATGAACCTAACCTAACCTAACCTAACCTAACCTAACCTAACCTAACCTTTTTTTTTTTTTTTTTTTTTTTTTTTTTTTTTTTTTTTTTCTCGCTGAGAAATGCTTTATGCATCCCCTTCTCGCGGGGGACGAGACGGGGTATGTGGGACTCCCTGTCCGAATGACAGTATACCCACTAAAACTCAGCGGTGTTCCCGCATCGCCGTGATGGGAGGGCCATGGGAAACCGGCTTAGCCTTTACTTCCACAGCCCTCCCGGCGCATGCCCGCCTAGCTTGCGGGCCCCGCATGCCCCCCAGGTTGGGGGGCTACGGGAATGGCCGGGAACACCTGGCCATTCCCGTCCGACACTGGTGGAGGCCTGTGCGATACAGGCAAGGGTGCCCCCGCACCCGTTGCCTGCTGGCCTCCACCTGGGAGGAGTCGGAGATGACTGTCAAATTGACGTCTCCTTCGACCCCTCCTCCGCCTTCTGAGCGCCGCCGCGTGAGGATCGTCCTCCCGCGCGCGCTCCGCCGCCTCCTTCTGGGACATGACGTGTTCGCAGAAGGAGGCGACTGCCGCCCAGGACCCCTCATCCCCCAGCATGGCGTTAACCAAACCGGGCAGTGAGAGGTCCCGTCCGATGGCCGCAATGAGACTGCGACGAGGCTCGGACCACGACGGGCACACCTCGAGGGTGTGCTGCGCCGTGTCCTCCACCGCGCCACAGTCGTGGCACGACGGCGTCTCCTCCCGTCCGATCCGGTGCAGGTACGATCCGAAACAACCGTGTCCGGACAGCACCTGCACCAGACGGAACGAGAGGAACCCATGCGACCGCTCGAGCCAGTCTCGCAGGACCGGCCCAAGCGCGTCGAGGGCTCGGCGGCCAAAGGCTGCGGTGGCGAGGTCCCGCGTCCAATGGACGACGATGGCGTCCCTCGCCTCCCGCCGGACGGCCTCCCGCTCTTCCGGGGCGGTGCGTTCTGCTCTCGCCCTCCGCCCCGCCATCCATTCGTACACTCTGGCGAGCACCCACGCCTCGAGTTCCCAAGGCGGGGTGCCGGCCAGAGCACACGCTGCCGCGAAGCCCACCGTGCGGTAGGCCCGCGCCACCCGCTGGGCTATGGCCCTCTGAGGTGCCCGCAAGGCGGCGGCGTTCTCCCTCCTATGGAGGGAGTCCTCCCAGATAGGGGCCCCGTAGAGGGCCATACTCTTAAGGATGCCGGCGTAGAGTTGCCGGCATCGTGCGCTGGGCCCCCCCAAGTTGGGAAGGAGCCACGATAGCGCCCCCGCGGCCTTCAGCAGGCGCGACGACAGCCCGCTGAAATGCGGGCCGAAGCGCCACCTGCTGTCGATCACAAGGCCCAGATATTTCATCTGGGCCTTGACCTCGATTCTGACGCCCTCCACGAAGATGTGGGCGTCAGGTGGGGGGCGCTGCCGAGGTCCGTGGAAGAACACGGCCTCGGTCTTGTGCAGCGCCACCTTTAGACCTAGGCGGCGGATCCTCGCCGTGACCAAGGATCCGCCCGCCGAGGCCAAATTGGCCGCCTCCCTGAAACTCCCCCCCCGGGCGGTGAGGAGAGTGTCGTCCGCGTAGCAGACGACGCTCGTGCCTCGGAGGAGAGTTCCCCGCAAGAGCCAATCGTAGCCGACGTTCCAGAGGAGTGGTCCTATGACTGACCCCTGTGGAACGCCGGCTTCGACGGCATACCGCCGGACTTGGCCAGTCCTATCTACCAGGAGGATTGCCCGATCCTCCAGGTAGCTGGCCAGCAGACTGCGCAGGTATCGAGGCACTCCGTGGAATCGGAGCGCCTCTAGGATGGTGGAGTGGGGTACGGAGTTGAAGGCGTTGGCTATGTCGAATGACACCGCCAGCAATCCGTCCCCCGCCTCCATCGCCTCCTTCACCTGCCCCTTAAGGCAGGACAGCGCGTCCACCGTGGAACGCTCAGCCCGAAACCCGAACTGAGCGTCCGACAAGTCCGGCCCGGTATCCCGCAGATGGCCCTTTAGGCGACCAGCGATTATCCCCTCGAACATTTTGCCGACCTCATCTAGAAGAACGATGGGTCGGTATGCCGAGGGGGAGTCTGCTGGGCGGCCCTCCTTTCGAAGGAGGCACAACTGCCCCTCCTTCCACGGTTTCGGGAACCTCCTAGACGCAAGGCATGCGCTGAAGAGGTCCCGAAACCTCCCCTCCATTCGAGTGGCGGCGATCGCCACCACTCTTGCGGGGACACCGTCGGGGCCTGGAGCCGTCTTCTTGGCGCGTATACGAAGGATCGCCGCGCCAAGTTCCGACTCCGTGACAGGAGGGGGGGCCTCCTCTTCCTCCTCGTCTACTAGCGGGGCTCCACACATCACTGGCGGGGTGAAGTTGTCCCTGCCCGGGAACAGAGACTGAACCACCCCGTCCAGAAATGAGGGCTCCAGGGTCTCGGCAACCGGGGGACCAAAGGGGCGCAATTTGTTGCGCGCCGCCTTATACGGTCTCCCGTAGGGGTCGTTGTCGAGACCCTCCAGCAGCTCGGCTCTCGCCGAGTCTTTGGCGGCAGTGATGGCCCGATCGAGGACCTTTTTGGCCTCCACGTAGACGTCATAGAGGTGGTCCTCGTCGGCCTGGTCCCGTCGACGCCGCCGCCGACTCCGCGTGTAGGCCCTCCTTGCCTCCGCACAAGCTGCTCGAAGCCCCGCCAGCTCCGCCGACCACCAGTACACGGCGCGTTTGGGTGGTGGTCGGCGAGACCGAGGCATGCTAGAGTTGCATACCTCGGTCAGACACTCCCTCAGCTGCCCCGCTGCGGTGTCCACATCCAGGCCGGCGGTAGGCGGCGAAAGCCAGTCCTGGATGAACGCCGCCTCCGCCGCTGCCTCCCTGTCCAGGCGGGTGAGAGCCCACCGCGGGAACGGTGATCGCCCCGAGATGGGCCGCATCGCTCCGGGGCCCCTGGTGGAGATGTCGAACCGCACGTAGCGGTGGTCCGACATGGTCTCCACCAGGTCCACCCGCCAGTTCAGCACGCGTGCGGCTAACGCAGGGGTGGCGAAAGTGACGTCCACTATTGAGCCACCCTGCCGCCGCACGCATGTCTGGACGCTTCCTCTGTTCAGGAGGGAGAGTCCAGAGGAGGCTGCCCACATCTCCACCGCCCGCCCGCGTGCGTCGGTGGCCGGGTTGCCCCAGGTGACCGACTTGGCATTCAGGTCTCCCAGCAGGGAGACCTGCCGCGGCGCCGCCCTGCCGACCACGGCGGCCAGGACTCCGAGATAATTCTCAAAGTCCTGGAGAGGGCGGTTTGGGGAGAAATATACCCCCACAAGGGCTATGTCTCCCCACGCGGCGGCCACGTATCCCGGTCCTCTCTCTAATAGCGAGAGGGGAGGGGAGTCCGTGGAAGACCGCGCCGCTAGTGCCACCGAGTCGTCCTCGTCACCCAGCCAGCTGCTGGGGATCGAGTAGGGCTCGGCGACCACCGCTACGTTCACCAACCACTCGGCCATGACCTGCACTACCAGGTCCTGGGCCGCTTTGCAGTGGTTGGCGTTCGCCTGGAGGATGCGATAGTCGGAAAGCATTATTCCGACATCGCACCCCTCTCCTCAACTACCGCCGCTGGCGCTGCAGCGACGACGATGGCGGCGGCGGTGGTGGCAACAGGGCGAACCTGCGCCGGCACTATGCCCTTCCTCACGGGGGGCTTGCAGCTTCGGCCCGTCATCCTGTGGTCCGCAGGACGGCCACTGGCGGCACACGCCTTGCAGTGTGGCGTGGTGGCGCGGCAAGTGGCACTCTTGTGTCCCTCTTGCCCGCACTGGTAGCACGTGTCTCCCCAGTCGGACTTGGAGGGACACGTGGCTCGGGTGTGGCCGAACGCGAAGCACTTGAAGCACCGCGTAGGCTGGTCCTCAAGTGGCCTGACCACAGCCGAGCTGAGCCCCACGAGCAGCCGTCCCTTGGTCGCAGCAAGGACGGCCGCAGCCGCGGCGACTGGGCACTCGATGCGGATGATGCCCATGCCACGGCGGCCGAACCCGATGGCTCCACCCCTCACCGCGCCAGCGTCGCAGCCTCCAGCCGCCGCGACTGCCGCCACCACATCCTCCTTGGTGACCGAGTCATCCAGATCGGCCACCTCCAAGGCTGCGGTCTTGACAGGCTTTACGATGGTCGCCACGTCCGCGATGACCTCTTGCAACTTTTTTGCCAAGAGGTCCGCATTGGTGCCGCGCTCTTCCCCCGAGAACTCGAAAATTCGAGCCCCGGTTAGGGTTCGGCGGCACGTAATATTGCTGATCCCCAGCTGGGAGGGATCAGCATTGGTACGAGCCCGTCTTAGGACGGACTCGTATGTCTCGCCCCGCTCCACGGCCGCCGGGGTGAGGGTCACGACGACGGCCGCAGTTTTGGGAGGAACCAGCTTCCTCCCGCCGGCTGGGGCCCGTTTGCCTGCAGGAGCATTCGCGGCGGGCTTGGGGGCCGGCTTTTGCACTCCCTTGCCCTTCCCTCTCTTGACCACTTCCGTCCACGACTGGTTGGACGGGGTGGTGGAGGGAAGCAGGGCGTCTTCCTCCTGCGAGTCCTGGGTGGCTGCTGGAGTCGCCAACGACCCAGTCGCTCCCTCCGCGCTTGTGGTGGGGGCTTGGGGAGCCACCTTCGTCCTCTTGCCCTTCCCTTTGCCCTTGGAGGGCTTCGGAGCCTGGGGCTGCGCATCCGATGCCGGGCCTGCTAGAGGCGCCGGTTCCGGCTCCCTCGGTGGTGGCTTATCCGCCGCTAGCGGCGGGCGGAGCCGCCTTTCCGGCAGGAGCCGGTCCTCGATGCCTGCGAGGCAGGCCCGGGTGAAGGCCCTCTCCTCCATGACAACCTTGCGGATTATCTCCTCAAGGTTGGAAGGGGAGGAGGAGCCTCCTCCCACCGGGCCTGGGGCAGGCTGAGCAGGCCGAGCCGTGGCCTCAGCCAGCTTCAGGTGTAGCTGGCTGACCTCCGCCTGCAGGCGATCCAGCTTCGCCTGCAGCTGCCGCGTCTCGTCCGTGGCCGTCCGCTTCACCAGCTCTGCGACGATGCCGTGCAAGCTGGCAGCCCGGCATTTGAGGGCCTTCTGGAAGGTCCCCTTCAGGTTGGAGGACTTTGAGGCGACCTCCAGGACCTCCTCCCTGTCCTCCTGCGCCATGCGCTCCAGTTCCGCCAGGGAGTGGTCAGCATACAGGACACTGGATGCCCCATAGCCGGCCCTCGACCTGGCGGTTTGCGTCTGGCGCTCCTTCGCAGCGACCCTCTCCTCCAGGTCTTGTTGGAGTTGCGCCCTCTTTGCCAGATTTAGCTGGCGCTCGGCGTCCACCAAACCCACATCGTGGGTATCGGCGGGTATCGGCTCTTTAGAAGTCGAAGCCTTTTTAGGCTTCGACTTCTTCCCGGCCTTGCCTCCGGCCGACTCCGAGGATCCCTCGGACCCGTGCCTTAGGTAGGCCCTCTTCCGCTTGAGGCGGTCGTTTTCGGCCCCCGACGTCTCCAGGTTGGAGGCGTTGGAGTCCGAAAACTCGTCCGGCCTGCTAAACAAGCTGGCCGCAGACGGTGCGCGTTCAGCGTCCGACGCCAAAGCGTCACCGGCGTGGCCCTGAAAAGGGCCGTTGGATTGGCCCTGAGAAGGGCCGTTGGGTTGGCCCTGAGAAGGGCCGTTTGAATCGCCCTGGGAGGAGCGATTCGGGTTAAAATTGGGGTAAAAATCATTAAAATTTGTGTTAAAATCAAGGTTAAAATCAAAATCAGGGTTAAAACAGACAAAGCGCCCAGAGGCGTCACGCAATGGTTTCTTCGTCATATTCATAGACGGCCGCAAGAATGTCTATGAATCACAGCGCACTTTAGCCGCCGGTCTGCCACTCCGTTACGGTGGTCAGACGCGACGTTGCCCAGGGGATACTACGTGGAAGTATGCACTGTGGGGGATCCCCCAACCTAACCTAACCTAACCTAACCCTACATAACTTTGCATCCCGGTGACGCAATTTCAAGCTGTTTTCAGCAAATTAAATCTTTTCTAGGCTCCCTGAAACGTTCCCACTGGGAAGAACTGACAATTTCGCGAAAAACATTTTTTCGTTTTGGACTTGTAAAATTTTCACAAAAACTCCTGTTATAAAAAAAAAAACACTTTTTGATTTTTTCTTCAAAATTTCCAGATTATTCCAGGTTTTTTATAATACAAATTGATACTTACCTGCCTTACCTGTACTCCCGTGCGCGTTCCGCGAACTCGAGTCCCGTTTTGGTAGTGTTATTCGAGGTTTCCACACATATTTTGGCCGTAAATTACGTTTTTTCAAGAAAATTCCCGTTTTTGGTTCTGGATAAACTCCAGAAACCCCATAGTTAGCTAGCCCGCGCGGAGACGCGTCTTTTGACACCTCGCCCGTGCGCCTAGCCCCCATAGAACATCAAATATTCCAGAAAATTTTTACATTCAATACTACCAACAATTGACGAAATCCACCTAAGGGAGACGTGTTTTTGCACAAATCTACATAACTTTGCATCCCGGTGACGCAATTTCAAGCTGTTTTCAGCAAAATTAAATCTTTTCATGAATGAACAAGACACCGGTGAAGAGGTCATTGAGAAGCTCAGGACGGCGGTCGACGCCAGGAGCGAAGGCACGAGGGTGGAGCGGCTGCGCAAAGCGAGGGACCAAAAAGTGGTCATGGGTTTTAAAACCAGGGAGGAGCTGACCAGGGTGGCGGAGAGAATAAGGAGAGCGGGGAACCTAGTGGTAGAGGAGGTGAAGAACAAGGACCCGCTCCTTATCGTTATGGACGTTCTCTCCTGCCACACGGATGTGGAGGTCACACAGGCTCTGCAACGTCAGAACGCCCACCTGCTCGGGGACATACCTGCGGAGGATTTGAGGTTGGGGGTGAAGTACCGTCGTAGGACGAGGAACCCCCATACCTGCCATGTCATTCTGCAGGTGTCCCCTACGGTGTGGCAGAAGCTGACTACGGCGGGTCGCGTGCACATCGACCTGCAGCGAGTGCGAGTGCAGGACCAGTCGCCACTGGTGCAGTGCACTCGCTGCCTGCGCTTCGGCCACAGTCGAAAACTGTGCACGCAGCCCGCCGACCTCTGCATCCACTGCGGTGACCCCCATTTGCGAGCTGACTGCCCGTCCCGGCTGACTGCGGAAGCGCCGAAGTGCCACAACTGCCTGTTGGCAAAACAGGCAAAGACAGACCATGACGCCTTCGACAGAGAGTGCCCAGTGCGAGTGAAGTGGGACGCATTGGCGCGCCTGTCGGTGGCGTACTGCTAAGGTGGCCCCGGCGCTTCCAGGAAACACGATCCCAGATAATGCGACCCGAACTCACCCTGCCCGCCCAAGTTACCAGGTGATCCAAGCGAATCTGCAGAGGAAGAACCTCGCGACCCAGGAGCTCATGTTAGCGGCAAGTGAGCGAAAGTTTGCCTTCGCACTGCTCCAGGAACCATACGTGGGGGCGGTTAAAAGGATGCGAGACTACCGGGGAGCGAGAGTCTACCAGTGCGCGGAACAAGGAAGTGGGACTGTGAAGGCGGCAATAGTCGTCTTCGACAAAGACCTTGACGTCACACAGTGTCCAAAACTCACCACCAATAACATCACGGTGGTGAGGATCCGAACCAGCGCCTGGGAAATCGCGGTGGTCTCCTTCTATTTTGAACCGGACCAGCCTATACTACCGTACCTGGAGCAGCTTCTGCAGATTCGTGAGGAAATGGGCCCAACCAAAATTATAATGGGAGGCGACGCAAACGCGAAGAGCACCTGGTGGGGTAGCTTGGTAGTGGATAGCAGGGGTGAGGAAATGTCGGGCATGCTGGACGAAATGGGCTTGCAGGTACTCAACGTCGGAAACACGCCAACCTTCGACACCATCAGGGGAGGCAAATCATACACCAGCTTCGTTGACATAACAGCGTGTTCAACGGAAATGCTGGACCTGGTGGAAAACTGGAGTGTTGAGGAAGGCGTCACGAGCTCGGACCACAACGGTATTGTATTTGAAATTAATCTTCGCAAAGCCAAAGGGACACACATCAAGAGAACCACAAGAATTTATAATACTAGGAAAGCAAATTGGAGCCAATTTCATAAGAAATTGGCCCAATTAAAAGTAGACTTCAACTTGAGCCAAAACATTTATAAAATTAATAGTAAAATAGAAATAGAAAATAGCATTAACGATTATATCAAAATTATTACCGAAACATGTGGTGAAACTTTGGCAAAGATTAAAAACAAAGACACACTTGCAATACCGTGGTGGTCAAACGAGCTCGCTGATATGAAGGATGAGGTCAACACGAAGAGGCGCCGCATTCGTTGCGCCGCACCAGTCCGGAGGGGGGAAGTCGTCGAGGAGTACCTGCAAGCAAAACAAAAATATGAGTCCCAAGCCAGAAATGCGCAGACTGCCAGCTGGAAGGAGTTCTGCGAAAAACAGACCAAGGAAGGTGTCTGGGAGGGCATTTACAGAGTCATGGGACGGACCGCGAAGAGACAGGAGGACTTGCCGCTGCTAAAGGATGGGGTACCGCTCGACGCTGAAAGCTCGGCTTCACTACTGGCGGAGACCTTCTACCCCGGAGACCTGGAAGAGGAAGACGAGGACGACCACCGTCGGACGCGAGAAGCGGCCAGTCGTGTAAACGAATGGACGCATGATGAACACCATGATCCACCGTTTACACTTCAGGAGCTAAGAACCGCGGTGGAAAGCTTCAACCCGAAGAAGGCACCGGGGGCGGATGGTCTCACAGCCGATATTTGTGCCCAAGCCATATTCCAGGACCCGGGGATGTTTCTTGCGCTGGCCAACAAGTGCCTCGAGCAGGGCCACTTCCCCGGGGCCTGGAAGGTGGCCACAGTAGTGATATTCCGGAAGCCGGGAAAGGATTGCTACACCACCCCAAAATCCTACAGGCCGATCGGCCTCCTGCCAGTCCTGGGTAAAATGCTGGAAAAAATGCTGGTAGCAAGGCTGAAGTGGCATCTGATCCGCCGGTTGAGTACTCGTCAGTTTGGTTTCATGCCCCAGAAGAGCACCGAGGACTCCCTCTACACCATGATACAACATATCAAGTTAAAGCTGAGCGAAAAGAAGCTGATCACTGTAGTATCGCTGGATATAGAGGGAGCCTTCGACAGCGCATGGTGGCCGGCGATCAGGACCAGACTGGCTGAGGAAAGGTGCCCGGTGAATATCAGACGGATGCTGGACAGCTACCTGACTGGCAGGAGTGTCCGAGTTAGGTACGCCGGAGCGGAGTGCCACAGGAGTACCGGCAAAGGGTGCGTCCAGGGGTCGATAGGCGGTCCGATTCTCTGGAACTTGTTGTTGGACCCTCTGCTAAAAGGGCTGGAAGAGCGGGGGGATCACTGCCAGGCTTTCGCCGACGACGTGGTCATGATCTTCGACGGTGACACAGGATTGGAGGTCCAAGGACGTGCCAATGCCGCCCTCGAATATGTTCGGAGGTGGGGCATCAGAAATAAGCTGAAGTTTGCGCCACAAAAAACCTGCGCGATGGTAGTAACCAGAAGGCTTAAGTACGATGCCCCACTCCTGAGCATGGGCGGGGTCGACATTGGCATGTCCAAGGAAATAAAAATACTGGGGCTCACAATAGACCACCAGCTCACTTTCAACAGCCACGCCGCTAACGTGTGCAGAAAAGCTGCCAACATCTACAAGCAGCTAGCTAGAGCGGCCAAAGTGAGCTGGGGTCTGCACCCGGAGATCATACGAACCATCTACACGGCGGCGGTGGAGCCGGTAGTGATGTACGCGGCGAGTGCTTGGGCGCCGGCAACAAGGAAAATCGGAGTGCAGAAGATGCTAAACACGGTCCAGCGAGGATTTGCCCAAAAGCTCTGCAAATCCTACCGCACCGTTTCGCTGAACGCGTCCCTGGTGCTGGCTGGGATACTGCCACTCGACCTCCGAATACAGGAAGCAGCCGCTCTGTATGAGGCCAAGAGAGGGGTACCCCGGCCAGCCCTTGCGGACAGGGAAGTGGAGCGTGTGGTGGCGTTTGCGGAGACTCCTCACCCGGCGAAGCATGTGGCCATGGCGTTCATGAGTCTGGAAGACCAGTCCCATGTGGATGCCCACAACAACCAGGCGATCAGGTTCTTCACCGACGGCAGCAAGATCGAGGGCAAGGTCGGAGCAGCACTGTCACTATGGGACGGTGAGGCCGAGATCAAGTCCAAGAAGCTTAGCTTGTCGTCGTGCTGCACGGTCTACCAGGCGGAACTCCTGGCCATATGCGTAGCCACGAGGGAAATCCTCAAACGCAAAGAGGGAACCTTCGGAATCTACAGTGACTCAAAGGCGGCACTTCAAACAGTCACAAACCAGGGTTCCCTCCACGCCTTGGCGGTGGAGGCGAGAGCAAATGTGGGCGCGGCTTTGTCCCAGAGCAAAGATATTTCCTTGTTCTGGGTTAAAGCTCACGCTGGCCTGCAAGGCAACGAGCGCGCGGACCACCTTGCAAAAGAGGCTGCACTCCGATGCAAAACTAAACCGGACTATGACCGCTGCCCGGTTTCATTCGTCAAGCGGCAGATCCGTATGGGGTCGCTCGACGAATGGAACCGGAGATACAAAAACGGCGAGACTGCCTCAGTCACAAAAATGTTCCTCCCAGACGCTGTGGATGCCTTCAAAATCGTACGCAAGATGAAGCCAACCGGAGTGATAACACAGATCCTGACGGGTCACGGTGGGTTCTCCGAATACCTGCATCGCTTTAGGTGTAAGGGGAACCCATCGTGCATCTGTGAGCCGGGTGTGCTGCAAACAGTCCCACACATTTTGACAGAATGTCCTGCCTTTGGAGCGGAGCGACTGGAAACAGAATTGGAAATGGAGATTGAGATAAATAGGAGTAACATTGGGGAAATCATGAAAAACGGAAAAAATAGAAAAACTTTAATGGATTACTGCGGAGCCATAGCAAAAAGAGTAATTAAAAGAAATAAGGAAACATAAAGATATGCTTTTAATATATACATATATATAAAGACAAAGCATATAACAGACACAGAATATTATCTAAAAAGTAAACCAAAAAATTAAAACCAAACCCAAATTTCACAAATAAGCAATTGAATAAAACATACCTTAATAAAACTACTTAAAACCTTATCTTAAAACAGTAAAATCAAAATAAAAAATAAAGTAACATAAATCATTTCATAACCAAAAAAAGGTCTCTGACTACGTCAGGGGGACACTTGAAAGGCAGGAGTGGGTTTTAGCCGGTAAGAGTCCGGCACTGCCCAGACTGCCTCACTAGTGAGGCAGTCTGGGCGTCCATGAGGATTTCCCACTCCTGCCAAAACAAAAAAAAAAAAAAAAAAAAAAACCTAACCTAACCTTTTTTTTTTTTTTTTTTTTTTTTTTTTTTTTTTTTTTTTTTCTCGCTGAGAAATGCTTTATGCATCCCCGTCTCGCGGGGGACGAGACGGGGTATGTGGGACTCCCTGTCAGAATGACAGTATACCCACTAAAACTCAGCGGTGTTCCCGCATCGCCGTGATGGGAGGGCCATGGGAAACCGGCTTAGCCTTTACTTCCACAGCCCTCCCGGCGCATGCCCGCCTAGATGATATGGCGGGCCCCGCATGCCCCCCAGCTTGGGGGGGCTACGGGAATGGCCGAGAACACCTGGCCATTCCCGTCCCACACTGGTGGAGGCCTGTGCGATACAGGCAACGGTGCCCCCGCACCCGTTGCCTGCTGGCCTCCACGCCCGCCTAATGGGCAGGCCCCGCATGCCCCCCGTGTTGGGGGGGCTACGGCCGCAGAGGATAGGGAGAGCGGCAACGTAACACCGACACTCCTCTTCCCCTGCGGCCCCACCGCGTCCGCCATCTAACGGTGGCGGCCCCGCTAAGGCCGCGGAAGGTAGGGAGAGCGGCAACGTAACACCGACACTCCTCTCCCGCCGCGGCCTCCAATCCTCAGCCGCGATGTCTCCCATACGAGGGACATCGCGGCCCGCCTCAGGTAGGTTGCGATGTCGCCCAAGCGGCACCGCCACCTACCCGCAGGCCGCTCGTCGTCGGCTAAGCCGCAAAGCCTTGACGAACGGCCCCCGCTGGGGTTCCTCTTAGCTTCACCGTGGTCCTGCGAGGCCACGGCTACTGAGCCCCCCCGCCTCGTCAATGCGGGAACCCACCGGGGGGGATGCGGGAACCCACCGGGGGGGGGAACCTAACCTAACCTAACCTAACCTTTTTTTTTTTTTTTTTTTTTTTTTTTTTTTTTTTTTTTTTTTTTTTCTCGCTGAGAAATGCTTTATGCATCCCCTTCTCGTGGGGGACGAGCCGGGGTATGTGGGACTCCCTGTCAGAATGACAGTATACCCACTAAAACTCAGCGGTGTTCCCGCATCGCCGTGATGGGAGGGCCATGGGAAACCGGCTTAGCCTTTACTTCCACAGCCCTCCCGGCGCATGCCCGCCTAGCTGGCGGGCCCCGCATGCCCCCCGGGCTGGGGGGCTACGGGAATGGCCGGGAACACCTGGCCATTCCCGTCCGACACTGGTGGAGGCCTGTGCGATACAGGCAAGGGTGCCCCCGCACCCGCTGCCTGCTGGCCTCCACCTGGGAGGAGTCGGAGATGACTGTCAAATTGACGTCTCCTTCGACCCCTCCTCCGCCTTCTGAGCGCCGCCGCGTGAGGATCGTCCTCCCGCGCGCGCTCCGCCGCCTCCTTCTGGGACATGACGTGTTCGCAGAAGGAGGCGACTGCCGCCCAGGACCCCTCATCCCCCAGCATGGTGTTAACCAAACCGGGCAGTGAGAGGTCCCGTCCGATCGCCGCAATGAGACTGCGACGAGGCTCGGACCACGACGGGCACACCTCGAGGGTGTGCTGCGCCGTGTCCTCCGCCGCGCCACAGTCGTGGCACGACGGCGTCTCCTCCCGTCCGATCCGGTGCAGGTACGATCCGAAACAACCGTGTCCGGACAGCACCTGCACCAGACGGAACGAGAGGAACCCATGCGACCGCTCGAGCCAGTCTCGCAGGACCGGCCCAAGCGCGTCGAGGGTTCGGCGGCCAAAGGCTGCGGTGGCGAGGTCCCGCGTCCAATGGACGACGATGGCGTCCCTCGCCTCCCGCCGGACGGCCTCTCGCTCTTCCGGGGCGGTGCGTTCTGCTCTCGCCCTCCACCCCGCCATCCATTCGTACACTCTGGCGAGCACCCACGCCTCGAGTTCCCAAGGCGGGGTGCCGGCCAGAGCACACGCTGCCGCGAAGCCCACCGTGCGGTAGGCCCGCGCCACCCGCTGGGCTATGGCCCTCTGAGGTGCCCGCAAGGCGGCGGCGTTCTCCCTCCTATGGAGGGAGTCCTCCCAGATAGGGGCCCCGTAGAGGGCCATACTCTTAAGGATGCCGGCGTAGAGTTGCCGGCATCGTGCGCTGGGCCCCCCCAAGTTGGGAAGGAGCCACGATAGCGCCCCCGCGGCCTTCAGCAGGCGCGACGACAGCCCGCTGAAATGCGGGCCGAAGCGCCACCTGCTGTCGATCACAAGGCCCAGATATTTCATCTGGGCCTTGACCTCGATTCTGACGCCCTCCACGAAGATGTGGGCGTCAGGTGGGGGGCGCTGCCGAGGTCCGTGGAAGAACACGGCCTCGGTCTTGTGCAGCGCCACCTTTAGACCTAGGCGGCGGATCCTCGCCGTGACCAAGGATCCGCCCGCCGAGGCCAAATTGGCCGCCTCCCTGAAACTCCCCCCCCCGGGCGGTGAGGAGAGTGTCGTCCGCGTAGCAGACGACGCTCGTGCCTCGGAGGAGAGTTCCCCGCAAGAGCCAATCGTAGCCGACGTTCCAGAGGAGTGGTCCTATGACTGACCCCTGTGGAACGCCGGCTTCGACGGCATACCGCCGGACTTGGCCAGTCCTATCTACCAGGAGGATTGCCCGATCCTCCAGGTAGCTGGCCAGCAGACTGCGCAGGTATCGAGGCACTCCGTGGAATCGGAGCGCCTCTAGGATGGTGGAGTGGGGTACGGAGTTGAAGGCGTTGGCTATGTCGAATGACACCGCCAGCAATCCGTCCCCCGCCTCCATCGCCTCCTTCACCTGCCCCTTAAGGCAGGACAGCGCGTCCACCGTGGAACGCTCAGCCCGAAACCCGAACTGAGCGTCCGACAAGTCCGGCCCGGTATCCCGCAGATGGCCCTTTAGGCGACCAGCGATTATCCCCTCGAACATTTTGCCGACCTCATCTAGAAGAACGATGGGTCGGTATGCCGAGGGGGAGTCTGCTGGGCGGCCCTCCTTTCGAAGGAGGCACAACTGCCCCTCCTTCCACGGTTTCGGGAACCTCCTAGACGCAAGGCATGCGCTGAAGAGGTCCCGAAACCTCCCCTCCATTCGAGTGGCGGCGATCGCCACCACTCTTGCGGGGACACCGTCGGGGCCTGGAGCCGTCTTCTTGGCGCGTATACGAAGGATCGCCGCGCCAAGTTCCGACTCCGTGACAGGAGGGGGGGCCTCCTCTTCCTCCTCGTCTACTAGCGGGGCTCCACACATCACTGGCGGGGTGAAGTTGTCCCTGCCCGGGAACAGAGACTGAACCACCCCGTCCAGAAATGAGGGCTCCAGGGTCTCGGCAACCGGGGGACCAAAGGGGCGCAATTTGTTGCGCGCCGCCTTATACGGTCTCCCGTAGGGGTCGTTGTCGAGACCCTCCAGCAGCTCGGCTCTCGCCGAGTCTTTGGCGGCAGTGATGGCCCGATCGAGGACCTTTTTGGCCTCCACGTAGACGTCATAGAGGTGGTCCTCGTCGGCCTGGTCCCGTCGACGCCGCCGCCGACTCCGCGTGTAGGCCCTCCTTGCCTCCGCACAAGCTGCTCGAAGCCCCGCCAGCTCCGCCGACCACCAGTACACGGCGCGTTTGGGTGGTGGTCGGCGAGACCGAGGCATGCTAGAGTTGCATACCTCGGTCAGACACTCCCTCAGCTGCCCCGCTGCGGTGTCCACATCCAGGCCGGCGGTAGGCGGCGAAAGCCAGTCCTGGATGAACGCCGCCTCCGCCGCT
Source organism: Apamea epomidion (assembly GCA_947507525.1). Taxonomy (NCBI): domain Eukaryota; kingdom Metazoa; phylum Arthropoda; class Insecta; order Lepidoptera; family Noctuidae; genus Apamea; species Apamea epomidion. The sequence goes on along the minus strand of OX382230.1, from coordinate 22,093,885 downwards.
GCCTCCCTGTCCAGGCGGGTGAGAGCCCACCGCGGGAACGGTGATCGCCCCGAGATGGGCCGCATCGCTCCGGGGCCCCTGGTGGAGATGTCGAACCGCACGTAGCGGTGGTCCGACATGGTCTCCACCAGGTCCACCCGCCAGTTCAGCACGCGTGCGGCTAACGCAGGGGTGGCGAAAGTGACGTCCACTATTGAGCCACCCTGCCGCCGCACGCATGTCTGGACGCTTCCTCTGTTCAGGAGGGAGAGTCCAGAGGAGGCTGCCCACATCTCCACCGCCCGCCCGCGTGCGTCGGTGGCCGGGTTGCCCCAGGTGACCGACTTGGCATTCAGGTCTCCCAGCAGGGAGACCTGCCGCGGCGCCGCCCTGCCGACCACGGCGGCCAGGACTCCGAGATAATTCTCAAAGTCCTGGAGAGGGCGGTTTGGGGAGAAATATACCCCCACAAGGGCTATGTCTCCCCACGCGGCGGCCACGTATCCCGGTCCTCTCTCTAATAGCGAGAGGGGAGGGGAGTCCGTGGAAGACCGCGCCGCTAGTGCCACCGAGTCGTCCTCGTCACCCAGCCAGCTGCTGGGGATCGAGTAGGGCTCGGCGACCACCGCTACGTTCACCAACCACTCGGCCATGACCTGCACTACCAGGTCCTGGGCCGCTTTGCAGTGGTTGGCGTTCGCCTGGAGGATGCGATAGTCGGAAAGCATTATTCCGACATCGCACCCCTCTCCTCAACTACCGCCGCTGGCGCTGCAGCGACGACGATGGCGGCGGCGGTGGTGGCAACAGGGCGAACCTGCGCCGGCACTATGCCCTTCCTCACGGGGGGCTTGCAGCTTCGGCCCGTCATCCTGTGGTCCGCAGGACGGCCACTGGCGGCACACGCCTTGCAGTGTGGCGTGGTGGCGCGGCAAGTGGCACTCTTGTGTCCCTCTTGCCCGCACTGGTAGCACGTGTCTCCCCAGTCGGACTTGGAGGGACACGTGGCTCGGGTGTGGCCGAACGCGAAGCACTTGAAGCACCGCGTAGGCTGGTCCTCAAGTGGCCTGACCACAGCCGAGCTGAGCCCCACGAGCAGCCGTCCCTTGGTCGCAGCAAGGACGGCCGCAGCCGCGGCGACTGGGCACTCGATGCGGATGATGCCCATGCCACGGCGGCCGAACCCGATGGCTCCACCCCTCACCGCGCCAGCGTCGCAGCCTCCAGCCGCCGCGACTGCCGCCACCACATCCTCCTTGGTGACCGAGTCATCCAGATCGGCCACCTCCAAGGCTGCGGTCTTGACAGGCTTTACGATGGTCGCCACGTCCGCGATGACCTCTTGCAACTTTTTTGCAAAGAGGTCCGCATTGGTGCCGCGCTCTTCCCCCGAGAACTCGAAAATTCGAGCCCCGGTTAGGGTTCGGCGGCACGTAATATTGCTGATCCCCAGCTGGGAGGGATCAGCATTGGTACGAGCCCGTCTTAGGACGGACTCGTATGTCTCGCCCCGCTCCACGGCCGCCGGGGTGAGGGTCACGACGACGGCCGCAGTTTTGGGAGGAACCAGCTTCCTCCCGCCGGCTAGGGCCCGTTTGCCTGCAGGAGCATTCGCGGCGGGCTTGGGGGCCGGCTTTTGCACTCCCTTGCCCTTCCCTCTCTTGACCACTTCCGTCCACGACTGGTTGGACGGGGTGGTGGAGGGAAGCAGGGCGTCTTCCTCCTGCGAGTCCTGGGTGGCTGCTGGAGTCGCCAACGACCCAGTCGCTCCCTCCGCGCTTGTGGTGGGGGCTTGGGGAGCCACCTTCGTCCTCTTGCCCTTCCCTTTGCCCTTGGAGGGCTTCGGAGCCTGGGGCTGCGCACCCGATGCCGGGCCTGCTAGAGGCGCCGGTTCCGGCTCCCTCGGTGGTGGCTTATCCGCCGCTAGCGGCGGGCGGAGCCGCCTTTCCGGCAGGAGCCGGTCCTCGATGCCTGCGAGGCAGGCCCTGGTGAAGGCCCTCTCCTCCATGACAACCTTGCGGATTATATCCTCAAGGTTGAAAGGGGAGGAGGAGCCTCCTACCACCGGACCTGGGGCAGGTTGGGCAGGTGGGGCAGGCCGAGCCGTGGCCTCAGCCAGCTTCAGGTGTAGCTGGCTGACCTCCGCCTGCAGGCGATCCACCTTCGCCTGCAGCTGCCGTGTCTCGTCCGTGGCCGTCCGCTTCACCAGCTCTGCGACGATGCCGTGCATGCTGGCAGCCCGGCATTTGAGGGCCTTTTGGAAGGTCCCCTTCAGGTTGGAGGACTTTGAGGCGACCTCAAGGACTTCCTCTCTGTCCTCCTGCGCCATGCGCTCCAGTTCCGCCAGGGAGTGGTCAGCATACAGGACATTGGATGCCCCATAGCCGGCCCTCGCCCTGGCGGTTTGCGCCTGGCGCTCCTTGGCGGCGACCCTCTCCTCCAGGTCTTCCTGGAGTTGCGCCCTCTTTGCCAGGTTAAGCTGGCGCTCGGCGTCCACCAAGCCCACATCGTGGGTATCGGCGGGTATCGGCTCTTTAGAAGTCGAAGCCTTTTTAGGCTTCGACTTCTTCCCGGCCTTACCTCCGGCCGACTCCGAGGAGCCCTCGGACCCGTGCCTTAGGTAGGCCCTCTTCCGCTTGAGGCGGTCGTTTTCGGCCCCCGACGTCTCCAGGTTGGAGTCGTTGGAGTCCGAAAACTCGTCCGGCCTGCTAAACAGGCTGGCCGCAGACGGTGCGCGGTCAGCGTCCGACGCCAAAGCGTCACCGGCGTGGCCCTGAAAAGGGCCGTTGGATTGGCCCTGAGAAGGGCCGTTGGGTTGGCCCTGAGAAGGGCCGTTTGAATCGCCCTGGGAGGAGCGATTCGGGTTAAAATTTGGGTTAAAAACATTAAAATTAGGATAAAAATCAGGGTTAAAATCATTTTGGTTAAAACAAGCAAAGCGCCCAGAGGCGTCCCGCATCGGTTTTCTCGACATGTTCGTAGACGACCGCGTTGATATCTACGAATTCACAGTGCACTTTAGCCGCCGGTCTGCCACTCCGTTACGGTGGTCAGACGCGACGTTGCCCAGGGGATACTACGTGGAAGTATGCACTGTGGGGGATCCCCCCCTAACCTAACCTTTTTTTTTTTTTTTTTTTTTTTTTTTTTTTTTTTTTTTTTTTCTCGCTGAGAAATGCTTTATGCATCCCCTTCTCGTGGGGGACGAGCCGGGGTATGTGGGACTCCCTGTCAGAATGACAGTATACCCACTAAAACTCAGCGGTGTTCCCGCATCGCCGTGATGGGAGGGCCATGGGAAACCGGCTTAGCCTTTACTTCCACAGCCCTCCCGGCGCATGCCCGCCTAGCTGGCGGGCCCTGCATGCCCCCTGTGCTGGGGGGCTACGGGAATGGCCGGGAACACCTGGCCATTACCGTCCGACACTGGTGGAGGCCTGTGCGATACAGGCAAGGGTGCCCCCGCACCCGTTGCCTGCTGGCCTCCACCTGGGAGGAGTCGGAGATGACTGTCAAATTGACGTCTTCTTCGACCCCTCCTCCGCCTTCTGAGCGCCGCCGCGTGAGGATCGTCCTCCCGCGCGCGCTCCGCCGCCTCCTTCTGGGACATGACGTGTTCGCAGAAGGAGGCGACTGCCGCCCAGGACCCCTCACCCCCCAGCATGGCGTTAACCAAACCGGGTAGTGAGAGGTCCCGTCCGATCGCCGCAATGAGACTGCGGCGAGGCTCGGACCACGACGGGCACACCTCGAGGGTGTGCTGCGCCGTGTCCTCCGCCGCGCCACAGTCGTGGCACGACGGCGTCTCCTCCCGTCCGATCCGGTGCAGGTACGATCCGAAACAACCGTGTCCGGACAGCACCTGCACCAGACGGAACGAGAGGAACCCATGCGACCGCTCGAGCCAGTCTCGCAGGACCGGCCCAAGCGCGTCGAGGGTTCGGCGGCCAAAGGCTGCGGTGGCGAGGTCCCGCGTCCAATGGACAACGATGGCGTCCCTCGCCTCCCGCCGGACGGCCTCCCGCTCTTCCGGGGCGGTGCGTTCTGCTCTCGCCCTCCGCCCCGCCATCCATTCGTACACTCTGGCGAGCACCCACGCCTCGAGTTCCCAAGGCGGGGTGCCGGCCAGAGCACACGCTGCCGCCGCAAGGCGGCAGGCAACGCTGCCCGCAAGGCGGCAGCGTTCTCCCTCCTATGGAGAGAGTCCTCCCAGATAGGGGCCCCGTAAAGGGCCATACTCTTCAGGATGCCGGCGTAGAGTTGCCGGCATCGTGCGCTGGGCCCCCCCAAGTTGGGAAGGAGCCACGATAGCGCCCCCGCGGCCTTTAGCAGGCGCGACGACAGCCCGCTAAAATGCGGGCCGAAGCGCCACCTGCTGTCAATCACAAGGCCCAGATATTTCATCTGGGCCTTGACCTCGATTCTGACGCCCTCCACGAAGATGTGGGCGTCAGGTGCGGGGCGCTGCCGAGGTCCGTGGAAGAACACGGCCTCGGTCTTGTGCAGCGCCACCTTTAGACCTAGGCGGCGGATCCTCGCTGCGACCAAGGATCCGCCTGCCGAGGCCAAGTTGGCCGCCTCCCTGAAACTCCCCCCCCGGGCGGTGAGGAGAGTGTCGTCCGCATAGCAGACGACGCTCGTGCCTCGGAGGAGAGTTCCCCGCAGGAGCCAATCGTAGCCGACGTTCCAGAGGAGTGGTCCTATGACTGACCCCTGTGGAACGCCGGCTTCGACGGCATACCGCCGGACTTGGCCAGTCCTATCTACCAGGAGGATTGCCCGATCCTCCAGGTAGCTGGCCAGCAGACTGCGCAGGTATCGAGGCACTCCGTGGAATCGAAGCGCCTCTAGGATGGTGGAGTGGGGAACGGAGTTGAAGGCGTTGGCTATGTCGAATGACACCGCCAGCAATCCGTCGCCCGCCTCCATCGCCTCCTTCACCTGCCCCTTAAGGCAGGCCAGCGCGTCCACCGTGGAACGCTCAGCCCGAAACCCGAACTGAGCGTCCGACAAGTCCGGCCCGGTATCCCGCAGGTGGCCCTTTAGGCGACCAGCGATTATCCCCTCGAACATTTTGCCGACCTCATCTAGAAGGAACGATGGGTCGGTATGCCGAGGGGGAGTCTGTTGGGCGGCCCTCCTTTCGAAGGAGGCACAACTGCCCCTCCTTCCACGGTTTCGGGAACCTCCCAGCCGCGAGGCATGCGCTGAAGAGGTCCCGAAACCTCCCCTCCATTTGAGTGGCGGCGATCGCCACCACTCTTGCGGGGACACCGTCGGGGCCTGGAGCCGTCTTCTTGGCGCGTATACGAAGGATCGCCGCGCCAAGTTCCGACTCCGTGACAGGAGGGGGGGCCTCCTCTTCCTCCTCGTCTACTAGCGGGGCTCCACACATCACTGGCGGGGTGAAGTTGTCCCTGCCCGGGAACAGAGACTGAACCACCCCGTCCAGAAATGAGGGTTCCAGGGTCTCGGCAACCGGGGGACCAAAGGGGCGCAATTTGTTGCGCGCCGCCTTATACGGTCTCCCGTAGGGGTCGTTGTCGAGACCCTCCAGCAGCTCGGCTCTCGCCGAGTCTTTGGCGGCAGTGATGGCCCGATCGAGGACCTTTTTGGCCTCCACGTAGACGTCATAGAGGTGGTCCTCGTCGGCCTGGTCCCGTCGACGCCGCCGCCGACTCCGCGTGTAGGCCCTCCTTGCCTCCGCACAAGCTGCTCGAAACCCCGCCAGCTCCGCCGACCACCAGTACACGGCGCGTTTGGGTGGTGGTCGGCGAGACCGACGCATGCTAGAGTTGCATACCTCGGTCAGACACTCCCTCAGCTGCCCCGCTGCGGTGTCCACATCCAGGCCGGCGGTAGGCGGCGAAAGCCAGTCCTGGATGAACGCCGCCTCCGCCGCTGCCTCCCTGTCCAGGTGGGTGAGAGCCCACCGCGGGAACGGTGATCGCCCCGAGATGGGCCGCATCGCTCCGGGGCCCCTAGTGGAGATGTCGAACCGCACGTAGCGGTGGTCCGACATGGTCTCCACCAGGTCCACCCGCCAGTTCAGCACGCGTGCGGCTAACGCAGGGGTGGCGAAAGTGACGTCCACTATTGAGCCACCCTGCCGCCGCACGCATGTCTGGACGCTTCCTCTGTTCAAGAGAGAGAGTCCAGTGGAGGCTGCCCACATCTCCACCGCCCGCCCGCGTGCGTCGGTGGCCGGGTTGCCCCAGGTCACCGACTTGGCATTCAGGTCTCCCAGCAGGGAGACCTGCCGCGGCGCCGCCCTGCCGACCACGGCGGCCAGGACTCCGAGATAATTCTCAAAGTCCTGGAGAGGGCGGTTTGGGGAGAAATATACCCCCACAAGGGCTATGTCTCCCCACGCGGCGGCCACGTATCCCGGTCCTCTCTCTAATAGCGAGAGGGGAGGGGAGTCCGTGGAAGACCGCGCCGCTAGTGCCACCGAGTCGTCCTCGTCACCCAGCCAGCTGCTGGGGATCGAGTAGGGCTCGGCGACCACCGCTACGTTCACCAACCACTCGGCCATGACCTGCACTACCAGGTCCTGGGCCGCTTTGCAGTGGTTGGCGTTCGCCTGGAGGATGCGATAGTCGGAAAGCATTATTCCGACATCGCACCCCTCTCCTCAGCTACCGCCGCTGGCGCTGCAGCGACGACGATGGCGGCGGCGGTGGTGGCAACAGGGCGAACCTGTGCCGGCACTATGCCCTTCCTCACGGGGGGCTTGCAGCTTCGGCCCGTCATCCTGTGGTCCGCAGGACGGCCACTGGCGGCACACGCCTTGCAGTGTGGCGTGGTGGCGCGGCAAGTGGCACTCTTGTGTCCCTCTTGCCCGCACTGGTAGCACGTGTCTCCCCAGTCGGACTTGGAGGGACACGTGGCTCGGGTGTGGCCGAACGCGAAGCACTTGAAGCACCGCGTAGGCTGGTCCTCAAGTGGCCTGACCACAGCCGAGCTGAGCCCCACGAGCAGCCGTCCCTTGGTCGCAGCAAGGACGGCCGCAGCCGCGGCGACTGGGCACTCGATGCGGATGATGCCCATGCCACGGCGGCCGAACCCGATGGCTCCACCCCTCACCGCGCCAGCGTCGCAGCCTCCAGCCGCCGCGACTGCCGCCACCACATCCTCCTTGGTGACCGAGTCATCCAGATCGGCCACCTCCAAGGCTGCGGTCTTGACAGGCTTTACGATGGTCGCCACGTCCGCGATGACCTCTTGCAACTTTTTTGCAAAGAGGTCCGCATTGGTGCCGCGCTCTTCCCCCGAGAACTCGAAAATTCGAGCCCCGGTTAGGGTTCGGCGGCACGTAATATTGCTGATCCCCAGCTGGGAGGGATCAGCATTGGTACGAGCCCGTCTTAGGACGGACTCGTACGTCTCGCCACGCTCCACGGCCTCCGGGGTGAGGGTCACCACGACGGCCGCGGTTTTGGGAGGAACCAGCTTCCTCCCGCCGGCTGGAGCCCGTTTGGCTGCAGGAGCAGTCGCGGCGGGCTTGGAGGCCGACTTTTGCACTCCCTTGCCCTTGCCTCTCTTGACCACTTCCGTCCACGACTGGTTGGACGGGGTGGTGGAGGGAAGAAGGGCGTCTTCCTCCTGCGAGTCCTGGGTGGCTGCTGGAGTCGCCGACGACCCAGTCGCTCCCTCCGCGCTTGTGTTGGGGGCTTGAGGAGCCACCTTGGTCCTCTTGCCCTTCCCTTTGCCCTTGGAGGGCTTCGGGGCCTGGGGCTGCGCACCCGATGCCGGGCTTGCTAGAGGCGCGGGTTCCGGCTCCCTCTGTGGTGGCTTATCCGCCGCTAGTGGCGGGCGGAGCCGCCTTTCCGGCAGGAGCCGGTCCTCAATGCCTGCGAGGCAGGCCCGGGTGAAGGCCCTCTCCTCCATGACAACCTTGCGGATTATCTCCTCAAGGTTGGAAGGGGAGGAGGAGCCCCCTACCACCGGGCCTGGGGCAGGCTGAGCAGGCCGCGCCGTGGCCTCAGCCAGCTTCAGGTGTAGCTGGCTGACCTCCGCCTGCAGGCGATCCACCTTCGCCTGCAGCTGCCGCGTCTCGTCCGTGGCCGTCCGCTTCACCAGCTCTGCGACTATGCCGTGCAAGCTGGCAGCCCGGCATTTGAGGGCCTTCTGGAAGGTCCCCTTCAGGTTGGAGGACTTTGAGGCGACCTCCAGGACCTCCTCTCTGTCCTCCTGCGCCATGCGCTCCAGTTCCGCCAGGGAGTGGTCAGCATACAGGACATTGGATGCCCCATAGCCGGCCCTCGACCTGGCCGTTTGCGCCTGGCGCTCCTTCGCAGCGACCCTCTCCTCCAGGTCTTGTTCTAGTTGTGCCCTTTTTGCCAGATTTAGCTGGCGCTCGGCGTCCACCAACCCCACATTGTGGGTATCGGCCTCTTTGGAAGTCGAAGCCTTTTTAGGCTTCGACTTCTTCCCGGCCTTGCCTCCGGCCGACTCCGAGGAGCCCTCGGACCCGTGCCTTAGGTAGGCCCTCTTCCGCTTGAGGCGGTCGTTTTCGGCCCCCGACGTCTCCAGGTTGGAGGCGTTGGAGTCCGAAAACTCGTCCGGCCTGCTAAACAAGCTGGCCGCAGACGGTGCGCGTTCAGCGTCCGACGCCAAAGCGTCACCGGCGTGGCCCTGAAAAGGGCCGTTGGATTGGCCCTGAGAAGGGCCGTTGGGTTGGCCCTGAGAAGGGCCGTTTGAATCGCCCTGGGAGGAGCGATTCGGGTTAAAATTGGGGTAAAAATCATTAAAATTTGTGTTAAAATCAAGGTTAAAATCTAAATCAGGGTTAAAACAGACAAAGCGCCCAGAGGCGTCACGCAATGGTTTCTTCGTCATATTCATAGACGGCCGCAAGAATGTCTATGAATCACAGCGCACTTTAGCCGCCGGTCTGCCACTCCGTTACGGTGGTCAGACACGACGTTGCCCGGGGGAAACTGCGAGGAAGTATGCACTGTGGGGGATCCCCCCACCTAACCTAACCTAACCTAACCTTTTTTTTTTTTTTTTTTTTTGGTCTCGGGGGGAAAATCCTCATGGACATCCTCCGCCCTGGGGAAGGCAGAGGGGCATGCCGGACTCTTACCGGCTAAAAACCACCCCGGTGTTCCATCTCACACCTACGCCGGGGGTCGCGGGAACGTACGATCCTTCCGCAACCCCCGACTGGTGCCGGCCCGCCACCGCGGGCCTCCTCGGGTCAGGGGGGGAGTGAGGTGTTAGACTCCCCCCGCGACGTCTAAGAGGGGCGCGCGTGGAACACTACGCGCCGCCACCTCGGGTCCTGATGTGTGGGGGGCAACGGACGTCCCCGAGTCCGTCACCCCTGGACCCATTTAGGGGGGCTGGAAGAGGGCGTTGTCCGCCCTCCGCCGACGCCCGGTGCGCCTGCTGCGGGCCGGGTGAGTGGACGAGATCTCCCTCTCCCTTTCCGCAGCCTCCTTCTGCGAGACGACTGTTTCGCAGAAGGAAACCACCGCGTCCCAGGACTCTTCGCTGCCGACCATCGACTCGACCACGGCCGGCAGCGACAGGTCACTGCCTACTTCTGAGGTGAGGGCACGGCGTAGCTCCTCCCAGGCGGCACACTCTGCCAGCGTATGCCGCGCCGTGTCCTCCCGGCAGTCGACGCAGTGGTGACACCGGGCGTCCGGCTCCCTGTTAATGCGACACAGGTACTTCCCGAAGCAACCATGCCCCGAGAGCACCTGCGTCACCCGAAACGACAGGGAGCCGTGCCTCCTCCCGAGCCAGCGCTCGAGCACCGGCCGGACCGCCTCGATGGTGACGAGGCCAGCGGTAGGGCGTGTAAGCCTGTCCCGCCATTCCGCCACCAGGACCTCGCGAAGCTGAGACCGACGCAGCTCCATGTGTCGCTGCATCGGTCGCTCACCTCGCACCCTCGCTTCCTCGCGCCACCGATACAATGACGCGAGTACTTTCGCCTCGAGGTCCCAGGGCGGGGATCCAGCCAGTACACAGGCCGCCTCGTAGGAGATCGTGCGATATCCCCTTATGACTCTGACGGCCATCGCTCTCTGCGGTTTCCGCAATATTGCGATACTGCCGGCCGTCAGGTCAGAGGCCCACACCGGGGCCCCATACAGGGCCATCGATCGCACGATCCCCACATAGAGCCGCCTACAGGCGGCGCTCGGGCCCCCCAGATTGGGAAGCAGCGTTGATAGCGCCCCAGCCGCGCCCAACAACTTGGGCGCCAGCCGCCGGAAATGGGGTCCAAAGTCCCACCGGCTGTCGAGCACCAATCCCAGGTACTTCATGGTAGACTCGACAGCGATCCGAGCCCCCCCGACCACGATGTGTGAGCCGGGCGGCGGCGCCCGCCGGGGGCCATGAAACACCATGGCCTCCGACTTACTGAGGGCCACCTCCAGGCCTAGGCGACGTATGCGGTCCACCACCTGTGAGACCGCAGCCGTCGCCAGCAACGCTGCCTCCCTGTGCGAGCTCCCCCGGGCAGTGACCAGCGTGTCATCCGCATAACACGTCAGGTCTACCCCCGGTCTGAGCTCGCCCCTCAGCACCCAGTCGTACCCGACGTTCCACAGGAGCGGGCCTAGGACCGAGCCCTGCGGAACGCCGCACGACATGTGGCGCTGATTTCTGCCATCACGTCCCATGTAGGTGACACACCTCTCCGACAGATAAGCCCCAACGATGTGGCGGAGGTAGGGAGGCACTCGATGATACCGCAGTGCCTCCCGAATACAACTCCAGGGCAGGGTGTTAAAGGCGTTGGAGATGTCCAAGGACACCGCCAACATCACCCCGCCCCGGGACACCGCTTCCTCCGCCAGGACTCTCACTCGCGACACTGCGTGTATGGTGGAGCGCCCATGCCGAAACCCGAACTGACTGTCGTCCAGATCCGGCCCCTCTCTGCACAAGTGGCCGACGAGGCGGGCTGCGATTACTCGCTCAAACAGCTTACCCACCTCGTCTAGCAGCACTATGGGCCGGTATGCGGACGACGAGTCCGCAGGGCGCCCCGCTTTCCTGAGCAGGACCAGACGACCAGATTTCCACAAAGAGGGAAACTGGCCCTGCTCAAAGCACGCTGTGTAGAGTCCTCTCAGTTGGGGCTCAAGCTCCTTCAGAGCGAGGGCTAACGCACAGCCGTGGATCCCGTCGGGCCCCGGAGCTACGTTCTTGGCCCGGAGCCGCATCACGGCTGCCCCCATCTCTGCCTGTGTCACCTCTGGGACGCTGATGGCGTTCTCCTCTGTGGACTCTGTGGCTGTGGACAAAGCCATCGGCGGCGGCATATGCTCCGCTCTTGCCGGGAAGAGGGCTGCGACCACTTCCTCCAGCAGCTCGGGTTGGAGACTCTCCGTAAGTGGGGGCGCCGCGGCTCGAAGTCTCCCTCGGACCGCGCGATAAGGGCGCCCCCACGGATCCCCGTTTAGAGTCTCCAACATCTCTTCCCTGGCTCGCGTTTTCGCCTCGCTGATGGCCAGCCACAGAGTCCCCTTCGCCGCGCGGTACACCTCATACAGCGCGGCTTCTTCGTCAGGGACCCGACGACGTCTCCTCCGGTATCGGGTGTACTGGCGCCTAACCGCTACGCACGCGACGCGCAGCTGCGCGATCTCGGCGGTCCACCAGTACACCTGGCGCCTTGCTGACTGTGCGTGGACCCGGGGCATGGACGCGTCGCAGATTTGCGTCATCGCCCCGCGGAACCACAGCGCCTCCTGCTCGACGTCGACGGGTCCGTTCATTGCCGACTCCCGGCTCCAGGCCTGGACAATAGCGGCCTCCTCGAGAAGCTCCCTGTCGATGCGCTTACGCGCCCAGCGCGGACCGTCCGTTCGCGAGGCCGGTGAACCGCGCGCGACGGTGGTCTGGGCGGAGACGTCGAAACGGATGTATCGGTGATCCGACAACGTCTCCACCTCCACGGCGACACGCCAGTCGCGGACACGACCCGCGACAGCGGGGCTAGCGAACGATACGTCCACTATAGACCCGCCCCGCTGCCGCACGCACGTGTATACCGAGCCCCGATTTAGGACGGTCAAGCCACTCGTGACCGCCCACTCCTCCAGCGCCTCGCCCCTAGCATCGGTCACAGGGGACCCCCACGCCGCAGACTTGGCGTTGAGATCCCCCAGCAACAGCACCGGGCGAGGGTGGAGTCGGCCCACGACGGCACCCAACTCGACAAGGAACCTCTCGAAGTCGGCGAGACTCTTGTTGGGCGAGAAATATGCCCCAACCGTGGCAATGCCGTCCGCGAGGGCGGCTACCCAGCCGTGACCTCGGGTCGGGTTGACTAGAGTCCCGCCAATGATGGCCACCAAACCGTCCAGGTCTCCCACCCAGTTATCCCTGGAGGGGACGAAATACGGTTCGGCGACCACAGCCACCTGAATCGACCACTCTGCAATGCTCTGGAGCAAGAGATCCTGAGCTCTAGCAGAGTGGTTGATATTGCCCTGTAGGAAATGGTAGAGCGCCATTATGCGCAATCCATTCCCTCCACACCATTCCTAGGCCGGGAGTCGGCCGAAGGGCTGCCAGGCTGAGGGGGGGGTAAAGAGCCCCCGGCAGCCTTGGCACCCCCTCTCTTCTTGGTCTGGGCGGGTGCGCCACAGGCCTTTCCGCCCGCTCTGTGCCCGGCGGGCCTCCCTGCAGCTGTACAGAGGCTGCAGTTTGGCGCCGCGGAGCACTGGGCCGCCTTGTGGCCGGCCTGACCGCAGCGATAGCACAGCTCGCTGCGGTCTATTTCGGCGGTGCACCGTGCCCTGACATGTCCAATGCCGAGGCAACGGTAGCACCGCAAGGCCCTGGGTTGTAGCGGCTTCACCCTCGCTGCCACCCACCCCACTAACAGACGCCCAGCGTCGGCGACTTTGTTCGCCGCCGCCACCGGGCACCGCACCCAGATCGCGCCGAGCCCGGAAGCGTCGACGCGAATCTCGCCCGTCCGCACGTCCTCGGGCGGACATCCACCGACTCGAGCGACAGCCGCCACGACCTCGGCCGGAGTCGTCGAGTCGTCCAGTCCGTCGATGCGCAGTTCAGCGGTCTTCACCGGCCTGGACACCCGAACGTCCTCCGCGTTGAGGACCTCCCTCAACTTGGCGGCCAGGATGTCCGCCTTCTCGCCGCTCGAGGCACCCGACACCTCGAACAGCCGCGCCCCCGTCATTGCCGGCCTCATTTTGAAGCCGGTCGGTGTGCCAAGGTCAGGGAACGCGACTTTGGCTCTCGCCTCCGTCAGGACCGCCTTGTATGTCAGGCCCCTTTCGATGGCTCCGGGCTGCAGCGTAATGACTACAGCCGCGGAGCGTGGAGCTCTGACTTTAGACGGCCCCTGAGCCTTCTTGGGTGCCGATGCCGGTACTCCAGCGGGTACCGGCGGCGCCGTCTTACGGCGACCCTTCTTGACGACCGTCGTCCAGGTTTCTGTAGTGGACGCGGGCGCGGTCGCCGAAGGTGCGGTCGCCGGGGGTGCATTCGTCCGGGAAGTGGGCACGGACGTGCTCTCACCGGGCTTCCTGGGCCCCCCCGCGGGGTTTTTGCCCCCCTTTGGCTTCCTAGCTGTGGTTGCCGGGCTCGACTTAGCGGGCTCCTCCTTTCTCCGCCTATCCGCAGCAAGCGGCGGCCGGAGAGTCTCTGCCGGGAAGAGCCTTGACTCCAGACCCTGCAGACGGGCATTCATCATACCCCCACACTGCAGCATGCAGATGCGAACGATCTTTTCGATCTCCGCATCCGCAGGCAGGGCGGGGGTAGGGACTGACGACGGGACCGACGGTGGCGACGGCGGTGGGGCAGCGACGGGAGCGGAGCCGGTGGCCGCAGGACGCCTCTGCTGCCATTCCGCCCTCTGCGCAGCAAGCTCCCGCTTCAGGTCCTCGAGCTCTGATCTGAGACGGCCGTTCTCCTCCCACAGCTTCGCCGTCTCCTCTGAGCTTGTGCGACTAAGGAGGACGCCAACTGCCTCCTTGATGCCGTCAGCCGCCTCCTTCAGAGCGCGCGTGAACGTGCCCTTCAGACTGCCAGATTTAGTGGCAACCTTCAGGACGACGTCCACGCCGTCCAAAACTTGGCGACTGAGCGCCACCGCGGACAGGCTCTCACCGGCAGCCGCCTGAGCAGAGCGCCGCTCTCGGGCCAGTCGTGCCATCTCGCTGACCTCGTCAGCCGCCACCACCTTCCGCTGCGCCCGCTTTGCGGCATTCGCCTCCGCCTTGTTGGACCCTAACAAGGATAGGAGCGAGGACGAGGAGCCCTCGCTCAGGTCCAGTACTGAGAGCCCGGGGTCACTGTCCACACTCTCCACTGGACGCTCTGCGGGAACTGGTGTAGCGGGCCGAGAGAATGGCACGAAGCGACCCGCTCGGTCACGGCCCGGCAACCGAGCGGGGGCTCCCCCCGCTGCCGCGCGACCCCGTCCTCTCTGTGCCGTTGGCACTTTGGGGGCCGACAGGTTCTCCTCACTGGACGAGAGGCCCATCGACCCCGAGTCCTCACTTCGCATGCGCTTCAGTGCACGCGAGTCCAGGTCCCTATTAGGACATGAGCCTCCTCGGCTCTTGTTGCCGTCCACGACGGCAAGCGGTACATCTGCGTCGCACAGGCGCTCCAGGCTAACCCGGAGCTCCTTTTGTTGCGACGCAGGAGTTGGTTGACGAAGGTCGGCGGTGTTCTGCCGGCCCACGAGACTATTGGTGCCCCCCCCAGATACGGTGGGGCTGCCTTCCGAAGAAGGGCGGGACTGACCCTCCTTGCGTAGGAGGGTACCCGCCTGGGGAATATTGCCAGTAGTCGTGCTTTCCATTGTTCCTTTTTAAGGGTGAGTCCCTTTTCGCCGCGCTAACGGCCGGATCCCCTCCGGCCATTCATCCCCTCGGCACGCTAGACCTTGGGATTGGGGTGATTTTTTAGAGAGGTTGTCTTCCTCGCGGCCCAGGCCTCAGTGGCCCGGACCCCCGGTCCTGAACCCAGGATTACGGAGTGGCCGACGGCTGGCAAACCAACCACCGCCCCGGCGTCCCCACGCTGCCGCCGGATACCGGACAGACGCAGCGCGGACATGGACACCCTCCACCACCCACACTGTTGTGGGTTCAGCGGCGCGAACCGCCCCTCCCCAGTCTACGCCCACTCACATTCCTCTGTAAGCAGAGGAGGAGTAGACGTATTAACCACCTGTAGCCCGGTTCCCTTCAACAACCATCAAGGATGATCGGTGATTGGAACCATGACCCTTCCCCGTTTGTTGAAGATTAGCCGCCAGCCCCAAGTGTCCACCAAAACCCGGTGGGCACTTGGAGCCGACGTTGCCCAGGGTGCGCCACGAGGAGGCTCTTCAACATGCACCCCAACCTTTTTTTTTTTTTTTTTTTTTTTTGGTCTCGGGGGGAAAATCCTCATGGACATCCTCCGCCCTGGGGAAGGCAGAGGGGCATGCCGGACTCTTACCGGCTAAAAACCACCCCGGTGTTCCATCTCACACCTACGCCGGGGGTCGCGGGAACGTACGATCCTTCCGCAACCCCCGACTGGTGCCGGCCCGCCACCGCGGGCCTCCTCGGGTCAGGGGGGGGAGTGAGGTGTTAGACTCCCCCCGCGACGTCTAAGAGGGGCGCGCGTGGAACACTACGCGCCGCCACCTCGGGTCCTGATGTGTGGCGGGCAACGGACGTCCCCGAGTCCGTCGCCCCTGGACCCATTTAGGGGGGCTGGAAGAGGGCGTTGTCCGCCCTCCGCCGACGCCCGGTGCGCCTGCTGCGGGCCGGGTGAGTGGACGAGATCTCCCTCTCCCTTTCCGCAGCCTCCTTCTGCGAGACGACTGTTTCGCAGAAGGAAACCACCGCGTCCCAGGACTCTTCGCTGCCGACCATCGACTCGACCACGGCCGGCAGCGACAGGTCACTGCCTACTTCTGAGATGACGGCACGGCGTGGCTCCTCCCAGGCGGCACACTCTGCCAGCGTATGCCGCGCCGTGTCCTCCCGGCAGTCGACGCAGTGGTGACACCGGGCGTCCGGCTCCCTGTTAATGCGACACAGGTACTTCCCGAAGCAACCATGCCCCGAGAGCACCTGCGTCACCCGAAACGACAGGGAGCCGTGCCTCCTCCCGAGCCAGCGCTCGAGCACCGGCCGGACCGCCTCGATGGTGACGAGGCCAGCGGTAGGGCGTGTAAGCCTGTCCCGCCATTCCGCCACCAGGACCTCGCGAAGCTGAGACCGACGCAGCTCCATGTGTCGCTGCATCGGTCGCTCACCTCGCGCCCTCGCTTCCTCGCGCCACCGATACAATGACGCGAGTACTTTCGCCTCGAGGTCCCAGGGCGGGGATCCAGCCAGTACACAGGCCGCCTCGTAGGAGATCGTGCGATATCCCCTTATGACTCTGACGGCCATCGCTCTCTGCGGTTTCCGCAATATTGCGATACTGCCGGCCGTCAGGTCAGAGGCCCACACCGGGGCCCCATACAGGGCCATCGATCGCACGATCCCCACATAGAGCCGCCTACAGGCGGCGCTCGGGCCCCCCAGATTGGGAAGCAGCGTTGATAGCGCCCCAGCCACGCCCAACAACTTGGGCGCCAGCCGCCGGAAATGGGGTCCAAAGTCCCACCGGCTGTCGAGCACCAATCCCAGGTACTTCATGGTAGACTCGACAGCGATCCGAGCCCCCCCGACCACGATGTGTGAGCCGGGCGGCGGCGCCCGCCGGGGGCCATGAAACACCATGGCCTCCGACTTGCTGAGGGCCACCTCCAGGCCTAGGCGACGTATGCGGTCCACCACCTGTGAGACCGCAGCCGTCGCCAGCAACGCTGCCTCCCTGTGCGAGCTCCCCCGGGCAGTGACCAGCGTGTCATCCGCATAACACGTCAGGTCTACCCCCGGTCTGAGCTCGCCCCTCAGCACCCAGTCGTATCCGACGTTCCACAGGAGCGGGCCTAGGACCGAGCCCTGCGGAACGCCGCACGACATGTGGCGCTGGTTTCTGCCATCACGTCCCATGTAGGTGACACACCTCTCCGACAGATAAGCCCCAACGATGTGGCGGAGGTAGGGAGGCACTCGATGATACCGCAGATGCACCCCAACCTAACCTAACCTAACCTAACCTTTTTTTTTTTTTTTTTTTTTTTTTTTTTCTCGCTGAGAAATGCTTTATGCATCCCCGCCTCGTGGGGGACGAGACGGGGTATGTGGGACTCCCTGTCAGAATGACAGTATACCCACTAAAACTCAGCAGTGTTCCCACATCGCCGTGATGGGAGGGCCATGGGAAACCGGCATAGCCTTTACTTCCACAGCCCTCCCGGCGCATGCCCGCCTAGATGGTATGGCAGGCCCCGCATGCCCCCCAGGTTGGGGGGGCTACGGGAATGGCCGAGAACACCTGGCCATTCCCGTCCGACACTGGTGGAGGCCTGTGCGATACAGGCAAGGGTGCCCCCGCACCCGCTGCCTGCTGGCCTCCACCTGGGAGGAGTCGGAGATGACTGTCAAATTGACGTCTCCTTCGACCCCTCCTCCGCCTTCTGAGCGCCGCCGCGTGAGGATCGTCCTCCCGCGCGCGCTCCGCCGCCTCCTTCTGGGACATGACGTGTTCGCAGAAGGAGGCGACTGCCGCCCAGGACCCCTCATCCCCCAGCATGGTGTTAACCAAACCGGGCAGTGAGAGGTCCCGTCCGATCGCCGCAATGAGACTGCGACGAGGCTCGGACCACGACGGGCACACCTCGAGGGTGTGCTGCGCCGTGTCCTCCGCCGCGCCACAGTCGTGGCACGACGGCGTCTCCTCCCGTCCGATCCGGTGCAGGTACGATCCGAAACAACCGTGTCCGGACAGCACCTGCACCAGACGGAACGAGAGGAACCCATGCGACCGCTCGAGCCAGTCTCGCAGGACCGGCCCAAGCGCGTCGAGGGTTCGGCGGCCAAAGGCTGCGGTGGCGAGGTCCCGCGTCCAATGGACGACGATGGCGTCCCTCGCCTCCCGCCGGACGGCCTCCCGCTCTTCCGGGGCGGTGCGTTCTGCTCTCGCCCTCCGCCCCGCCATCCATTCGGACACTCTGGCGAGCACCCACGCCTCGAGTTCCCAAGGCGGGGTGCCGGCCAGAGCACACGCTGCCGCGAAGCCCACCGTGCGGTAGGCCCGCGCCACCCGCTGGGCTATGGCCCTCTGAGGTGCCCGCAAGGCGGCGGCGTTCTCCCTCCTATGGAGGGAGTCCTCCCAGATAGGGGCCCCGTAGAGGGCCATACTCTTAAGGATGCCGGCGTAGAGTTGCCGGCATCGTGCGCTGGGCCCCCCCAAGTTGGGAAGGAGCCACGATAGCGCCCCCGCGGCCTTCAGCAGGCGCGACGACAGCCCGCTGAAATGCGGGCCGATGCGCCACCTGCTGTCGATCACAAGGCCCAGATATTTCATCTGGGCCTTGACCTCGATTCTGACGCCCTCCACGAAGATGTGGGCGTCAGGTGGGGGGCGCTGCCGAGGTCCGTGGAAGAACACGGCCTCGGTCTTGTGCAGCGCCACCTTTAGACCTAGGCGGCGGATCCTCGCCGTGACCAAGGATCCGCCCGCCGAGGCCAAATTGGCCGCCTCCCTGAAACTCCCCCCCCGGGCGGTGAGGAGAGTGTCGTCCGCGTAGCAGACGACGCTCGTGCCTCGGAGGAGAGTTCCCCGCAAGAGCCAATCGTAGCCGACGTTCCAGAGGAGTGGTCCTATGACTGACCCCTGTGGAACGCCGGCTTCGACGGCATACCACCGGACTTGGCCAGTCCTATCTACCAGGAGGATTGCCCGATCCTCCAGGTAGCTGGCCAGCAGACTGCGCAGGTATCGAGGCACTCCGTGGAATCGGAGCGCCTCTAGGATGGTGGAGTGGGGAACGGAGTTGAAGGCGTTGGCTATGTCGAATGACACCGCCAGCAATCCGTCCCCCGCCTCCATCGCCTCCTTCACCTGCCCCTTAAGGCAGGCCAGCGCGTCTACCGTGGAACGCTCAGCCCGAAACCCGAACTGAGCGTCCGACAAGTCTGGCCCGGTATCCCGCAGGTGGCCCTTTAGGCGACCAGCGATTATCCCCTCGAACATTTTGCCGACCTCATCTAAAAGAACGATGGGTCGGTATGCCGAGGGGGAGTCTGCTGGGCGGCCCTCCTTTCGAAGGAGGCACAACTGCCCCTCCTTCCACGGTTTCGGGAACCTCCCAGACGCGAGGCATGCGCTGAAGAGGTCCCGAAACCTCCCCTCCATTTGAGTGGTGGCGATCGCCACCACTCTTGCCGGGACACCGTCGGGGCCTGGAGCCGTCTTCTTGGCGCGGATACGGAGGATCGCTGCGCCAAGTTCCGACTCCGTGACAGGAGGGGGAGCCTCCTCTTCCTCCTCGTCTGGCGGGGCTCCACACATTACTGGCGGGGTGAAGTTGTCCCTGCCCGGGAACAGGGACTGAACCACCCCGTCCAGAAATGAGGGCTCCAGGGTCTCGGCAACCGGGGGACCAAAGGGGCGCAATTTGTTGCGCGCCGCCTTATACGGTCTCCCGTAGGGGTCGTTGTCGAGACCCTCCAGCAGCTCGGCTCTCGCCGAGTCTTTGGCGGCGGCGATGGCCCGATCGAGGACCTTTTTTGCCTCCACGTATATGTCGTAGAGGTGGTCCTCGTCGGCCCGGTCCCGTCGACGCCGCCGCCGACTCCGCGTGTAGGCCCTCCTTGCCTCCGCACAAGCTGCTCGAAGCCCCGCCAGCTCCGCCGACCACCAGTACACGGCGCGTTTGGGTGGTGGTCGGCGAGACCGAGGCATGCTAGAGTTGCATACCTCGGTCAGACACTCCCTCAGCTGCCCCGCTGCGGTGTCCACATCCAGGCCGGCGGTAGGCGGCGAAAGCCAGTCCTGGATGAACGCCGCCTCCGCCGCTGACTCCCTGTCCAGGCGGGTGAAAGCCCACCGCGGGAACGGTGATCGCCCCGAGATGGGCCGCATCGCTCCGGGGCCCCTGGTGGAGATGTCGAACCGCACGTAGCGGTGGTCCGACATGGTCTCCACCAGGTCCACCCGCCAGTTCAGCACGCGTGCGGCTAACGCAGGGGTGGCGAAAGTGACGTCCACTATTGAGCCACCCTGCCGCCGCACGCATGTCTGGACGCTTCCTCTGTTCAAGAGGGAGAGTCCAGTGGAGGCTGCCCACATCTCCACTGCCCGCCCGCGTGCGTCGGTGGCCGGGTTGCCCCAGGTCACCGACTTGGCATTCAGGTCTCCCAGCAGGGAGACCTGCCGCGGCGCCGCCCTGCCGACCACGGCGGCCAGGACTCCGAGATAATTCTCAAAGTCCTGGAGAGGGCGGTTTGGGGAGAAATATACCCCCACAAGGGCTATGTCTCCCCACGCGGCGGCCACGTATCCCGGTCCTCTCTCTAATAGCGAGAGGGGAGGGGAGTCCGTGGAAGACCGCGCCGCTAGTGCCACCGAGTCGTCCTCGTCACCCAGCCAGCTGCTGGGGATCGAGTAGGGCTCGGCGACCACCGCTACGTTCACCAACCACTCGGCCATGACCTGCACTACCAGGTCCTGGGCCGCTTTGCAGTGGTTGGCGTTCGCCTGGAGGATGCGATAGTCGGAAAGCATTATTCCGACATCGCACCCCTCTCCTCAGCTACCGCCGCTGGCGCTGCAGCGACGACGATGGCGGCGGCGGTGGTGGCAACAGGGCGAACCTGCGCCGGCACTATACCCTTCCTCACGGGGGGCTTGCAGCTCCTGCCCGTCATCCTGTGGTCCGCGGGACGGCCACTGGCGGCACACGCCTTGCAGTGTGGCGTGGTGGCGCGGCAAGTGGCACTCTTGTGTCCCTCTTGCCCGCACTGGTAGCACGTGTCTCCCCAGTCGGACTTGGAGGGACACGTGGCTCGAGTGTGGCCGAACGCGAAGCACTTGAAGCAGCGCGTAGGCTGGTCTTCAAGTGCCCGGACCACAGCCGAGCTGAGCCCCACGAGCAGCCGTCCCTTGGTCGCAGCAAGGACGGCCGCAGCCGCGGCGACTGGGCACTCGACGCGGATGATGCCCATGCCGCGGCGGCCGATCCCGATGGATCCACCCCTCACTGCGCCAGCGTCGCAGCCTCCAGCTGCGGCGACGGCCGCCACCACATCCTCCTTGGTGACCGAATCGTCCAGATCGGCCACCTCCAAGGCTGCGGTCTTGACGGGCTTGACGACCGTCGCCACATCCGCGATGACCTCTTGCAACTTTGTTGCGAAGAGGTCCGCATTGGTGCCGCGCTCTACCCCCGAGAACTCGAAAATTCGAGCCCCGGTTAGGGTTCGGCGGCACGTAATATGGCTGATCCCCAGCTGGGAGGGATCAGCATTGGTACGAGCCCGTCTTAGGACGGACTCGTACGTCTCGCCCCGCTCCACGGCCGCCGGGGTGAGGGTCACGACGACGGCCGCAGTTTTGGGAGGAACCAGCTTCCTCCCGCCGGCTGGGGCCCGTTTGGCTGCAGGAGCATTCGCGGCGGGCTTGAGGGCCGGCTTTTGCACTCCCTTGCCCTTTCCTCTCTTGACCACTTCCGTCCACGACTGGTTGGACGGGGTGGTGGAGGGAAGCAGGGCGTCTTCCTCCTGCGAGTCCTGGGTGGCTGCTGGAGTCGCCAACGACCCAGTCGCTCCCTCCGCGCTTGTGGTGGAGGCTTGGGGAGCCACCTTCGTCCTCTTGCCCTTCCTTTGCCCTTGGAGTGCTTCGGAGCCTGGGGCTGCGCATCCGATGCCGGGCCTGCTAGAGGCGCCGGTTCCGGCTCCTTCGGTGGTGGCTTATCCGCCGCTAGCGGTGGGCGGAGCCGCCATTCCGGCAGGAGCCGGTCCTCGATGCCTGCGAGGCAGGCCCTGGTGAAGGCCCTCTCCTCCATGACAACCTTGCGGATTATATCCTCAAGGTTGAAAGGGGAGGAGGAGCCTCCTACCACCGGACCTGGGGCAGGTTGAGCAGGCCGAGCCGTGGCCTCAGCCAGCTTCAGGTGTAGCTGGCTGACCTCCGCCTGCAGGCGATCCACCTTCGCCTGCAGCTGCCGCGTCTCGTCCGTGGCCGTCCGCTTCACCAGCTCTGCGACGATGCCGTGCATGCTGGCAGCCCGGCATTTGAGGGCCTTTTGGAAGGTCCCCTTCAGGTTGGAGGACTTTGAGGCGACCTCCAGGACTTCCTCTCTGTCCTCCTGCGCCATGCGCTCCAGTTCCGCCAGGGAGTGGTCAGCATACAGGACATTGGATGCCCCATAGCCGGCCCTCGCCCTGGCGGTTTGCGCCTGGCGCTCCTTGGCGGCGACCCTCTCCTCCAGGTCTTCTTGGAGTTGCGCCCTCTTTGCCAGGTTAAGCTGGCGCTCGGCGTCCACCAAGCCCACATCGTGGGTATCGGTTTCTTTAGAAGTCGAAGCCTTTTTAGGCTTCGACTTCTTCCCGGCCTTACCGCCGGCCGACTCCGAGGAGCCCTCGGACCCGTGCCTTAGGTAGGCCCTCTTCCGCTTGAGGCGGTCGTTTTCGGCCCCCGACGTCTCCAGGTTGGAGTCGTTGGAGTCCGAAAACTCGTCCGGCCTGCTGAACAAGCTAACCTAACCTAACCTTTTTTTTTTTTTTTTTTTTTTTTTTCTCGCTGAGAAATGCTTTATGCATCCCTGTCTCGCGGGGGACGAGACGGGGTATGTGGGACTCCCTGTCGGAATGACAGTATACCCACTAAAACTCAGCGGTGTTCCCGCATCGCCGTGATGGGAGGGCCATGGGAAACCGGCATAGCCTTTACGTCCACAGCCCTCCCGGCGCATGCCCGCCTAGATGGTATGGCGGGCCCCGCATGCCCCCCAGGTTGGGGGGCTACGGGAATGGCCGAGAACACCTAGCCATTCCCGTACCACACTGGTGGAGGCCTGTGCGATACAGGCAACGGTTCCCCCGCACCCGTTGCCTGCTGACCTCCACGCCCGCCTTGCTGGCGGGCCCCGCATGCCCCCCGCGTTGGGGGGGCTACGGCCGCAGAGGATAGGGAGAGCGGCAACGTAACACCGACACTCCTCTTCCCCTGCGGCCCCACCGCGTCCGCCATCTAACGGTGGCGGCCCCGTTAAGGCCGCGGAAGGTAGGGAGAGCGGCAACGTAACACCGACACTCCTCTCCCGCCGCGGCCTCCAATCCTCAGCCGCGATATCTCCCATACGAGGGACATCGCGGCCCGCCTCAGGTAGGTTGCGGTGTCACCCAAGTGGCACCGCCACCTACCCGCAGGCCGCTCGTCGTCGGCTAAGCCGCAAAGCCTTGACGAGCGGCCCCCGCTGGGGTTCCTCTTAGCTTCACCGTGGTCCTGCGAGGCCACGGCTACTGAGCCCCCCCGCCTCGTCAATGCGGGAACCCACCGGGGGGGAACCTAACCTAACCTTTTTTTTTTTTTTTTTTTTTCTCGCTGAGAAATGCTTTATGCATCCCCGTCTCGCGGGGGACGAGACGGGGTATGTGGGACTCCCTGTCGGAATGACAGTATACCCACTAAAACTCAGCGGTGTTCCCACATCGCCGTGATGGGAGGGCCATGGGAAACCGGCTTAGCCTTTACTTCCACAGCCCTCCCGGCGCATGCCCGCCTAGTTGGTATGGCGGGCCCCGCATGCCCCCCATGTTGGGGGGCTACGGGAATGGCCGAGAACACCTGGCCATTCCCGTCCCACACTGGCGGAGGCCTGTGCGATACAGGCAACGTTGCCCCCGCAGCCGTTGCCTGCTGACCTCCACGCCCGCCTAGCTGGCGGGCCCCGCATGCCCCCCACGTTGGGGGGACTACGGCCGCAGAGGATAGGGAGAGCGGCAACGTAACACCGACACTCCTCTTCCCCTGCGGCCCCACCGCGTCCGCCATCTAACGGTGGCGGCCCCGTTAAGGCCGCGGAAGGTAGGGAGAGCGGCAACGTAACACCGACACTCCTCTCCCGCCGCGGCCTCCAATCCTCAGCCGCGATGTCTCCCATACGAGGGACATCGCGGCCCACCTCAGGTAGGTTGCGATGTCGCCCAAGCGGCACCGCCACCTACCCGCAGGCCGCTCGTCGTCGGCTAAGCCGCAAAGCCTTGACGAGCGGCCCCCGCTGGGGTTCCTCTTAGCTTCACCGTGGTCCTGCGAGGCCACGGCTACTGAGCCCCCCCGCCTCGTCAATGCGGGAACCCACCGGGGGGGAACCTAACCTAACCTAACCTAACCTTCTATTACTCATTTAGGAGTTTAAATTTTAAACTATTTTAATTGATAATGGCTCCCGAAGTAACTCGAAGCTGATGGTAATTTGATGGTAGTCTGTTATCTAAGAATAATATTTTATTGTTTTAAATGTTAATGGTTTACAATTTTTTTTAAGTGGATTCAGCTTCTTTTCAAGTCATAAACATAATTTATGTAATTACTAGCTGCGCCCCGCGGTTTCACCCGCATAAGTTTCGATCCCGTGGTAATTTCAGAATGAAAAGTATTGTATGTGTTAATCCTGGTTATAAACCATCGTGTGCCAAATTTCATCCAAATCCGTTCAATAGTGTTTGCGTGAAAGAGTAACAAACATCCATCCATCCATCCATCCAAACTTTCGCGTTTATAATATTAGTAGGATTTATATAATAATTACTCTAGTGTGAGGATATTTCTCATATCTATTAGTAGCATAGACCAATAAACCATATCAAGCTTTATTTTTCATATTCATTATAGAGGGTTGTTACTGGATGATTTTTTTTTTCAACTGTGTTGTTTAAATGTTCATTTTTTATTTAAATTTTTAGCTATTGTTGGCTCCTGAGGTAACTTGTGGTTATGTTTAGACTATGATTGTTATTTCGCGCCGTTCAAGCGTTAAATAATTAGTCAAAATTTATAATGAATCATTACATTAAGTATTAACTATTGTTACGCGGTCATCCGACGCGGCCGCACGGAGCTTTGTGAATTGAAGTATATTTAAATTGTTAATTCATTTAAGGCTTCCTTCGACACATTGATGATATACCTATGCAATGCATGTGATGCTAGCTTAGGCAACATGTATAAAGGCCTATTCAAATCTATTTATATTTGTTTAACCTCCCGTGGGTAGCGTGAAACCAGAATACAAAATATACCTACCTACCCGGCGGAATATACCACTCGTATTTCGTTGTTACCCACAACCGTATCTATCGAATATCGTTTATAGGTATCTGAAAACAATAGGCCTTTAACTAATGATTTTAGTAATTAAGTTTTATTTGCCATAAGTAGATTATGTAATATAAGAACCCATTTGATAAAAATCCTATGAGGGTTGAAAGTTTGTATGAAAATCCGACAGGATGTAGATTTCCGAATTACCTACACGTATGCAAGCTCGAAATATAATATAATAATATACTTAAATGATAATAATAAATACCTAATAGTAATGGATTTATTAGTGCAAACTATCTAAACTAATATTATAAAGCTGAAGAGTTTGTTTGTTTGGTTGAACGCGCTAACCTTAGGAAGTAATGCACCCTAATTGCGAAACACACAATCAATCTCAATCTGAATCATTTTGAAGGATATTGCTACTCCATTGCCTTATAAGTTCGAAAAAGGTTACCTTCATAAAGTCTACTCAACACGTATATAACGCGATGAATGTTGTTGAACTGTCAAAATGAAACCGATTCTGATTGATTGTGTGTTACGCAATTAGGGTGCTGGTTCGAATTGAAAAAATATTTTTGTGTTGGACAGTCCATTTATCGAGGAGCGCTTTAGACTATATAACATCACGCTGCGACCAATAGGAACGGATCACCAATGGACAATATTGCAAAAACGGGAAAATGTATTCCTTTTTGAGAGCTTCCGTTGCGTGCCCTGCGTAAACGGTTTAAGTTACGCAAAAATCATGTATGAAGGAATTATGCCTCTTTAAAAGTTCTAAAAAAAAGTCCGCGACAGCATATGTCTATCTTTTAAGATTGACTCACTATAGCCTTTTTTATGGTAATTAAATTTGTTCGAAATTAATGCATTATCTGCGCAGGTGTTTTATCAATATGATATTAATCTTTATCCAAATAAATACGTTATTCATCACAAGTATTTAATTGTGAACAAAATTGCCCTTGACATCACTTGATTTCAATCAACATCTTAGGAGATAACATAATTTTAAAATAACTCCGCAACTAAATAGGTATGATAACGTTCGGGCCGGTTCAACATCACGCTAGGTCAAAATGAATACAGTCAGAAAGAGAACTAAGCGAGAACGAGAAGCGAGCGATGCGATGCGACGGGGTAGGGCGGGGGAACAAGAATTTCACGCGGACGAAGTCGCGGCCAGAAGCTAGTATTATAATACGAGCTCAACTTGTTTACAAAATAATATACATGATACGCATCTATCTACTTAAACGCGTTGTTGGTGCCTCCCGCGCAGTCCTGCACCGTGCGTGAGTGAGACGAAATAACAAAAACATATCGCACCCTCTCGCACGATTCGCAGCGTTCAACTTCTAATAGTCCAAAGTCCAAACAGTTTAACTTGATGTGTAGCCGTGTGTACCATGATCATACCATCCGTACCTGCCTTGCCTGGGCCGAACCTGGACAGATCCACACGATTACTCGATAAGCGTTCGCATGCTTTGCACTTTGTTTTTCAAATGTCAAAGGTCACTTTCCCTTTATGATTTCTCATTTTGTGCATGAACCAACACGAATCTTAGTTTTGATGGCGCAGATTCGTCACCCAAGCACGTGCATCCACATCGGGTTTCTCAGGGTCGACGTCCGGTAAGCGAAAGCCATGTGATGACGTAGTAGGTAGTTGTTTTCATTACTTGAATCAGCGTCAGAAAATTGCGGTTCTGCTGTTCCATCAGACGCATCCATTTTCGTCACTAGCATCTTCATTTGAACATGCGGGTCGTTGTGGTCCAATCCCACTTCTAATGACGGGGATCGTCATCAGGAGGTTGATACATCGTTGGAGTTCCGAAATAATAATCGCCAAACTTTGGTTTGCACTTGTAATTACTATTCAAGAATCTCAGAACACAAAATAATCTAGAATGCCTAAGATCTAGATAGATTAGAAATTAGGAACGCGGGAAGTTTAGTGCGGAGTAACAGCCCACCACTCAATCTGCCGGTTCCATCAAAAAGTGCGCGCTCTACCGTCCCACCCGGTGACCCGGCGTTCTTCCTTTCTTCCAGGTTAGCCAACCTAACTGTCAGTCTACCATCGTTCAAAAACTAATTCGGTCATGCGTTCGGTATTGCCATTACTCCACACTAACCATCCCCAAGTTATTACTTGACGTTCCTAAACGAACGACTAACTGTCATTCGACTTAGTTTCTTAGTAACATTCCTTTAGAGGAAGATATATGGCGTTAATTTAAATTGAGGTTAGATACGCGATGTGTGCGTTGACGCTCCGACAGATATATCCGGGCCGCATGCTGCGACTTAAAATGACGCCTCTATTTTGGATAACCATTTAGATGGTGTTGATAGGGTAATTCACTGGTTTTTTCATACTGGCGACATATTCATATTGGACAGAGGATTTCGCGACTCTATTTCTATGTTAGAGTCGCATGGATAAGTTAGCATTCTCCCAGAATCACAAACAAGGGGATCTCCTCAACTAAGCACAATCCAAGCAAATAAATCAAGGCTGTGCACTACTTGCCGATGGCAAGTGGAGGTGGTAAACGGTAGACTAAAACGGGATTTAAAATATTTCGTCATGAATACTGCAACATAGCCATGTCACATTTTTTGTAGATAATTATTAGATAATCTTCATGCACGTGATTTCATAAATATAGCCCGACAGCGGTTGAATACTAATAATGACTTAGCAGATTATGTCGATTCTAAAAGTCTTAACCGAAATATAGTTTATTTTCAAAGCATTAATGTTATTCAGGACACTGTTAATGTTTTTCCAGTCCTCACAGCTGAAGAATTGACTTTATTCGTAGTACTACACTACAGTTTACAGTACACTACAGTTTAATTAGTTAGTATTAATAGATTAGTGATTACTAATAGTTTATTGTCAGTGATGATTAAAAATCGTCAATTATAGCTGTTATTAATAGTTTATTTCACAACGAAAAACTTGTATTTCTCTTGACTCCCTGAACAGAATTTGGAGCGCTTCGGTTTACAGGTTAAGAAAAAAGAAAATGACGTATGGAACAAAATGACATATGTGTTCATTCTGGGCAGCACTTGGTCCAACATCCATCCATAGATTGTTAATGTCCTTTAATGAAAGTTTTTTATTCAAATAGTGAAATTAACTAAAAAGAATCAATAACGATCCAAAAAAGTTAATGATCCTCAATTGCGGCGATACTCTAAAACATACTTGATCCCTAGACACTTTTCATATGTGTAGTATTATATAGTAGTAAGTATGTAAAGCAAATTTTGGTCTTAAAATGGTACAGGGACGCATATCAAAACATTATTGCTTAATTATTTACCTATATGAAAAATACTAGAAATAACGGAGTAAAAATGTTTTCACCGTCAGCTTGACAGTCGGGCCACAGACTTATTAGGACGAGCCTAGTGGATGTCATGGTCGATTCGATCAAACGCGGTACTGTAGTCAGTGTAAGCCAGTTTGAACTCTTTTGGATCGTTCATAGCATCGGTAATAAGATCGTTTCAAAGGATCAGGATTAGACGTAGGAGCTATCGCGTCAATGTATGCTAGGAAATCCTTAATTACGAGTGTAGTTTAGTTAAATTAAAACACCACGTTTCTTTTAGTTAGTCTTTATTGGTCGTGTCAAAAATTTACACAACGATTCAATAAATTATTTTTTATTTTATAAACCTTTCTTTATAAAAAAAAGATACAGATAAGCCAGCGCTGAGCGGCCGCGCGTCCGCTCGCGTATCGTCACAACGCGCGGACGCGCGGCTCTCGGCTAGCGCGCGGCTCGCCGTCACAGACGGCGGCTCATCCGCGTTTCTTTGTGTATATATAAAAATAGATCCTTATTTTACACTAATCTAAAAGGAGAACGCATCGACTACTCGACGTGTAAATGCACAGTTTAAAGTATGATATGAAACTACAATTGGAGCACCATTTCATTAATATATCCCCGCGGCGGGCGGGGCGCGGCGTCTCGCTCGCACAGTCTTACCGCTCGCACACCCCACGTTATCGCGATATCCAATAAGAATCCCTATCTAACATGATACGAATTGTAACAAATAAGGAGCCGGGTGATACAATTATTATGTGGATTGTTGTTGTACATGACTGAGGGTCAAATAAAAAGTTACAGATGAGGTAATGCCACTGGTAGGAAGTAGTAAAGCGTTACACGTTTTGCCTGAAGTACAGTGTTTTGTCGATTCCGACTACCGAGTGACGTGGTCGCTTATCCGAGTCTACCTTTAGAGTCATCCTCGTCAATCTCACGCGTGTCGCGGTGTGCGTCCTTCCGTCATAAATGATGTAGGTACTTAAAATGTGATTGCTTCCGGCGTACATCTGTATTTCATCGTAGAAAAGGAAAGATACACAAATAAACGATTGATCACTTTCTTACACATTATTTACATGATCTATCTAATTCGTAATTATATACTAATACTATGTACAAGTCTTATACATCCTATGTCCTCTGTCCATACCACTTGAGGAACAAATACCACGCACGTCCACTATTAATTATATACAAATTACAATCACGTGCATTATACATTGTTTTGTTTTAGTTCATTTTTTTTTCAATCATCATCATTATAGTTACTTTATGGACCAACTATCGAATGTAAATACGTTTTGAAGTTATAATTTTGTATAGTTCATAAGTCGATAAAACAAGTGTACAGACAGGAACCAGGAATAGTAATCGTCAGTAGCTTGGTCCATAACAGTTCTATATTAAAAGTCCCAAAATCACAACCAACTTTTACCAATCGCGCAACATTCAAATTTTGCTTTGCTATGAATTTTAATATTGATATTATAATAAAAATCTCACCAATCTTATCCGTATGACGGCGATATCTCAGCGGTAAAAGTTCCAACGATACGTCATTCGATCCTTATTTCTACCATAATTAATATACTTAATACAAGGTACGTCAGTCTTCTGCACACTGCATTAATGGAGTGTCAGTAGTGTTCATATCGCACGTGCGTGCGTCGTGCGCGCGTGTTAGAGGCCGCGCGTACAGTCGCGCGGGCGCGCGTGTGGCGGCTCGGCGGCCGCGCGCCGGCGTCACACGTCGGTGTGGCGCGCGCCGTGCGCCGGCTCCGTCTCCGCATCCGACTCCTCGATCTCGCACAGGTTGGCCGACAGCTCGCTGCCGGAGCCGTCGTCGTCCCCGCCCAGCAGCGAGTTGCGCTCCTCTGCGGACAGAGAGCACGGAGTCAGAACGTCCGCGGGAGCGAGCGGTGCGCGACGACGAGACGGCGCGAACTCTCACCTAGCATCGTGATGAGACTGGCGGCGTCGGGCTCGCGCAAGGTGCGCGCCCGAAGCTGCTCCGAGTCGCTAGCGGCGCGAACTCCGTAGTCGTCGGCGTGCAGCAGGTAGGAAGAGGCTGAAACCAGAGAGAAGGCTCCGATCAGCGCGGCTCGGGCGAGCGGGGCGCGGTCCCGGCGCGCGGAACTCACCGTCAACTCGGCACGGCGCGTCGGCGTCGTCGGGCGCCGAGTCGCTGTCCGGCGCGCGGGCGCGCGGCGCGCGGGCGCGGCGGCGCGGCGCGGGGCTGGCGGCCGGCGAGGCGGGCGAGGTGGGCGAGGGCGAGGTGGGCGAGGGCGAGGTGGGCGAGGACGAGTCGGGCCGCTCGGAGCCCGCCACCTCACTGATGCCGGGCAGCGCGCCGCCGCCGCCGCACCAGTCGGAGCAGTCCCAGTGGTAGCCGCCCAACAGGTGCGGCTCCACCATGCCGCCCGCGCCAGGCCCCGCGGGCCCCGGCGGCCCCACCGGCCCCGCCGCGCGTCTCGCGCAGCCGGGGGACCGCGCACGGACTCGGCTCTTGCATCCTTTTAGATCTGAAACGCAAAGGTCAGAAGTTTATTTTTAGTGCGCCTGTGTTTGCGTACAAATTTGTGCACTTTAATATCCTATAATGTCCTCTAGAA
Organism: Apamea epomidion; assembly: GCA_947507525.1. NCBI lineage: Eukaryota > Metazoa > Arthropoda > Insecta > Lepidoptera > Noctuidae > Apamea > Apamea epomidion. Next base: position 22,062,744 of record OX382230.1, on the reverse strand, counting down.
CCAGGAAGTCAAGGTAACAGAAAGTTTAAGCCCACTAGTACCAATCGATGATTATCACCCAGCTTTGTTAATCACAATGGATCTTGTCGAAACACCTCTCCTTGAGTGTGCGTCACGTATGCAATTTTTATATGATAAGGGTGATTACGAATCCATTAACCGTGACATTAGTAATACCGACTGGGAAAGTGAGTTCTCAGTAAGGTCAGCTGACGATTCCGTAAGTTTTTTCAATAACGTTATCTATAATCATCAGTCGAAATATATTCCCTCGAAACTTTGTCGTAACAAATCATATCCGACCTGGTACAGTTCCTCATTGATAAAAACGATAAAAGAGAAATATAAATACTTTAAAAAACATAAAACCTACGGCAATAAAGCTGACGAACTAACATTTAAACTTCTTCGTGATAGGGTAAGAATATTAGAAAGTCAGTGTTACGCAAATTATATGAAACTTACCGAAGCATCTATTAAAAATAACCCGAAACAATTTTGGAATTTTGTTAAAAAACGTCATAATATAAATGCAATCCCGAGCACGTTCAATTTTAACAACGTAACACTGCGTACCGGGGAATCAATATGTAAGGCATTTTCCACTTATTTTCACTCTTTTTAGATCCCAACCTTATTCATGATGGTAGCTCAAGTTCCTCTTCTTGTTCTTATACTGAATCCTCAAACCTGTCGTCTGATATCAGTCGTATCACGGTGAACATTAAAGACATAGACAACTTGCTTCGAAAATTAGATACATCGAAAGCGGCAGGCCCGGATAATATCTAATCCAAGCTTCTCGTACGCTGCGCTGCGTCTATTGCACTTCCTATTTCAATTATATTTAAAAAATCTTTAGATGCTTGTGTGGTCCCTAAACTTTGGAAATCAGCATTTATAACACCTGTACATAAGAAAGGAGCCAAAACGGACATTGTTAATTATAGACCGATATCCAAATTGTGTATCATTGCCAAGGTTTTCGAAAGGATTATTTATAACCAGGTCTATTCTGCTCTGGAACAGTCGTAGTCCCTTCCAACACGTCTTTCTTAAAGGTAGATCCACTGTCACCAATCTTATTTTGCTTAATAGCTACATCACCGTAGCAATGGTCCACGGTAAACAAGTCGACGTTGTCTACACAGATTATAGTAAGTGTTTCGACCGAATCGACCACGTCATCCTATTACGGAAGTTAGAGGGCATCGGTATCAGCGGGGACTTACTCAGATGGTTTTCCTCTTACATAGAAAACAGGTCACAAGCTGTGGTACAGAATAACTATATATCTAGCTGGGTTTTTAGTCCCCAGCGGAGTCCCCCAAGGTTCGTTGCTCGGTCCGTTATTATTTATCGTCTATGTAAACGACATCGACTCCTGTCTGACCTCATCCAAATTATTGTGCTTCGCCGACGATATGAAAATTTACACTACCATATCATCGACAGCGGACATGACGGCATTTCAAACTGACTTACAGTGTCTTGAAGTATACTGCCAAAAAAGTAAGCTTCATCGCAATCCCAAAAAATGCTCAGTTGTAACGTATTCCCGTGGACGATCAGTCCTAGCCACAACATATACTCGTGGAGGCCATATATTCAAAAGTCCAAAGTCTTCCAAAGTCCTTAAATAAATAAATAAATAAATATCTCCTGCGTGGCTGGCTATAATCTCCGTTGAGATTGGCCACCGCGACCGAAATCGGTCGGGAGGCTATTATTATTTTATATCGACTTAAAAGAACCTTTCTGGTGTCGTTTAATTTCAGAATCGTCCTCGAACCCAAGTAAAGCCTTGTAATTGCCAGGCATTATGTTAAAGTCCTTGAAACACAATTCATGATTCGATCGCCGTATACAGAATACCTAGTGAAATTGACACAACTAGTTCTATTTTCTACCACCACAGGCGCTGCTAAACAACACAAAAAGAACCCTAAAAAGAGAACAACTGCTTACCGTTGTATATTTTGTTGTCGACGAAGGTGTGGAGATGCATCTGCTCGGACCACGGCTTGCGGTCGGCGACGTCGATGTTGAGGTTGCGGCGGTAGTCGGGCGGGATGCCCTCCAGCTCGTCGCCCGCCGAGCCGTACGAGCGCAGCGTGTCCACGTTGTTCAGCGGCGGCGTCTCGGCGCACGACGCGGGCCGCTCGCGCCGCACCGCCTCCAGGTTGGACAGCTTGGAGCGCGGCGCCAGCTTGTCCAGCGCGCGGCTGTTGAGCGGCGAGTCGGCCGCGGGCTTGCGCAGGCGCGCGCGGCGCCGGCGCAGCGCCAGCGGCAGCGCGGCCGCCAGCAGCAGCAGCGCCAGCGCCGCGCCCGCCGCGCCCAGCGGCCAGCGCGCCGCGCACGCCCAGCGCCACGCCGAGCGCAGTGCGCGCGCCGGCCCGTCGCCCGCGCCGCCCGACACCACGGCGTCGGAGTACAGCGGGTTCCCGCAGTTCATGCCTGCGGTGCGACGCGCGTGAGTACAGAACGCAGAGCGACGATGTCGATAACGCTAAAACCGTTCAGTGATCGGACGGCACCTGTCTTGTCCGGCGGACAGAGGCACCGGAAGGAGCCGGGCTCGTTGACGCAGGTGGCTCCGTTGAGGCACGGCTCGCCGGCGCACTCGTCCGCGTCGTACTGGCAGCGCGGCCCGTAGTAGCCGCGGCAGCGACACGACGGGCCCCACTCGCCCTCCTCGCACGCGCCGCCGTGCGCGCACACGTCGGCCGCGCACCAGCGCCCGTGCTCGCAGCGCTCGCCCGTCAGGCCGGCCGCGCACGCGCAGCGGTACCCGCGCGCGTCCGCCGCGCACGAGCCGCCGTGCAGGCACGGCGCCGACGCGCACGGGTCGCTGTCCAGCTCGCAGCGCCGGCCCGAGAAGCGCGCGTGGCACGTGCACGCGTAGCCCTCGGAGGCGTCGGGAGCGGCCGCGTCCTCCAGCAGGTCGGCCACGTCGCGGCACGAGCCGCCGTTGAGGCACGGGTACGACGCGCACGGCGTGGGCGGCGGCAGCGCCGGACACGCGCTGCCCACTCGCACGCGCACGCGGCGCACGAGCTGAGCGCGCCCGTCGCTCGACGTTCCTCCTTCCTCTAACGGCAGAATCGCACCGCCTAGTTTCACCTCCGATATGCAGCCATGAAAGCCGTATGTCACCTGTAACATCGAATACCGGTGTCGTCAAATTCGAACGAGCTACGATTCAAACCGGTGATCGAGGACGGCCAGTACCTGTTCGGCGGCGAAGGCGTGCGCATGCCGCTGCAGCGCGGCGCCGAGCAGCAAGCGGTCGGCGCGCACGTCCAGCACGGCGGCCGGCGCCGGCGTCTGCGCCAGCGCGCTGCGGCGGTCCACGGTGAGCCGCATGCTGGCGCCGCGCCGCTCCAGGCGCGCCTCGTGCCACAGCCCGTCCGCCACCGGCACCGCGGCGCGCACCTGCGCCGGGCCCGCGCCCAGCTCCATGCGGAACTGCAGGTAGCCCTCCGCCACCTCCAGCGTGGCGTAGTCCACGCGGCCGGCCGCCTGCAGCAGCGTGCCGCGCTCGCGCCGCGTGCGGAAGCGCAGCGACAGCGCCAGCTCGTCGTCCAGCAGGCGCGCGCCCTCCACCGCGCCGCGCTCCAGGCGGTACACCAGGTAGCCGTCGCCCGCCAGCTGCGCCACGGGCGGCGCGCGGCAGTCGGCGCAGTCGGGCGGCGCGCGGTCGCAGCGCTCGCCGCCGTAGCCGGGCGCGCACGCGCACTCGCCGCGCAGGCGGTGCGGCGGCGCCACGAGCGCGAACACCTCGCAGCTCACGGCGCGCGCGGCGGGCCGCAGCGACACGCGCTCGGCGCACGCGCCGTGCACGCAGCCGCCGCACGCCGCGCGCAGCAGCTCCTCCACCACGAGGCGCGTGCGCTCCTCCAGGCGCTCCAGGTGCGCGTGCAGGCGGCGGCGCAGCGCGTCGGCGGGCAGGAAGCCGCCGGCCGCGCGCACGGCGAAGGCCACGTCCAGGTCCTGCGCCACCTGGCGCCGCGCGCGGTTCGCGTCCGCGTCGCCCTCGCCGGACGGCTGCACGCTCACTATGACGACGTCGCCAGGCTCGCAGTCGGTCGCCTCGCCGACGGCTCGAACGAAGCCTTTGCGATGACTCAGAATAAAGTCGCGATCGGTCACTTCGCGGAAACGCACCACTATGGCTTGCGCGAGCATCTCGTCTGATATGAGAGTGACGGTAACCTTGACGATCGCAAACCCGAGGAATTTCCCATCGCCGACGGTCACGTTGAGTCGGTAATCTCCCACGTCCAGGCGAGGTGCAGCTTTCAATGTGCCGTCAGACACATCAATTTCAAACAAGTCGGTCGGGGGATAAGGTGCGCCGTCGATCGGAGCTATTGCGTATGTGAGAGTGTCGTAGGCGTCGCGGTCGGAAGCGAATACTCTTCCGATGATGCCTCCCGGGAATTCATCCAAATAAGAGTTGACGACGACTTCTAACGGCGTCACTACCGGTGGGTACTGAGATTCTTCTATGACTCTTATGTACACCCACGCATCCGAGTACAACGGTGGCGTGCCGTTGTCGAACACGCGAACTTGCAGCACGTATCGGTCTTTGATGCGATGATTGAAGCGAGTTGCCGAGCGCAAGTAGCCGTCCTGCTCCAGACGAAAAGCACCCATTTCATTGCCAGACTGAAAATCAAATGTGTACGGTGCAGCATTGGGCGGAGCGTCAGCGTCTTCCACGACGAACTTTAGAATAGTATGTCCGAGCGGCCGATCTTCCTGGACGACTGCGCTGTAGTTAGACTGTGCGAACAGCGGTGGGTTATCATTAGCATCGACTACTTCGATGTTGACTAAAGCGGAGGCCTCGAGAGCGGGAAGGCCATGATCTCGGGCGTGCACTTCCAGCACATAGGCGGGCGCAGTCTCTCTGTCCAACGGTGCCGAAACGGACAAGTAGCCGGTGTCGGCATCGATGGTGAAGCGCGCGTCGCGATCGCCGCGGGCGATGGAGTACGACACGCGGCCGTTGGCGCCCGAGTCCGCGTCGTCCGCGATGACCTGCAGCACGCGCGCGCCCGCCGCCGCGTCCTCGCGCACGCGCGCGCCGTACGACGCCTGCGAGAACAGCGGCGCGTTATCGTTGCCGTCCGACACGCTGATGTTGAGCGTGGCCAGGTCGCTGAGCGGCGGCGTGCCACCGTCGATGGCCTGCACCGTGAGCAGGTACTCCTTGCGGCGCTCGAAGTCGAGAGGGCGCGCCACGGTCAGCACGCCGGAGACGCGATCGACGGCGAAGTCGTCGCGGTCGTCGCCGCCCACGAGCGAGTAGTACACGTCGGCGTTGACGCCGGCGTCGCGCGACGTGGCGCGCACGCGCAGCACCTCGGTGCCGGGCGCGTCCAGCTCGGGCACGGCGGCGCGGTACTGGTGGAACTCGAACTCGGGCGGGTTGTCGTTGACGTCGGCCACGGTGAGGCGCAGCGTGGCGGTGGCGGAGCGCGGCGGGCGGCCGGCGTCGCTCGCACGCAGCAGCAGGCGGTGCTCGGCCTGCGTCTCGCGGTCGAGCGCGGCGCGCAGCGTGATGATGCCGCTGTCGGGCGCCAGCTCGAACGCGCCGCTCGTCTCCTCCACGAACGAGTAGCGCACTAGACGGTTTTCGCCGAGATCTGCGTCGGTCGCATGTACCTGAGTGTAGTTACATACGTGATAAATATAGTTCTCAACTCTCAACAGTCTTGCGGTCCGGTAGTCTATGAGAACCTGTCGTATGGAACCATACGAGATAAAAAATCTTCTGTACTTGTACTACTATTATGTATTCTGTGCTTTAAGTTATGACCTCCGTGCGCTGTCAATTGTATCCTTGTACCTGCGAAGTGAAGTCAGTTCGGAATAAAGAATGATATGCATGTGTACCTTGGCGACGAGAGTGCCGAGGTCGGCGTCCTCGGGCAGCGTGACGCTGTAGGTGCCGGCGGAGAAGCGCGGTGCGTTGTCGTTGACGTCGTCCAGCGCCACCTGCAGTTCCGAGCTGCACTCCCAGTCGGCACGCTCGCGGTCCTGTGCGTGCGCGCGCAGCCGGTACTCGGCGCGTGCCTCGCGGTCCAGTCGCGCAGCCACGCGCACCTCGCCCGTCTCCTGCAACACGCCGCGCGTCACATCTCCGCTCGCACGAGCTGCTCGCGCCGCCCCGGCCGCCGCGCTCACCTTGTGGATGCTGAAGTGGTGCGCCATGTCCCCGGTGAGGTAGTACCGCAGGCGCGCGTCGCTCGGCTCGTCGGCGTCCCCGGTCTCTAGCGTCATGACGCGCGTGCCGTTCGCCGCGTCTTCCGGGAGGCGCGCGTAGTACCGGTGGCGGAGACAGTACGGCGGATTGTCTGGAGATGGAAACGAACGGCGTGAGTATTGAGCTCGAGGAGCGAACACAAAACGAGCGGCCAGTGACTCACCGTTTACATCGAGAACGTTAATGCGGACGCGCGTCTGCGCCGTGAATTTGCCGTCCGTGGCGGCGACTCGCAGATCGTAGAGCGGCTCGGTCTCGCGGTCGAGCTCGCGCGCCACGTACAGCTCGCCCGACGCGCGCAGCTGGAAGCGCGCGCGCGGGTCGCCGTCGGCCACGAAGAACGACAGCGGCGCGCCCGTCGCGTCCGCGTCGCGCACCTCCAGGCGCACCGCCACCGTGCCGGCCGCCGCGTCCTCGCGCACCTGTACACACAGCGGACTGAGCTCGCGTCGCCGACTCGATCTGACAACCCTTTTGATTGTGATTATTCAACTAAACCCATTGCGATATTTAAGCCATTTAGCGAGCTATTATTTTCAAACGCCGAAGAGTTCGAGATCGATGTCATATCGTGCGGTACGCTCCGGACGTGCAAGCGGGGCCGCCCTCACCTCGGCCTCGTACTCGTCCTGGCGGAACACGGGCGGACAGTCGTTGTAGTCCACGAGGCGCACGACGAGCGTGCCGCGCGCGACGCGCCGCGTGGCGCCGGCGTCGGCCGCCAGCAGCGCCAGGCGGTGCTCGGCGCGCGCCTCGCGGTCCAGCGGCGCGCGCGTGGAGACCCAGCCGGTGTACGGGTCCACGGCGAACAGCGCGCCGTCTGCGGCCTCGCCGTCGTTGTCCGTCGCGAGTGAGTAACGAACCTCGCCGTTGGTTCCAGAGTCTGGGTCGTCCGCCATCACTGAAATGTTAGACCATCGTTTGCTCATCGACGTTTAACTGTTAACGATGTATTGATCATAATCAGTTATTTTCAATAGGTATTTTTTCCCCTTTTATAAGGTACCACAATTGGTGATACTTTATTTACATTACAATCTAGCCTTTTAGCTAATAAGTAATTTAAATATAACTTAAAATGCTAAGTAACTATATAATTAAGAAATCGTCCAATAAAGTCTTTCTTATTCACTATAAGTTATGGGGAAGACACTTGTTTCACGTGTTCTTTATAAGATTCTGCACTTGCACTACAGTTTGAGTTCACTTACACTGCACTAAACTAACTCAAAAGGTTTTACCCTTTTTGGTCTTCGCACTAATTCAGTGTTGTCAAGGAGTTGGATTGCCTCGACATTCACGTGATGATGAAGTCTGTGTACATGAGCTTCTGCATATTTTTGTATAGCTATGTTTACGACATCCATCTTGAGGTCCCGGTGAAGGTCGCTGTTTCTAATGTACCAGGGCGCGTTTACTATATCCCTGAGTACTTTATTTTGGAAGCGTTGTATGATTTGACGATTGCTTTGGTTGGTGCAACCCAACAGCTGAATACCGTAGGTCCATACAGGTTTTAAGACTTGTTTATATAACAACATTTTACTAGATATTGACAATGGCGTCTACCAAGTAGCCAATTCATTACGCAGTTTTTCGTTATCTGCTCTTTCTTCGCTGTAATATGTGTACAGCAGTTGCTCGGTTTTCCCCTTAACTTTGGTGGTCTCAGCCATGATAGTGGCGAGTTAATAAATAACAATTACAGATAGAATGTAGGTCAATTCTTACGTAATTGTGTGTGTCATCGCGGCGAGCGCGGTCCGGCCGGCGCGGTTGGTTTGTTGCGTCTGCACTTTACACTTTTAGTAGAGTACGCGATCGACGCGACTATTCTCAACGAATATCAAAACACGCAATAGGTATTGATTCACCTATATCGATATCACGAACGATACGACCATGAATGGCAACTCACACTGCACGAGGCTGGTGTGCGGCGGCGTGTTCTCCGCGACGTGCACGACGTAGGGCTGCGAGTGGAACGACGGCGCGTGCTCGTTCACGTCCAGCACGTGCAGCCTCGTCACCACCAGCGTCGCCGGGGCCGGGCTGCCCGAACCTTCAGCTATTATACCTGTAACATTTGTAAATTGCAATTTGAAACAATAGGTACCTATTTATTATTATCGACTAAAATTTCGACATTCGGCCCCATGATTATAATATAATGGCTGACGGGATTCAATTTACCTATCAAATGTTCGGCGGCGGTCTCGCGGTCCAGCTGGCCGGCGAGCACGAGGCGGCCGGCGCCGTCCACGGCGAACAGGTCGCGCGGCCACAGCGCGGGCGCCAGGCGGTAGCGCGCGGGCGCGGCCGCGTCCGGCGCGCGCAGCTCGGCGATCAGCGTGCCGGGCGCCGCGTCCTCGCGCAGGAACAGGTCTGCGGGCGGCGCCGACACGCGCGGCGCCTCGTCGCCCGCGCCCAGCACGAACACGGCCACGGGCGCCTCGCCCGCCAGCCCGCCGCCGTCGCGCGCGCGCACCCACACCTGCACGCTCCGCGACGCTGCACAGACGCACCGGTGAGCACCCCGAATCGGCCGAGGTGACGGCCGAGCTGGGGCGAGATCACTTACCGAATTCCGTAGCGTCACGTGCGAACGAGAGCGCGCCGGTGTGCGGGTCGACGGTGAAGAGTCCCGAGGCGTCGGAACGTACGTCCCCTTCGTACACGGAGTAGGTGAGGCGCGCGTTCTCTCCGGCGTCGGGGTCGTGCGCGGCCAGCGTGAGGAAGGGCAGGCGCGGAGCGCGGTCGGCGCGGACTGCGGCGCGGTACTCGCGCAGCGGGAACGCGGGCGGGTTGTCGTTGAGGTCGGATACGCGCACGCGCACCACGGTGTGCCGCAGCAGGCCGCCGCCGTCGCTGGCGGTGACGGGCACCTCCCACTCGGCGCGGCGCTCGCGGTCCAGCGGCACGCGGCTCGTCAGCGCACCGCTCGTCGCGTCTATCGCGAAGGTCTCCCGCAGCCGAGCAGACGGAATCGAGTATGTCACAGTGCCGTACTCCCCGGCGTCTTCGTCGTACGCCTTCACCTACGAGCACCGATTTGAAAATCGTTTCAATAAGAACCGAACGTGCGCAGCGACACCGCGAGAACATCTATCGGAGGCGAAGCGTCGGTACCGTGGTGAGAAGTAACGGCGGTGGCTGATTTTCGAGCGCTCGCGCTTCGTGCACGAGGTGCGGGAAGTGCGGCGGCGCGCGGTTGGCCGGCGCCAGCGACAGCTTGACGCGCGCGAAGGCGGCGTGCGCGCCGTCCGACACCGACACGTTGAGCGAGCGCAGCGCCGCCGCCGCCGGCGCGGCCGCCAGCCAGGCGCGCGTGTTGGCGAGCGAGAGCACGCCGGTACGCGCGTGCACGGAGAAGGCCCGCTGCGCCGCGCCCTCCAGCGCATAGCGCAGGCGCTGCGCGTCGCGCGCGTCGGGGTCCCAGGCCGCCACGCGCGCCAGCGCCGTGCCGCGCGCGGCCTCGCCCGACACCAGCGCCGGCACCACGCCCCGCTCCATGCGCGGCGGGCTGTCGTTCACGTCGTCCACTGCGAATCGATACGGCTCACCCTTAACCATTGTGTACCGGCGTGGGCCTGCGCCTTATAGCGATCAGGGTCAGATCCTTCGAACCGTTTGAAGCTCGAGTAAAATCCAACCTGAGTTCAAAGGCACTATTCCATCGACGACTACTTAAACGATATGAATAGTCGGTCGCTGTGATTAACTCGAGACAATGTTTATGTCCTTTCTCCAGAATAAGCTTACTATAATCAATTAATTGTTTATGAAAATGTTTATTGAATGATACGTACGTACATAAATATTTACAAATATTTACAAATTTTTTTTATCCCCATTACCAGTTAATTTCACAACAAACGGCACAAAAATTGAAGTAGTTAATGACTTTACTCTATTAGGACTAACAATAGACACACACATTTCGTGGAAGCTCCATATAACAAATTTACGATCAAAACTCGCAAAATTCACCTACGCACTCCGAGAAGTGAAAAAAACTACCGACTTGCAAACTGCACTTACTACATACTACGCCTACGCTCATGCATGGCTCAGTTATGGCATTATAATGTGGGGAAATAGCACAGATGCGCCTACGCTTTTTATTCTCCAGAAGAAGTTAACTCGGATTATAGTCAACATAAAACAAACCGACAGCTGTAAGCCCTTTTTTATAAAACATAAAATACTCACCTTACCATCTATCTATATCCTTGAAATATGCAAATTTGTAAGGAAATACATGAACTTTTTCACAACCCGCGGCGATAAACATACCGAGCGATCTGTCAGATATAGAAATATGTTAATGTTACCCTCCTCGCGCATGAAACTACATTCCAATAGCCCCTACGTAATGTCCATAAAAATATTTAATAAACTACCAGATGCAATAAACTACCAGATGCTATAAACTACCAGATGCAATAAACTACCAGATGCAATAAACTACCAGATGCTATAAAGGATGAAACCAACAATACGACATTTATAAATAAGCTCAAGCAAATATTAATTAAAAAAGCATACTACACGATAAACGAATACATACAAGACAAAAAAATCTATTGACACAGGTAGTTGTATAGATACATTCATACATACATAGATAAATATTATAATATGATAGATATATGTTTAATTGACCTTACCAAATAATTATTATGTACCAACTATAACAGACTGATCTCAATGAAATAAAATGTTATATTTACCTATAAAAATTTAATGTTAATGACATATTTTAAAGATTGCTTATTGTTAATTTGTTTCCTAAATTTATTTTATTTTAATCATTAATTTTATACCTTTTGCTGTGCCCTACAGGGTCCATAATTGTACCTTAGCTTTAAGCCATTGTAACACCTCTACAACATTATGGAATGCAAATAAATATATGAATATGAATATGAATACAATATTAGGGCCATGAAGTATATAATAATTGGATTCTACCTGAACTAGCAATAAACCTGTATCTCAGGTATCTCAAAGTCAAAGTCAAATCATTTATTTCAAGTAGGCACATAAAAGGCACTTTTGAACGTCAAAGTTCGTCTCACTCAAGGTATACATAAAAATTATTTCAGTTTCCTGAAACAAATGCCTAGTAAATACATTATCTGACTATGGGATTCGAGATTTGGTTGGTTGGTTGGTGGTTTTGTTCAAAATGAAAATAGTTTGCTTAGGTAAAAACTTTTCTGCATCACCGTTGGTAACTAAGTCATATTTTGCAACTCGGACGAACATACAAACAAGATCCCTTTAATTTTATTAGTAATTAATGTTTATTTGTACGGGTTGTGGTAGTTAACTACGCGTTTGTTTTTCGACAAATCAGTGTACGGAGTTAACTCCGTACACTGATTTGTCGTGAAGGTTGATAAGTTCAGTTAGTATAGAGAAACACGTTCCACTGAGATGCAATAAGTAGTTAAGTTTATTTAAGTTAAGAGTAAGTGACAGTACTAGAGTGGAAGGCGATTTTTACTCTCACTTGTTGATAGCTACCCAGTTATAAGTTCACTATATTTTAATTCGTTAGTCATGTCATTTTATTACGCTAACTTAAGACGCGCATCGTTGGTCTAAAGTAGGTTACAGAGTAAACAGAAAAATGTATGGCGATGAGACCGTACATTATTTATTTAACTTCGATGGTCCTAGTTTATAATTGCTTCCATATGTAATCTGTGCCCTTTATGCTTGGGGGCTTTTATTTAGGTATTAAGTTTTGTTTACATTTTTAGTTTTAATTTTTGATTGAGTATAGAGTTTATTGCCTATGTTGATATTATTGGCGTGATTCGCTGACATAATGGCAAATATTTTAATTTAATGTTCTGTATTTCGTAATGTTAATTATAATTACTTTGCATAGGTACCTACTATTGCATAGAATAAAATTGTTTTAACTGAACAGACAGCCAGGCTGCTGGAGAGTTTGTGGCTCCACTTCTTCTTCCCAGATAAAGCACTAGGAAGAGGCTAAGGGCGGGCATTTTGGGGGACTGTCTTACGTAATTTTGATGTTCGAAAAGTGCTGATTCGCTGCCTATTTTAAATAAACGAATTTTGATCTTGTTTTCTCACCGGTGACAAAGAGATGAGCAGTGGTGAGTAGAGGCGGCCGGCCGGCGTCCGTGGCCGTGACCAGGAGATGATAGTGCGCTCGAGTCTCTCGGTCGAGCGGAGCGGCGACGCGCACCGCGCCCGTCGTGGGCTCTACGATGAAAGCACCCTCGGCGGCAGATTCAATTTCGGCAAGCGAGTATGTCACTTCACCGTTTTCGCCTGGAAGGAAGATACAATTCGTGAGGAACGCGTCAGCCCCGAGCCGGTCGCGGAGGACACGTGTCGTACCGGTGTCGTTGTCGGTGGCGTGCACGGTGACCACGAGGTCCCCTACGGCGGCGGCCTCGGACACGGCGGCGCGGTACACGTCGTGCGGGAAGACGGGCGCGCAGTCGTTGACGTCGAGCACGCGCAGCGTGACGGCGGCGTCGGCGAAGGCGCCGGTGACGCCGTCCGTGGCGCGCAACACGATCTCGTGCGAGCGCGCCGCCTCGTAGTCCAGCGCCGCGCGCGCCACCAGCACGCCTGCGCACGCTACACGTTAGCACACTCACTCTGCTCACGCTATACATTTTATTCATGTGCCCGATTAAGCATGCGAGTCAAAAATAGTAAGAAGAAATAGGTATAAATTGTCTGAACCTGTCTTTTTCTTCATGATCCATTCATACATAAACACCCAAAGCGACACACTCGCGTTATCAATAATGATTGGTTGCCATGGTGATGACTAGCCGACATGCCCATGATAGATTGAGGAAAGTATGACAAATGAAACCGCTTTAGCAAACATTTTTTTTTGGACATAGAGTCAAGTAAACCTCAATAATGATCATATATATGTACATAATATATATATATGTACATAATATATATATATATATATATATTAGTAATACACTACGATGCAAAATAATCGAATGCTCGTGTTTTCATCACTTGTTTACCTACATCCCAAGCCAACCCATTCGGTCCACCAACATTATACTGACACTTCATACATGCATGTTTTTCTAATAATGAAGGAAAAACACAAGTGCTCGAATTATTGCAACGTAAGTAGAAAATGTCTAAATGTGCAAATAGTCGAATGTTAGACGAAGTATTCGTGTCTCTGCCCTTCAGCCGGCAACAGGCAACAGCGCGTATGAGAACTGGGGTCAAGTGAACCGTGCGCGGGAGTGGGGGGGGGGGGGGTAGGGCAGAACATGCGAGGCGAGTGCTTCGCACTACTAGCGACCGGAGGGGGGGGGGGGGGGGGCAAGCGCGGAGCAGTGGGGGGGCGCGTGGCTGTGGAACAGGGGGCCACTGTATACTCACATGGACTATTGCCTCTGTCGGGTGCTGCGGATAAAACCAATATGTTAGTAACGCAGTCAGTACGCCCGCCACCTACCGCGACTTCACCCCGTGCCTTATGAGTCGCGCGTCTGTCCGCGGGTGCTCGAGCTCCTGGCATACTTATTACGAAGAACAGTTACATTATACAAACGGGTTTACCAGATTTTAACTTCTTTCGTACTCGGCTTCCTTCGTTATTTTTAAATTAATGTCGCCGTTAAAGCGACACTTTGTGTATCTATACAATATACAATTATTATACATTGAAGTCGTTTTTAAATATACATTTATAATAACGAAATTTGGATACTTTGTCACAATTAAAAAATATACTATTTTATAAAGGTAATACTGCACCTACTTTTTTTTCAGCAATTCTTACAGTGTAACAAACCACTTTACCATAAAGAACATCTTTCAAGCGTCGAACATTAATAACCGACTGCAAAAAAGGAGGCTGTTTTCAATTCAGATGTTTATAAATACATATATAATATACTTATATATATATTTTTAATGGTTTTCCGAAATGGTCCCATTTAAATTTCGTAAAGATGATGAGTTTCGGAGACAGACAACGGAATTCTTCAATAATTGCCATCAAATCGACCGCGATTGCTGCTATCGCATATGTATGCATTGTGTACGCAAACACGCAACATTTATTTATTTAAAACTCTTAAACATAAACATAACATAACATCACGCGTACCCTCTAAATGAAATTGAAGACCGCTCAATTATTAGCCTAACGTTCTGTTAAAGTTTAAAATAGTAGCGGTCCCCCGACGGGACAACATTTAATCAAAAAATTTCATACGTACTTACGTGGGGTCATAATTTCAAGGTTATTTTTTTCTTTTTATAGGGTTTCACGTTTATACCTTTTTTGTTCTATTTGTGGCTATTTTTTCAATAGTTTTTTTTTTTAATTGTTGTAGGCTTTTTACATTCATACTATTTTTATTATTATTTTGTGTCGGGGGTTTTTAAAATTTTTTATTTTATTTTTTATTTCATGCTTTTTGTAGGGACTCCTTATTATTTCATTTCTTTTATTTTCTTACGTTTTAAGACTTAGGTAATTTGGTGTTTAATCAGGTTTTTTGTAATTCGCCATTTTGTGGTGGTGGCCATCTTGGATTTGAAATTTATAATAGTGTTTAGTATTTTACTAGTCAAGCCCTTTCATTTGATACCCATATTGAGGGAGTTCTGAAAAAATATGTAATCCGCCATTTTGTGGCGGCGACCATCTTGGACCGATTTTCATCAAATATAGTTAAGAACACTCCCGACTAATTCACCTTTCAAACAAAAAAAATAAAATAAAAATCGGTTCATCCGTTCGGGAGCTACGATGCCACAGACAGACATAAACACACACACCCCCATTTTCAATCTCAAATAGCACCCGGGGGTGAATTGTAGAATTTCGTTGTAATAGTAAAAAATGCTGAAGAGGTCATTTCCCATAAGAAAACAGTACTTTTTTACCAGACTTTTGGTCAAAATGAATGATGTACTTTCCTGTAAAACATGGATTGTAATCTATTAACTATACGAAAAACTCTATTTTAGCTTTTGAAACCTAAAAGTGATTAAAAGAATAACCCCCCGTTTACGATTTTTTTTTCTTTGGGTTGGATATGCAAGCTTGCTAAACCAGACGTTATTAACAATTATAATTTTGTCTCTTTTAAACGATAGCAACCGATATGTTATTTTTTTCCAAAGGTCGAGCTGACCCCCAAATAAATAAATAAAATATTTTATTCTGGTGTCCTGCGGGGTAATTGCGTAACTCACTATCAGTAGCAATGGGTTTCATTTTGACAGTTCAACAACATTCATTGCGTTATTTAAGTTATTGAGCATACAATTTTTTTGAACATATGAAGCAAAGGATTAGCAATATCCTTCAGAATGATTCAGATTGAGATTGGTAGTGTGTTACGCAATTAGGGTGCTGATCTAACACAATATTGTAGTCTGTTGACCTGATTGTAGTCTGTGGACCTGATTGTAGTCTGTTGACCTGATTGTAGTCTGTGGACCTGATTGCGAGTCACCGAGGTTTGAACATTAGGCCGCGTCGTATTTAAAGCGATCGTCGCGTTCATGAGTCATGTGTTTTTGTTCGGTGAACCTGAACGCGTGCTCGCGCCAACTGAAGGCGCTTTCCGGTTTTATGCCTATATTCAAATTCCTACGTTGCATATACAATGTACCTCGACACATGTATATCGAGAAAAACCTCTGTGGTAGACGGACTAAAAAGTGATGTTATAAAGGTTCCGTTTTTTTCTTTCTTTTTGTTTCGGAACCATTAAGAAGTATGAATCCCGAGTTCTTTTCTCTTTATTTATTAGCTCATCATCCTCCCCATAACTCTACCTAATTCAATCTAAATTTGATTGTGGTTTTTTTGTAAAGTTACACGAAATTGATATAATGAAGTTTTGGTTTCCATACATTTAGTTAAGAACAATTCAATCATCAATCGTCTTGTCATAAAGAGCAGCCGAGTACGAGTGATAATAAAACAATTAAAAATCTATGCTCGGTGTTACGCTCCTCAGACATGATATTCATTCGTCGTCGGCCATATTGTGTTCGGCATGCTTCAAATGACACTGTCAGGGTCGTAAGTGTTGGAACTGGTGTACCATAAAACAGCACGACCAATACATATTTAACAATTTCCCTTCATGCATATACATGTACAAATTCATAAACAGTTAGTATACGTGCGCTACCACTCGCGACCTCATCGTCCTCTCCCAAAAACGTGCAGGGCGACGAGAGCACACAGTGAGCGGCGGCCCTCACCCGTGTCGAAGTGAACCTCGAGCAGGCCGGCGGCGTCGTCCAGCAGCGTGTAGATGAGCTGCCGGTTGAGCGGCGACTCGGCCTGCAGCGGCGGGGCCAGCGCCTCGCCCGGCGCCGCGTCCTCGCGCGCGCTCAGCACGTAGTGCGCGCGCGCCCAGGCCGGCGCCGCGCCGCCGCCCCACACGCGCACCGTCACGGCCGCCTCCGCGCCGCACGCCGGCACGCCGCCGTCGAAGGCCGCGATCACGAGCGAGTACAGCTGGTTGTGCGCGTCCACGGTCTGCTTGAGCGTGATCTGGCCGCTGCGCCGGTCCACGCGGAACAGCTCGCCGTGGCCGCGCTTCATCTCGTAGCGCACCTCGCCGTTGTCGTTGGCGTCGGCGTCCACGGCGCGCACGCGCAGCACGGGCGCGCCCGGCTCGGCGCCGGCCAGCACGGCGGCGGCGTAGGGCCGCTCCACGAACACGGGGCAGTTGTCGTTGACGTCGGTGACGGACACGTGCAGGCGCGCGCGCGCCACGCGCGGCTCGGGCGCGGCCCCGCTGCGCGCCTCCAGCAGCAGCGAGTAGGCGTCGCGCTGCTCGCGGTCCAGCGCGCGGCCCGTGCTGCGCACCGCGCCCGACGTCGCGCCCACCTGCCGCGTGGCCGAGGGTTAACACTCCAAACGATAACAATGGATCGAAATGTTCGACTTTTCTTATGTGCTTTTCTATGATTTAGATGAAACAGTTTGCAAACGCTCGATGCAATGATTGTAAGTTAAAAAATTAACCTAAGTGAAGTTTGACCGTAATTACATGCGTCTACATCTGAAGAGACTTATATAATGTTCTCACCTCAAACCCTTCCACAGGGTTCAATATCCTGAATTCAATATGTTCATTGAGCGCCGCACCGAGCACGTTGAGTACGGCGATCGTCATGGGTTTTGTGGAGTTTTCAACGACCGAGCCGTAGTAGTCGGACTTCTGGAAAGCGAGGCCCGAGTTGTCGGCCTCGCGCACGCGGACTTCGACGCGCGCCGTGCTCGAGTACAGCCCGTCGGACGCGCGCACGCGCAGGTGGTAGGCGTCCGCGAGCCCGTCGGCGCGCGCCACGGCCAGTACGCCGCCCGGCGACAGCGCGAAGGCACCGGCCGCGTCGCCCTCGATGATGTCGTACTTGACGGCGGCGCCGGGCGGCAGGTCGGGGTCGCTGGCCGCCAGCGTGGCCACCGTGACGCCGCGCGACGTCGGCAGCAGCACCGTGGCTTCGTAAGCGGACTGTGCGAACGTCGGCGGACAGTCGTTGACGTCCGTCACCTCTACGGTGACTTTCGCGACACTCCCGGACGGTAGCCTCGGTGTCCCCATGTCGATGACCTGCAATGACGAGAGTCGTAGAGCCCCGCGATCGACTGAAGTCGTGCGCTCGCGCCACAGCCGACTCACCCTGACGCTGAACTCGTGGCGGGCGGCGCGTTCGTAGTCCAGTTGCGCCAGCAGGTGCAGCGCGCCGGTGGTGGGGTCGACGCGGAACAGCGCGGCGGCGCCGGGTTGCAGGATCTCGTAGGCGCGCTGGCGGTTGGCGGGCGAGTCGGCGTCGTCGGTGAGCAGCACGAGTGGCGCGCCGGGCTCGCTGCCGGGCCCGGCGTCGGCCACCAGCGCGCCCGGCGGCGCCGCCTCCGACACGCGGCCGCGGTACTGGCGCCGCCGCAGCGCCGGCGCGAACTCGTTGCGGTCCAGCACGTGCACTGACACGCGAGCCGAAGCCGTGCCGCCGCCCTGATACATTCAAATGAATATTATAAGGTTTAATAGTGCAAAGTGTAAACACCAAAAATTGTTACCGATACCGATCAAGTTGAACAAAAAAAAAAACAGTTTTTTTAACAACAATGAAAAAGCCATTACTATGAACAAAAATTACACGAGTACACATAACTCTCATAATGTAGCCATCATAAAATTTATGTGTCACAGTACATCGCTTATTTTCTGTGGTTAAGAATTTTATAAATAAATAATGTTTATGCAGATTAACATTGTAATAGTACATTATGATATAAGTGCGGTAAGTTGAAAATTACAGCCGAGGCGATATTGCTAGAAAGCAGAGGCTGTAATTATCAAAACGCACGTATGTCATACGACGTTTTATAACATATTTGCGAGGAAATAAATAAAACTCGGACTTTCTTAAACGAATAAATCTTTAATCCCTTGTTAAAGCAGTTATAAAAATTTGAACAATTTGTAAAATTGATTATTGCGTTGCCAGTTGGCATTTTTAATGTTGTCAAGTTATTATTATTAGCTACAATTTCACCAGTCTCTCTCTCACTCTCTTGAGTGAAAGTAGGAGAAATGAGACCACAGAGTTCTGCAGTCGGTGGCGGTGACGGAGGCGGCTGCGGCGGCGGCGACGATGGTGGACTGTACGCGTGTGTGCTCGTAGTTGGTCGAGAGTCAACACTTGGCTCCAAATTTATATTCCTTGTAATGCGGGAGCTAATTTCTTCTTTATTTCTCATCGAGTCATCTATGTAGCCCTCGGCTACACTGTTCAACCGCCACCCTCCGTGGCGATTTAGTGTCAATAAGTTCGCGCCTGAATCGGCGAGCAATATAGCCGAGGACCTTCTGAAACTGTGCCCTGTGTATTCATATGGACCATCCAAATTTAAGAAAGTGGCAATTTGTTTCGGCATTGCTCCAAATTTATTTATGCCAATGGGTTGGCTAGAGCATTTTCCATTTTGGTAATTTTGAAAAAATCTGTTAGACATCGCTTTTGTTGAACGAAGCGCTTCGTATTTCTTCACTATGTCGTGAAAAGGCCCCTGTATTGTGAACGATCTTGGAAGTTTATTTTTTGTGTTTTTGACCTGGATAAGAAGAACCCGCCCATGGTCTCGACATCATTAGCTGTGATGTTTGCCAACTCTTGACGTCTACAAGCACCATTTATACCGAATATTAATACAACCTGAAAATAGATAAAAACAGCGTACAAAACACCTATATTGTAAAGAAATACGAAAGTAAAAGAAGGTAATAACAATAATTTAGTTTCAATTGACCTTTGTTGCAAATATCGGCAATCGGGAGCTTCTTTTAGGAACTTCTTGACATTGTAAGCCGAAAATACTTTCGACTTTTTACTCATATGGCCACTTGAGCGTCTTTTTAGAAATGCTAGCAGGTTAGAGTATGCCTTGCTATCAATACCATGTTTTGTTTTGACAGTGCTTTTTAGCATTGAATAGTAGCACCACAATGAGCTTGATTTATTTTTTTGAGAAAGTTCCATGAAATAGGCCAAAAACACACTTTCTGAAAATGAATTTGCATCTTTGCTTGTTTTCCATAAGATGAAATTTTGATACGCTGTAAGTATCGGTGTCCGATACTTATATGAAGGTGTTCGTAACATTTTTTTTAGTGCAAAATTAATCCTCAAAGCGAGTGGACGTAGTTATTATTTACAACCGTGCCTTCATCCAAAATTGAACCCTAACGTACTGAATATAGTGGTAATTACGCGCCGAAGAAGTAGACGGCACGGCTAGACAACTCGGCCGCACGAATAAAAAGGGAACCCGCATTCCTTAGATAAGAAACCGGGCCTTTTTGCATTGATGGGACAGATGTGTACGAACTTGTGAATTTTAAGTGAACAACAATTACGATTGACGTGTTACGGTGTTATTATCGAATTATAACGTGAAAAATGGCTCCACCGACTGCAGAACAAAGCAAGTTTTTAAGTACTTTAGAAGATGTGGCTAAAATGTTACAAAAGGCGCAAATAAACATTAAGAAATGCCCAAAACAAAGGTTAACAGAAGGTTATGTAAAAACTAAATTGAAGTCTGTCGAAGATGATTGAAATACATTCAAGCAAGCACATCATCCTGCCGGGGTAGCGGGATCGTCCGAAAGGGTTACCGCTGCCCTGGTACGTAAAGGGCTAAGGAAGGAACACGGGTGGGTTTTAGTCAGTAAGAGTCTGACACTCCCTTCTGCTCCACCCAGAGCGGGAGGAGTCATTTGATGATTTCCCATCCACAAAAAAAAAAAAAAAAAAAAAAAAAAAAAAAAAAAAAAAAAAAAAAAAAAAAAAAGCAAGCACATCATAACCTAACTAGGTGCACACCGCGCGATCAACGGAGAGGCTTTCCGTATTTCCTGGAAGAAGAATATTATCAGATCTTTTATCTCAACAGCGGTCAAACGATTCTGCAAACATATCTACATCTACACAAATTGAACAACAGCCGTTCGCTAAGCTACCTACGATACAATTACCTACCTTCTCGGGTAAATATGAGGATTGGCCTACATATCAAGATTTATTCGAAGCGCTCGTACATAACACGTCAATAAGCAATGAACAAAAACTACATTATTAAAAACAAGTGTCTCTGGAGAAGCTGAAATGTTATTACGCAATATACAAACAACCGGAACTAACTATGAACAGGCCTGGAATATTCTGAAAGGAAGATTTGGAAATAGAAGAATGATAGTGAGTTCGATCTTGAAAAGGTTATTTGCACAGAAGAAAGTTAATAATCAGTCGGCAAGTCAAATTAAATCACTACTTGATACTACTGCGGAATGTATAACCAGTCTGAATAATTTAAAAATAAGTACTGATTCTTGGGATCCAGTAATAGTATTTCTGGTGGGACAGAAATTGGATACAGAGTCAGTAAAGGATTGGGAGCAACATGCACATAACAATAATTTTGATCAACTACCTACATGGCCTGAAATGAAGAAGTTTCTCGAGTTCAAATTCAGAACATTAGAATTAATAGCTCCAATCACAACAACAACTGCGAAAGAGAAGCCTGCAACACAAAAATCATTTCATATTACTTCCGAAAATAGTGAACAACATGATGAAATTCAGTCCGCACATTCCAGTATAAATTCACAACAAACATGTACCTATTGCAATGAGGTCGGCCACTACATCTTCAGTTGCAAGGAATATGCGAAGTTACCTGTAGACCAGAGATATGAATTTGTTAAGAAGAAAAATCTATGCTTTAATTACCTCGTTCCAAATCACAATGTATACAAATGTAAATCAAAGTCATCGTGCAAAGTCTGCCATAGAAGACACCATTCGCTTTTGCACCAAACTAAGAACGCAAAACAAGAAGAGAACTCACAACCAGAACAGAAGATTACAGCTGCACACTTCCCTCAAGAACAACCTGGTCATAAAGTGTTATTAGCAACAGCACAAGTCAAGGTCACAGCGAGTAATGGTAACACACACCTGCTTCGTGTCTTGATTGACCAAGGGTCAGAGGCTTCATTCGTTTCTGCAAGAGTGGTTGAACTATTGGGCCTGAAAAGGACTAGTATCAACGGTGCAGTCTCTGGAGTGGGAGAAGGAACCAAGGTACCTATCAAACACTTAGTTGACATGTCAGTCAAGTCTCGATTTAATGAAAGGAAAATCATACAGCTTTCAGCTTGAAAGCTTTTGTTTTAAATGGAATATCTACAAGTCTTCCCTCAAAGAACATCGTGATTGATTGGCCAGAGCTCCAAAAATTAGAATTAGCTGACTCTGCCTATCACACGCCTGGTAAAATTGACATGTTACTTGGCGCCGACATCTTTTGTAAGATTATTGAAGAAGGGCTAGTCAAAATGCCAAATGGGATTGTGGCTCAGAAGACAAGTTTGGGGTGGATACTCTCGGGTCAAAAAGATAACAAAGAAGATCAACACAATTTAATTTCACTACATGTTACAAGTGTGGTGGCAGAAGACAATGATTTGCTAAGAAGGTTCTGGGAAATAGAAACAGATTTGAACAAAAAGAAGAAAATACTAACAAAAGAAGAAGAAACATGTGAAAAGATATACAAACTAACTAAGTTACTAGAAGAGAAGATAGTGGGAGATACATTTAAAACTGAGTATCGAAAAAATGGTAAAATTATGCGGAGATACTAAACAACAAGCAATAAACAGATTTAAAAGCTTAGAAAAGAAATTTCAACAGAACAAACAATTTAAAGAAGAATATGCAAAGGTCATTCATGAATACAAAGAGATGGGTCATGTGAAAAAATGTAAACCAGAAGACGATCAAAAATCAATTTATCTTCCTCATCATGCGGTGGTACGCGCAGGTAAAGAGACAAGTAAGGTCAGAGTAGTTTATGATGCGTCTGCACAAGGTTCTAATGGACATTCGTAGGTATCGTAACTTCTGTAATAATCTATTGAAAAAACTTAAAAAAGACTGGTCACAGTACAGTTCAAGGGTAACTGTACGGTCTCATCAACCGTACATTTACTTTGCGAACGCAGCAACCTACTTGGATGTCGTGCGTCACAAATATTTTGCTATAATTATAACGTTTTAAGCAATGCGCGGCGAGTCAGACAATAACTGTGGAATTAACCACTTGTCAAGGGAAAGAATCGCTACCACCTTAACTTGTTAACCTTCTACATTATAATATACTTTAAACTCAACTTGTGGTTCTTTCTGTGTGCTCCATAACTAAACCAACATTAACAAAGTGATAGTGTACGGTGCCTACAACCATTGGCTCCTACATTAAATGGTCCTTCGAGCCGGATTTTTATTGTGTGTGGTGTCTCTATTTACGATAGCGAATCGGTTCAGCTGGTCTCCCAAAAGCGGGTCGCCCCAGTTGGATTGAGAAGGCGCATTAAATCGTACATAGAGTGCGAACGCAATAAAGAGACGCAAAACGACAATTTCAAGACGCTACGGATTACGCAACTCTACTACAACTACGAGAACGGTTCCGTGGAGACTTGAAAGAAGAGGCCTGCTAACTGTGGTCTTCGTGTCGTGAACTAACGTCAAGCTATACGTCTGTCACCGTCAACTACGTGCTGGACTACTGAGCTACGTACATCAAACTAAACTGACCTCTTTTCGACAATTTCGATAACTAGAGAAGAGAAATCACTATGGAGAAGCTACAACTCCAACAAACGTGCTTGAAAAACATCAAAGCTCTGTGCTCTAACTATAAAAAGGATAGCCCCTCAAGGAAAACTGAAGAGTACTTAATCAAACGTCTAGAATCTCTCGAAGCACAGTGGAATGACTTCGAGGAACGACATGTGATTCTGGAGCAAACCTTAGAAGACAAGAACATCACCTACTTCGTGGATAACGTGTACAGCAAAACTAAAGCTCAATACGAATCTACAAAAAGAGACATGCTTAACTTACTGGAACAACTACAGGGAAAAAAGTTTGTGAAATTCGACTTAACCGGAATGCTGGATCGAGATACTGACGATACCACCAAAACATTGCTGAGTAAGCAAGAGTGCAACTTTAAAGCCCTCGACCGCGCCATCTCGAAAATTGACATAAAAGCAGACACGGAGAAATGGGAGCTGGAAGACCATCTCTCCATTTTAAAGGCGAAGTGGAATGTCATCGACAAACAACACTGGGAGCTGGAAGCGTTACTCAAAGGCTCCAACGGTAACTACTACAACATGTTCGTCGATATGGAGGACAAGTACGACGAGCTAAGGAAAAACTTGAACAGTAAGATCTGGTCGACAGTGCACTACGAAAGGTCAGCGCCAAAAATTGAGGTTCCTGAATTTTCGGGTAGCTATACGCAATGGATTTCTTTCAAAGATCTCTTCACGGAAACTATCCACAACAACCCCATGATTAACAAAGCGCAAAAGATGCAGCATCTGAAAACGAGGTTGAGAGGCGAAGCTGAAAGATTAGTGCAACATCTCAGCATTGGCGCAGAAAACTACACATCCTGTTGGGAAATACTGACTCAGCGTTTCGACAATCGAAGGCTGCCAATTACGTCATTCCTGAACACCATGCTCAACCTGCCTGTCATTCAACAACCTGACAGCTTCAACCTCAAGAAGATGCATGACGTCATAACTGAATGTACGAATGGACTATCAAATATTGGTTTAGACATCGCAACTTGGGACCCAATTATCGTACACTTGATGTCGCAGAAACTTGACACGACTACGTACAGCGAGTACATAAAGGAACTGCGAGATCCTAGAGATATTCCGAACTTAAACGAGCTATTATACTTCCTGGAAAACAAGTTCATGGCGTACGAAACCATGAAGAATACGAAAAAAGAAGTACCTAACCAGCAGAAGCAAGTCTCGACCAAGTCGTCTAACAAACATCATTCTGCAAACTCACATGACTACGAGAGGAACAAATCTTTCAAGAGAACTTATCATGCAGCATATGGACACTGCCCACACTGTGACGGAAGTCATGTACCTACTGATGAAATGTCCAAAGTTCATCAATATGGACACATTCCAACGAAATAACACAGTCGCAAAATTAAACGTGTGTAAAAACTGCTTATACAGTCATGGCAACACAGATTGTGCGTCAGCAAAAACGTGCAAAGAATGCAATATGAAGCATCACACATTACTGCACAACGCAGACAAGAAAAATACTGTCAGCTCAACGAATACGGAAATAAACAATGACAATGTAGGTCAACGACCAACCACATCCACACATAAACAAAGCTCCAACCATATATCTACTAACGAGATGGAGGTTCTATTAACTACTGTGCAGCTTAAGGTAAAGTCTGCAAATGGGGATTACATTACGCTTCGAGCACTACTAGACCAAGGCTCGCAAGTAAACTTGATAACCGAGAACGCTGCACAGGTGCTACGACTCCCAAGGAAACGGTGGGAATGCAACCATAACGGGAGTGGGAGCTGCACCTGGAAACTGCAAAGGACGGCTTCAGCTTACCTGTAAATCGATTCACTCAGACTACGCATTCGAAACTCAGGCACTCATCATAAGCAAACTAACAAACAACTTACCCAATTCATCGTTTGAAAAGGCTAACTGGCCACACCTGGAACATTTGAGACTAGCAGATCCGGAATTCAACGTATCAAGTCCTATAGATATATTACTTGGGGCAGACGTTTATTCCGACATCATCCTTGACAGAGTCTTGAAAGGCAGTCAACAGTCTCCTGTAGCGCAACAGACGCACTTAGGCTGGATCCTATGTGGCAAACTGAAAACATTTAACTGTCACATAACACTGGTCGACCTAAGCGAATTAACTAAGTTCTGGGAGAACGAAGACATAACTAGCAGCAACCATGATACGCCCAAGGATAATCAATGTGAAGAATACTACACTAAGACAGTACAACGAGACGCAGATAACAAATACATCGTTAAGATGCCTTTGACCTCTGAGTTGCAAAACAAACTGGGCAAATCAAAGTCAATGGCTATCTCGCAATTTCTCCAATTAGAAAACGCCTCGAAAAGAACAGCAAACTTGCAACAATGTACCGGGAATTCATCAGGGAATATACGCAACTACAGCATATGAAACCGGCGTCTCCAACATTAACTTCTATGTCTGAATGCTACCTCCCGCACCATGGTGTTCTGCGAGAACAATCCACTACTACCAAACTGAGAGTAGTTTTTAACGCCTCGCAAAGGACAACAACTGGGTACAGCTTGAATAGCTTAATGGAGACGGGTCCAAATCTGCAGAAGGACATTCAAGCCCTCATACTAAAGTGGAGATCCTACAAATACGCTTTTACCGCCGACATAGAGAAGATGTACCGATGCATCGGGTTAGCTGAAGATCAACAATCACTTCAGAAGATAATATGGCGTGAATCACCTGCTGAAACGTTACAAGAATTTCAACTTTACACCGTAACATACGGGACCAACTGCGCGCCATGGTTGGCTATGAGAACAATGAAGCAATTAGCCCTGGATGACGGTCATAAATATCCAGAGGCCGCCAATACAATACGCAACGAGTTCTACGTTGATGATGTAATTAGCGGTCACTACTCTCTGAACAGAGCTAGAGACCTACAAAGTTCCCTTATAAACTTACTGAAGGGCGGCGGCATGAACTTACGAAAGTGGTCAGCCAACCACCCCGCGCTACTGGAGAGTTTCACTGACGATCAAATATCAACTAAAAGCATACTTGATTTCAAGAATGAAGACTCGACAAAAACGCTCGGACTCGGCTGGAACCCAAACATCGACACGTTCATGTTCAACTGGAGTCTGGAAGAAAAGTTGAAGGGTCGGACAACGAAAAGGCACTTACTTTCCGAAATATCTAAACTGTACGATCGTTTGGGTTGGTTGACTCCCATAACAGTGTCGGCAAAACTATTATTTCAAAGAGTATGGAACAGCAAACTGGCCTGGGATGAAGAACTACCGAGTGACATACTAAATAATTGGGTCAAACTGAAAACTGAACTTCCCAACATAAGGAAAATAAAACTAAAACGATGGATTGGTGCACAACAATCAATAGAATTGCTGGGGTTTTGTGATGCGAGTGAAAAGGCGTATGCGTGTGTTATATACAGCCGAGTAAGGAACGAACAAAATGCACCGACTGTTACGTTACTCATCGCTAAAACCAGGGTTGCGCCTCTATCACAAAAAACTACGTTGCCGAGATTGGAACTATGTGGCGCACTACTATTGACTAAACTCATGGAAAAAACTAAGGAAGCTTTAGCTGGACACAAATTGACAATACAGGCATGGTGTGGCTCTCAAGTAGTCTTAGCGTGGCTGCAAGGAGATGCATCAAGATTGGATAAATACGTGTCCAACAGAGTTGACAAAATAAAACAAATTATTCCTTCCGACAAGTGGCGCTACGTAAAATCGGCACAGAATCCTGCTGACTGTGCATCTAGAGGAATGTTGCCGAGCAAACTAGGACATTTCGATCTCTGGTGGCAAGGTCCGGAATTTCTAAAAAAGGCAGAAGACTCTGACCTCATGAGAAACTCCGAATGTTTGTTTACAAATAACCAGGAAAATGTCAACTTAGCAGTGGCAACCACAACGGTGCCGAAAAACAATGAACATTTTATACATAACTTATTACATAAATATAGTTCATTGACGCAAGTAATTCGAGTAACGGCTCAGGTACTGCGCTTTGTCGCGGCAGCACGCTCCAAGATGAAATATGAAACCAACTACCTAAGTGTGAGCGAACTCAAGCTAGCACCCGACCGAGTAACTACATATGTGCAAAGTACTGAGTTTGAAAATGAATACTTCACACAACTCCAGATCAGGAGCAAATGGAACAAACCAAGAAAGAACCACCGGGAAGGCGATATAGTCTTGATCAAGGACAACAACTTGCCACCAGGAAAGTGGGCCATGGGACACGTACTTGAACTACATCCCGGTTCCGACGGCTATGTTAGAGTGACCACGGTTAAAACTACATCTGGTATCATCAAACGTCCAGTCGTGAAACTGTCACCACTTCCTATTGAGAACAGCGTCCAAGATCACTCAGAAAAGAAAGCCCCAACTATACCAAAGACGGGCGGAAATAAATGTTTTTCCACCTTTCTTACAATGTTATTAATTGTATTTACGTTAATAACTGGGTCATATCGCAAAATCATGACGACTGGCGTTCAAATTACTAACTTCGAACTTGAGCGGCCGATTTATTACGATACAATAGGAAACGTACAAGTGATTCATGACGAATGGACACTACTTATGTACTATAACTTAACCACTTATTGGGACGGAGTACGTCGAATTGAAGCTTACCTCAAGGGATTGAACGAACTGTGCCAAAAAACCGACCCAAGATACTGCAAGACAACTTTAGAACAGCTTTACCACGAAATGGAAATACTGAGCTATTACAACACTATACTCCTAGCTCCTCATAAGCACTTGAGTAATCGTAAGAAACGAGGACTGATTGATGGAATGGGATATGTTGCTAACAGCCTCTTTGGTATTCTAGATCAACGGTTCGCAGATAAATACCACAACGACATACAAGCTGTCCAGAATAATGAAAACTATCTACTTGATTTGATAAAAAATCAAACTTCAATAGTAGAACTTCAAAACAATATGCTGAAGAAGAATGAACAAAATATCATGCGACAGTTTGGTTTAATAGACGACTTCATGGCGCAAACTAACACCAACTTAGCCAAAGTGGAGTCTGAAATGGAAGTAGTGATGGCTACTAACTACTTCAACTCTGCCTCACTAACAGCATATTTGCTGATTACCAATTTAGAGAGGGTTCAAGAGATGCGGTTTGAAAGCCTAACTGATGTCTACAAAGGGCACATAGACACCCATCTACTTACACCTGTAAACTTGATCGAGCAACTAACTGAAATCGCGGGCAAGCTCCCGAGGACCTCGTCGTTGCCTGTCCGAAACATCAGAAACGATATCAAAGACCTCTACAAACTGCTATACGTAAGAGCGCGAGTGACCACTAACTACTTTCTGTTCGAGATACACGTACCATTGATCTCAGATGAAGACTTCACTCTATACCAAGCTACTCCGTTACCCATGAAAACGAGCACAGGAACAGTCATCGCTCAACTAACTTCGCAGTACATAGCAGTCAACTTCGGGAAGAGCACTTATGTTTCTTTATCTGAAGATGACATGAAGCGGTGTAGCCACATTCAACCAGGCAAGTTGATATGCAATAAGAATCTACTGATATTCAACTTGCATAACAGTAATGCCCCCTGTGAAGCAAAGCTATTGGGTCATCGAACGACCTCACCTTGTGACGTAAAAAATGTGCTATGTAAGCAGGAATGGATCGCGTTACACACAGCAAATACTTGGCTGGCGATTTGTTGCAGAACTTGCACAATACGAATTGTTTGTGACAATGACATCACTACACACTTCATGACTTCTGGGATACTGACCTTGGCACCGGGTTGCTTAGTGCAATCGAAGGAATTAACAATTCACTCGCATAACCAATACAATAGCAACAAGAAGATGGATCTTTTCATTAACATACCGTCGCTCAACTCGATGGTAAATAACATTGTGAACATAACACATAATATGTCGCACGTGATGTTGCCAAAAACTGCAGAATTGGAGGAAATCGACAAGCGATTAGCTATTATGAAAATACAAGAAAACCACCTCCCATCAACCATTTCCACTCATGACATACATCAATATGCCGTCTCTTATACCATTGTGGGAGTAATCATCACTGCCTCTGTGGGGTGGTTCGTAAAGAGATACGGACCTTCTTGTCGCTCAAAACAAACTAAGAGTCATTCAACTACGAACAATCAGCTTGAAGAGATTGAACTGCAAGTTATACAACACAGGAGGCAAGAAGAAAACATTCACACGGCGAGCCAAGCAGAACTGCAAACGGAACGTCCACGTCATGCAGACAACATCGCGTTCAACTTCGAATAATTTAATTTATTATTTGTATCTTTGTAATAGGGTTCCTTCTCTTGACAATATTTCCTTAATTTTCTTTACACCTTGTGGGGTTGCCAACATGTACGGTCTCATCAACCGTACATTTACATTGCGAACGCAGCAACCTACTTGGATGTCGTGCGTCACAAATATTTTGCTATAATTATAACGTTTTAAGCAATGCGCGGCGAGTCAGACAATAACTGTGGAATTAACCACTTGTCAAGGGAAAGAATCGCTACCACCTTAACTTGTTAACCTTCTACATTATAATATACTTTAAACTCAACTTCTGGTTCTTTCTGTGTGCTCCATAACTAAACCAACATTAACAAAGTGATAGTGTACGGTGCCTACAACCATTGGCTCCTACAGTAACCATGAATTGAAAAGACCCCTGTCCAAAAATGTTGAATGCGAGTGAGCTATGGTAGGCAGGCGGGTTTTGTTGCTTGATTGCATGTATATTCAGAAAAAAAACTAATGAAGAAAAGGTAAAAAAGAAAATATTTTTTTTTTTTACATATTTATTGTGAATGGAATTACAGTTCATTGCATGAACAACTTAATATTAATTTGATATTTTACTTTAAAAAAAAACTATTGTTTTTGATGGACGGTATGTCCGATACTTATATGATGGTGTTCATAACATTTTTTTTAGTGCAAAATAAATCCTCAAAGCGAGTGGACGTAGTTATTATTTACAACCGTGCCTTCATCCAAAATTGAACCCTAGCGTACTGAATAATCGGTATGGGTCGATTTTTCGGGCAAGAGGCTTAGAGTAGCCTTTTTCGCTGCCTCTGAGACTTTGGCGGAGTCGAATTAATAAATTCATCATTACTTAACGACATTTTCAAATAAAAACAATACAGCGAAAAGAAAAAGCGCGCGGAATAATTTTTACTTATTCACAAATTAGCGATGCGCGCATCAGTGCTTTTTTTTAAGGCAAAGGCACAAAAAAACAGCCAGTATTACTAATAAACTAAATTCATATTTTTGTTTTTGTTACAGATAAATAAATGGTTGTAATTTATTGTCAAAATTAATGAAATTAAAGAATATTTTATCTCCCAAAGTTAATTTTATTCATAAAATGTTGACCGCTTGGCATAACCCGCTGGGACTCTCCGATTCTAGGACGCTGGATACGACTCCATGCAGTGAAGTAGATTGGGATGGGAAAGTCTCTAGCGGGTGTACTTTTAAAATTTAAATAATTACTCGTTAGCTTAGTTTATTTACTAACACTAGATATAAGGCATTTTATACTGGTACTAACGAATTATGGAACTTGGATTCTGAAATAAATGTTTATTATTATTTTAATGTAATCATATAAATTATATTTTTAAATATTGGAATATAAAAATTATAAAAACATTTAAAAATATAAAAAATAGTAGCCCATCGGTATCAGGAACAGGGTCCAAGCTACCGGTGGTCAGGGCTCCAGAGAGAGGAACCTCCTGACAATGCGAGCCGTGTCCAGAAGTACCGCTTTCTGAATCAAGCCCTTGATCCAGCTGCCCAACGAGAGCCTCCTCAGGTGTTGGTCGAGGCTCTTGGCTATTAAGCCATTGGCTGTCACGACTATCGGCACAATGATCGCTGAGTCCACATCCCACATGTCAACAACCTCGCGAGCCAAGTCAAGATATTTGATTTGTTTATCTTTCTCGGCTTTCACGAGGTTCTCATCATGCGGGACGGTTATGTCAACAATCATTGCACGTCGCTCTGATCGATCCACCACCACTATATCAGGCTTATTGGCAACAATAGCCCTGTCAGTGATGATGGATCGATCCCAGTACAATGTGATATTACCATTTTCGAGAACTGGGTCGGGCACATACCTGTAGTACGGCACCTCCGATTCCACAAGGTTGTATTTCAGAGCAAGTTGTTGATGTATTATCCTAGCTACAAGGTTGTGTCTATGCAAGTACTCTCCGTTAGCTAGACGAGAACACCCGGAGATAATATGCCTGATTGATTCCCCCGGCCGGTGGCATGCCCGACAGATGTCAACCGTGCCGTCTTTCACAATAAATCTCCGGTAGTTGTTCGTCATCATAACTTCGTCCTGCAATTATTGCACAGACAAAACCTTCGGTTTCTCCAAAGAGGTCACCACAACGTAGCCAGGCTACGGACGCTAGTAGATCTACATCGGGCCCATGTAGGGCCCGAAAGAAGCGCCCGTGAAGCTCCTTACTCTGCCATACCTCCATGCGTTCATTAGTGTCAAGCACTACTGGCTTGCGCCAGTTCTCTTTACCCAAGGAGAGCGGTGTGAGGCCCTTGTCCATCGCGACTACATCTCGATGCATCCCCACGTCGGTTTTTAGGAAATATTCCCTGAGACTGCATATCTCGCGATTGTGGAGGTTCTTAGCGTTTAAAAAGCCTCGACCTCCACACTTTCGCGAGATATACAGCCTCATTACCGATGACCGTGGGTGATGCATTCGATTTGCAGTTAGCAGCGTACGGACCCTCCTATCCAGGGCGTCGAGTTCTGTCTGAGTCCATTTGAGTATGCCGAAAGAGTACATCAAAACCGGCATGACCCAACCGTTGAAGGCGCGCACCTTGTTCCCGCCTGATAAAAGACTATTAAATACTTTTTTCAGGCGGCCAAAGAAGCGCTCCTTCAACGATTGCTTCATGTCAGTAACATTGATGCCTAGCGCTTCCGACATACCCAAATACTTATAGGTTTGATTTGTGGAATCCGAGAGTTGGGTTCCCACGGATTCCACGATCTCCCCTCGCTTTACATGCATGACCGCACATTTGTCCACACCAAATTCCATCCTGATGGCGCTACTGAAAGTTTCAGTAATTTTCAGTAGCTCTATCAGTTGCAAATTGTTGGGGGCAAAGAGTTTTAGGTCATCCATGTAGAGGAGGTGAGATATAACCTGACCACCTCTCCTCAGCCGATAGCCTAGACCTGAATCTTCCAGCAGCGTGCTTAGATGATTCAAGGCTAAGCAGAACCAAAGCGGACTCAAACTGTCACCCTGGAATATGCCTCGCTCGATCCTTATCGGCTCGCTATTCCTCTTGATATTTCGACATCCTGGATAGCGAAGGACCGTCCTCCATTGCCCCATACACGTCATCAGGAAGGTGCGCAGAGTTGTATCTACTTTATACAATTCCAGCACCCTCATGAGCCATGTATGTGGCAATTATTATTATTATTATAAAAACACTTTGCTAAGATTTAAAAAAGTACCGTTCGTTTTAGACGGAGCATCTTGATAAACCGTGCGTGTTACCTTATTAAAAAGAAACTCGTGCGTTTTACATTACAAGAACGCGGCAAAAGTCCGTAATGAGATACAATACGATATTGAAATTGGTAAAATAAGAGACCCTTTACGAGCAAATGAATAAATTAAATTTACCATGTTAATTGCGGTGACTGTTAAATTGTAGAAGTTCTGAGTCTCGTAGTCGAGCGGCGCGGCGGTGGCCAGCAGGCCGGCGGCCGGGTTGAGCCGGAAAAGGCCCGCACCGCCCTCCAGCGAGAACCACGCCGCGCTCGCGCTGCGTACGTCCAGTGCGGCCAGCGCCGTGCCGGCAGGCTCGTTCTCGAACACCTCGCACGCCAGCTCGGCGGCGGCGAAGCGCGGCGGCGCGTCGTCCGGCTCCACCACCAGCACGTGCAGCGGCAGCGACGCGGCGCGCGCGGCGGGCGGCGGGTTGGCGGCGCGCACGTGCAGCGTGTAGTCGCGCGGGCCCGTGGCCGGCAGCGCGCGCGCCAGGCGCACGTCGCCCAGCGCCGCGTCCACCGCGAACACGCCGCCCGCGTCGCCGCCCACCAGCGAGTACACGATGCGCGCCGCGTCGCCCGCGTCGGGGTCGGCGGCGCGCAGCGCGGCCACCAGCGCGCCGGCCGGCGCGCCGCGCGCCAGGCGCACCTCGGCCAGGCGCCGGCCCCACGCGGGCGCGTGCTCGTCCGCGTCGTGCACGCGCACCGTCACCCGCGCGTACGCGAGCGACGCTTTCGGGGCTTGGTCGCGCGCCCATACGGTGAGCTCGTGAACCGCAGCGCTCTCTCTGTGATTAAACAATAGGCAATTGGTAGAAAGTGTCAGTGGCGCGTGTCTGGTTTCCGTCTCGGTGGGTCTGTTGATCGCTCACCTGTCGAGCGGGTGCGCGAGCTCGAGCACGCCGCTGAACTCGTGCAGGCGGAACAGCCTGGCGGAGGCGGGCGCGCGCGCGGCGTGCACGCCGTACAGCAGGCGGCCGCCACCCGCGCCCGCCGCGCTCGCCCGCAGCGCCACCAGCGCCTCGCCCACCCGGGTCGCCTCGGAAGTCTCTACGACGTATTCCTCTCGCGTAAACGACACTCCCCCTTCGTTTGCGTCGTTGATAACGGTTATATTCACCTGTAAATAGGGTTGGGTTCAATGACAGATCCATGAACGCTGCAAAAGGCAAACCATTCCGCGATTTCTTACCGGAGCGTACACCACATGCAGGCCGTCGGTGACAGAGATATTCAAGGAATATTGTGACTGTCGCTCCCAAAGCAGGCGGCGTGCCAGAACCAGGCTACCATCTTCTCTTCCAATGTAAAACTCTTGCCGAGGGTCGCCATCTATCAAGATTGTAAAAAAAAAAATAGTTTTTGGAATGACGTTTTTTCGGTAGGAGTAAATTGGTAGAAATCGTCACGTAACGGAAATTATACCCTCTTCATGCGACTTTCTATCAGATCTTTTCATGGTTTTCGAGGGTGATAGAGCCTAAAGATAGAGTGGGTTAAAATCCAAGACGGGGGCTGCGATTTTTTTAAATGTTTCATCATGGGTGGGAAGAGGGTGGGTGAGGTTTATTTTGACCTCGAAAACCATGAAAAGGACTTTCATGGTTTTCGAGGTCAAAATGAAGTTCCAAGATGGCGACGGCGAAAACTTTCGAAGATTTTCATCATGGGGGTCGTTTTCAATGTGCATCTGGATTGAGGGCCCATTTTTTTTTCGAAACAAATCGAGCTTATGGGGCAATTAGTCAAAAACAGTAAAAACCCAAAACAATGGTCCATAAATTTCTTGTGAATTAAAACTTTTATGAACAAATGACTTGGGCTCTCAATCCAGACGCTTGCATAAAGTGTCATAGCTAAACCTCAGAAAGTTCTATCTCCGTGTTAATTATTTTTTATTTAAGAATTTAGTTAAGGTTATCGAGATTCGGATACTGACCGTCGAAGAGGACAGACGTGTCCCGTCGTGTTCTCACGTGCGAAACAAGTGGTTGAATTTGAGTGTGAACCTCGTATTTGAAAGAATGGTGTTTTAAATTTAGATTATTAATTTTAAGAAAACTTACAGCTAATACATTCGTGTAGTCAGAAGTAATATGTAGAAGAAAGCCAATTAAAAGTTTCCACTTATATAAACTTATGTGTAATATAGACAAAACGGTATAAACAGAGAGAGTTACGCGAGAGTTAAACATAGAGATAACTGAAGAGAATAAACAAAGATAAAATACATTACACAACAAAGTTACACTTCAAAGACAATTTCTAGTAATAATAATGACATGATCCAATATAAACTTGACATTCACAATACCTTGACATCTATAATAAAATGGTTAAACAATAACAATTTAAAGATTAATTTAGATAAAACTAAAATCATACATTTTAGCCAACGATTGAATACAGAAAATATGGACATAAATATAGATAATAAAATTGTTGAAATAGTGAATACTACTAAATTTCTTGGATTAACAATTGACAAAAGACTTGACTGGAAATCACAAATCGAGAACATTTGCAAAAAAATGAGTAGTTCTGCATTTGCATTGCACTCACTAGCTGCAGTGGTGAATGTAGATACCTTGATTGCAGCCTATCATGGCTTAGCTGCGTCTCACCTAAGATACGGTATCATATTTTGGGGAAATTCTACCGACGCTAACAAGGCATTCAAGGCCCAAAAGGGATGCATTAGATCTATGTTTGGGCTAAAAACGGTTGATACATGTAAACCATATTTTAAAAGGTACAAGATATTAACTCTTCCGTGTCTATATATCCTAGAATCCGCAATGTTTGTTAAAACAAACCCGAATCTGTTCTCACTTCTACAGGACGTTGTACCGCGTAACAGACGGGATATGACCATTCTTCGCGTCTACCCAGCAAAAACGGCACTCATGCGCAAAAGTGTCGTATGCATGGCGCCTACTATATTTAACATATTACCTAAACGTTGGAAGGAGCTAAATAGTAATGCATTTAAGCGCCAATTAAAAATGTTTCTTTCGCAAAAAGCATATTATAGTGTCTCCGAATTTCTAGCCGAAAAGGTCTTTGATTGAATAATTGTGACTTTTCCTGACACTAATATTAAATTTATATGACCACGGCTGTAATTTTCTTGACATAATTTCTGTAATTTTTGACATTAAACTTGTAATTTTGACATCTATCTTGTAAATTTGACATAAATCTTTTAATGATAAACATGTAGTAACTTTGACATTATTCCTGTATCAGATTGACATTAAAGTTTTGCCTTAAATTTAATTTTGACATTATAACATAAAAATAATTTCTAATCTGTAAAGTTTCTAAATTAGAACTAGGTAATTGCATTTTTCGATCTTTAGTATTGTTAATTCTTTTCATTGTTATGGAAATATTTGTACGCCGATACTTACGGCTAAACATGATTGGACTTAAACTATGTAATATCTTGCATGCTCTTGTATGTATACAATGTTTAACAAAAAAAAAAAAAAAAAAAGTTACTTAACATTTTTTTAACTTCAGGACACTATTTGTGAATAAATCAAGCTCAACATCCCGGCACACTATATTGAACATTCGACATGCTCTTAAGATATATGTATTTTGCCTATAGATAGTTCTCACAATAGGTACATGAAGGAGATGAGGTCTCCGAAGAAACACAGACGGTACACGAAGTCCAATCTTGGCCACCAGCTCAGGGACCTCAGTAGACCCGTTCATTATACTAAATAGGAAAGCAAGATCTGCAATTTTTCTTCGCTCGTGTAGAGGAAGAATATGAAATTTCTTACACCGACTAGTATAGTCAGAAAGATAAGTATTTCAACGATATTGAGTGTACCTTAAAAATCTCCTTTGTATGCCTTCAAGTCGATTAATATAAACATTGTAATTCGGATTCCAAATTTGAGATGAATATTCGAGATGGCTACCGTTACGGACAAAAGCACAGTATAGAATTTTCATGGATTTGACATTCTTAAACTCAGAGTAGACCCTAAAAATAAAACCCAACGCTTTAGAAGCCTTGTTGACTATATTGTCAATGTGCGCATCAAACAAAAGCTTTGAGTCAAAAATTACCCGAAGATCCTTGATGACGTTGACTCTGGCAATTGAGGTATTCGAAAATTTTTAATCATATCTTACG
Organism: Apamea epomidion; assembly: GCA_947507525.1. NCBI lineage: Eukaryota > Metazoa > Arthropoda > Insecta > Lepidoptera > Noctuidae > Apamea > Apamea epomidion. The sequence continues at coordinate 22,025,433 of OX382230.1, read as the reverse complement.
AGTTAATTTTTGAAATATTTAAATCCAACCTATTCCGATCGCAATAATCATGGAACCGATCCAAATCCTCCTGTAATAGTTGTGCATCCTCAATGGTTGACACTTGACTCAGGATTTTCATGTCATCCACGTATGATAAAATTTTTGTATTTAGGAAACAGGCGATGTCATTTACAAAAATATTGAATAAAAGAGGTCCTAATAAGGATCCTTGGGGAACCCCAGACGTAATGTACATCGCTCTCGAGGCATAACCATTGAGGACTACAGTCTGGAATCTATTTTCAACATATGATACAAACCATCTGTACAAGCTACCCCTCACACCAATCCCTAGCAATTTGCGCATTAGATGTGCATGATCTATTCGATCAAAACATTTGCTGTAGTCAGTGTATATAACGTCGACCTGAGACCTCCTGGACATATGTTCCGAAGGATAGTCACTACAGACCACGAGATTGGATGTAGTGGAGCGACCTTTTAAAAATCCATGTTGGTGTTCGGAGAAACTTAATTTAAGCGAAGCAGAAAGCTGTACGTGTACGATTTTCTCCATGATTTCAGCGAACACGCAAAGTTTGGAGATCGGTCTATAGTTTTCAACATTGTCCTTAGGTCCTTTTTTATGAATCGGCGTTATATACGCTGACTTGCTGATTGCAGGCACCACTCCCATGTCGAATGACCGTTTAAATAATAATGTCAATGGAATGGATAGACATCTGGCACATCTAGTTATAAAAATCGGTGAAATATCATCCGGACCAGCGGATTTGTTAATATCTACTTGCTTGAGCAAGCGAAATACCTCCTCCTCCCGCACATCGATAGAGCAGATGTCTCATATGAGACAAGTAGACTGATCAATTCTCGCAGAGACTAAGAATTCATTTGCGTCGCGTCGCTCTTGAAAGTTCGAAAAGAAACAGTCGCCAAACATAGTACAGATTTTACCCCCGTGACCAGATGACACTTCACCAAATTTTAATAGAGATGACTAACCGTTGGTCTGTTGTTTTGATCTAACATATTAAGTGGTGGTGGAGTGGTGGAGTGGTGGAGTGGTGGTGGTGGTGGTGGTGGTGGTGGTGGTGGTTTGTTAAGGTTTCTATGGGTCTATGCCACCCGAAATAAAGTTATTATTATTATATTGCAACATACGCATCCTCTACAAGGACCAGCATTATGATAGCTGGGTCATAACCGACGAAGAACATTAAAATTAACAGCAACCCAATAGTTCGAATGCAAGAACGAAACAACCAACGTCAAAACACCACAACATAATAAGCCTTTAGTTAACCAGTATAACACACGTGAAGAGGAAGGACAATCCACGAAACCCCAGTCTCAAACGAACAGCCTTGGGGGCTGGTCGTAAAAGTCAAAGTTAAAGTCAAAGTCAAATAATTTATTTCAAATAGGCACATAAAAGGCACTTTTGAACGTCAAAAACAAAATTAAAATAAAATTCATTCTAGTCGCCCCTTCCAAAAGGTAGTTTTCGTATGGAGAATGGGCAAGAAACTCCACCGTTACTCTTTTAAAATGTTTTACAATATATTGCATACATTATTTATATAATTATATGTGAAGATGCACCCAAAAATAAAATTACTATACCACAATAGGTAAAAGAATTAAAATGGATAAATGTAACCATGACATATAGATCAACTATGTGATAGATACATGGTGCTCACATATTCACAAACATTCCAAACGTAGACGATTTTCATAAATAAATAAGGAGTAATAAGTCCGGGTGTGACCCCAAGTAATTACAGAATGTAAATCAATGTCAAAGAAAAAAAAAATAAGAATAAATTATACAATTACATTAGCAACCAGTTTGATTTTGTCTAGACTCTAGAGATTGTCCTATGGAGCAAGACCAGCATGTTTCCAAGCATTCTTATCTTGGATATAATCCTCTAATTTGTAATATCCTTGCTTACAAAGTGTAATTTTAATATAAGTTTTAAATTTCCTTTCATTTAATTGCAATATTTCACAAGGTATTTTGTTGTAACATTTAACACAGTACCCCATAAAAGATGTATGTACTTTAGATAATCTGAAAAAAAGTTGATCTAATTTATCTTTATTTCTAGTATTAAAATTATGTCTATCACTTATTTTATTAAAAAGATGTTGATTTTTTCTTACATACATAATATTTTCATAAATTAATTGGCAAGGTACCGTCATAATATTAACCCTTTTAAATAGTTCCCTAAGAGATTCGCGGCGACGTAGATTGTAAATGGCTCTGACAGCTCTCTTTTGCAAAATAAAAATGGATTCAATGTCAGCAGCCCGACCCCACAGTAAAATGCCATATGACATAATACTGTGGAAGTAACTAAAATAGACCAAGCGCGCGGTTTCTTCGTCTGTTAATAGTCTTATCTTTCTAACAGCATATGCGGCCGAGCTTAGCCGCCCCGCAATAGATGTTATATGAGGTCCCCATTGTAATTTCTCGTCTATCGTGATTCCTAGGAAAACTGTCTGATTAACAAATTCTAATTTTTGGCCATTCAATACGATGTCACATTCGCTACTTCTAACATTAGGTAATTTAAATCTAATGCATTTTGTTTTTTTTTTCATTAAGTACTAAATTATTTACCGTAAACCAATCTTGGACCTGAAGAATAGAGTTATTCACGTCGTCAAGATTTTGTGACCGTCGGTCTATTTTAAAGATCAATGATGTGTCATCTGCAAATAACACCATCTTCGGTTGATTTTGAAGTAATTGGGGTAAATCATTAATATAAACTAAAAAGAGGAATGGACCACATATCGAACCTTGAGGAACGCCCATTGTCATTTCAGAACCCAATGAGTTTACGCCATTTACTTGGACTTTAACCTTTCTATCTTTCAGGTATGATCTTAACAAGTCAAGTGCTGTTTTCCTAATCCCATAGTGCTCGAGTTTCATCAGAAGTGTTTCATGGTTTACGCAATCGAACGCCTTAGAGAGATCGCAAAAGATTCCAATAGCATCTTGTGATTCTTCCCAGGCGTTAAAAATGTTCTTCATTAGGGTAACACCGGCGTCAGTGGTACAACGCCCTTTGGTGAAGCCGTACTGGTGTTCATGAAAGATGTAATTTTTATTAAAGTGACGTAACATTTGATTGAGCACCAACTTTTCAAACACCTTACTGAGAACTGGCAGAATTGACACAGGTCTATAATTGTTGGGATCTTTACGATCACCGGATTTGAACAATGGTACTACTTTACTATGTTTCCTAAGATCCGGAAAGACTCCTTGGTCAACACTGGTGTTAAATATGAAAGCTAAATAGGGCGCAATGGTTTCGATGAGAGATCTACATACTTTTACAGACATACCCCAGAGATCTTCTGTTGATTTAATTTTAAGATCTTTAAAAGCTCTTATAACAGCCTGGGGGTTTGTATGCTGAAACCTAAGCTCCGAAGGGCATGCCTTTACATTCCTTTTAAGTAAGGCAGCAGAAAGCGTGGGGGAAGAATTTAAAGCTTCAGTAGTTTTAAGGGGAATATTAGCAAAGAAGTTTTCAAATTCCTGAGCTATTTCTACATCTGAATTGATGGGGCCATGTGCAGTCTCTAAATTAAGTTCACTATTTCGCTGTTTTTTCCTACCTGTTTCATTATTTATTATTTGCCAGGTAGTTTTTATTTTATCATCAGCTGATTTTATTTTATTGCTTATATAAAGAGCTTTAGCTCTTTGGCACACCCATTTAAAAGTTTTGAATATTTTGCAACATACTGATGAAAGTTTGTATTTTTCATATGTTGCTTTAAGCCATACAGTTCGGGGTGCCAGGGCAGAAAACCTCCACGTGTGCCTGGGGACTGGAGTTCCCTTCTGGATACGTCCGGGGGGAAGACCAGTTTTCGGGCCGGTGCATCCTGGGGTGCGGGCAGCTATTTCTCAGTGGGATTTTTTCCCAATGAGATCTCGCTGCCCGCATGCTAATGTTCTGCCAAGAGGAACGCTCCACACAAGCCGCTATGAGGAGCAGAGCGGCTACTGTGTGGAGTAAGAGCGGGCCTGGTGTGCACTTACCCTGCCGCCGGGCAGGCAGGAGGGGATAACCCCCTCTCCTGCCACCGTTAATATCGTAGCCCCGAAGATTGTCAAGGTCATGTCTCTGACTTTTGACGGGGGTCGAGGGTCTTGGCTTAACCGCCCGGACCGCGAGGAAGATTAACCTCTATAAAAAATTCCCCAAACCTCCAAGCGGCGGCGCACCGTGAGGGAGGTAGTAAGCTTGGCTAATGGGTAGCTTGATTTAGTCACAAGTGCGAACCACATAATTTGAGCAGGTACCTAAAGTTTTATACTCGTGGGAACAAAATGGATAAATTTTTTAAAAAAACCCAAAACCCAACAGACGAAAGGAGGAGTGATGCGGTGTCGGAGTCCGATGCTGCATCGGGAGGAGCGAGCACGGGAGGCTCAGTGAGCCCTCGCCGTGACCAGAAGACGGCCGCTGCTAAAAGAAAGGCCCATAGCAAGCGGCCAAGGTCAGTGGACGGCCAGGGGTCGTCCTCTGACGGGGAGCTGGCTTCGGCCAGAAAAATCCCCACCAGCAGGCGGGGAGGAGCCCGAGAGCGAGGCGCAGGGAGGGGGCTCACTGCTCGGGAGGCCGCAGAAAAAGCGGAGGAGCCCGCAAAGGAGGGGGGTTCTGGTCGCGTGTCCGCATCAGAGACCTCAAGCGACGAGGCGGCTGAGGTAGGCGGCCCTGATGCGGACCGCACAGAGAGGTTTGCGGCGGTCGTGGAGGCCGCGATCCGGGACGTGGCCCTGAAGAAGTTACAGACTTCTAAAAACAGGGCCATAGTCTCGGCCAAGGCCTCCATCATGGCGGCGGCGGAAGCCATTCACATCGGGCCCCCGCCGGACGTAACGTCCGATATGCGGGCGGAGGTGGCCCGCTTGACGGCTGCCATGGAGCTCCTCCGAAAGGAGAATGAGGAGCTCCGAGCGGACCTGGCCGGGATGCGAGCGGCCGCCAGAGCGCAGACAATCCCACCACCAAGCCAGCCCGTGCCGGTGGAGAACCAGGTCCTGAACCTGGTTCGGCAGGAGCTGGCGACCTTCCAGGCGCGGTTCGCCGTCCTGGAGGGTATCGTTCTGCGCCCTCCCTTGGCGGGTAGGACGGCCCCAGGGCCTAAGGCGGCCTCGTACGCGGCCGCTGCCGCCCCTAAACCCGGGCCGTCTGGCCGGGCCCAGGCGCCGGCCAAACCGGCGTCGGCAAGAGGAGCCCCGGCGCCGGCGAAACCGACGTCAGCTGGTGGAGCCTCGGCGCCGGCGAAATCGGCGCCTGCCGCCAAACCCGCGGTGCCAGCCCAGAAAAAGGGCAGAACGGCTGGGGAGGGGAAGGCCCCAGAGCCTACGCCTCCCCAGAACAAATCTCCCACGACCAACACCGAGTGGCAGGTGGTCGGGGAGAAAAAGAAGGCGGCCAAGGCGGCCAGAAAAAAGGCGCAGAGGAGGCGCCGCAAGGAGCGAGCCGTTGCGGCTAGGCTTCGCTCCCCCAAGACCGCGGCTGTAGTCATCACACTACAGCCGGACGCGGTCAAGAGGGGGGTGACCTACGGCGACGTGCTCGCCAAAGCGAGAGCGACAGTGGATCTCCAGGAGCTGGGGATCACCGGAGGCCTCCGGCATAGGGTGACCGCCACTGGTGCCCGCATGCTGGAGGTCCCCGGTGCGACGAGTGGCCCCACCGCAGACGCCCTGGCTGAAAAGCTAAGGGCGTCCCTCAATGCGGACGAGGCTCGAGTCTCCAGGCCCGTCAAGTGCGCGGATATCCGCATTGTGGGCCTGGATGACTCGGTGACGGGGGCAGAGGTGGTAGCCGCCGTCGTCAGGACGGGCGGGTGTCTGGCCGACCAGGTGAAGGCGGGCACCCTACGTCCTGACTTCACGGGTATGCGAACCATAACGGTAAGCTGTCCCGTGACGGCGGCGAGGAAAATTGTGGAGGGTGGAAGGCTCCTGGTGGGCTGGGTGTCAGCGCAGGTCAAGCTGATGGAGCCCAGACCTCTAAGGTGCTATCGATGCCTCGTGGGGCACCACGTGGGCGTCCAGTGCACCTTAGAGGACCGCAGCACTCTGTGCTTCCGCTGCGGCAAGCCCGGACATACGGCCGGCTCGTGCAACGCCGCGCCGCACTGCGTCGCATGTGCGGCTGCTGGCAAGCCGGCCGATCACCGGGCGGGGAGCAAGTCCTGCGCTCCACCCGCCGAAGCCAGGAGGAAGGGCAGGCGCTCCGCCGTCGTCGCCACCACCACCGTCGCCGCCACTGTCGCCGCCACCGCCACCGCCGCCGCCGCCGCCGCCGCCGCCACCACCGCCGCCGCCGCCGCCGCCGCCGCCGCCGCCGCCGCCACCACTGCCGATAGGGCCCGGGAGGGGGCTGAAATGGAGGAGTAATAACTCCTCCACTACGCCTTCTCCAGGCGAACATCAACCACTGCGCCTGCGCTCAGGACCTGTTGCTCCAGAGCATGGCGCAGTGGTCGATTAACGTCGCCGTGGTCGCTGAGCCGTACTTTGTCCCGCCCAGGGATGACTGGGTGGAGGACCTAAACGGCTCAGTGGCCATAATTTCGTCGGCCGCCACCGGTACCCCGTCCCTCGAAGGTGTCACGAGGGGACAGGGGTGCGTAGCAGCACGGTTCGGAGAGATTGTAGTAGTGGGAGTATACTTCTCTCCGAGCCGAACTCTCGCCGAGTTCCAGAACTCTTTAACAGAGTTGAGTGTCGTCGTCGCCAGAAACCACGCCTTCTCCGTGCTAGTGCTCGGGGACTTCAACGCCAAGAATTTGGCCTGGGGTTCCCGTTGCACGGATGTGCGGGGCAGGATGGTGGAGGACTGGGCTCTGGAAACAGGCCTGGTCGTCCTAAATCGGGGTTCTGTTCCTACGTGTGTGCGGATGCGGGGCGAGTCGGTGGTGGACATCTCGTTCGCCAGCCCCGCTCTGTCACAGCGTGTCATTGACTGGCGCGTCATGGAGGAGGTGGAGACCTACTCCGATCATCGGTATATCCGGTTTGAGGTCTCCACCCAGCCCTCTAGTGCGCTGGTCCAACAGGCCCCGAGTGGTCCGCGGTGGGCGCTGAAGCAGCTGGACCGGGAGCTTCTCCTGGAAGCCTCGATCGTGCAGGCCTGGGTGTTTTCACCGGACAGGCCTGCTGATATTGACGATGAGGTGGAGTGGTTCCGGGAGGCCATGTCCGAGATCTGTGACGTGGCAATGCCCCGAGTCCGGCCAGGATGCGCCCGACGTCAGGTGTACTGGTGGTCGCAGGAGGTTGGGGCGCTACGCAAGGCGTGCGTCGACGCGCGACGCCGGTACACCAGGCACCGCAGGCTCCGCATCCGCCCTCCGGATGCGGAAGCCACGGAGGTGGAGCTATACGAGGGGTACAGAGCGGCGAAGACCGCCCTCCAACAGGCTGTTCAGCGGGCCAAGAATATGGCCCGCGAGGAGATGCTGGAGACTCTGAACAGAGATCCATGGGGGCGCCCCTACAGAATGGTGCGGAATAAACTCCGCACATGGGCCCCCCCGCTGACGCAGAGTCTCCGCCCACAGCTGGTGGAGGAGGTGGTGAGCGCTCTGTTCCCTTCACGGGGGGAGCATACTCCCCCGCCTATGGCTCCGCCACTTGCGGTGCCCGAAGCGGACCACGCGGACGACGACGACGACACCCCTGTAGTGACCGGGGTAGATCTGAGAGCGGCGGTAGGCAGGCTGAAGGCCAAAAATACCGCCCCGGGACCCGACGGCTTGCCGGGTAAAGCCTGGGTCCTGGCCTCGAGGGCTCTCGGGCCTCGACTGGAGGCGCTCTTAAGCGCATGCATGGAGAGGCCAGTTTCCACTCCGTTGGAAGACGGGGAAGCTGGTCCTCATTCAGAAGCCAGGGCGCCCTGCGGACTCTCCGTCCGCATACCGGCCCATAGTGCTGCTCGACGAGGTCGGCAAGCTCTTTGAGAGAGTGATTGCGGGCCGCCTCGTCGGGCACCTGGTGAGGACGGGGCCGGATCTTGCGGAGTGCCAGTTTGGCTTCCGCAAGGGGCGCTCGACGGTGGACGCCATCATGCGCGTGAGAGCCCTCACGACGGGGGACGCGGTGTCCCGGGGTGGGGTGGTCGTGGCGGTGTCACTCGACATCGCCAACGCGTTCAACACCCTGCCCTGGAGCTGCATAGGGGAGGCACTCCGGTATCACCGGGTGCCGACTTACCTCCGTCGAATAGTCGGGGCGTATTTGACGGACAGAGCCGTCATCTACCCCGGTCGCGACGGGAACTGGAACCGGCGAGAGATGTCGTGCGGTGTCCCACAGGGATCGGTTCTGGGGCCGCTCCTGTGGGACATCGGTTACGACTGGGTGCTGCGGGCCGACCTCCCTGATGGCGTCAGCGTAGTTTGCTACGCTGACGACACGCTGGTCCTGGCGCAGGGGAGGTCGCATCAGGCGGCGGCCGACGCGATGACACGCGGGGTTGCGATAGTCGTGGAAAGGATCCGGCAGTTGGGTCTCGAGGTGGCATTGCACAAGTCCGAGGCCATGTCCTTTCATGGGCCCCGGTACGGACCACCTTCGGGATCCCAACTGATGGTAGGAGGGGTTCACATCGGCGTCGAGACAACGATGAGATACCTGGGTCTCGTCCTCGACAGCCGGTGGAACTTCGTCGAGCATTTCCGACGTTTGGCCCCCAAACTGGAACGGGCCGGGGCCGCCTTAAAGCGGCTCCTGCCCAACCTTAGGGGGCCAAACGCCTCCTGCCGGAGGCTTTACGCGGGGGTCGTGCGGTCCATGGCCCTTTATGGGGCCCCGGTATGGGCGCGTTCACTGCGGCTTCGAGCCGCACACTACCTGAACGCGCCCCAAAAGGTGGTAGCCATAAGGCTTATCCGGGGATACCGCACGATCTCGGGCGAGGCAGCAAGCCTCCTTGCCGGACTGCCACCATGGGATCTGGAGGCGATAGTCCTCGCGCGCCTGTATGACTGGCGCGCGGAGGCACTACGTCGGGGGGAAACTCTGCACCCGCGGCAAATCGCTGCGGAGCGGACGGACCTCCGGCGCGGTCTCATGGTGGAATGGAAGGCGCGACTATCGCAACCCAGCGCAGGGCACGCCACGATAGCGGCGGTAAGACCCCTCTTTGAGGAGTGGCTAGAGAGGCGTCACGGCGCTCTCACCTACCGCCTGACGCAGGTCCTCTCCGGACACGGATGTTTCGGGAGGTTCCTGCACATAATCAGGCGGGAGGAGACGCCCGGGTGTCACCACTGCGAGGATCGCCCAGAGGACACGGTGGAGCATACGGTGGAGGTCTGCCCCGCTTGGGCAGAGCACCGCCGTGTCCTCGTAGAGGCGATCGGCAGCGGCGGCGACCTCTCGCGCCCGGCCCTGGTGCAAGCCATGGTCCGGGGCGAGAGGGAGTGGGAGGCGGTCACCTCCTTCTGCGAAGCAGTCATGCTAGCGAAGGAGGTGGCGGGATGGGCGAGGGAGAGATCCTCACGCCTCAGCCGCCGAGGGAGACGGTCCGGGCGTCGGGAGCCGCGTGACGACTCCCGGCCACCGTAGGCGCGGGCCTGCGGGCGGAGAGCAATGGGTAGCTCTCCGTCCGATCAGGACCAGGCCCGTGCCGGACGGCGCGTAAGTGTTCCACGTGCGCCTCAAAGAGATGTCAGCGTAGTTGACGGGGCCCGACAGGGCCGAAGCCTGCCGGGGTAGCGGGATCGTCCGAAAGGGTTACCGCTGCCCTGGTACGTAAAGGGCTAAGGAAGGAACACGGGTGGGTTTTAGTCAGTAAGAGTCTGACACTCCCTTCTGCTCCACCCAGAGCGGGAGGAGTCATTTGATGATTTCCCATCCTGAAAAAAAAAAAAAAAAAAAAACCATACCGTTCAAAAAGTTTTCCTCTGCTTTTACGAATACCTGGAGTAGTCCAGTCACTGAATAAAAACTTTGTGTAAATACTTTTAGTTTTCAGTGGAAAAGTGTCATAAAATTGCGAGTTTAATAGTGAAAAGAACTCGGCGTAGAACTCATTCGGGTCATCTATATTATTAAAACTCTGATCACATAATTTACTGGCCAAAGAATTATTTAATTTCTCTAAATTTTTTTACATGTAATTGCCCTCCTTATTTCAATTTTTTGTAAAGGCATATAGGAGCTAAATGTTATTATTTGTCCACTGTGATCAGATGGCAACTTATCTACAATTCGTTTGTGTATGTAATCGCAATTACAAAAAATATTATCTATACAAGTGGCAGAAGAAGCTGTCACTCGGGTTGGTTCCATAAACACATTGGACAAATAAAATGACCCAAAAAGACTCAATAATCTGACAGTATTCGAGTTATGTTCCAATAAATTAATATTAAAATCGCCACATACGATTATTGACTTACTACTAGTACTAAGCTTCTTTAAAACATCTTCCATTACAGAATCAAACACCGATAGATTCTGGTAACTAGGTCTGTATACGCATACTATAACATGCTTATCGAGCTCAACACAGGACAATTCAATCATGTGTTCAACAGACAGCCCGATGATGTCTTTACGTTCTTTAGATTTAATAGAATTTTTAAGTAATATTAATGACCCGCCATGTATCATACGTTTTCGGCTGAAATGGCTAACTACACGATAATTTTCATAATTAATTGACATTACTTGATAATCTTTCAACCAATGCTCTGTTAAACAAATGACATCAAACTTAGTGTCTTCCAAAAACAATTCTATTTCCAGTAATTTAGAAGCGCAACCTGGGATATTTTGATTAAATAATTTTAAAATATGTTGCACACCCTTTAGCTTCTTAGTATTATTAATTATATTGCCAGAAGATACCTTTTTATTATTCTGTATTAATAATTGGTTATTTGAAGGGGTAACTTCTGTTGTCTTACTGACTAGTTTAAATTATTATCAGGAGATACCTCCACAACTACAACTGGAGAGTCTAGATTGCCCGTATAAGTTCCAGCAGGAGGGAAATACCCTATCTGACTGGTAGTGGCCTCCAATGATGTTGCCATTGTAGGTGGATCCTCCTTCGTACAATATGATGATTCACAACCAATCACAATGTTGTTAGTAAAACTATGCAACACAGATTTGTCACTAATACTAGAATTTGTTATATTAGCTATAACCTCGTTAATATTATATGCTATCAACATAGCAATCAGATGTCTACATTGCCCAGACAGAGATAATGTTCTCCGAGTTAACTTAAAACCACTAACAAACTTGTTAGTGTCAAAATACAATAATTTGTCACTATGACAACATGTCAGCTTGTGAATAGTATTATTCAACTTATAAATGTAATTATTTTCATTATCTGATAAAGTATCTGAGTAAGGAAAAGCACACAACATTAGCTTTCCTATTTTTAACTCTAGTAAGGTGTTTACACCATCCACTATGTCCTTTCTGGTAATACTAGTGCTATTACCTAATTACAAAACCATATTAGAATATTGATCCAGGTTTGTGTTGGCAATTCTTTTAATCATTTGGTTAAAACTTATACTTAAACTTATACTGTAGCCTTGGCTAGCTCATTAACACAGTATGAACAACGAAAACGTAATGGGAACCATTACTAAAATGCTCCCGGAACTGACCAAGTGGTAATTGAGCTTAACAAAGCGATACCCCAAATATTACAGGAATCCCTCACGTGCGTCACCAAACCTATCAATAAAGCCTGGACACAGAACGAAGAGTCCGACACGAGGCTGGAGACCGTGCGGGTACTAATTCCAAAAAAACAATAACCCTAATGATGCGAATGACTATCGCCGCATATTGGTTTGCAATACGATGCTACGATGCCACGAGCATCGAGATGACGACAGAATTCGCCTAGCACTTCTAAATACATAATATACAAGAATTTCTCCCTAACAGCAATCTCTCCCAGGAACAAAGGGTAACAAAATACATAACCACGCAGTTTAACATGACGTTCTGGGGAGGAGAGAATATCCTAATCGCCGCGTCCGAGATCTATCTCTATACATAATAGCACCACACTGGTGTATTCACCTACCGACGAACCAGAACCTGGCAACATACACATCCACTACAAGGATCAGCATTATGACATCTGGGTCATGACCGACGACGAACATTACAACAGCAACCCGATAGTTCTAACGCAAGAATGAAACAACCAACGTCAAAACACCACAACATATTAAGTCTTTAGTTAACCAGTACAACACAACGTGAAGAGCAAGGACAATCCATGAAACCCTAGTCCCAAACCAACAACCCTAATTGGCTAGCTCATTAACACAGTATGAACAACAAAAACTCCCGGAACTAACCAAGTGGTAATTGAGCTTTACAAAGCGATACCCCATTTATTACAGGAACCCGTCACGTGCGTCACCAAATACACGGACATAGCCTGGTCACAGAACGAAACGCCCGACATGTGGCTGGAGCAGGTACCATGTACCAATTCCGAAAAACAACAACCCAAACAATGCGAATGAATAACGGAGTTGGGCAACTATCAAGCTGCCTTTTTAAACAATAGATCAACAGACGACCACATAATTACGCTTAAAAGGGTCGTAGATGAAGAACGGCTTGCAGGTAAAAGAATTTATTGTATTCGCTATATAAGCAAACTATTATGACAGACTTGATTAACGCTAGGAATAAATCAAGACAAAAGCAAATGCATGAAATCTTAGGCGCAAAAACAGTAACCAAGCACATCAAGACACACAGGATGTGCAAACTCGCACGTGTTCATAGGCGCCGCGAACTACACCTGGTGCAGACACTATCGACCTACTTACACATGGAACGACAACTTAAAATAGGACATGAAATACTTCGACAAGGGCATCAATTTTTGGAGGGATACGGCGGAATACAGAAATAAGATCAAGAAACCTGCTAGTGAGATTTACAAAAACACTGGCAGTAAAACGCTGACAGTAGCAAGGCTTACGACGAAGACATTGATAACAGCAACATTTAACACAGCAGAGCAAGGACATAGAAAAGAGCCGAAAAAGCAGTTGAAACCCCGCCAAAAGATTCAAAGGTGAAGATCGAGCTGAAGCACCTGGCCGCGACGTCGTTAAAAGATGCACATCCATAGACGAATATCACTCATCTCTCCACTAGTCCAATGCTTACTCTAGGATGCATATCCGGTAGGCTCTTAAATCCTACCCTTTCCTTCGGGGACGTCTTCCCTACAATTACCGCGCTCTCCGGTCTACTCCTTGATATACAATGGTCGCTGTAGCACCATGAACATGAGGCTACAGGAGCTAGTGCGAATCTTGGGGTTCATTCAATTAATCGAGTCTGGTTTAACCACGCTGGGATCGGTGCATTTCATTCATTCATTCAGAATTTAGTTAAGGTTATCGAGTTCATGGTTATCGAGGGTGTTAAAGCCGATAGTGAGGTCAAAATTAAAACATTTTAATTTTTCGTTTTAATGGTTTATGAGAGTTCTAAAGCCGAAACGAGATCAAATTGAAAATCCAAAAAGACCTCATGAGCTGTGAATATTAGATGACTTTGTATTAAAAATGTTATTAAAATATATTAAATTCGCACTTTCTCTCTCTGTGTCTCTTTCTATTAAATTATATACGAGTGCGTATGTGTGTGTGTGTGTGCGAGTATCGCGTAAGGAACTTGGTTCCTGACCGCACACGTTTTTTTTTGTTGTGAGTGTTTTTTAGATTTAGAAGGTATTTTAATTGGTGTTAGTGTTAACTATGAAATTCGTGACTGGTTTTGTACCCGATATTGTGTAGTACAGAGCATCGCCGTCGGGGTCAGTGGCCTGCAGAACGGCGAGCAGGAACCCGGGCGCGTCGAGCTCGGCCACCTGCAGGGACGCCGGCGGGGCCAGCGCGGGCGGGCCCCCGGCCCCGCGCGCCACGCCACGCACGCTCGCGCGCGACACGCTGCAGCGTGGCCGCGGCCCGCCGTCACACGCGCGCACCTGCGTCACGCACAAGGGTTAGCGAAGCTTTACCAATAATTTCCTGTTAGCGGGTGGACGTGACAGTCAGCAGTACCGTGACGTCGTAGGAGTCGCCGGGTGAGAGAGCCAGGCGCGGCGCCATATACAGGCGGCCGGTGGCGGCGTGCACGCGCAGAAGGCCGCGCGCGGCGCCGCGTGCGCGCGCCCAGTAGCGCACGGTGCCGTTGGCGCCTTCGTCCGAGTCGAACGCCACCACCTGTCGGAGGAACAACACCGTGAAACCGACACTCGTACTACGGTCGTGATCATTTACATCATGCACAGACATGCGAGTGAAGCCTCACCGTGGCGACGTAGAGGCCGACCGGCGCGGGGTCGTCGTACAGGTCCCAGGGCGCGCGCGCGCCCGAGCCCTCCTCGTCGTCGTCGGCCTCCCACTCCGCGCTGCTCTCGTCGGCGGCGGGCGGCACCGCGTCGCCAGCCGCGTCGCTCTGTAAAGAACACCACGCTGCTGCACACTACCACGCCACACACAATATAGTTACAACTCTTCCGGTCATGACACTTCTCGAGGCTCAGGGTTCGGTTCGGAAGTACCATCCTATGACGTTAGTAATTAACACTCCACACGTTACTCATCGTCATCATTATTAAAGCATGCATGAGCTTTAATGTGTAAACTTGACCGTTATAATAAGTAGAGTGGGCGAGGGTACCTGTGGCAGGGCGTGCACGTCGGGCTCGTGCGGTGCGTGGGGCGCGGGCGGCGCGAGGGGCGCGGGCACGCGGATGTCGTAGAAGCGCTGCGCGAACACGGGCGCGTGGTCGTTGATGTCGCGCAGGCGCACGACCACGCGCGCCGTGCTGGCCAGCATACCGTCCGACGCCTGCACCTCGAGCGCGTGGCTGGCCGCCGCCTCGCGATCCAGCGCACGACCCGTCGTCACTATCTCACCTAAGTATACAATAAAAAATTACTATATTACTGTTACGGGTTTGGTTTCCGCACTTACTCCTTCAAGTGGACCATTGTGCGTGGGCCATGGCGGCCGTCGGTGGTTATTCCAACCAGCCCACCTCCCTCCAGAAGCTTATTAAGTCGCCTGGTCTGTTGAGAACATCTGTGTAAGATTTGGGTGTTCCGAGGGTTTCCGACCTAATCTGGGTGACGCCTGTGCACTCAAAGAGCACATGCGCGACGGTCTCATCAGCCTCCATGCAAGCCCTGCACAGGGGGCTGTCCATTATGCCTATCGTGTGGAAGTGTTTGTTTAGTGAGCAGTGTCCCGTGATGGTCCCCGCAATCAGGCGCAGGCCTTTCCTGTCCAGGCGTAATAATCTTTACGTTAGCTTGCCATCTAATGATGGCATGGCTTCCTTGGACTGCCTGCAGCCCGGTGACGAGGACCACCAGTTCTCTGCTTGTGTGTGGGTGTGCTTCTGTACCCACTTGCGTAATTGATTGAAGGGGATGGGCACGACTGGTTCCGGTCCATAGACTGACGTGCTGGATGCCCTTCTGGCCAGCTCGTCAGCCGCGTCGTTGCCTAGTGATCCACTGTGTCCTTTTATGCATTGTAGTGTCACTGTGTTGCGGTTCGATACAGTTACCTGTTCAAGCGCCTTGTGACATTCTAGTATTAGATTTGATGTGATGCATCCCTTCTTTAGGGATTGGAGGACTGGGGCGCTGTCAGAGAGTATACGAACATGAGTGTCCGTAACTTCCCTGGCTGCTATGGCATGGGCCGCTTGTATTATACCCACACACTCTGCTTGGTAGACCGTGTTGAGCATTCCTAGCGGGCTGGATATGTTTATGTTAAGGTCGTGTTAAAATTATTATGAACCGACGACCTGCCCCAGCTTCGCACCTGTGCGGTCTACTGTTCGAGATTACTGTGCTATAAGTTTAGGTAACAATGTTAAAGCAGTAAATTTGACTTCTGACACAACAATCGGTACCATACCGGTGTGTTCGTCTATAGAAAATAGTCCGTCAGGGTTGCCGGCGACGATGGAGTAGGTGATGTTGGTGGGCGAGGCGTCGGCGTCCAGCGCGCGCACGCGGGCCACGCGCGTGCCGGCCGGGCAGTGCTCGGCCACGGCCGCGGCGTAGGCCGCGCGCTCAGGCCACGGCACCATGTCGTTGACGTCCTCCACCTCGATGTACACCTGCGCACGAGCCCATAAATTAGATTCGCCAGCGTTCGCTTTAAAATTAGCTCACTCTGTAATTAAACGAAGGCGGTCTTAGTAGTAAAAGTAAAAGCGCCAAGGTTTCGAAGTCAGATCCTATCAAACAACAGTCACGCTCGAATAGGAAAGCTCATATGATCAGCGGTTGAAAAGCGTCTGCTTTTAATCGCAGTGTGTGCTAAGCACTATCGTTCTCCGTTGTTCCCTGCTCGCTGTGGTCGCGTCACCACGTACCTGCACGCACGAGTGGCGCGGCACCAGGCCGTGGTCCTGCGCGCACAGCGTGAGCCAATAGTGCGGGGTCGACTCGCGGTCCAGCGGCGTCAGAGTGCGGATTACACCTGCGTTAATAAAAAAATAATGTGGTAGGGCTGGCTGACATGTGCACTCGTCCAGCTGGAGAGTTCCAGTGGAAGTTGAGACTGAAGTAGGTACAGTCAGGAATACTACGTCAATTACCGTGTTAGGATGCGTCCACATTAAGCAAAACATGACGCTCTATAGAACATGACGCTCTATAGAACATGACGCTCTATAGAACATGACGCTCTATAGAACCATGCTTTATTTACGATGTTGAGACTTTATATAAAATAGTAGGTACGACAATATAACATTGTTATTAATATGTGCAATAATAATTGAATAAGCTAGTTGCCAGTAAGAAAAATACCATATTTATGAATTTTGTTCTGTCGGATGGTGTTGAAAGGCACAACACTGATTGGTAGTGTGTCCCTCTCTCGCAATGTGGCACTGTTTATTAATCTATTAAATAAGAATGAGTAGAATTAGATTGAATACTTACTGTATTCATTCTCATTCTCTGAAGGCCAATTCTCGTAATTTAAAACGTTTAAAATCTAGTCGCAGTCTCATATCGGCGACAAACAAATGTCAAAAACTTGTCAAAATGTAGAGAAATTAGAAGTATTTTTTGACAGATTGAGACTGAGATCAGACTGTGAACGTTTTTAAAATTACGAGAATTGCCCCTCAGGTATCTACATTACTTATTAGGAAATGAAATCGTCTAACATACTCGTAAGACTGTCAAAGTAAACATTAACGCAAATAATAGAGGGTGAAACCAATTGCCTACCTACCTTTTGTGGAGTTGAGTGTCTTATTGTTTTCTTTTTTAGCCTATCTCTAATTACAGAAGACAGAGAGAGAAGAAAGAGAGAGAGAGAAAAAGAAGAAAGTACTTTCCAGCAGTTGCAGTCTACGAAGTGTTTGTCTGCTTTGTATATAATATTTTGATATTTAGAAACCTTGTTAATTACATGCCAACAACGCCTCACACTGACGTCTGCCAAAATGTTGCAGCGTGCAAGCAGAGGTATCCGCGTAACTAACATTACTTATACAACATCCCGTCGTCAACCGCGCAGCCAGAAACCAACCAGAAAGTCAATTTGCTTATCAATTTAGTTGCCTGACTGATACTACTGACACGAAATGACATGTACCTGCGTCATCGACAGAGAAGTGTGCCATGCCAGAGCCGGCGATAATGTAGTAGGCGAGGCGCGAGTCGCGACCGGGCGGGTCGGCGTCGGCGGCCGCGGCCGTGAGCACCACGCTGCCGCGTTCCGCGTCCTCGCGCACGCCGCCCGTCAGCACGGCGTGGTCGCCGAACACCGGCGCGTGCATGTTCTCGTCGACGTCCACTACCTGACAATATTCAATATATTTCATATTAAGAATTCGTTTCATAAATATTCAATCACACGTTTAGTAAACTGAGTGTGTGTACCTCCACGATGACCGTTGCTTCCGACCACAGCGCTGGCTGACCGCCGTCTGTGGCACGCACTGTGATACCGTATACCTACAAACATTACAATTTGTTACATACGGAAGTATATCTCAATGCATACGGAAACCTTTTTGTATGATATTTTAAGCTGAAGTTCTATGTGCATCTATAAACTATTCTAAAGATTGTAGTTGATAGCTTACTTGTCTCTCCTCGAAGTCTAATAGCTTGGCCGTGCGCAAAGTGCCAGATGTGGCATCGACGGTGAAGACCACGTCGTCGGCTGCCTGGTCAGGCAACGAGTAGGAGACGACACCGCCCGCGCCCAGGTCCTGGTCGAAGGCCTCCACGACGGCTACCAGCGTGCCCACGGGCACGTCCTCGCGCACGCGGGCGCCGTACGTGCCGAGTGCAAACTTCGGTGCGTTATCGTTCACGTCGTCGACGGCCACGCGCACCAGCGCCTCGGCGTGCAAACCGCCTCCATCCGTGGCCCGCAGTGTGAGCTCGTAGAGCGCGCGCCGCTCGCGGTCCAGCGCCGCGCACACGGTGAGCACGCCGCTTTCGCGCTCCACGCAGAAGTCGCCGTCGCCCGAGCCGCTCACGCTGTACGTGATCCGCGCGAAGTCACCCGCGTCGCGGTCCGTCGCGTTAGCGCGGAATATAGCTGTACCATTCAGCGCGTTTTCGGTTACACGAAAGCTCGCCAGGGTCTTTTCAAAGCGTGGTCTATTGTCGTTGACGTCTAGAACGGTGACGGGCAAGAGGCGAGAAACAGAGTGTTGGGGCGTGCCTAGATCATACACTGTGATGTTAAGATAATATTCATTCTCTCGTTCACGATCTAAGTAACCGATCACCTGAAGCTCACCCGAGTCCGGATCGATGCGAAAGGCGGAGTCAGCGTCACCTCCGGAGATGCCGTATACGAGTAATCCGTTGTAGCCAAGATCGCGGTCGCGCGCTCTTAACTTCACTAGAGACGTGCCGAGCGCGACCGACTCGTTTACTTTCACCTCTACGGGAAAATCAAGGAATTCGGGAGCATGTAAATTCTCTCCGTACCGGGAAGGAGCCAGAGAAAATTCATCAGTGAGATCTTGTGGTGCATTGCTGCGCTCGGCGGCCGCCAGCAGTTCGGTGAGGCGGCGCGCCACGCCCGTGTCGCGGCACTCTAGTGCACCTGCCTCCGCGCCGGAACCGCCGCTGCTCACCAGGTGCAGCGTCAGCGACGTGGCGTCGGCGAAGTGCGTGCCGTCCGTAGCCGTCACGTTCAGAAGTCTGGAGTCGGCGCGGACGTCGCTCAGGTCGCACGAGAGGCTCATGACGCCGGTGCCCGCATCCAGCGCGAAACAGTTGTCTTCGTTACCGCCAATGATTCGGTATGATACCACGTCACCAGCGTCGAAGTCTATCGCAGAGAGTGTGACGATCTCCGAGCCGATGGCAAGCCGTCGCGGCAGGTAGCCCACGCAGTCGACGCGCTCAAACTGAGGCCGGTTGTCGTTGACGTCTTCGAGTCGCACCACGAGCCGCATCTCGGCCTGCCTGCGATACGGAACTCCCCAGTCACTGGCTCGGATCCGCAGCGTATGCTCGCGCCGCATACTCTCATAGTCTAGCAAGCGCGTGGTGCGCACAGCCCCGGAGAAGTGATCCACGTCGAATGGAACCGGCTGTAAATTGGCAATACTGTAAGAGATGTATGCGTTATCTCCAGAGTCGGCATCTCGAGCGACCACACGTGCGACCACGGCACCGCTGGGTCCGTTCTCTTGGACCGTCACCTCGGTCACTTCCCGTTCAAAAATGGGGTCGTTGTCGTTTGAGTCGAGTATGCTAATTTTAACTTTTGCAGAAGATTGTTTTCGTGTACCAGCATTACCCTGATCTATGGCCGACACCGTCAGAGTGTAAAGTGCCTTATCCTCGGCATCTAGAGGTACTGCAGTATACAATACGCCCGTATCCGGATTAACATAGAATTCCTCACCTTCGTTGCCGCCGACAACTTCAATATAAACACGTGCGTTTCGTCCTTCGTCGCGATCACTCACTTTGAGCCTGATGACGGGCGTGTTCGGCGGCACGGTCTCCGGAATGCTTGCCTCGTACACCTCTCGACTGAACACGGGCGCGTTGTCGTTGGCGTCGACGAGCGTGACGGGCAGCGTGAGGTAGGACGCGCGCGGTGGGTGGCCGGCGTCGGCAGCGCGTAGAGTGAGGTTGTAGCCGGCGGGCGCGCGCTCGCGATCCAGTAGCGCGTGCACCAGCACGTCGTACTCACCCGCCTGCGCCGACGCGCGCACCCGGAAGTGCCCGTCGGGGTCGCCGTCCACGATCTCGAGGCTGGCGATGCGCCCGTGCTCTCCGGCGTCTTCGTCGCTTACCTCCACTATGGCATAAATCTCCGCAGTGGAGTTTTCCACTAGCTCGGGCATGCGTCGTACGTGTAGCTCCGGGGCATGCAGATTGACCCGTTTCACTCGTACGGCGACAGAGGCGCGCGCAGCCGGCGCGTCCTCACCTCGCGCGAGCAAGGAGGCGCGGTCACGAGCCAGGACCGTGATCTTGTGATGCGTGCTCTCGGCCGCCGATAGCGGGCGGGTGATGGTGATGACGCCGGTCGTTGGATGAACGGCAAAGCGGTCAGTGGATTCCGCCAGGCTGTAGTAGATCTCGCCGTTAAGACCCAGGTCAGCGTCCTCGGCGGTGACGCGCGCGACACTGGAATGCAGCGGCGCGTCCTCCGGTACAACGGCTTCATATTCGGTGGGGTAGAACAACGGGCTGAGGTCGTTCTCGTCGGCGACGGACACGGCCAGCATTGCGTCGGCCTCGAGCTGCCGGCCGCCGGAGAGCAGCGCGGTGGCGCGCACGTCGAGCCGGTACGTGTCGCGGCGCTCGCGGTTGAGCACGTCGGCGTGGCCGGCGCGCGTGCGGATGGAAAGGAAGCAGAAGTCACCGACGGTGCGCTCCTCCGCCTTGAAGAACTTATCTTTGTCACCATGGCGGATGCGGAAGCGCACGCGCGCGTCGGGCGCGGGCAGGCGCACACCGAGCGGTTCGGCGGCGGGCGGCTGCTGCGCGTACGTGCGCGGGGGACTGTTTTCCGGGATGCTCAGGTTATAGAGCGCGGCAGTGAAGCGCAGCTCGGGGAGCGTGGGCGGTTCGGAGGGCGGGCCGGGCCCGCCGCTCACCCGCCACACCAGCCCCCACACCGCCGCCAGCGCCAGCCACGCGCGCACGCCACGCATCGCGCTACACACCGCGCTGACAAACTGACAACAACACCAACACTATTATATTTTCATGTTAGTTATTATAAAAAAATCAAAACTCATTTATTCAAATTAGGCTGAGAATCAGCACTTTTCGAACGTCAAAATTACAAAAGACAGTCCCCCAAAAATGCCCGCCCTTCACCACTAGCTCGGGCACGTTATAATGTTCGAGGAATAACCAGTTAACATGGATTGTTTGTAATAACCGATAGGTCGTAACTCTTACCTCATAAAGTGTGTGTGTGCGCGTGAGGAGGTGCGCGGCGCGCGCGCAGCACTGGTCACGCGATCAGTCGTAGCGACGCGCGCATCCCTGCGAACCTGCAACCATATACACCAAACTTAGACATGATGTTTGACTCAGGGGAGCGCTTAAAATTACTGTTTTGAAAAGTTTTTGATGTAATTAATATTGTAGGTATATATTTCTAAATAAGTTAGTACTTGATGTGTTTTTTTGTGTGTTATTTTGTGATGTGTGTGTTTTTTTATGTGTGTGTGTTTTTTTTGTGTGTGTGATGTGTTTTGTTTTTTTAGATGTGTCATCATCATCGGTGGTGAGCGTTAAAACCATCTGCGACGATAAGCTCGCGTGGGGCCGCCCAAACCCCGCAGCGCCAGAGCCGTGACAAAAACAATGCTTGCTGCATGTTGCATGCCTGCTTGTATGCTGCATGCCTGCTTGCATTCTGCATGCCTGCTTGCATGCTGCATGCCTGCTTGCATGCTGCATGCCTGCTTGCATGTGGTATGCCTGCTTGCATGCTGCATGCCTGCTTGCATGCTGCATGCCTGCTTGCATGTTGCATATGACGGTTCCTTGCCAATTCATTTATGAAAATATTATGTATGTAAGAAACAATCAACATCTTTTTAATAAAATAAGTGATAGACATAATTTTAATACTAGAAATAAAGATAAATTAGATCAACCTTTTTTCAGATTATCTAAAGTACATACATCTTTTATGGAGTACTGTGTTAAATGTTACAACAAAATACCTTGTGAAATATTGCAATTAAATGAAAGGAAATTTAAAACTTATATTAAAATTACACTTTGTAAGCAAGGATATTACCAATTAGAGGATTATATCCAAGATAAGAATGCTTGGAAACATGCTGGTCTTGCTCCATAGGACAATCTCTAGAGTCTAGACAAAATCAAACTGGTTGCTAATGTAATTGTATAATTTATTCTTTTTTTTTTTTCTTTGACATTGATTTACATTCTGTAATTACTTGGGGTCACACCCGGACTTATTACTCTTTATTTATTTATGATAATCGTCTACGTTTGGAATGTTTGTGAATATGTGAGCACCATGTGTCTATCACATAGTTGATCTATATGTCATGGTTACATTTATCCATTTTAATTCTTTTACCTATTGTGGTATAGTAATTTTATTTTTGGGTGCATCCTCTTCACATATAATTATATAAATAATGTATGCAATATATTGTAAAACATTTTAAAAGAGTAACGGTGGAGTTTCTTGCCCATTCTTCTCCATACGAAAACTACCTTTTGGAAGGGGCGACTAGAATCAATTTTATTTTTATTTTATTTTTGACGTTCAATAGTGCCTTTTATGTGCCTATTTGAAATAAATGATTTGACTTTGACTTTGACTTTGCATGCCTGCTTGCATGTTGCATGCCTGCTTGCATGTTGCATGCCTGCTTGCATGTTGCATCCTTGCTTGCATGCTGCAAATTCCCTGTGTTATTGATGAATCACTTCGGTTAGGTTAGGTTAGAACTGTGACTATTAAAGCGCGAAGGCGAGCAAGCCAAGCGAGCGTGGCGCGGCAGCGGCCGCCGAGTGCCAGATTCCCTCTATTGTTGGTGGCACAAGGAGTATTTATTTCGGAATTCTATTAATCGGTATTTTAATAATCGGAATTCGTATTTTTGATCTTTCGAATTATCATTAAGTCGGAATTTTTGTTATTCGATCTATTGAAACTCTGTAATTTGAGAATAGTATTTATAAACGTTAGGATTATTGAAATTTAGGAGTTATACGAATAGGAGTAATCATAAGTCGGAGTTGTTATATTCGGAATTTTGAACCATTCGGAATTATGAAAATCGGTATTTTGAAATTCGTATAATTGTTACCTACTGACGGAATAAAGTATTTCGTATTTATGTAGTTATACCCTTTCTGAGCTAGCATGCACACTTATCTGAACCCTAACCCTCTTCCAGGTTACTTAGAAACTAGTCGCATAAAGGTTATCGGCCGTATACAAAATATTTTTAACAGACTTCAAAAAGGGGATTGTCAATTCGTCTGTGTGAACTTACAATACATCACCGATTTGGGTAGATAATTAATTCCAAACCGAGCTGTTCGAGCAATTTACCAGCTAAGTGACGAGAGTTCCTCTGAGAATATTTTTTAAAGATATTCTCACCGTGGCGGCGGCATCACAATATTCATCTTCGCCATTATCCTATACAGGGTTACTGGTAGGTAACTCGACGTATTCCTTGCAGGACGTCATAGTAAGGTGAAAATGCAACAAATTAAGCCACCAAATGTTCTACCGAAGTTCGTTATTTTTGAGTTAGTAAGATTTTTAGTTTTTTTATGATAAATCCCAGATTAAATCATTTGAAGCTAATTTGAAAAGTATCTACGGAGCGACTGTACTCAAATTTCTGTTATTATCATAGTTGAGGCCGTAGCAAATCTTTGTTAGTAATTAAAAGTTCAAAAATGCCTAAAACCTTAGCAAATATTATCACTAATCAAACATTTTGACAGGCCTGTTGGTCTAGTGGTTAGTGACCCTGACTGCTATGCTGGAGGTCGTGGGTTCGATTCCCACCCAGTACAAATGTTTGTGTAATGAGCACGATCATTTGTTCTGTGTCTGGGTGTAATTTATCTATAATATTTATGTATTTAGAAATATATAAGTATGTTTATCAGTTGTCTAGTACCCATAACACAAGCTCTGCTTAGCTTGGGACTAGGTGGCGTTGTGTGATAGTTGTGGAATATTTATTTATTTAATTTTTTGTAATTTTTGCTATTACTTCATACAAAATGTTGTCTTAGTACAGTCGACCAACGTATTTAGTTTACATATGATATGTGTGGGTGAAGTCACGGTTATACACACAAACACCAAATAAAACAAGCGAGCTCTGTGTTTAGTAGTGTGCGTATGGCACGATAGTAATCATTCATTGATGTTACTGAATGAGATATAATATTTCGCATCATATTACTGTAGCGACCTTGGTGCAATGGCTATCGTCTTTGGTCAGTGAACGAGAAGTCGTAAGTTCAAACCATGTGTGCAGCAAATGTCTTTTTCTTTTTAATAATAATAATAAAGATTTTTATTCCGGACCAAAGAATCCATAAAGTGTTAGTAACATAATATTAAAACAACTTATTATCTAGTGTTAGTACCAATCACCCTCTGCACAAACTGTTTTACAATTGGAGAGCCGAAACTCTCCGCTACAGTTCTCAGGATGCTATTGCGACTGTCTTTCACTCTCCTCAGGAGTGACGCTGTTTTTTTGCGAATAATCGCATGAAAACCGTCGGTGCGGGCAAGCGCAAACATTTTCGACGCGCTGCAGTAGCGAGGAAGTCCCAAGAACATCCTGAAACCGTTGTTGTTCTGAACGCGAAGGACATCCAGCGACCTTTTAGTGTAATTGACCCATAGATTACTCGTGTACAGACTCTGGCAGTACGCCTTGAAAAGAGTTATTTTTACTAGGTCCGTACACCGAGCAAATCTACGGGTCAACATGTTGCACCGGACAGCGAGTGCCCTGCGCTCCCTCTCTATATCAACATGGTCCTTAAGGTCGTCGGAAAGAAAATGACCTAGGTATTTAAAAGTGGTGTGTATTTATTATTTTGTTTAAACAATACTTAAAAGTTGAACGATTCGATTCCATTCATGGATGAGTAATGAAGTTTGCAACGTTTGAGACAGCCACGGACGGAACTCTCAGGCCATTTTATTTTGACTGTTTAGAAAATAACTACCGATAATTTAAAAAAATTGTTTTCAAGCACCCTATTTTATAAAAAATTAGCATTCATTGTGGTCAGTCTACAAGTGTTTGCATTACTGAGTATATTGATTGCTACTCGTATTCGTGTGCAGATTTATTTCTGTGGATCCAACATTTATCAGTGTTATGTGTATGTTAAAAAAGGCAGAAATCGTTGTTCTGCATGAGCAAAACGTATCTATATGTGAAATTGCAAGGCGCCTAATTATATCGGTGAGTAACAGTTTGATATTACGTTGATATTATGCCTTCTTCAACTTAACTAACTCGTCTCGACCTTTCAATGTTTACCTAGTAATAAATTAATGTAACTGAAGTGCAATACTTACCATAGTTATAATATAGGTAAATTATCATAAATGTATTATAGTTTTTTTTTTGTCTAAGATTTTTATTTTAATAATTTGGAGTTTATTTAGTATTAGAAGCTTCTAAATATAATGTTTATTGTTAAAGTTAATAAATTGCAAAACACAGAAGAATATGATAAAATTAACTTGGTCTAGCCCATTTTTGTCCCATTACGGCATGGGCCTTTAGATAGATTAGAGAAAAGCCTTCGAATAACGTAAATAAAAATAGATAATAATTAAATAGATTATTATGTTAACTAATGTCAGTGTATATTTAAAGCATATAAGTATTTTAACTTGTATGCGCATGTATTGTATATAAGTATTATTAATTAGATATATACACATATACCTAATCTTGCCATAAATATTAGACCTCCTCTGTTTGTGACAGGAAAAGATCTAGCCGTCCACGTAGTGTTCGTACGAAAAAGGTGGTCAAAGCAGTAAGGGAAAGAATTCGAAGAAATCCTGTCCGAAAGCAAAAGATGCTATCTCG
The DNA here is from genome assembly GCA_947507525.1 of Apamea epomidion. Taxonomy (NCBI): domain Eukaryota; kingdom Metazoa; phylum Arthropoda; class Insecta; order Lepidoptera; family Noctuidae; genus Apamea; species Apamea epomidion. The sequence goes on along the minus strand of OX382230.1, from coordinate 21,999,232 downwards.
GGAGATGAAGATAGCACCCAGAACCATGTCGCGTATTTTAAAAGATGACTTAGGACTTGCAGCCTATAATAGACGCACTGCTCATTTTTTAACTGATAATTTAAAAAAGAATAGGGCGGTAAAATCGAAGCAACTACTGAAGCGGTACGCAAAGGGAGCTCGCAGAAAAATTTTGTTTACAGATGAGAAAATCTTTACAATTGAGCAACATTTTAACAAACAAAATGACCGTATTTATGCTCAAAGCTCTAAGGAAGCTTCCCAATTAGTCGACAGAGTGCAACGTGGGCATTATCCGACTTCATTGATAGTTTGGTGGGGTGTTAGCTATGAAGGAGTGACTGAGCCATATTTTTGTGAAAAAGGTATCAAAACATCGGCACAAATGTATCAAGATACTATTCTTGAGAAGGTAGTTAAGCCCCTTTAACAACACCATGTTCAATAACCAAGTATGGTCCTTCCAACAAGACTCGGCGCCTGGTCATAAAGCTCGGTCCACGCAGTCTTGGTTGGAAGTGAACGTTTCGGACTTCATCAGAGCTGAAGACTGGCCGTCGTCTAGTCCCGATCTTAATCCGCTGGATTATGATTTATGGTCAGTTTTAGAGAGTACGGCTTGTTCTAAACGCCATGATAATTTGGAGTCCCTAAAACAATCCATACGATTGGCAGTGAAGAATTTTCCCATGGATAGAGTGCGTGCTTCTATGGATAACTGGCCTCAACGTTTTAAGGGCTGTATTGCAGCCAATGGAGACCACTTCGAATAACCTTTTTATATTTTAAATTGTTTTATATTTATGTATTAAACTAACACACTGTAAAAGTAATAAATATTATTTGTACACAAAAAAAAATTTTTTTTCTTCGTGACAATATTTATGGAAGGACTAGGTATATACACAGTATAAAGATATAGCAGGTATATATATTTATTTGTTATAATAATGGCTATTAATATAAAGTCAAAGTCAAATAATTTATTTCAAATAGGCACATAAAAGGCACATTAGAACGTCAAAAATAAAATTAAAATAAAATTGATTCTAGTCGCCCCTTCCAAAAGGTAGGTTTCGTATGGAGAAAAATGGGCAAGAAACTCCACCATTACTCTTTTAAAATGTTTTACATTTTGCATACATTAATTATATAATTATATGTGAAGACGATGGACCTAAAAATAAAATTACTTTACCACAATTAGTAAAAGAATTAAAATGGATTAATGAATCCATGACATATAAATTAACTAAGTGATAGATATATGGTGCTTACATATTTAGAAACATTCCAAAAGTAGACGATTTTCATAAATTAATAAGGAGTAATAAGTCCGGGTGTGACTTTAAGTAACTACAGAGTGTATGTAAATCAATGTCAAATAAAAAATAAAAAAATAAAATTATATAATTACATTAGCAACCAGTTTGATTTTGTCTAAACTCTAGAGATTGTCCTATGGAGCAGGACCAGCATGTTTCCAAGCATTCTTATCTTGGATATAATCCTCTAATTTGTAATATCCTTGCTTACAAAGTGTAATTTTAATATAAGTTTTAAAATTTCTTTCATTTAATTGCAATATTTCACAAGGTATTTTGTTGTAACATTTAGCACAGTACCCCATAAAAGATGTATGTACTTTAGATAATCTGAAAAAAGGTTGATCTAATTTATCTTTATTTCTAGTATTTATCTTTATTTCTAGTATTAAAATGATGTCTATCACTTATTTTATTAAAAAGATGTTGATTTTCTCTTACATACATAATATTTTCATAAATGAATTGGCAAGGTACCGTCATAATATTAACCCTTTTAAATAGTTCCCTAAGAGATTCGCGGCGACGTAGATTGTAAATGGCTCTGACAGCTCTCTTTTGCAAAATAAAAATGGATTCAATGTCAGCAGCCCGACCCCACAGTAAAATGCCATATGACATAATACGGTGGAAGTAACTAAAATAGACCAAACGCGCGGTTTCGTCATCTGTTAACTGTCTTATCTTTCTAACAGCATATGCGGCCGAGCTTAGCCGCCCCGCCATAGATGTTATATGAGGTCCCCATTGTAATTTCTCGTCTAGCGTGATTCCTAGGAAAACTGTATGATTAACAAACTTTAGTTTTTGGCCATTCAATATGATGTCACATTCGCTACTTCTAACATTAGGTAATTTAAATCTAATGGATTTGGTTTTTTTTTCATTAAGTACTAAATTATTTACCGTAAACCAATCTTGGACCAGAAGAAGAAGAAGACGACAAGATCAAGACAAGACGTCAAGATTCGTCAAGATTTTGTGACCGTCGGTCTATTTTAAAGATCAATTATGTGTCATCTGCAAATAACACCATATTCGGTTGATTTTTAAATAATTGGGGTGAATCATTAATATAAATTAAAAAGAGGAATGGACCCAATATCGAACCTTGAGGAACGCCCATTGTCATTTCAGACCCCAATGAGTTTACGCCATTTACTTGGACTTTAACCTTTCTATCTTTCAGGTATGATCTTAACAAGTCAAGTGCTGTTTTCATAATCCCATAGTGCTCGAGTTTCATCAGAAGTGTTTCATGGTTTACGCAATCGAACGCCTTAGAGAGGTCGCAAAAGATTCCAATAGCATCTTGTGCTTCTTCCCAGGCGTTAAAAATGTTCTTCATTAGGGTAACACCGGCGACAGTGGTACAACGCCCTTTGGTGAAGCCGTACTGGTGTTCATGAAAGATGTAATTTTTATTAAAGTGACGTAACATTTGATTGAGCACCAACTTTTCAAACACCTTACTAAGAACTGGCAGAATTTACACAGGTATATAATTGTTGGGTTCTTTACTATCACCGGATTTGAACAATGGTACTACTTTACTATGTTTCATAAGATCCGTAAAGACTCCTTGGTCAACACTGGTGTTAAATATGAAAGCTAAATAGGGCGCAATGGTTTCGATGACAGATCTACATACTTTTACAGACATACCCCAGAGATCTTCTGTTGATTTAATTTTAAGATCTTTAAAAGCTCTTATAACAGCCTGGGGGTTTGTATGCTGAAACCTAAGCTCCGAAGGGCATGCCTTTACATTCCTTTTAAGTAAGGCAGCAGAAAGCATGGGGGAAGAATTTAAAGCTTCAGTAGTTTTAAGGGGAATATTAGCAAAGACATTTTCAAATTCCTGAGCTATTTTCACATCTGAATTGATGGGGCCATGTGCAGTCTCTAAATTAAATTCACTATTTCGCTGTATTTTCCTACCTGTTTAATTATTTACTATTTGCCAGGTAGTTTTTATTTTATCATCAGCTGATTTTATTTTATTGCTTATATAAAGAGCTTTAGCTCTTTGGCACACCCTTTTAAAAGTTTTTGAATATTTTGCAACATACTGATGAAAGTTTGTATTCTTTATATGTTGCTTTAAGCCATAAAGTTCAAAAAGTTTTTCCCTGCTTTTACGAATACCTGGAGCAGCCCAGTCACTGAATAAAAACTTTGTGTAAATACTTTTAGTTTTCAGTGGAAAAGTGTCATAAAATTGCGCGTTTAATAGTGAGAAGAACTCGGCGTAGAACTCATTGGGGTCATCTATATTATTAAAACTCTGATCACAGAATTATTTAATTTCTCTAAATTTTTACATGGCCTAAACCATATTTCAATTTTTTGTAAAGGCATGTAGGAGCTAAATATTATTATTTGTCCACTGTGGTCAGATGGCAACTTATTTACAATTTGTTTGTGTATGTCATCGCAATTACAAAAAATATTATCTATCCAAGTGGCAGAAGAAGCTGTCAGTCCGGTTGTATCCATAAACACATTTGTCAAATCAAATGACCCAAAAAGACTCAATAATCTGACAGTATTCGAGTTATTTTCCAATAAATTAATATTAAACTCTCCACATACGATTATTGACTTACTACTAGTACTAAGTTTCTTTAACACCTCTTCCATTACAGAATCAAACACAGATAGATTCTGGTAACTAGGAGGTCTGTATACGCATACTATAACATGCTTATCGAGCTCAACACAGGACAATTTAATGATGTGTTCAACAGACAGCCCGATGATGTCTTTTCGTTCTTTAGATTTAATAGAATTTTTAAGTAATATTAATGACCGCCATGTATCATACGTTTTCGGCTGAAATGGCTTACTACACTATAATTTCCATCATTAATTGACATTACTTGATAATCTTTCAACCAATGCTCTGTTAAACAAATGACATCAAACTTGGTGTTTTCCAAAAACAATTCTATTTCCAGTAATTTGGGAGCACAACCTTGGATATTTTGATTAAATAATTTTAAAATATGTTGCACACCCTTTAGTTTCTTAGTATTATAAATTATATTGCCAGAAGATACCTTTTTATTATTCTGCAATAATAATTGGTTATTTGAAAGAGGTAACTTCTGTTGTCTCACTGACTAGTTTAAATTATTATTTATTTAGGTTAACCAAACATTGTTTACACTATATACATTTCTGATTTAACGACTAGAGTAACATTTACAAGTGCAACAATAAATTACAGTTTAACACCACATGCACAGAAAACGGCTTCACATAACATATTTATAAATTATTGAAATGAGAACTTCTACATACAATGAATAAAGAAAAATTATCATAACATTCAATGCCGTACACAACATGTAAAAAAAAAATCATTGTCATGTGATAACTGATTAAATTATAATTGATTAAATTGATTACATTATGATTAATTATTAATTGGATTATGAATAAAGATATTGGCCATAAATTGATAAGAAAATAAAATTAAAAGAATAAATTAAAATGAATAAATTGAATACATTGAAAAAATTTAAAACAGGTATAAAACAAAAATATTAAAATTAAATCGCCATTGGATTGTTTACAAAATCACGTAGATATTTATTTATATTATCGTGGTGCACATCTACTAAGTCACTGCGGCCATTAAGGATTCTACACAATCTAGGTATTGGAGAATTTGCACCAAGTACAGACTTTCGAAGTGGCGGACACAGGGGTGTTCTCTTATTCCTAGGATATCTAGAAGGCGCGTGGAATCGAATAAGCTTCAATAAACCGGGGCAGTCGATCTTATTGCGCAACAGTTTGTAAAGAAACAAAGCATCGGTTATATCTGTACGCATAGACAACGATTGCATCCTTAAATGGCACAGACGGACCCTGTAGGAGGGCAGGCGCTTAGATTTCCCCTCACTAAAGGCTAAATGCCTCGCAAAACGTTTCTGTACCCTTTCTAGACGCAACATGTGAGTGGCATAGTGAGGTCTCCACACAACACTACAATACTCCATAACACTGCGTACGAAACTGTTATATAACATTATCTTGGTACTACTTTTACGAAAGCTTTTGGTGTTACGAAGCAGGAACCCTAACATTTTTGATGACTTTTTAATAATGTTTTCAATATGAGGCACGAAAGTGACCTTTTTGTCAAAGCGTACTCCTAGATCCCTTATTGTTTCGACTTCTTGGACTCGGTCCTGGTCTATGAAGTATTCTGTGTCGATACAGTTAATTTTCCGCGTATACTTAACATGGTAGCAATTCTTCGGATTTAGTTGCATTTTATTATTGTGGCACCACTTTATAATTTGGTTAAGATCGTACTGCAGAAGTTCGCAGTCTCTTTTTGACTCTATTACTCGCGCAAATTTTAAGTTATCAGCATACAAAAAAGGTTCGGAAAAACGAAAACACTCAGGAAGATCATTAATGAGCATAATAAATAGTATTGGAGCTAAGTGAGATCCTTGGGGGGCGCCCGATATTATTTTGTGTGCAGCCGATCGTAAACCGTTTACAACGACAAAGAATTCGCGTTCAGTAAGATAAGACTTGAACCAGCCTAATAGAGGCCCTGTTATACCATAGGCTGCTAGTTTATAAATCAGTATAGAATGGGGCATTTTATCAAATGCCTTACTGAAGTCGGTATATACTACGTCAAATTGTTTGCCTCCATCTACAGCCGGTATTAGGGACTCCGTGAATAACACTAAATTTGTGGCTGTAGACCTAGATGCCACAAAACCGTGTTGATTGTCATTAACATACAATCTCAAGTGTTGCTGAATGTGCGGACATATAATAGATTCAAAAATCTTTGCGCATGTGGATAAGATTGAAATTGGCCTGTAGTTGCTTACGGTATCTTTTTTATCTGATTTATGTACTGGGACTACCTTGGCTTTTTTCCATTCTGATGGAAAAGTTCCAGTAGCCAGTGATGCATTATATATTATTACTAAAGGAGGCAATAGAGCTGTGGCACAGTTAGAAATAAAAACAGGTGGGATGCCATCCGGGCCTGGTCCTTTGCTAATATTTACTGTTTTTAGTTTTTTTAGTAAACAGTCGCGGTTAATTACTGGAATACTTAATCCCTGACTATTATTGTGCAGTGCTTGGAGGTACTTTGTATTATCAGGAGATACCTCCACAACTACAACTGGAGAGTCTAGATTGCCCGTATAAGTTCCAGCAGGAGGGAAATACCCTATCTGACTGGTAGTGGCCTCCGAGGATGTCGGCATTGTAGGTGGATCCTCCTTCGTACAATATGACGATCCATAATCAATCACAATGTTGTTAGTATAACTATGCAACACTGATTTGTCACTAATACTAGAATTTGATATATTAGCTATAACCTCGTTAATATTATATGCTATCAACATAGCAATCAGATGTCTACATTCCCCAGACAGAGATAAAGTTCTCTGAGTTAACTTAAAACCACTAACAAACTTGTTAGTGTCAAAATACAATAATTTGTCACTATGACAACATGTCAGCTTGTGAATAGTATTATTCAACTTATAAATGTAATTCTTTTCTTTATCTGATAAAGTATCAGAGTAAGGAAAAGCACACAACATTAGCTTTCCTATTTTTAAATTTAATAAGGTGTTTACACCATCCACCATGTCCTTTCTGGTAATACCAGTGCTATTACCTATTAGCAAAACCATAGTAGAATATTTATCTAGGTTTGTGTTGGCAATTCTTTTAATCATTTGGTTATAACTTATTTTATGATAACTATGATTGGTAAAACTATAGCTAAGGTAATTGAGTAAAATTGTTCCAAAGCCAGAACCTAACTCGTCAGAAAAGAATATTGATTTCTTTATCTGTGAGGTGTCTGCTGAAAGAGCCAATACTGGAGGAGACAAGTCAGGCTGGGGCTGAAGAGGTGGTGATTGTTGGCACAGCTACATGAAAGATGAAGAGAAGATGAAGAGAAGAGTCAGAGACTTATACCTTTCAGCATTGTTCTTCACAAAATCCAGTAGCGGCACAGTATTCTTGGGCATAACTTTGGATGCTAAGCTTTAGTGGGGTCCACATATAGATAAATTGTCAACAAAGCTAAGTTCCGCAGCATACGCTGTTAGAAAAATTCGTAATTTAACTGATATAGAGACAGCCCGTTTAGTGTACTTTAGCTATTTTCATAGTGTAATGTCGTACGGTATTCTATTGTGGGGAAATGCCTCTGATATTCAGACTATCTTTGTTTTGCAGAAGCGAGCTGTTCGATCAATTTATAAATAAAATTAGGTCCGAGAAACTCGCTCAGAGATAAATTTAAAAAGATTATTGTTATGACTGTGCGCCTTCTCAATATATTTATGAAAATCTTTTATATGCCCATAAAAATATAAAATTGTTTAAAAAATATAGTGATATCCATGATATAAATACTAGGAACAAACACAAATTTGTTGTACCTTGTCTCGGGGGGAAAATCCTCATGGACATCCTCCGCCCTGGGGAAGGCAGAGGGGCATGCCGAACTCTTACCGGCTAAAAACCACCCCAGTGTTCCATCTCACACCTACGCCGGGGGTCGCGGGAACGTACGATCCTTCCGCAACCCCCGACTGGTGCCGGCCAGCCACCGCGGGCCGCCTCGATGGTGACGAGTCCAGCGGTAGGGCGTGTAAGCCTGTCCCGCCATTCCGCCACCAGGACCTCGCGAAGCTGAGACCGACGCAGCTTCATGTGTCGCTGCATCGGTCGCTCACCTCGCGCCCTCGCTTCCTCGCGCCACCGATACAATGACGCGAGTACTTTCGCCTCGAGGTCCCAGGGCGGGGATCCAGCCAGTACACAGGCCGCCTCGTAGGAGATCGTGCGATATCCCCTGATGACCCTGACGGCCATCGCTCTCTCCGGTTTCCGCAATATTGCGATACTGCCGGCCGTCAGGTCAGAGGCCCACACCGGGGCCCCATACAGGGCCATCCATCGCACGATCCCCACATAGAGTCGCCTACAGGCGGCGCTCGGGCCCCCCAGATTGGGAAGCAGCGTTGATAGCGCCCCAGCCGCGCCCAACAACTTGGGCGCCAGCCGCCGGAAGTGGGGTCCGAAGTCCCACCGGCTGTCGAGCACCAATCCCAGGTACTTCATGGTAGACTCGACAGCGATCCGAGCCCCCCCGACCACGATGTGTGAGCCGGGCGGCGGCGCCCACCGGGGGCCATGAAACACCATGGCCTCCGACTTGCTGTGGGCCACCTCCAGGCCTAGGCGACGTATGCGGCCCACCACCTGTGAGACCGCAGCCGTCGCCAGCAACGCTGCCTCCCTGTGCGAGCTCCCCCGGGCAGTGACCAGCGTGTCATCCGCATAACACGTCAGGTCTACCCCCGGTCTGAGCTCGCCCCTCAGCACCCAGTCGTACCCGACGTTCCACAGGAGCGGGCCTAGGACCGAGCCCTGCGGAACGCCGCACAACATGTGGCGCTGGTTTCTGACATCACGTCCCATGTAGGTGACACACCTCTCCGACAGATAAGCCCCAACGAAATTCGTTGTACCTACAACAAGGCTCAAGAAAATAGGTGGCTCGTTCAGATGCCAACGTATACGCTTTTATAATAAACACTTTGACATTAATGAATTTTATATATTTATATACTATGACATTTGCTTACTTTGTAAAGTATTTAAATTATTGTGAATGTGAAGACTATGCGCGTCATTTTATTTATATTATTTTCCTCTCTGTTCTTTTAGTTTTTGTCATGGTCTGTCAGTTTGAGTAATTAATGTGGCCTACCCAAATGCCCTTTCTTTGGTATTGTTCGTCGAATCGTTGAGCTAATTAAGTTTTGAGTTAAGCTGCACGATTTCTGACAAATGCGTGCACTGACTGGACAGGTTCTCTCAATCTGCGTGGTTCTTTCCTCAAAAGACCATCTCAGACATCGACCTACATGGTCTTCATATGATCTGACCAAGATTATGTCTGGATTTTAAAAGAGACTGTGACCTCTGAGTTTGTTTCGGCCTTTCTTCTCAGACTAGTCAGATAGGAAACGCCGACCTCATCTAGTTTTAAAATATGATTGACGTGTAAAAGTGTTTGTACAAACCTACTTACAAAAATAAAATCATTTATCATTTACACTAAAAAAAGTGATATTCACATTGTTAACACTAGAAATAAGGACAAACTATGTGGTTTTCAGCGACTTTCTAAGGGTCATAACTTATTTGTTGGTCTTGAAACCTTTTATCACAAGATATCCTGCTCTTTACTAGATTTGCTATTGCATTTGGCAAAAGTGAAATCCAAGCTTTGTTAAAAGGCAAACTATTCCATCAACGAATACTTAAACGATAACAATAGTTGGTCTAGAATTGGAATACAATATTTTTGGCATAAGAATCGTTCCACGACCTCGCAAAAATTTGTTGAAAAAACAAAAACAAATTCAATGTACAGTTTTGACTTCGCTACGATTTTTTTTATCAGCCTAGGGTAGTTTAGGTACAGTCCGGATGGTTGGTCATCTTCCAATCTAACTGGATGCAGTTGAATATTAGGCGGTCTATTCTGGTAAAATCTCACCGTGAAAACTTAGGTGATGTGAGCTGTCACTCCAGCTGATGCTAGGATTGTCAGTATTGACAGCCTACTTACCTATGTCTTCACGGTGAGACTTTTAAAGAATAAATCGGTATCAGAGAGTGTTCAAAATTGTGCTATATTACCCTACAGCCGATCGATTCTGCAAAAATCTCACCGTGAAAATTTAGGTGAAGTGTGCTGTCCAAGTGTCCAAAGTGTCAATCCCTAATATCCCTATCATCAGGTGGAATGACAGCTCACTTCACCTAAGTTTTCACGGTGAGATTTTTACAGAATAGCACCGCAGTATTATTTACATGGAGCGTTTGTCTATCAAACCTTCACAACCCATGTGCTGGGAACACGATACCCCTTGGTAAAACTAGTTGTCCGACTTTCGGGCTTCTGACTACCCGTAACGACTGTCAAAGATCTGCAAATGACAGCTGGGATCTGTTGACCCGTTGACAACTGGGATCTTGGTATGTAATGCGAGCCCGTCGACCACCCATCCACGGATCGTCCTCAGCATTGGATTGACCCGTGCGGCTCTTATTAGTTAGCCACAAACCATAGATACAATCATAGTAATTATGTATAATGTATTCGAGATACCTTCTTTTCTCATAATATTAGTTTTCTTATACGAATAACGATTTTGATATGATTTGTTTTGCCATAATACTCGTAATACTTTGCCATATTTTTTTTGGCATACAGTTTATGTTGGCATAATTATCTTGAAAGTTAATTTGTTTTGGCATAAATTTAATTCGCATAATGTTACCAGGCCTAATGACTATTAGCATAATAGTATTAAGGCATACAATTATTAGGTATGATGTTTCCTGATATTTACTACTGTTATTGAATCATATGGGCTAGGTTAGAACAGTGACCATTAACGGATCCCTTCTATTGCTGGTGTTGTGGGTTGTGGTTTGGGTTATAACAGTATGAAGTTTCCTGATATTTACTTATTCATTACAGAATTTTGTTTTATTTTAAAGGATTAAGTTACAACTTTGCAATAATATACTTATTGACACAATAGGTTTATGATACCGTCTACTTAGAACAATTAAAAAATTATTTGTTCTACCTACAATGAAAAAGAAAACTTATATTTCAGACAGAGTCCATTGATTGGTTAGTATAAAAACTAGTGATAGTACTTATAGCTACCCGGAAAAATAGTATTATTTGATTAGGTACCTACGCCCCACTGCCATTTAGGCATATCCAATGTCCCAATATGGGGCTATCCCACCTGTCCGCTATGGTTTTCAGGATGCTGTTTGAGCTGGCGCGTACCCAGTACACGATGGAGGCGCGCATTATTGCGTGAAAACCATCAATTGCCGTCTTCGCAAACATGCTGGAAGCACTACAGTAGCGCGGCTACCCCATCAACGCCCTGAACGCATTACTATATTGGACGCGCAGAGCGCTGTATGCCCTCCGCATATAATTGACCCACAGACTGCACGTGTAAAACGACTGAAAATACGCTCTAAACAGCGTAGCCTTTACGTCAGTCAAGCATGTCGCATATCTGCGAGCCAACATATTGCAGCAGACAGCCAATGCTCTGCGCTCACGCTCAATTTCCAGATTGTCTTTCAGGTCTTCAGAAACCCAGTGGCCCAGATACTTGAAAGATGTGAATTGTTTTAGGGGACTTCCGCAAAGTTTCAACTGTGGTACAATTGGGTAGTTTTTAGTGCCTGCCTTAAAGACTAGTACCTCACTTTTCTTCACATTGTATCTGAGCCCATGGGACTGCGCATACCTTTCACATATCTCAAGCAGACATCATTGCGTTAAAGTGCCTTCAAATTTCATTAGAGCAATATTGTATAAAAATGTGTATTTTAGGAGCTAATTATTATGCTTATAAAAAATATGTTTTAATATCATTATGCGTAAATAAAGTTATGCTTTAGAATGTTATGCTTAATCATCATTATGATTAAAGAAATTATGCTTAAAACATTATGTGTAAGCTGTTATGCGTGAATAATGTTATGCGAAAATATAATTAGGAGATACAAAAGTATGCCAAGTCATATTATGTCTTAAAATTGTATGCAAATGGATAGGGAACTAATGTACTCTTCCTCTTGTTAGTTTGTCCATGGCAAACATAACACGACAAAATACACATAGTTTCGGAAATTGGTTTGGCCCAAAATTCAACAACAAAGATAATTATTATGTAAGTACCTAATGTGTTCATAAATTAAAGGAACTGATATAGTAACAAAATATTCACATAAAAGCTTAAAATAATTATATGTATATACAAGTATTTAAAAATAATAAAAGAGCATCAAAAAATTCGTCCGCATCGCTGTCAATAGGAAACCAATAACAAAACTATAATGTTAAGAAAAGTAAAATTAAAATCAACATAAAAATAAATAGCCGATCTAAATTTCTAACGAAAGGAATAAGAATATCCAGTAAAATGGAGAGATTACTAAATTTTATAAATAAAGCTACGTGTGACAAATCGTTATTAGAATATCGTGAACGATATCTTAGAATTTACAAAAAAGGTGATTAGGAACGCTAAAAAAAAGGAAGTAACCAATCAAATAAATAAAACAGCTAACTCTAGAAACAAAAAAAAAAGAAATTTGGAAAATAGTCAATAAAACTCGGAAATAAATTGACAATAATTTCGAAAATCATAATATAATACTTAAACATAATAATAAAATAATTTGTAACCCTATAGACATTGCTAACATTTTTGCGGAAAAGTTTGACAACAGTAAAGGTGTAAACACTGGTAATCCAGAACTGGCTAACAAGCATTGAATTGAAAATACTGACTTCATAAGTCTATGGCTTTTAATCCCGTCATGCCGATAGAGATTTACAAAATGGTAAAGGGTATGGATAGTAAAGAGTTATTTGGACACGATGAAATGTCGTCGAGTGTAATCAAATATAATATAGATATACTGGCATACCCAATATCTGAAATAATAAATAACTGCGTCAATGAAGGCGTCTTTCCTGACCAATTAAAGTTAGCCAGAGTTCTACCACTATTTAAGAAAGGTGTTATAACAGATCCAGGCAATTTTACTGGCCACATACAGGCCCATTTCACTGTTACCGGTTCAATCCAAACTTTTTGAAAAAGTGATCAAATCTAGGCTTGTAAGACACTTGAGTAGTCTAAAAATAATAAACCGTAATCAGTTTGGATACCAAAAAAGTAAAGGGACACTAGATGCAACAGACTCGTTAGTTAATAACGTGGTAAATAAGCTGAACAATAAACATAAAGTTTCTGGCTTATTCCTAGACTTAAGTTCCGCATTTGATACTGTAGAACATTGCATTCTAATGGATAAGTTGGAGCATTACGGTATAAGAGAAAATGTTTTAAAACTTTTTAGTTCTTATTTGACCAATAGGAAACAGTACGTCGTTAAACCACTTCACGAAGGTGTGAAAGAAATTCATAAATCGAAATTATTTACTGTAACTAGAGGTGTTCCGCAGGGTTCCGCATGTTGGGCACCATTTTCTTAACGACCTAACTGAATACACTAAAAATAATTTACCAGAAGCTGACTTAATAATATATGCTGACGATACGAGTGCTGTTATAGCTGCTGACAATATGGAGACCGTAAACTGTAAATTAAATGTATTAATAGCTGCTTGTGAAAGCTGGTTTTCTATGAATAATCTTAAATTAAATGTAACTAAGACAAAATGTATGATATTTAGATCTACAGTTAGGAACAAAGCTTTAGTAAACGTAGAATCCTTAGGCAGTAAAATTGATTTAGGTAGTAAAGTTTAAAATGTTTGGGGGTACAAATTGATTCTTTACTTAATTGGAAGCCAGAACTAGTTTTTATTGCGAATACAATAAGTAGTGCGTGTTATGCTATCAGATCTCTGAGGGATATTTTGTCTATTTCTCAACTTCATAGCGTCTATTTTGCTCTAGTTGAATCTAAACTTATATATAGCATTACATTTTGGGGAAACAGCTATAAATATAATATTAAGGTAGCCTTTACTATACAAAAGCGAGCATTACGAACCATGCATCGTTTAAACCAGACTGAATCAGGTAATAAATATTAAATAGAATTTTAACGGTACCATGTTTTTATATTTTAGACCGCCTTACTCACTTAAATAAAAACTTAAACGAGTTTGAAACAGACGATGAAAGAAAAAATAGAGTAGATGCAGAAAAGATCTTCCTACTATTCTGCAGGCAAAGCCTTATGTTGTCAAGCACTCTTCACGCGTGCAGTCTGTCAATCTGTTTAACAAATTACCAGCAGAGTTAAAGAATATTCAGAATGTGAACATGTATTAAAATAAACTCATGGCTTTGTTAATCAATAAAAAAGCCAAAAGCTCAAAAGCCTATTACAGCTTTGACGAATTTTGTAAAGACAAAAATCTTAAAACTAGTATTAAATTAAACTTAAATTAAATTATGTGTACTCATTGCTCTTTGACTTTGTTATAAATGTTGTTTTTTTTATACTATCTTAATATTACTACATTCAATGTATTTTGTACCATTTTGCTAGGGTAGGTATTTGGTAAATGGAACGGCCTGTTTACAAGCGCCTCAACAGAAAGCTGCAAGTGTTTAAGATCAGACCAGATTAGGCCAGTCAGTACCTTGATACAAATTGCCAGTCGGAAGAAGGTACCTACGCTTAAAACAACATTTATTACCTTTTCAATCTCAAATCTTAATGATGCTTCTTGTATTAAGAAGTTACGTAAAGTAGGGCTCGGAGTCACAATGCGTGGACCGTGCTCGACGTCAGTACAGTAAGTACGTCGCCGCGCCCACCACGCCGAGGCATGGGCGCGGGCGCAGAGCATAGTAATGTTGCCTACACAAGCAATGCATAGCCGCAGACCATTATGTGAAACTGCTTTGTATTTTGAATTCCAAGCCCCCTAAACCGTCGTGAACTCTGTACCCGCCACAGGCTTAAATATTTCGATTCTGAGTTGAAATGGTACTTTTGGGTCCCCGGGTTTTGGAAAGGTGGGTTTACAGGGATTGGGAGCGACCGGACCGATGTGTGACTGACACCCACCTACCAGATGATGACGCCATGTGTTCGTTCTGGCAAAACATCTGATCGGTGCCTCTCAGTCACACCGAAGATATTATTATATTTTAATACCAGAAATGGGGCCACTTATCATCAGCCCCCAAGATATTAATAATAATAATAATAAATAATTTATCATGCAGTCCGTCCGTTGCCTAACTGGAAATCTCCAGGGCCGGACGGGCTGCACAACTTTTGGATAAAGTGGTTCCAAAGATCGCACGCCCCCTTGGCATCCCAGTTCCAGTCAGCCTTAGAGTCGGGGTCGCTGCCCCAGTTCCTAACGACAGGAATAACCCACCTGCTCCATAAATCAGGTAGTACCGCGGATCCCAGAAATTATAGACCGATCACTTGTCTACCGACGGTCTATAAAGTTCTTACATCCACTTTGAGAGCTAAAATTAATAAACATATAGACACCAACTCCATCATGTCTGTCTCTCAAAATGGATGTAAGAACGGCTCCCTCGGTACTAAGGAGCTACTTCTCATTGATATGGCCATTAACCAACAGGTTCGTCGTTCCCGAAAGGATCTGTCGACATGTTGGATAGATTATAAGAAGGCCTATGACTCGGTGCCACATACATGGCTCATGAGGGTGCTGGGGTTGTATAAAGTAGATACAATTCTGCGCACCTTCCTGATGACGTGTATGGGGCAATGGAGGACGGTTCTTCGCTATCCAGTATATCGAATTATCCACATGAATAGCGAGCCGATAAGGATCGAGCGAGACATATTCCAGGGCGACAGTTTGAGTCCGCTTTGGTTCTGCTTAGCCTTGAATCCTCTAAGCACGCTGTTGGCAGATTCAGGTCTAGGCTATCGGCTGAGGAGAGGTGGTCAGATTATATCTCACCTCCTCTACATGGATGACCTAAAACTCTTTGCCCCCAACAATTTGCAACTGATGGAGCTACTGAAAATTACTGAAACTTTCAGTAGCGCCATCAGGATGGAATTTGGTGTGGACAAATGTGCGGTCATGCATGTAAAGCGAGGGGAGATCGTGGAATCCGTGGGAACCCAACTCTCGGATTCCACAAATCTTAGAGCCCTCTCCGCATCCGAAACCTATAAGTATTTGGGTATGTCGGAAGCGCTGGGCATCAATGTTACTAACATGAAGCAATCGTTGAAGGAGCGTTTCTTTAGCCGCCTGAAAAAAGTAATTAATAGTCTTTTATCAGGCGGAAACAAGGTGCGCGCCTTCAACGGTTGGGTCATGCCGGTTTTGATGTACTCTTTCGGCATACTCAAATGGACTCCGTCCGTACGCTGCTAACTGCAAATCGAATGCATCACCCACGGTCATCGGTAATGAGGCTGTATTTCCCCCGAAAGTGTGGAGGTCGAGGCTTTTTAAACGCCAAGGCCTCCTTTACGGAGACGCGGGGCGTCGCGCGTCACGTGCGGCGTGACGTTTCGCGGCGCGTCGTACGATTTTCTGTTTACAGAGCGGCGGCGCGTCAAGCGGCACTTATCAGGTTTTTTGTAATGCGCCATTTTGTGGTAGTGGCCATCTTGGATTTTAAAATTTGTCATAGTGTATAGTATTCTTAGTAGAATACTATACACTAAAAAGCAGAGCCTTCTTAGCTATGTTTGATGAAAATCGGTCCAAGATGGCCGCCGCCACAAAATGGCGGATTACATATTTTTTCACAACTCCCTCAATCATATTGAGGGAGTTGTGAAAAAATATGTAATCCGCCATCTTGAACCGATTTTCATCCATACTAAGAATACTATACACTATGACAAATTTAAAATCCAAGATGGCCACTACCACAAAATGGCGCATTACAAAAAACCTGATTAAATACCAAATTACCTGAATCTTAAAACGCAAGAAAATAAAAGAAATGAAATAACAAGGAGTCCCTACAAAAAGCACGAAATAAAAAATTTGATTAAAAATTTAAAAAACACCCGACAACGTGAAACCCTATAAAAAGAAAAAAATAACCTTGAAATTATGAACCTACGTAAGTACGTATGAAATTTTTTGATTAAATATTGTCCCGTCGGGGAACCGCTACTATCTTAAACTTTAACTTCTACATAATTTCAAGGTTATTTTTTTCTTTTTATAGGGTTTCACGTTGTCGGGGTTTTTTTCTTTTTTGGGTGCGGAATCATCAATTATGACCTCTCCCGCTCTGGGCATAGCGGAAGGGCGTGTCAGACTTTTACTGACTAAAACCCACCCGTGTTCCTTCAGTGGCCTTTGCCAGGGGCCACGTTATCTCTTTCGAACAACCCGCAGCCCTGGCAGGCATCGGCCCTAGCGGACCCCGTCAGTTTGTGCTGACATCTCTTTGAGGCGCGCGTGGAACACAACGCGCCGTCAACCCGGGCCTGGTCCTTAGCGGATGACGAGCTGCCTATTGCTCGCCACCTGCACGCCCGCGCCTACGGTGGCCAGGAGTCGGCTGTTGACTCCCGTTCAGGGCGTCTCCTGCAGCGGCTAGGGGCGTGAGGGCTCAGATATTGCTTCTCCCTTACGCGCTCCGCCTCCTCCTTCGGGGGCATTACTGCTTCGCAGAAGGAGGTGACGGCCTGCCATGCACTCTCGCTCCGTACCATGGCCTGGACCAGGGCCGGACGCAAGAGATCGCCGCTGCCGATTGCCGCCACGAGGACACGGCGGTGCCCTGCCCAAGCCGGGCAGACCTCCACCGTATGCTCCACCGTGTCCTCCGGCCAATCCACACAGTGGTGACACCTTGGCGTTTCCTCCCGCTTTATCCTGCTCAGGAACCTCCCGAAACAACCGTGTCCGGTGAGGACCTGTGTCAGGCGGAAGGTGAGGGCGCCGTGGCGCCTCTCTAGCCACTCCTCAAAGAGGGGACTTATCGCCGCAATTGTGACGTGCCCAGCACTGGGTTGCGACAATCGCACTCTCCATGCCGCTATGAGATCCCGCCGGAGCTCTGTCCGCTGTACCGTGATTTCTCGCGGCAGCGGAGTTACGCCCCGGCGTTTTGCCTCCTCTCGCCACTCCCATATGTGGACGAGGACTTTGGCCTCCAGATCCCATGGCGGCAATCCGGCAAGGAGGCTCGCCGCTTCAGCCGAGACCGTGCGGTATCCTCGAATTAGCCGGACGGGCATGATCCTTTGGGACGCGTTCAACCGGCGGGCTGGTCGCCGCCTCAGGGAACGCGCCCATACCGGTGCCCCGTAAAGGGCCTTGAACCGCACGACTCCCGCATAGAGCCTCCGGCAGGAGGCGTTTGGTCCCTCTGGATTGGGCAGGAGCCGCCTCAAGGCAGCCCCGGCCCGCTCCAGTCTGGGAGCCAAACGTCGGAAGTGCTCCACGAAGTTCCACCGGCAGTCGAGGACGAGTCCCAGGTACTTCATCGTAAGCTCGACGCCCATGTGAACCCCTCCCGCCGTTATTTGTGAACCCGACGGTGGCGCGTCCCGAGGACCATGAAAACACATGGCCTCAGACTTGTCCAGTGCCACCTCGAGTCCCGATTGCCGGATCCTCTCGACGATTGTCGCCACCCCGCGTGTCGCTGCTTCGGCCGCCGCCTGGTGCGACCTCCCTTGCACCAGGACCAGCGTGTCGTTAGCGTAGCAAACCACGCTGACGCCACTAGGGAGGTCGGCGCGCAGCACCCAGTCGTACCCGATATCCCACAGATGCGGCCCCAGGACCGATCCCTGTGGGACACCGTACGATATCTCTCGCTGGTTCCACTCTCCTCGGTCACCGGGGTAGATGACGGCCCTGTCCGTCAGATAGGCCTCGACAATGCTACAGAGGTAGGTCGGCATCCGGTGATACCCGAGTGCCTCCCTGATGCAACTGCAGGGTAGGTATTGAAGGCATTGGCGATGTCTAGAGACACCGCCAAGACAACCCCACCCCGGGCCACAGCATCCCCCGTCGTGAGGGCTCGCACGCGCATGATGGCGTCCACCGTAGAGCGCCCCCTGCGGAAACCAAACTGGCTTTCCGCTAAATCCGGCCCCACCCGCACCAGCTGCCCGACAAGGCGGTCTGCAATAACTCTTTCAAAGAGCTTGCCCACCTCGTCAATCAACATTTCTTTACATATATGATAAGATTTTGCATATATGAAAATGTCTTTATTTATTTTGTTGTACAAATGAGCTGATCGGTTACTAAATTGCATAGATCTGAATTTGGTCTTGGTTAAAGGTATTTGAACTATGTTGTGTTTCCTTCTCCTAGAGTGTATATCCGAATTATAAGGTAAGGACTTGTGCTTTTTTTAAAATTACTTGGGTTATGTATAGTTTCCTAACTGACAGTACATCACTAAGTTTGTAGAGGTTTTCTGTAGAAAATCTCCTTTATTTGAAATGCATTATTGTCATATTAAATAAATATTATTATTGTTGCGCGCCACAATTAATGCCTGGTACATGGTGACATTAGTTACCACTAGCGCCATCTAGTATCGAGTAGCAGAACTAATAGATCCTAGAAATTTCGATGCTAGAACTTTCTAGAAATATCGACATCTGGTCAGTCAGGGCCGGTATGTACTCGTACATTCTAGATGTTTTTACAATAGAAGGTTCTAGAACTATCTGCGGCGCTATATAAGGCCGGGATTAGCCACGACCGAGTCAGATGTAGTTTGGCGATACAAGCGCATCGAAAGCGATCTTCAAGTGCGACTTAAGTGCAATTGTGTTTTATAATTAGTGTGTTTGAGTTGTTATTAATTAGTGTTGTTCAATCAAAGTGTAATTTTTAGTAATTTATTACCGGCCGGCAGTTTTTACTGTCACGAACCCAAAGCTCGTAACAATTGGTGCCAGAAGTGGGATTAAAATCATGCCGATTTTACCTAAAGACGACACGGAGGGTATCCGAACCCGGAGTCAACGCCAACAGGAGACGGACCAGAGACGTTTTGGTGGAGCTATGCCGCAGAGGGCCAGCTACCAACCACGGAGGCCGACCCGTCCGCAGCAGCTCCAGCATCAGCAGCACCAGACTTTGCTGCCCTGATGATGATGCTGCAGGAGCAGTCCCACCGACAGGAGGAACAGGCTCGTCGACAGGAGGAACAGGCTCGTCGGTTGGAAGAACAGCTCCAACGTGATAAGGAGGAGCAAGCGCGCCGCCAGAAAGAGCAGATGCTCCTTATGAAGGACCTTCACGCTACCTTCGGGAAAAACATGAAGGAGGTGAAGGATAAGGTTGCTCAATATGACAACCGCCTGTCGGAAGCTGAAATCCGAATCGACCAAGTGAATAATCGGGTTGACAACGTGATGGCTGTCGTGAAGAAAACCGTGATGGCTGACTTAAAAAAAACGCTGGATTACCTTAAACTTGGGGATGGAATCGCAGCTCCCGTAGCTACAACACCTTTGCTACGTGGATTCAAAGTGCCACCGTTCAACGGAACTTCTTCCTGGTCGGCCTACAAAATTCAGTTTGAGGCTGTCGTGAAGGCGAACGGTTGGATCAAAAGTCAGGCCATGAATGCCCTCACCCTAGGCCTGCGCGACCAGGCCTTAACTGTACTGGAAGCTCTCGGTAAGGAAGTGACTTACGAGCAGCTCCTTGACGGCATCCGCAACCTTGAAGTTCGAGCTGCTGTGAGGCTTGGGCACCACGGGACGCTTAAGGACGCCTTGGCCCATGCACTGGAGGTGGAAGCCGTGCGGCAGGATCATCGTTCCCATCGCGTCAGGGAGGTTGCAGCGGCTATAGTTCACGACCGCAATAAAGGATACAGCCCTAGGTGCTACGGCTGTGGGGAAAGGGGCCACCTTCGATCCACTTGCCCTAAGCGAACTGCAGAAAGAGAAGACGGCCGATCTTCAGAGGGCAGTGCAGCTAACAGCACCGCCCAGCACCAGCAGCAGGGAAACAAGTAACAGCCAGGACTGCGGAGCGGGTGCTGGCTGATGTTCAAAGAGCCCCAAGGGTTTCGATAATCCAAACCCAAGACGGGAACATCCTAATCATCAAGGGCGCGGTCAACGGAACGCCGTGTAAGCTGACCATAGACACTGGAGCCTCTCGCACGGTTGTCAGTTCCCAACGCAGAAGACAGTCCCTTGGGGACTCCGCATACAACCGAGAACGCATTAATTTGGTAACAGCCACCGGTCAGCGCATACCCGTCCATGGAGAGAAGAAGATGGGATTGAACTACGCAACAGAATCTACCTGCATAATGTCACCGTGGCTGATATAATGGACGATTGCATCCTGGGCCTTGGCTTTATGAGGAAGAATTGTTGCAAAATTGACGTCAAGCCAGGTGTTTTGAAATGTGGGCAAGAGGAACTTTTCGTGGAAGGGGCGTTACCAGGGAACGTGTACAGCCTTAAGAAGATTGTTCTTCCGCCGAGATCGGAAACGATTGTGACGGTTAGTCTTCCTCGGAATCCTGGGCAAACTCATCATTGTGTACTCGTGGAAAGGGTAGACATTGACCTTCCATGGAAAGTGGCACGAACTTTACTTTACTCAGGGGTACGTGTGCTGAACCTTTGTGATCAGGAACACATCATAGACAAAGGCACACTAGTTGGTACTTGCGAGGAAGTGGATTGATTGCGTCTGGGACCCTCAGCAAGGATGCACAAACGAGAGTGATCACACTTTTAGAAGACTGCCGCAGTGCTCTATCCCAAAATGAAATGGTCAAGGCGAAGAAAATGTTCTTCAAGTAGCCGATGTTTTCTCGTCAAACGATGCTGACATCGGGAGGACTGGCTTAGTTCAACACAAAATAAACACAGGAAAAGAATTGCCTATCCATCAGCGGCAAGGAAGATTGCCGGTAGTACGTGATAAGGAAGTGGAAACCATGATTGAGGGAATGGTGAAGGATGGTGTTATTGGACCTTCATCTAGTCCATGGTGTTCACCTGTAGTGCTGGTAAGAAAGAAGGATGGCAGCATGCTGTTTTGTGTTGACTATCGTCGTCTGAACGACGTTACGAAGAAGGACAGCTATCCTTTGCCAAGAATGGATGACACGCTGGACATGCTTACTGGAGTAAAGTTGTTTAGCACGCTGGACTTGAAAAGTGGCTACTGGCAAGTTGAAATTGATCCTATGGACAAGGAGAAAACTGCATTCTCGACAGGAAAGGGTCTGTGGCAAATTAAAGTTATGCCGTTTGGATTGTGCAATGCTCCGGCAACGTTTAAAAGGTTGATGGAACTTGTACTTACCGGGCTAATTAGGGATGCCTGCCTGGTCTACTTAGATGATATCATCATCTTAGGCCATACGTTTGAAAAACATCTTCAAAACCTGGAACGCGTGCTCATGAAGATCCACAGTGCAAACTTCAAGTTAAGTCCGAAGAAGTGTTCACTATTCAAACGTCAAGTTAGCTCTTTGGGATATGTAGTGTCTGAAGACGGTATCCGCACCGATCCAGAGAAAATCGCCGCTGTCAAGGATTGGCCAATTCCAAAAGACAAGACGCAGGTCAGAGCATTTCTGGGTTTGTGCTCCTGTTATCGGCGATTTGTCAAGAACTTTGCAGATATAGCCAAACCCCTGCATAAGGTAACCGAGGAGAAGCGACATTTCTGCTGGGATCGAAGTTGCAACATCGCATTCCTGGAGCTAAAGGCCCGTCTTTGCAAATACCTATTTTGGGGTACCCTGATGTGGGCAAGGAATTTATAGTTGACACAGACGCAAGCGACATAGGACTTGGCGGTGTGTTGTCTCAGCGGAACGGCGATCATGAGTTTGTTATAGCGTACTTCCGCAAGTCATTGTCGAAACCCGAAAGGAACTATTTGTTACGAGACGGGAACTACTTGCTGTGGTAAAGTCATTGCAGCCCTTTAGCAAATATCTTCTGGGGCGGAAATTCCACTTACGAACTGACCATGCTGCACTGAAATGGCTATTGCAGTTCAAAAATCCAGAAGGACAAGTTGCGAGATGGATTGAACTACTGCAGGAATACGACTTCGTGGTCGAACATCGCAGCGGAAAATCTCATGGCAACGCAGATGCATTGTCAAGAAGACCTTGTCCTGAAGACTGCAAGCATTATACTAGGCAAGAAAGTAAAGAAGTCGTACCTGTGAGAATGCTCAAGACAGACCTCAGCAACGAGTGGAAGGAAAGCCTACAACGTGCACAGCAGGAAGATTCGGACATCAAGCCGATTCTGGAGGGGATGAAGGCCAGAGCTCCTAAGCCCAGGTGGAGAGACGTCTTAGCGATGAGTTCGATCACAAAAAGCTATTGGGCCGAATGGGACAGCTTGGTGATTCAGGATGGAGTCCTGTGCCGTAAATGGGAAAATGCTCGGGGAGACAGCTGTCATTTTCAAATGGGTGTCCTTAAAGCTCAAGTACCGGATGTTCTACAGCTGTACCATAATGGTAGTTCAGGAGGTCATCTGGGAGTAAAACGGACTCTACTGAAGATACGAGAACGGTTTTACTGGGTCCACTGTCGGGACGATTTCGAAGACTGGTGTCGCAAGTGTACAAGTTGTGCAGCTGTAAAGGGACCTCAGACTCGTAGTAGAGGTGCACTGAGCAATTGTTCAATGTTGGTGGACCATGGGAGAGGATAGCCCTTGACGTTGCGGGGTCATTTTCGGAAAGTGAAAGTGGTAACAAGTATTTCATGGTTGTGATGGATTACTTCACTAAGTGGCCGGAAGTCTTCGCCATTCCAAATCAAGAAGCTTCGACAGTTGCAGATAAATTAGTTTATGAAATCTTCTGTCGTTTTGGAGTACCTTTAGAGATTCACAGTGATCAAGGAAGGAATCTTGAGTCCCAAATATTCCAGGAAACTTGTCGAGTTATGGGTACTCATAAAACAAGAACAACTTCTTACCACCCACAATCGGATGGAATGGTGCAACGATTTAATCAGACATTGGAGAGGTACCTAGCAAAAGTTGTGGAAAATTGGCAACGAGATTGCGACAAGCACATACAACCGTTTTTGTTGTCATATCGAAGCGCTGTTCACGAAACATCGGTGACAACAGCTTTCGCAAACTTTGGAAGAGAATTACGGCTGCCTGCAGACCTTATCACCGGAATACCACCTGATGCCCCACGCAGTATAACCGAGTACTTGCGGAACAAAATGAATGAAATTTATGAGCACGTCAGACAATCGGGCCAGCAAATGTCTGAAAAGATGAAAACCCGTTATGACCGCAAAATGAACAATAAAGGATTCGAAGAAGGTTCACTAGTGTGGTTGCACAATCCAGTCCGCAGCAAAGGGAAATCTCCTAAGCATCAAGCTAAATGGGATAGACTGTACTGCATTGTGACAAAGATCAATGACGTTATCTACCGGATACAGAAAGGTGCAAGAGGTACTCCTAAGATCGTCCATGTGGCTCGACTGGCGCGTTATTATGGAGCCGATAATGCTCGGGACGAGCATGTCTTAGGAGGGGGCAGTGTTGCACGCCACAATTAATGCCTGGTACATGGTGACATTAGTTACCACTAGCGCCATCTAGTATCGAGTAGAACTAATAGATCCTTCTAGAAATTTCGATGCTAGAACTTTACCTTTACAAGCGAATACATCGAAAGCGATCTTCAAGCGCGACTTAAGTGCAATTGTGTTTTATAATGGTTTTTGGTGTTTGAGTTGTTATTAGTGTTGTTCAATTAAAGTGTAATTTTTGTTAATTTATAACATAATAATAATAATAAATCATTTTATTACGGACAACTATGAGATCCATAAATTGTTAGTAGACAGTTTTGAAACTTAAAATACTATTGTTAGTAATTTAAAATTAAAGACGAATGAAAGCGAAGACCAGAAACTAAGGAACAAGTCTTCGCACAAATTGCCTTATTATGGCGGAGGAAGCACCAGTCGCCACAGCCCTCAGGATGCTATTGCGACTGCTCTTATTCTGCTCAGGAGTGTGGCCGTTTTTTGCGGATGATGGCATGTAACCCATCGGTATGGGTTACCGCGAACATTTCTGAGGCACTGCAAAAACGAGGCAGTCGCAACAGCATCCTAAAAACATTATTATACTGGACGCGCAGAACATCCAGCGACCTTTTCGAGTAGTTGACCCAAAGACTACCGGTGTAAAAACTCTGACAAAAGGCTTTAAAAAGGGTAATCTTTACTTGGTCTGTACACCGAGCAAATCTTCGTGCCAACATATTACCCCTGACCGCTAGAGCTCTGCGCTCCCTCTCAATGTCACCATGGTCACTGAGGTCGTCGGTAAGAAAATGCCCAAGATATTTAAACTTTGTGACTCTACGCATTGGTGTACCGTTTATGACAAGCTCGAGGGCATCTTCCCGGCGCTTACCAGCGACCCCAAAGACCATGTATTCACATTTTTTGGCATTATAGACCAGTCTATGCGCAGCAGTGTAGGTCTCACATAGAGCAGCTCCATGATCGCCCCCGGCGACGGGCCCAGCAGCAACATGTCTTCCGCATAACTGATGTTGTTACAATTAACACCATTTACCCTGCATCTGACACGTATGCTGCTGAGCTCGTCAATGAGATCATTTACATATTATAATAATAATAATAATGACCCTGCTCCCGACACCGGTGGATCACTATTTTTTTATATTTTTAAATGTTTTTTTAAAATTTTTTATTTAATCATACTAATATTTAAAAATGTATTAAAATAAGACTACTAAATAAATAAACGACATAATAATAATAATAACCAACTCCGGAGTCGTCGCTCAGCCCCGCCCTGCCGCCGCCGGAATCCAGCCCCATCGAGAGTGCTGTGACACCGGCCGTAGCAGTTGCGTCGAGGTCGAGCGACGAATATTTTTCCCCGCCGACGTCGCCAACACCTGTACGTCGGCAGGGGAGAGGCCGGCCACCGAGGAGCTTGGGACTTAGGGGCCATCCGGCCCCGAGCCGGGTCCCCGCTGCCGGTGGTTGTGTGCAGCGCATGAGATGGACTCAGTCTATGAACGAGAACGTCATGCGCGCATACTACGGGTCTACAGAGGGGGGAACTAACCTCACTGCGTACCGTGATAGGTTGCTGTCTCTGTTCCAGGAACTGGAACCAACCGTCAACGTCTCGGCCCAACGACTGTCGGATCAGGTGCGGGTCATCCAACGCAATCACAGGTTGGACGACATAGCACTTGATAGGCTGCGCTCAGAGGTACTGAACAACCAAATCGTCTCGACTCTGGCACAAACCGCGGCACAAGCGTCAACTATTGATGCCATCCCGCCGCGGTCCAATCGTGTTGAAGAAGATGATGATAGGGTTGACACAGTAAGTAGCCAGTACAACGTCCGACTGAGGAGCGCACTGGAAGATGCGTTTCGCGAGTATAGGTCCACTCCAACCGAACTTAGACCCCGAATACCACGGCTACCTATGCACAAAAAAAATAGGGCGCTAGTGTGTGCCTTGGACTCGCAGCTCAAGAATTTCTTCGAGAGCAGCGAGGATCTCGTTGATACACACTCGATCTTA
The DNA here is from genome assembly GCA_947507525.1 of Apamea epomidion. Lineage (NCBI taxonomy): Eukaryota > Metazoa > Arthropoda > Insecta > Lepidoptera > Noctuidae > Apamea > Apamea epomidion. Next base: position 21,972,728 of record OX382230.1, on the reverse strand, counting down.
TATTGCGCGGCTGTGGCGGCATGTCGTTTAGCTAACGTCAAGTTTCCAAATTATGACGCAGCTACTCGACCAAAACCAGCCGTACCAGCCTGGCGATACAGGATCGAGCGTCGTATCGATGGGGCCAGGGTACTCATCGGTAAACTATACTGCTTCAGGGAGGGCAACACACGACCACGAGTGATGCGCTTTGTAAGACAGGCATTTTCGGGGACTGGAATCAGCCCTCGGGAATACATGTCCAATGTCACAGAGCGCATCGACTTCCTGAAGCAGAAAGTTTGTGCATGGGCGAGTCGTATTCGGCGGTATAAGCGGCGGGTTGATCGGTACACGCAGAATCGCATGTTCCAGAGCGATGAGAGGTGGGTATATAGAACTTGGGAGCGACCTGAACAAAACGTGACGGACGTGTGCCGCCCGGATGATGCCACCACTAGTGCATTCTGGCGCAGCATCTGGTCGGTGCCCGTCTGTCACGCTGAGGGTGGCTGGATGCGCGATATCGAGCGAGTGTGTGGAACTATACCAGAAATGGAACCAGTCATAATTACGCCATTAGACGTAGCCAAAGCAGTCCGTCCGTTACCGAATTGGAAATCACCGGGACCGGACGGACTGCATAACTTTTGGTTAAAATGGCTAATTAGTTCACACACTTGCCTGGCATCTCAGTTCCAGTCATCCTTAGAGTGTGGGTCACTACCACAGTTTCTAACAACAGGCGTTACCCACCTGCTCCATAAGTCAGGTAGTCCCGCGGAACCCAAGAATTATAGACCGATCACGTGTTTGTCGACGGTTTATAAACTTCTTACATCCATTTTGAGAGCGAAAATTAACACACACATTGACAGTTACTCGATTATGTCTGCCTCTCAAAATGGATGTAGGAATGGGTCCCGCGGTACTAAGGAGCTACTCCTCATAGACATGGCCATTAGCCAACAGGTTCGCCGATCCCGCAAGGATATGTCGACATGCTGGATAGATTATAAGAAGGCCTACGACTCGGTGCCACATACATGGCTCATGAGGGTGCTGGAGTTGTACAAGATAGATGCAACTCTACGCACCTTCCTTGAGTCGTGTATAAGACAGTGGAAGACGGTCCTTCGCTATCCAGGGTGTCGACAGATCCAGGGGAATGATGAGCCTGTATGGATTAAGCGGGGAATATTTCCACTTTGGTTCTGCTTAGCCCTGAATCCTCTAAGCACACTGCTGGAGGACTCAGGTCTAGGCTACCGGTTGAAGAGAGGTGGTCAGGTCATATCTCACCTCCTCTATATGGATGATTTGAAACTCTTTGCCCCTAACAAATTACATCTGATGGAGCTACTGAAGGTAACTGAAACTTTCAGTAGTGCCATCTGGATGGAATTTGGTGTGGACAAATGTGCAGTCATGCATGTAAAGGGGGGGGAGATTATGGAATCCGAGGGAATTCCACTTTCGGATTCCATACACCTTAGATCCCTCTCCTCATTCGAAAGCTATAAGTATTTGGGTATGTCGGAAGCGTTAGGCATCAACGATGCTGACATGAAGCAATCGTTGCAGGAGCGCTTCTTTTGTCGCCTGAAGAAGGTATTAATTAGTCTTCTTTCAGGCGGAAATAAGGTGCGCGCCTTCAATGGCTGGGTCATGCCGGTTTTGATGTACTCTTTCGGCATACTCAAATGGACTCAGACTGAACTCGATGCCCTAGATAGAAGAGTCCGTACACTGCTGACCGCAAACCGGATGCATCACCCACGATCATCGGTGATGAGACTGTATATCCCGCGGAAGTGTGGGGGTCGAGGATTTTTAAATGCGAAGATCCTGCACAACCGCGAGGTGTGCAGTCTCAGGGAATATTTTTTAAAAGCCGAAGTGGTTATGCACCGTGATGTGGTCGCAATGGACAAGGGGCTCACCCCGCTCTCCATGGCGAAAGAGAACTGGCGCAAACCTGTAGTACTTACTACCGATGACCGCAAGAAGGTATGGCAAAGCAAGGAGCTTCACGGTCGCTTCTATCGGGCTCTTCATGAGCCCGGTGTAGATTTCTTAGCGTCCGTATCCTGGCTGCGTTTCAGTGACCTCTTTGGGGAAACTGAAGGTTTTGTCTGTGCAATTATGGACGAAGTTATCTTGACGAATAACTACCGGAGACATATTATGAAGGACGGGACGGCTGACGTGTGTCGGGCATGCCACCGTCCGGGTGAGTCCATCAGACATATTATCTCAGGTTGTTCTCGTCTGGCTAACAGCGAGTACTTGCACAGGCATAACCAAGTAGCCAGGATTATCCACCAGCAACTTGCTTTGAAATATAAACTTGTCGACTCTGAGGTACCGTATTACAAGTATGTGCCCGACCCAGTTCTCGAAAATGACCATGTCACGTTGTACTGGGATCGGTCTATCATCACTGACAGGACTGTTGTCGCCAACAAACCTGATATAGTGGTGATAGATCGATTAGTGCGCCGCGCAATGATTGTTGATGTTACCATTCCACATGACGGGAACCTCGTGAAAGCTGAGAAAGATAAACAAATCAAATATCTTGACTTAGCACGCGAGGTTGTTGACATGTGGAATGTGAGCTCGACTGTCATTGTGCCGATTGTCGTATCGGCCAATGGGCTGATGGCCGAAAGCCTCGATCAACATCTATCGAGGCTCTCGTTAGGCGGTTGGATCAAGGGCCTGATTCAGAAGGCAGTACTCCTCGATACGGCTCGCATTGTGAGGAGGTTTCTATCTCTGGAGCCCTAACCACCGGTAGCTTGGACCCTGCTCCCGACACCGGTGGATCACTATTTTTTTATATTTTTAAATGTTTTTTTTTTTTTTTTTTGTTTTTGTACTAATATTTAAAAATATAATAAAATAAGATATTAAATGAATAAACGACATAATAATAATAATAATTTATTTCAGATTCATCCTAAGATTACATCCATATTTATTAGTAAAATTGCGAGCTTACAAACTAATGTTAGTAATAAAATCATAGATTTAAAAACAAAATAATAATAATAATAATAAAAAAAAAAAATGTAGTTTTATTAAATGACATACAATAAACAATTTGTATGTCATTCAACTGAACACTAGTGGCAGGTCCGGGTGGACTTCCCGATAACGGTGGCAAATCACTAAACGACTGCGTGCAGCCGTATCCAGCGAGCCAGTATCGGAGAGTCCCACCGGTCCGCCAGCGCGCGCAGGATGGTGTTGGGACTGTCGCGCGTGCGGCGCATGATAGATGCGCATCGTTTGCGCATGATGGCCGCAAAGCCGTCTGTGTCAGCCGCCGCGAACATCGCGGAGGCGCTGCAGTAGTGCGGCAGCCCCATCAGCACCCGGAACGCGTTATTGTATTGAACGCGCAGATCGCTGTATGTCCGCTGTGTATAGTTAACCCACAGGCCGCAGGTGTAAAAGGACTGACAGTACGCTTTAAAAAGCGCAACTTTGACAGCCCCCGTGCACCGCGAAAACCTGCGGGCCAACATGTTGCATCGGACAGACAGCGCTCTGCGCTCCCTTTCGATATCCACACTGTCCTTAAGGTCCTCGGTGACCCAGTGGCCCAAATACTTAAATTGCTCGACTTTGTTTAGAGCTGTACCACTTAGAGTGAAATTCGGAATTAATGTGTATCGCTTGTTGTCCGGTCTGAAAATCATTATCTCACTCTTTTTCGCGTTGTATTTGAGCCCATGAGCCACCGCGTAGGACTCACAAATTTTCAGGAGCTTTCGTAAGGCCCCAATCGACGGGCTCAGCAGCACCATATCGTCTGCGTAGCTGATGTTATTCACGCACACTCCATCTATATGACACCCTATTCCGGTGCTGCTGAGCTCATCGATCAGTCGGTTGATGTACAGGCTGAAAAGCGTAGGAGAGCTCAACCCCCCCTGCCTCACCCCGCATTCCAGCCCATACTCCCCCGATAGAGAGCCTGCCCATCTTACAAAATTCTTTTGATTGGTATACCAATGCATAAATAATAGCACAATTTCCTTAGGTAGACAAGTTTCATCCCTTAATTTACCCCATAGAATATCGTACGAAACAAGATCGAACGCTTTCGATAAATCGAGGTAGCATGCATAGACTGGGGTCTTTCTACTCGTGTAATACTGTACAGTCTGCTTGAGGCACAGGATAGCACTCTCGGTGGAAAGCCCGGGTCTGAAACCGAACTGCGCGTCGTTTAGCGAGACGTGTTTATCCAGGTGCTGACCAAGCAGACTGTCCAGTACTTTGGCGACCACTGTGGCTAGAGAGATAGGTCTATAGTTGTTTACATCTGATGTATCGCCAGTTTTATTTTTGATAATTGGTACAACTATAGTACGCATTAGATTATCGGGCAGATGGGAATGGCCTATACACAGGGTAAAAAACATAGCAAGCACTCTGGGTAGATGAACACCTGCATGCTGCAGGTGCTCGATGCTAAGGCTGTCGTGTCCCGGGGATTTACCCCTCACCATGCCCTTGATCACCGTACGCACTTCCTTCGTAGTAAACTGAACACTACGCTCACTACCTTCCTCAGCATCGGGCAACTGCCGCGCAGGCCCCAGAAGCGAGTCCACCCTGAAATGGTGGGAGAACATAGTGGCGATCTCACTAGGCTCGTGCACTCCCGCCACGCTGACGGGGAGGCCCAGCTTATGATTCATCTTATTGGTGTTTTTCCAAAACTGACCGAATTTCTTGTTTGAGTGAAGTTCAGCAATAATATCCATTTTTATTTGTTGTTGATTATTCTGACACCACTTTAATTTTGATTTAAAAGCGCGCCTAGTTTCACACATATCATTATAAAGACGGCCAGCCCCGGGCTTACCCCCATACAACCAAGCCTGAAAACATAGCCGAGCCACCCCATGAGCGCCGCGGACGTGCTTATTCCACCCGGTAATGTATTTACCTCTACGCTTTTCGGTAACATTGTAACTACACATAGCGGCCTCCGACAGTATACAAATAATCTCGTCATACATGTTATCTAACAGGACAGAACGGGCGGTAATTTCCCATGTCCTAGATGTCTCCTGTCCTATTCTTTACGATAGGTACAACAATAATCTTTATTAAGTCAGCCGCTAAATACGAATATTTTTATTATTATATTTATATCGGCAGTTTTTATTGTCACGAACCCGAAGCTCGTAACATTATATTATATAAAAATGAAGTCACTTTCGTATTTTATTATAGCTGCCTAATGTCACCTTTTTTTGTTTTAGAGGAATTTTGTAAGTCGCTGGATCAAGAGATATGAGGGTAGCCTTGCTAGTCGATAGCGAAGTGGAAGACCGTCGATTATGAGCGAGGCGCAGCGACGACATATGGTAAGCGAGTATGAAACAAATGGTTTCACACCAACTAGACAGTTTGCGGTATTATTCGACACCTCATTGCAAACTGTTCGCCGTGCCCTCCACTCTGAAGGCTTGCATCACAGAAGACCAGCTAAAAAGCCCTTCTTGACAGAAAGACATAAACAAGAACGATTACGTTTCGCACGGGATTATTAAATTTTGACTACCATATTTTCAGATGAAAAGACCTTCAAATCTAGTCAAAAGGGTAGACTTCATTTATGGCGCAAGGATAACACTTGCTGGTGTGATAAAAACGTAATCCCTAATACAAACTCAGGTCGTATTACAATTAATATGTGGGGATGGATGAGTGCAGCAGGGACAGGAGAACTGGCTTTTATTCCTCCACGTGTCAACAGTTCTACTTATGTAGAAGTATTAGACGATGTCATGCTACCTACTGTGCGCAACATTTACCCAGCTGATGAGTTGACACAAATATCATTTGTCCAGGACAATTGTCCTATTCACCGGGCGAGCCCTTTGCGTGAGTGGTTTCACAATCACCTGAAGATAATTGTTGTTCCATGGCATTCCAAATTTAAGAGTAACCGAAATATGTTGTAATATTGTAGGGTCCATGCGCAAACGTCTACTTGACTGTATTGAAAATAATGGGGGTTATACAAAATATTAATACCTATTTAAATGTTTTGGTTTTAACTATGATGCGTATTCTAAATGCAACAGAAATATAATGTTATTTCACTCACACGCACGGGCTGTATCGTGCTCGCACAGTTCATAGCAATGTAGAAGGACTACATTGCTATGAACTGTGCATGTGTGAGCATGCCACTGGAGTTTCGAGCGTTACTGTACATAATCAGCCTATAACGTTCCCACTGCTGGGACACAGGCCTCCTCACTGTCCGTATGTAACACAGCCAATTTACCCAGATTATTATTTTTTGTTTGAAAGAGTTCTATCCGAGATGGTTACATTTATAAGGTGAAAATCTGACAATTGATCTCCTTAATAACGTACAGTAGGTACCTACACGTATTGTGTAATTTGGTTATTGTACAGAGATCAAACAAAATTACTGGTTAGTTACTATCCGTGGTCAACTGATTATGGACTTCAAAAATAAGTAGGCAAGTAATTACCTACTTACCCCATGTCCTCATCGACGAGCAGTACACATTGTTGCGAATGGGTAGGTAATCATATGGAAGATGAAACGCAGTAGCTGGTTAAGTACCCAACAGTGGTCAACTGATCATGGAATTCGAAGAAACCCTACTGTCACGGAACTCCTCAATGACTAAGAGTATATCTGTCTATTGTGAGTATTGTGACTGGGTTGATACTCAGTACTTACCTGTTTTTTCACATATACGGTATGTGAAAAAACATTAACTGACTATATAAAGTACCTATTTGTTTCAAATTGACGTTATTTCAAGTTAAACAAATATCAACTTTATTTTAATTGTTATCAAGTTGATTTCAGAATAACTACCACTATTGAAAAAGTTATGAAAATTTTTGTAGTTGTAGCGTAAACTGAACTTTATGGTTTAGGAATTAAAGTTATTTTTCCATAAACTCATATTTGTTTACAAATTTTTGGCGAATATGTCGCGAAAGCAGATTAGTACCCGAATTTGTGTGAGGTATCTACCTCATTTTTGTAAATTGTGGTACCTACCACAATTAAAGTCAGTTTGAAAAGTTTTAAATTGCACTGTACGTATAAAAGTTATATATGTATTATGTCGGTTGGCAGTTCACAAGGCGCAGGTATCAGTGCGGAGAGGGGAGGGATGTGTGCCTGCAGGAATAGCCTGAGACGCAGACCGGCGGCGGCGCCGGCGCGGCCGCATGCCCCGCGTGCCACCTGCCGCGCTAGTATTCTTCACACAGCGCATCGTGACAACACAGCTCAGTGAAGTCAAGCACCAATCACCCTTGTACCGTTAACGCTGAAAACTCGTTATAAGCTTAAGCGCTTTGTTTGTAAGTTATTATTCCATTGACTGGCGAACGGCGTCAAGCAATTCGTCCCACTTGCTGAAAATATCCTTCTTGGACATGATTTAACTTGGCTGACCGGCAGTCTTTAAACAACAGACTTCGGACCCAGGTGGTCCGAGTCAGGAAAACCTGCTCAGGTGGACATTTATACACGTCTCTAGCCTGGAGTTCAAATGTAGTACTATTCTAAAAAAGACGGCACACTTATAGTCTTGCAGTGCGTGCCCACATAGTGCGCGACCGCGACCTGCACGTTACAGGAACGTTATTGGCGCCTGATTATGCGTAACTTGTAACAAACTCCTGGGCTGGCTGTCATTGTGTGACGAGCATCGTACCACGGAGTCGTGGAGATGCCAGTCCGGTCGAGATGGCCGGGAGGAGATTAGGAAACATCGTATATATAACGTATGTATTATAGAAGTAGGTAGGTTGTGTTCTAGAACCCCTTTGGTTATCGATAGAATAAAAATAAATAAATAAATCGTTTATTTATAAAAAGGGAATACATTTACATTGAATACCTTAATAATTAAAAATAGCGCACAGTAGTAGTAGCACAGAATCAATAAATATAAATCCATTTTTATAAAAGTGTTATCCATATAGGTATGTTTGTATTAGTTACGAAGCCAAACATGAGATCTAATCTAGACGATAAAATACTAATCGAACAGCACGCGTGTCGCGTGGCGCTTAGCAAAGATAAATAAACCGTTTTACTGTTCTGTTGATGATCAAAAATTCAAAATCAAATATTAATTGCATTTATGTGGTTACATAGTTGGTAAATTATTGGAAAATTATTAACAACTAGCTGACCCGGCAAACGTTGTTTTGCCACATACATTATTTCTAGCTGCCCGGCGCTACTTCGTTCGCGTGGTGTTCTAACCCCTACCCTACCCCTACCCTACTCCTACCCTACTCCTAACCTACTCCTACCCTACTCCTACACTACTCCTACCCTACTCCTGCCCTACTCCTACCCAACTCCTACCCTACTCCTACCCTACTCCTAACCTACTTCTACACTACTCCTACCCTACTTCTACCCTACTCCTAACCTGCTCCTACCCTACTCCTACACACTGTAGAACATACTTTTGTTCTATCATCAATAGTTTCCGCAGCGCATGCGACGAAAGACGTTTTAGGGCACTTTTTTTACACCTTCGGTTACGTTACTTAAGTTTTAGTAAGGATCCCTAATCTTTTCTAGCAAAAAATATAGCCTATATCACTCAGGGTGAATGTAGCTTTCCAGTGGTAAAATATTTTTTGAAATTGGCACAGTAGTTTTTGAGTTTATTCATTACAAACATACACACACACAAAAATACAAATCTTTCCTCTTTATAATATTAGTATAGATATAGATGAAACGGGTAAATCAGTTAAACAAGAAAAACAACTTGAGATTCTAGTCGACAACAAATTAGTTAATAATGCAGCTGACGTAGCTGAGGCATTTAATGAGTTTTTTGCCAACATACCGATAACAACGACTCGCTCCTTAAATTCGTCCCCGTCTAAAGCTGAAAACCTTTTGCATAGTAGTGTACCTAAATTAATGTAGTCCTTTATTTAGTCTCGAACATGTAACCCCGCGTGATGTAGTTAATATTTTTAATACACTTAAGTCTAATAACACCGGTGATTATTGGGGCATCTCCATTATACTTTTAAGTAATATAATAGACATCGGAGCCCCCTATCTAGCTGTTACTTTTAATAAATGTGTTGATTTAGGAACTTTTCCTGACCTCATGAAGAGTAGTAAAGTCATACCATTATTTAAATCAGGTGTTGGCAATTTCAAGCCTATTTCTATTTTACCTGCATTTATCAAAATATTTGAAAAGTTAATACTCAAGCAGTTGCTAAGACATTTTCATTTAAATAGCCTCCTCCATAATGAGCAATATGACAAAAGGTCGTTCAACTACAGATGCGGGTGTTGCTCTGCTGAGACACATATTTGACGCATGGGAGAAATCGCAAAATGCTATTGGAGTTTTCTGTGATCTCTCCAAAGCCTTTGATTGCCTGCACCATGACATGCTTTTGGGTAAGTTATGTCATTACGGTGTCCAAAACGAAGCTCTCAACGTAATGATTTCTTATTTACATAATAGGGTCTAATGTGTAGGTGTTAATGGTGTGAAATCTTCTGGGCTACCAGTTCAGTTAGGTGTTCTGCAAGACTCAATACTGGGTCCATTCTTGTTCTTAGTATATATCAATGATTTACCATTCCATTTGAAGGGCATCTGTGACGTTGTACTGTTTGCAGATGATACCTCTCTTATTTTTAATGTAAACAGGAATAGACAAAAGATTTTGACGACGTAAACAGTGCACTCTCAATAGTAACAGATTGGTTTACGTCAAATAACCCAGTTCTCAATGCCAAGAAAACGAAATGTGTAAAGTTCGCCTTACCGAATGTTAGAAATCTGGGACGCAACATCGTCTTAGATAAAGGGGAGCTTGAAACTGTAGGCTCGGCAATATTTCTAGGACTAACAGTAGATGCCAAACTTCAGTGGGAATCTCATATATCAAGTCTAGCAGGAAGGCTCAGTTCGGCTGCCTACGCCGTTAGGAAAGTAAGACAATACACTGACGTTGTAACAGCTCGTTTAGTCTAATTTAGTTATTTTCACAGCGTTATGTCCTACGGTATTCTGCTGTGAGGCAAAGCCGCTGATATACAAAATATATTTGTCCTTCAAAAACGAGCTGTTCGAGCAATTTACCAGCTAGGTGCCAGAGTTTCTCTAAGAGATTTTTTTAAAGATATTGGTATTCTCACGGTTGCATCACAATTTATCTTCGCCAACATCTTATATATTAGGCAAAATTTACATTTGTACACTAAAAACAGTGATATTCACAATGTTAACACTAGGAATAAGGACAAACTACGTGCCCCTTTTCACCAGCTTCATAAGGTTCATAACTCATTTGTTGGGCTTGGTATAACCTTTTATAACAAGATATCCTCTTCTTTGCTAGACTTGTCTTTTAATGCGATTAAAGCTTAAGTAAAATCCAACCTTTGTTCAAAGGCATACTATTCCATCAACGACTACTTACACGATAAGAATAGTTGATCGCCCTAATTAACTCAAAACAATGTTCATGTTCTTTCTCCAGAATTAGCTTACTGACAGGTTATTGTTGTTAGTACATATTAACTTATTTATTTATTTTACTTCTATGGTCCTAGTTTATGATTTGTGACTTCAAGTGACAGCTATGTGAACAGAACCCAGCAATGCTTAAATATGTAAGCTGTCACGCCCTTTATGCCTGGAGGCTTTTATTTAGGTAGTAAGTTTTTATTTACATTTTAATTTTAATAAATTATTTTTTAGCTTGAGAACGTATAGTTTTTATTATATTTGTTGGTATATTGGCGTGGCTAGCTGACATATGGCAAATAATTTAATTTTATGTTCTGTGTCTTGTAATGTTAATTACTTAACACCTAGTATTGTATACAATCAAGTAACAAGTATTTTCTAACTGAACAGACAGCTGTGCTGCTGGGGAGTTTGTTGCGCTCCTTCTTCTTCCCAGCGATAGCACTAGGAAGTGGTGAAGGGCGGGCGTTTTTGGGGGACTGTCTTTTGTAATTTTGACGTTCGAAAAGTGCTGATTCTCAGGCTAATTTGAATAAATGACTTGATTTGATATGGTACAAATGGTTCCAGCGCCTAACGTGAACCGTGTACTGTACAATACCATGCCCTGCATCAGCAGTCACACTAACTGTGTTACCATGAACGCGACGATTCAGAGACAAAGGTAATAGAGATAAAATAGTTTTTGTACCCTGAAATGAGAAATTTGGTAAAAAGGCAAATACCTGCCGGAGGACAGCAAGTAATTTATTGCTACTGGATATTACCTTGCATTATTTTATTCACTTTCTCAATTTCATCCGAGGAATGCTATCACATCACATTATGAGTTTTGTAAAACAGAAGGAGTCTTCCCTCCTCACTACTGCTACAGCTCAGAGCAATGCAAGTGTGCGCGTGTCTCCTCCTCCAGCTCTAAGTAGAGCGTTTGCTCGTAACAAATGGTGGCCTACTTGCCATCCGTGAACTGATAACCATCCACGCGTGTTTGTATAATCCTAATAAGTACTATCTGGTTCCTCGATAAGCATTGGTTTCGTTCTCGCGTCCGCGTCGCACGTCGTGCGTACACCGACGTATTTTTTAACAAAGCACGGCTGTCCGCAGAACATTCTTTTTTTTTTTGTGAATGATCTCAGCTCAGTATGTTGTATTGACAAAATAGCAACTTTGCTATAAGTGAATTGAATGGCAATTGTACGCTATACTCGCCCTTCGATTCGAATCTTTGATTTAGCAACAACAATGACGAAGGAATCGAAAGATAAGGTGTTGTTACCTATTTCGAACAAGAGTTTTGAGACCATTTGATCGGAATATTGTTTTAGCCAAGCATAAGAAGCATAGAGCAGAGTATGCATATAAATCAGCACATAGTGTGTGGTGAGCGCGCAGTAAGTCAGTAGTGGATGGTGACTGTGTGAATTGGGGCGTCACGGTCGCGCGGTGATGTATCGTGACGTCACCGGTGAGTCACGCGTCGTGTGCGCTTTGTGTCAGGCGCGGCGCCCGCACTCGGTGATAAGCCGCGTCGTGATCGTGAGCTATCGATGTAGACGCGCCGCTCGACTCATACACAGAGCGGCCGCGCTGCCCAGGTGCTCGGCTTCCTTTGTTTACATTATAATGATGCCAGTTTAGGAAACTAACTTAGGTAAGCTAAATAACATGCACTAAATATTGTTTCAACAGTACCTACTATAAATATGATTCACTTGGCTGGTGCTTCGTCGTATTATTTAATTTAGGTATTATTTGTTCGAGTCTTGCTTATGGACACAATGTTTAGAAGAAGCCAAGATGATGTCAGCGCGGTTCGCGCGGGTCATCGGCCTCACCTCGATCGTCGTCTGCCGTAAAAGCCAATAAAGTCTGTTCTGTTTGTATAGAGTAAAACAGGTCTAAGTATTGTTGGTTACGATGAATCCTTATGAGACCATCTCATTACACCGCGGTCAAAATATTTGGAATCATTTAAGAAACCAGAAAGAAAAATTGTGAAATCGTTGCAGAAGTAGGTAAGTACCTACTCAACACACGATATGTATTATGTATCAAAATTCAGGTCAGCTTAACGCGTCTGACCGTACCTACCTATAATAAAATACATAATATTGACCTTCGACCCTTTTAGCATTAGGTACTGCTCTTCTAGATATTTCAACAGAAACGACCACTACCTTGTAGTTGTAGACGTATGCTAATGAAGAGCATCTTTACATTGTTTATTTGACTCACTGCACAATACATGAACACAACAGCCAGCCGAATAACCTACACGAAAAGTTGCCGAGTTGTGCGAGAAAGAGGAATTTGGTTTGAAGTTAGCTCAGGTATGCGCGATAACATCCCGTAGGCCGACGGCTTCGGTGAATAAATACAAGCGGTGTTCGTACGGCGCGGCGGGGCGGGGCGGCAGCGGGCGCCGGCCGCGGCAGCTGCGCTGGCGCACACCGGCGCAGCGTGTTCACAAACAGGCGCGCACGCGTGTGCGTGCGGGCCCCGCCGCGCCGCCGCCGCCGGCGCACCATCGCTCTAGGTTCTTCGGGTTTGTTCGGTAAAAACCTTCAGAATAATAGCGTCGTCACTCAAATTCTTACTTGTGTTTTTTAAGGTACAGTATGGTTTCAAAAAAATTAAGATGTGGCCCGAATAAACATACCTAAAGCTTGAATGTACGAAAATTTGTGAAATAAAGAGAAAGCTGTTTCACAAGCTTTGCACTTCTCGGTTTGCAAACAGCCGGTTGTGATGACTTGTGAAGTTGTGACGCATGCTTGACGACAGCACGGAACAAGGACGCCAGCTCAGAATCCAATACTCGAATGAACATATGAAGCATTAAAAGCTGGTTAAAAATTGTACAATTTCGAATTACTAGGAAGTGTCTAGTACATATGTACCTTTGTAGAGTGATTGTGTATGTCGTGAGCAGGGCGCCAGGATGGAGGAGCGGATCGGCTGGGGCCGGGGGCGGGGGGTTCGGCCGCTGTCCGCGTTTGTTTATTAACAGGCGGCCGATGAACTTAGCATAAATCAACGTGTCTCCTCCACACACACACACATACAGCGATGCGATAAGCTGCATCTTACGCAACTCTCGCAAGTATGCTGTTTGTAAAGTCGGTCTCTTTCTTCATTATCTCACGACAGCCAAAACTTCTGTACAAGCATATAATGTATAGGTATTTCTACAGCAAAACTTATTCAATGATGTAGGCATATTATGCCAGTGAACAGTGCCAGTGAGTGACTTATAGCTAGCCAGTAAATTCTTAATGTTTTGAAGCCAGGTCGTTAATTAGTGCCGCCGATTTAGATGCTGGAGATCCTGCCGTCATCACTGCGCAGCACAGCCTGAGCACTGACACGCACGGTATCAGCCGGTATTGTAGCCGACGCGACATTTACACTCAAACAAATTAAATTAATACAAATCGGGCGGAATGATAACAGTCGGGTATTAGTTGTTCATCATTAAATGGCGGCACGGTTGGCGCAGTGGCTGAGCGATCGACTGCTGCGCTGCGTGTCGCGGGTTCGATTCCCGCACGGAACAAATATTTTTATGGCCTACAAGTAACTGTTCCGGGTCTGGCTGTTTGTGTATGTGAGTTTAAATGTTTGTAAACGCACCCACGATACAGGAGAAATTCTTAGTGTGGGGCCACGTTTTTTTTTAAAAATAAGACTAAAAATAAAGAAAAAAGATTCAAGCTTTCTTGCAAATTCGACCAGCTGAAAGCTAAATCAAGAAATCAAATGTGAATACGACGTACACGGAAGTCAGGTGGCTGTTATGTAATGAATGCTGTGCTAGAACCCAACTTCAATGTTTTGTCTGAGGGATCAAGTGGTTCACTTTGCTTGACAGGTCATGAATGTATTCGTTGCATAGATAACATTATATACTATACTTATAGCAGAGCCTGATAAACAGGTTAAATTATTATACTAACATTTAAACATTCTCATATCTGAACCCCGGTGAAGTACTACAAGGTGCATGCAACTCTTGACTTATGATTCCTGTCGAAGATAGTGCATAAGATCAAACAAAACAAAATAGCATTATTGTTAAAAGAAAGATCCTTGTAAAAGTATACAGTGTGAGTTGATACAAATGAGTAATGACTGAATATGGATGTACTTATATTATATTCAATTAAAGATTACAGTGTTGGGCCACAAAAAGGAAGAACGAAAGACAATTTCTAAAAAATCATGCAGCTCATCATATCAACTGCATGATTTTTGAGAAATATTAGGATAGTGTGTTAGGTGTGGTGTTACGGAAATATATGAAATAAGAAATGAATATTATTAGAGGAAGTTTTAAAGTGGTGTCGGTGACTGAGTTGTGTGGAAATCGGTTACAATCGTATAGTGCCATTCCTATAGAAAAATAATTAAAAATAATGATGCAAAATAATGAAGGACGTGAGGAGTTTTGAGAGGGGAACATTGAGGAAACAATTAAGTAATGGATTGTGTGAAATACTGTAGAAAGGGGGGGTTAAAACTGAGATTTAAAAAAAAATGTGTAATACAGATTTAAAAAAAAAACAGTAGGTATCTCTAAGGTATCACCATAAAATTAAATGAAATTGTTTATTCTGTAAACAGGGTATCAGGGTGTAAAAGATTTTCGATTCCGCTACCCTGTTTACAGAATAAACAATTTCATTTAGCTGTCGACTCCATTTAGCTTATTTCTTTTGTAATAAGTTATTAAAAAGAAATAAGCGAAATGGAGTCGACATTTCGAAAAAACCTCAAAGGTCAAACTCTCTTAAAGTCCAGACACAATCTTGGTCGGATCATGTGAGGACAATGTAGATGGGATGTTTCCTCAAAAGACCATTTCAGGCACTACCTGAAATGGTCTTTTGAGGAAACAACCATACCGATTTTCATGTCACCCTCATAGGGGGCATTCTACCTATGTTTACAATCCATACCTACTAATAATATAACTTCGAAAGTAACTCTGTCCTTATGTTACATTTTCACGCCTAAATCACGGAATGGATTATGATAAAATTTGGCAAGATGATAGATGGCATCCTGGGGAAGAATATAGGTTCCCACGGGAACGTACTGCCGGGACAAAAATTATATATTACTCCATAACATCAGTTATCTGCGGCTGAAAATTCGGTCAAAATCGGTCAGACAACAATTAAAAAAAGCAGGTCAAGTGCGAGTCGGACTCGCGCACCGAGGGTTCCGTACACATTTGTAGGTATGTAACTACCTTACGGTTTAAATTTTTTTCTTTTACTTGTGCTACATGACATTGCTTATTGCTAAATTTCATGATTCTAGGTCAACATGAATTCGGGGTCAGAATATGCGGCATAAACGGAACGTAACGTCCGTATCTTTTGATTGCGTCGACTTAAAAGTTTTACTGCTTTTTTCTCTGCTTCAAGGGATTGCAGCCCTGAGTATTTGATATTAATTTCAACTTGATAACTCCACGCGTTCCTGAGAAAAAGGGTTTTGACAGACGGACAAGGAAGCAATCGTATAATGGTTCCGTTTTGCCTTTTGAGGTACGGAACCCTAAAAATGTTTTTTGTTATAAGTATACTTTCATATGCATATGGTAAAAAGCTGTTATTTTGATATTACAGACACTTCAATTTTATTTATTTGTATAGATGGTAGATATCTTTGACGAGTTGATGATACTATTCTGAGTTCTTATAGTTTGATTGATTAAGTTTAAATAATTGATGTTTATAACCTACTAAAAAAAGTAACCTAGCTATTTATATTTGTACACCGTTAAGGCAAAATATGACTGTGGTATATTAATGTAACACCTTGCATGCCAGTTGGTGTAAGTAAACTTATGTTTTGGATAAATAAATGATCTTTTGTCTATAGTCTAAATAAGGATGTTCCGTACCTGTGATAGCCCCCTACGCTAAACGCTAAACAACCTCATTTCCATCCAACCCAACATGGGATGGTATCCATTGAAGAACAATTCTTTTATTTTCGACTTTACCAATGGGTTCAAAAATGTATAAGCTATCGGTATACCTCGACAATTTAAGGTGCGTCGAACCAGGTGCTGCAGAGCACTCATTGAAGCAGTATTAAATAATTTCACTCTAAAGAAGACAACACATTGCGCCGACCCATCATTAATTGAGATAGGTATATGTAATTAATATTTGCACGCCACACGTGGCACAACGTGGAGACACCAGAGCAGTGACTAAACACCATAAATAAGATGTACCTACCATATTCTGACAAACAAAATTATAGTTTACTAGCTTCTGCCCGCGGCTTCGCCCGCGTGGATGATGGAAATTATCCCACGAGAACATGCTACCAGGATAAAAAGTATGTCCTTCCCCAGGATGCCATCTATCTCTTTGCCAAATCAGAAGTTCAATGGTTTAGGTGTGAAAATGACACATACAGTTTCAAGTTCAAATCCTCCCCTTAAAAATCGAAATACCCCTTTTTGCCCCGTCAGGGGTCAATTTTCGACAACTTTACATACTGATTATTAATTATTTTGTGTCAAAAGTATTAATACCGAGATTCAAGTTAGTTGGACCGCGCATTCAATTACTTCCACACAAACTTCAACACCCCTATATCCCCCTTTGAGGGGTTGTTTTGAAAAACTTATAATAATAAACTTTTTTACTTACTTAGGCGAGTATTCTTGCCAAGTTTCAAGTTTATTAACTAAACTAGCTTCTGCCCGCGACTTCGTACGCGGATCCTGTTGCTTATGCCAGCGAGAACGGAATCGTCAAAATCGAAGATCTGAAACGTCTGATGTCGAATTCTAAGAGCTCGGAGACGGGAAAACAGCGTGATGCGCGAGACGATTCGAGACGTTCCAGATCTTTCATTTTTGTAAGTCAACAGGAAATGCCCATCAGACTAAACAACTTTTGCTAAGACGTCATTCCTATATAATATGTTATAGTGTCGCTGGGCTTTGGAGTTCCACAACAGGTGTTCCAGATCTTCAAATTTATTTCACGTGAAATATTTTTTGCTATGGCACCATTTTTATATCTCTAAAATAAATTATAGCCTATTATGTTGCCCAGACTTAATACCTATACAACAACAAAACTTTTCTTCTCGTAATTCCGCAGTGGTAAGGGTACACTGAATTAACAATAATATTGCAAATAAATTTTAAAAAAAATCTTTATAAACTATCGCTGTACC
This sequence comes from Apamea epomidion, assembly GCA_947507525.1. NCBI lineage: Eukaryota > Metazoa > Arthropoda > Insecta > Lepidoptera > Noctuidae > Apamea > Apamea epomidion. The sequence continues at coordinate 21,954,975 of OX382230.1, read as the reverse complement.
CGTGGCCCACGTATCGCATAAATATTTTTTTTATTCTATTTTTATTTTAATAATAATAGCTAGCGATAGTTTGTTGACTTACAGAAACACTCAAAATATGCGTCCCATACTATAGACTAGATCCCTCAAAAACTATTTGGCTTAGTAAACTCAAAATTTGAAAGTTATGTAGTTAATTTACTGGTAAGAGACGTCATGTTAATAAGGAAATTTAGGAGACGTCGAATAACAGAATTGTTATAATTTACTGTAACACTTCTGTGTAAACAACGTTCGTTGTTTTTCCCTCGGTCTCATTCAATATGTACGTTTACGTTTTTATTTTTCCTCACTAGTCAGGACTGGTGACGCGGGAGCAAGCGCGTACAGTTGTCCGTGTGAGAAGCAGCTCGTCCTGAGGTCGACACCCGCAGCCTTCAGTGTCTGCCCCTGCGACTTATTTATTGTCATGGCGAAGCACACGCTCACAGGAAACTGCACGCGCTTGAATTGAAAGGGGTAACTGTGGGGAATCAGTGGTATACGTGGTATAAACACTGTCTCGCCGATACTACAACCCGTTAGAATTTCCGCCTCAATGATATTTCTCTGCAGCGAGACGACTTTGAGCCGGGTCCCATTGCACAGCTTCGGCGGAGTAAGATTCCGAAGAAGCATAATTGGGACACCGACCTTTAGCTTAATGGTGTGCACTGGTAGTCCACTTGCACTGAGGGAATTGAGAAATTCTACAGGGTAATGTGTGGCGTCATCTTGGTCGACAACAGTGTTTATTGAAGTTTAGATCACTTCATTTCCCTCAATTTCCGCGAGAATGCATTCATTGATCGCTGAAGCTTGGTCGTTTCTGGGTGTTAAAATGGCTCGTTCACACACCCAAGAATTATCTTGGTGCGGTATCCTATTGATGTCCCCGTACACCAGGCGAATCAAATCTTCTAAGGTAGACACCACTCTCCCAAGTATCTCAGGTAGAAGCACCTGGCCACCGTCTACTGGTAGCGTTCCCTCACCCAATTTTAAGAGAACATCAGAAAATTCTTGGGCGTGTACATTCCCGCCAAGCTGTGCTCTCATATTCATCGTTAAGCGCAACCTTTGAATATGTGGCCCATAAGAAAGAGCATTTCAACGAAGCATTCATTTCATCAGCCTTAGTTCCTCGCGTCACCACAAGCAGCGTTTGTGGGAAATCGCCGCTAAACAGAACTGTAACGCCACCCATCATTTGCTAGTTCCTGCGGATGTCCTGCAAAGTCCTGTTTACCGCCTCTACTGCTTTTCTGTTCGCAATAGTGCATTAGACATATTATTGAATAGCTGTTCCCTTGCAATTTATAATATTACTGCCCCGCTCCTTCATAAAAATAGCGTGATTATGATGTTCCCAGAGTTAAATTATTATTAACTAAATAAATAACATGTCATTTTGTGCATTTAACTACGAACAAAAACGTTTTAAAATCAATATTGCTTACCTCCCATAACATACGGTGTGATAATATGTAGCCTAAAGCCTTCCTTGGTTTACAAAGAACATTTTTGCTGAATTTCAATTCAATCTATCCAGTAGTTTTGGCGTGAAGCGTTACCATACACACAGACAAACAGACAAAAATTAAAAAAAGTCACTTTTTGTCATCAGTTACGATTTTCTAACAAAAGCCACTAATTTTTTCTCGAAAATTCTCAATGTACAGTTTTTCTTTCGTTACTGTTTATATGTATAGATGAATAAGATTTTTCATATAAACTGTATCCCCGCTTTTCATCCCCACAGGGGTGGAGTGTAAAAAAATCGTTTGGCATGTATTTATAACTTGACTCAAAGATTATTTATACTATTTTTCGAGTTAATCAAGCCATGCAGTAAAATCCTCCTCTGTAAAAGTGACTACCTCTTTTCAGCCCGTTAGGGGTAATTTTCGAAAAACCCTGATACACATTATTCTTTACTTTCGATCCTAGGTATACATAGTGAGTTTCCAGATAATCGGACTGCGAGCTAAAATTCTTCCGTGCAATCTTTGAAACCCCCCGGTAATTTAGAAAAACATAAAATGGCAAACTTCATAATTTACTTAGACTAGTATTGGTGCCAAGTTTCAAGTTTATTAACTCAAGGAATAAGATTTTCCATACAAACAAAATCCCCCCATTTCATCCTCTTAGGGGTGGAATTTCGAAAATCCCTTTCTTAGTGGATACTTACCTATTCTTCATGAATAACACACCCTCCAAATTTCATGTCTCTAGGACCAGTGGTTTAGGCTGTGCATTGATGTATCAATCAGTCAGTCAGTCAGTCGGTCAGGACTTTGAATTTTATATTATATAGATTTTTGTTTAGTCTTTGGGAGGAAAACAGTAGAAATCTATTCTGAGTTCTCAACTATATTGGGGTCGGATTTCACATAGAGCGACTGCCTATTACTAGATAACACGATACTCCTTGGTAAGACTGGTTGTTAGACTTTTGAGCTTCTGACTACCCGTAACGACCGTCAAAGATCTACGAATGACAGCCGGGACCAACGACTTAACATGATTCCGTAGCACAGAGAGGTCTCGACTTTTACCGTCGAAGATTTCACCCTCTTAGGGGTAGAATTTCGAAAAACCCTTTCTTAGTGGATACATACTCTTTACTAAGAACACACCCTCCAAATTTCATGTCTCTAGGACCAGCGGTTTAGGCAAGTGCATTGTGTGCATTGGGCAGTGTGCGTTGATATATCAGTCAGTCAGTCAGTCAGGACTTTGAATTTTATATATATGTAGGATCAGGAGTGCCGAGCGGTATATATCGTCAGGGTTTGGAGTTCCCATGCTATTGGGATAAACAAGACGGTATAAACAGTTACTGGGAACTGTAATAATAATTACAGTAGGTACACAAAAAAATACACCATACAAAAGACACAATAATGGGTAAATATTAAAAACAGTTAATCGAACAAACCCTTTAGGGTCACAGTTCGTATAGCGGCCAAACCACCCAACACAAAGTGTATCTACTCGCTATTTAGCAAGCCAACACAGCTATGTAAATATACAGCAGCGCTGTACCAGGTAAACCGACAGTTTTGTCGGGAGCAGGTGCTCTGTATTGAGTCGAATCCGAAGACCGACTCACTAGCAAAACGAGTGCACGCTCCTTTATAGGATGATGCCACCTTGCAATCCCTCCACGACAACTCTGTCCAATGACGCACGTCAAGTGTTAACTTGATACAAAACACTAAAATACGCTAAATCTAATAAGACTTAGATTATAAAGTAATCAAATAATACAATATTAATTGTCATAAATAAACAATGGTGATTTCACAAAGTAAATCATTTTAAAAACAAAGTAACATGTCATCCGTTGTTTTCAATAAAACCAACGGGTACAATTTCTCGAAATAAGTTGCCAAAAATCAATTAGGGCGTACACCGAGTACTCAATAAATCATGTATCGATTTATTAGACAATAACCGATAGTAAAAAACACTTAAATTAATAATAAACACAAATTATGCCAAATTCTGTTGACTACCCACAATTGTAATTGATTGATGATTAAGGGGCACAAGCATGACGATAACATTGAATGTCAGTAAAAAAAACGCCAGCCGCAAAATATTGAAATCTTTAGAATAGACATAGGTAGGTAAGTCATTTCTCTGTTAAGTAGTACTGAAAAACACGAACACCGATATCGGATGGTGAATGGATGACCCGCTGCGCCAGCTGGGAACCGGACGGGGCCGTCGTGAGGGGTGCGAGACGACGGCGGCGGAGTGTTCCTGTGTTCCGACTTTACCGAGACCGAGAACCAGCAAATTCGGCCATGTGTCGGCAAACCATGAACAGTATAACATTATGGTAACATCACGTGGATGACCTTAATTAGAGAGATATAAATACATGTCTTAAGTTAAGATCAAAGTATACTTTTGAATATATTGCCAGGGCTGCTATTGTATCATAAAAACTGTAGCATTTAATACTTAATGATAATTTTCCCTATTATAAAATGGGCCCAAAATAAAATGCTTTAATCTCCTTTGATCATGTTCGCATGAGATAGCGAAAATATAAATAATAGGTAGCGAAAATGTAACGGATACAATGGTCACGTAGTCTGAACATGCATCGTTTTAAATACGCGCAGTTATATGAAAGAGCGCGTTCAGTAATGAATGTAATGAATGATAGACGACATTCCGTGGAATTAGGTGAGAGGTCAAGTGGCCGTGCGCCGCCGCCGGCACGGCAGTCGGCAGTGCAGCGAGCTACACCCACGACGCCACGCCAGCGCGCCGCAGTCGGCCACTGTCTCTAGCTCTAGCTCACTGTCCCTGTCACTAGCTTCCCTCTCGGAGACACATCAATCAAACTTTTCGTAATTGTCCGCTAACTGTTCTTTGAACTTAGCTGTAAACTGTGTTTGAGTTTGAGTACATCCCGACTTCGGGGTAATAAACTATCTTCTAAAATAAACTAGCCTCGCGGTATCTACATCAGTAAATTGACAGATTTTTCTTACAGCATAATGCTGAACTTAGCCGTCCTGCAAGGGATGTTAAATGAGGAACCCACTGCAGCCTTGAGTCGAGCGTCATCCCTAGGAAAACAGTTTTATCGACGAATTCTAGTTCCTCTTGATTCAATACTATCTCACAATTACTACTTTTGACATTTGGTAAAGAAAATCTTATGCACTTAGTTTTTTTTCCTATTTTAATAATAGGTACTAAGTTGTAAGCGGGCAGTGAAACCATTTTGAACCTGTAATAAAGAATGGCACAGGTTCAGCGTTGGGTAGGGTTTGCTAGTGGCAGTGTTATAAAACGCCTACTTTAATTGCCTGTTGATTTCGGCACCTTGTCTGACCGAAACACTGGGGATTAAAGTGAGCGTCTCTACTTTAAAAGCCCGAGTGGTTGGGCCAAGTACCTGGCCGAAATCAACAGGCTTTTTTAATCACGCACAGGTTCATAATATCACAATCAGTAGGTACCTATGTATGTATTTCAAAACCTGTTAATTAGTAGCGAAGGTTCGAATGACTGCATCTTAGCTATATATGTGTTTCATTGGCCACTTAAATAATAAAACTCAAATTAAATGCATTTCTTTCAATTAAACCATTTACAGGCACTTTTGAATGTCTAGATGATTTATTGTTTAGTTAGTCAGAAAGTTGTAGCCCATTCCAAAACGTAGATCTCTATGGAGAAAAACGGGCAAGAGACTCTCTCCACTCCTGTCTTTTGAATCAAGATTTTACAAAATCCTGGGTACGTAATTCTTGTAGTTTCTAATGTCAGAACAATGTAAAAAAAAAGAATATAAAACAATTTAAAATATAATATGTATAAAAAATAACTAATACTTAACTTAATTTAACGTAGTATTATACAGGACTATTCTGACTGACTTTTCAAGATCGGAGTTTAAGAGGTACTAGTAATTGTTTAACAATTCATGGAACCACGTCGTCTCTTTAAAGCAAACGATAACATTATTTGTTTGTACTTACAATGTGGATCCTGGTGCTAAGAGTAGCTATGGTTTGCAAGGCCTGTTAAACAGTATAATAGGTCACTCGGCAAGGGATAGCAACATGTTCACAGTTCAAGGCTAGAGTACGTTGTCCTGACTCTTCTCATATTACGTAGCGCGGAGGCGGGACTCTGGCGACTTAGTGCGCGAGCCCGGCACGAGATGGCGCGCACAGGCTCTTTCGTGAATCAAGTCACTGTAAGTTATTGACGCAGTTTTTGCAGGTATTTAGGTCACTATTAAGTGTTATTAGCTTACATGTTTTATATTTATCAGTGTTGAGTCAATTACATATTAATGCATGATGTGTCATTTATTTCGAGAAACGCCACATGCTATCTTATAGATAAGCAAAATACAATTATGTCTTTGAAAGTAGACATTTGTGGAAGTAGTGAAGCCAGTCATTGTTCCGATCCATAAAAACTGCAACCTCAAGATTATACCGATTCTGCCTTTTCTCCTGTGAAAGCTTGAAACTACTAGCTATACTTTTTTGATTCAGTAAAAAGTGGCCTCAAAACTAGAACTTTCTTAAGTGCGCTGGCCAACACAAGTCTCAAATAGAGAGAAATAGCCTGAACCGACCTTGAACATTGGCTTTTGAACCTTTTATCTTTAACTAGCTTCTGGCGGCGACTTCGTTCGTGTGCAATTCGTAAGACACACAATGCCTATACCTACTACAATAACAGACACTTTTTTTATAAAACTCGCCGTCGCGTCGCGTCGTTTCGTTTTCGCTTAGCATTCTGATTTTGATTCTTTTTGCTTTTGGTCCTAGCGTGATGTAAAATATGTCATAGTATTTAGTATTTTGATACATACTTTTAACCTTAATTTAATGTGAGTTACGTGTCAACAATCGCATTTTACCTATTATTGATAGCTATACCTGTTTCAATTTTTTCTTTTGTTTTCTTTCGCTACTTTCTAGTTAACCTAGCTTTATCAATGCCGTGAAACTCTTTTATTGGCTTAAGTGATAATTGTCACCATCTCGCTATCACGGAGCAGTGTATGCAGACTAAGATGCTGTAACTTTGTTGCAACTGGAGTGAGCTGTTCATTGATAGTGGGGTGAACATTCATAACTCATGTAAATTAATTATAAGCTGTTGAGTTTCCAAATAAATAAATATGATATGATGCCTATAGCCTTCCCCAAGAATTAGGCTATCAAATGCAAAAATAATCAAATCAATTTCAAATCCGACTGATAGTTCCAGAGATTAGCGCGTTCAAACAACCAAAACACTTTATTATTAGTATATAGACGTCCTTATTGTCATAGATTTGTTAAGCTTAATTTATCAGTACTTCCGTGGCCATGGCTCTAGATACCCTGATTCATTAATTTGGCACAAATAAGGTGCTAACGAACATCTTAGTATTGTTTTGTGTGAAGACTAACACAGGCTGCAGCTCCTCCGGGCAGCTGATGTACAGCAGGATTTATTACACTAGTTGCTCCTTAGAATTAGGTCAGTTAGAGAATACTTTTTTTTAATAGTATTAATATGTTGTGAACCATTGTGGCATAGTACGTCTGCGTTCATTTGTCATTTATTGCGTAGATTCGTATTTAGGGATTATGTCTCGCACAGAACAATATTGATACCATTCAATATTATGTGTGCCCAAAATACATCAAGCTAAACGGTTTAAGAAGTATCAAGAGAATATAATTCAAATACAGAAATGCATGTGTTTGAGCGCATTCAATCGGTCACGATCAATCGGAATCGGTTTCATTTTGACAGTTCAAACATTCATTGCGTTATTTACGTGTTGAGCAGACAAATTTTTCGAACTTATGAAGCAATGGATTAGCAATTTGCTTCAAAATGATTCAGATTCCGATTGATCGTGTGTTACGCAATTAGGGTGCAGTTCAAGTATTTTTATTCCTAGGTGTGACTTTTCCGTGGCGTTCACCGTCTGCACCAGTTAATGAAATAGAAGCATCTTACACAAACACAGTTCATTCTCGGTTACTTGCCGGACTCTATGAAACAATAAACATTGCGAACAGCTGTGAACATACTGTTGTGAAACTACCACGCCGACACTTTAGTGCTGAGCATGATTTTTTGTTTCGACAAACATGTATTATTATAAAAACATTTACTCTGTATATTCATCGTAGCTGTATGTTTTGTGTCACATACAACTCGCACATTATCTGACACTGAATGACTGATCGAGTCACATACATCATGTAGTCAATGATGTCAATGTTCTAAGAGAAGAGAATCAGCTTAATGACGATCAGCGTTTTTCTAAAGTTGGCTTGGTATTCGTGATATGGGACGTTTGTGGCTGACACGACACTGTAAACTCAACACTAGATTAGTAGTAGTTTATTTTTAATAGTAGTTGTTAGCAGAAGCAAGAAGATCAGGCGGATAGTGGTTCAAATACCACAAAGCTGAATAAGGAGTTAATATCAGACGGACAGAACCTGGATGATGTCCAAACCAAAACAAAGTATTCAAGCGCAGTGGTCATTCAGGGAGCAATGTGTAATGAAATGTCTCAATAATACAATGTCCATGCTACTGGATAGCTGTTCAGGACTTCTTTGTATAATATATCATTAGAAGGAGTCACCTCGCACTTCTCACGATTTTATTGGAACCGTTAGGTATTAGATACCCAATTGGGTATTTTAAGAACTTTTCTATCTCCTACGTCTTCCTCACCGTTTCGATAATTTTTATTCATTTGTTTCAACAATTTTGGAAGTTTTACCAGGGCTATTTTTTTTATAATCGATCATATCTGAGCGCCTCATGGTTATTAGTCTTTCCCAAGTTGATGTATTCCAGTCTGATCTCCATCTCAACCAGTGGATCAGGTTAAGGGGATCGAAACGAAATAAATCACTACGTCTTAATAATCATTTGGTCCACAATATAATAAAACAGCGTAGCTTATTATATCCCCTATATTTTTACGTTCTCATTGCCGAGCTCCTGCCTGAAGGTCGGAGCGACTTGCGCTACATGTATGTACATGTAATGTGTGGGTAGCCACTCGTAATTGAACCTGGAGCAATGTGCCCACTTGACATTGTGTTGCGTTCTTATCTTCAGTTGACTCAGATTATTTCTATCGGATCCGTTTCGTAAGCGCAGACGATGGACAATTTGCCCATCGTCTGCTCAACAGCCCAATGCCATACGGTTCTATTGAATGACCTAAAATCTAATTCTATTAAATGCTCAATAGAAAGTAATACCTACCTAAAACAAAATTAAATTCGTCACGTTTAAATGAATGTAGCTTGTCTTGCTTGTTAGAAAGACTCAAAAGTTGGGATTGTGATTTATATTTCCCCTAATAATGTTGAAATCAGTGTTAAGGTCGGATTCCCCTTTAAAGTATGCTAACTTTCATTAGGTACCTATAGCTATGGCATTAGTCCTTGCACGTGCTCTCTATCACGAACGACCAGAGAAATGAGGATCAGAGTCATTGCAGGGGGTTACAAAATCCCGCTTGGTACGGTCGTTACATCCGCTCGAACCTACTGCTTCGGGTTACCAGAGTGTTGTGTGTGGTTACTGATTTCGGAACTTTTTTGGATTCTATAGGATATATTATCACCATTCATGTATTCACCACGATACTCAGTATGCGAAGGATGTTATTGAAATGCTCACCAGGGAAAAATATGCTCATCGAAAAAATCATAACCTAACCTAACCTAACCCCAATTTATATGTATACATATTTGGTAGCAGTTATACATAGTTTTGGTCAGCGTTTCGTAGGTTTCCGCAGTTTCATTTAACTTTTCTACTTGTGCTTTCAAGATAATATTCAGAATTATTGAATTGATTGATGAAATGCAGTTACCCACATGCCATGAGTGTCGAGTGTCCCCTGACAAAAACAATGTATTCACCATCGATTTAGTACTTAGTTACGAGATGTTTCCACAGCCTAACGTTATGCATAAATAATTCGGGGAGGTTCCATGCGAATTCTGTTCAAATCCCCCCCGCTCTCTGCTCACCTTTAAAAGAGTTTTGTATAAAATCCCAATGTGTGTCGAACAGTATGCACACCGTTGTGGTGTGTCGGGACTCGTTTAGAAAGCACTAAGCCACACAGACACTGTCGCTCCGACGCCGGCCTCGCACACGAGGTGAACCGGCTGCACTACTACACTGGACACTAGTTGCACTCAGATCGCTCACAAGCTTTTCAACAACACTTTGTCACTGATTTGTTTCAAGTTTCACTAGTAATGCTCCGGGTGAGTCGCGCGACTGTACGAAGAGGTGTGCGGGGGGAGAGCGCGGAGCGGGAGGCACACGGTACGCGCGCTATGTGGTGCCGTCGTCGGCTGACTGGCCGGACTGCATCGCGGCGAGCTGTTGGAAAGACCGGTTGGCGGCCGGAGCGTCGGGCGCGGGGGGCGGCGCGGCGCTGGCCCGGCGGTGGTGGGGGGAGGGAGGGACTGGTACACAGGCGCTCTCTCCGCACGCAGCTTGCCCTATAAACTTGCTTTCTGCCTGCTCTCATATCGTGAGTAGGCTGGCTGACTGGCTCCTTGTGCAGTTTTGTGAAAGGCAAACTATTCGCATCGCCGAGGTTGCATTTCGATACCTATCTGTATACCGCTGTGTGGTCGGCTGTATCCCGCATCCCGTTGAGTGGCTTGCGGAACCGGCTCTGTTTACAAAAGTTACCTAGATAGGTTTCCTATACAACATAGGTCCCTCACTACTAACTCGGTAAGCCTATTTCGGTTCAAGTTTGTTGTTTTTAAAGCCTAGTTTGTTGCTTAAGTTAGGAAACGTAAAGGACTGTGTTCAGGTAAATGGCAGCAGTTGTGAGCAGTTGGAGTAGTCGGAGCAGTGGGCGGAGTGTGAATGGCGTTCACCGGCCGCAGTGTGGGCAACCACTCAAAAGCTCAATGGTTCGTGAACGAGACACTTGTAATACAATTGAATCTGTGGATGCTATTTGTAGTCGTGTGACTTACTTCAAGGAGTAGAATACCTATGCTCTTCAACCGCACGTCAATATTTGTGTCACCTTAGGCTTAGAACAAGTTTTATTTAAATATTGACGTACAGTTGACTGTACAAGTTTCTTGTGTGTTTAGGCGTTTAATATTAAGCTGTGAGTAGACATGTTGGTCTGTCTCCACCGTCAGTTGTACTCAGAGTGATGGCAATGGCGGTCATCATCTAAGTCTACAATCTCTGAATACGGTCTGTGACAGTCTGAGTGTTCGTGTAACACACACTCCGCAGGAACCGGCAATGCTTCTTGCGCAGGTAGATTTATGTGCGCCCGACATAACGAGCCTCCACTTTGTTGGTCTGGATATCTAGTTTAGATTTAATTGCCAACTATTTAATTGTGAAAGGAGGAAGCCATCAGGAGCCTATTTAATAAAACCGGCAGGCGATAGGTGACAGGCGACAATCCGACTCTTGATTTTACATACATTTTCTGCTTTAAGCGCTGATCAGACGATGGACAATTTGTCCGCGACAAATAGAACGTATTAATATTACGGCAGTGTTTTTGTCCTACGTATTGCATAATTTTCCAAACGTTTTCCAGACGCAAATGTCATTTTAAATAGGAGTTGGACCAAAAGTGAAGTGGCTGTCAGGAAGTGGAATGAAATTATTTGTTCTGCAACGTACACGTACACGTCGTATTATAAAACAAATAAGCTAAGTAGATGAGGTCGGCGTTTCCTATCTGACTACTCTGAGAAGAAAGGTCGAAACAAACTCAGAAGTCACAGTCTCTTTTAAAGTCTATATCAGTATCTTGGTCAGATCATAATTATGAAGACCATGTAGATTGATGTCTGAAATGGTCTTTTGAGGAAAGTACCACACAGATATGAGTAGACCAGTCCAGCCAGTGCAAGCATTTGTCAGTAGGCCGCTATAAACTGCCAAACCAACATTTAAAATAACAGAGAAAGAAAAAGTAAATGACCCACATAGTCCTAGTAATAATTACAATAAAAAAATATTCTTTACAAAGTAAATAGTCATGTCATTTTTTATATAATATGCATCAAAGTCATGTGTATATAAAGTGGTGTCAAGTTTTATGGTTCTATAACAAGCCTTAGCAGAGCGAGCAGCTCAATCCCAAGGTTTTTGTCTTCTAAATAATTAGAAATTTGATAGTACCCTTTTTTACAAAGTTTGGTTTTAATACAGCTTTTAAATTGTTTAATGGGTAGGTTTCGAATGTCAATCGGAAGTTTCTTGTAAAAGCGTACACATTGACTCATGAACGAATTGCCTACTCTTTGGAGGCAAGTAAAGTCCTCCACACCATATTTCGGCCACGACGGCCAATCCCAACGGAGACTAGCTTCAGCGCGGGAAATATTATAGTGCATAAGTGTGCGCGCAGACACAGGAGCACTACTTCTTCGCTCACTCTCACAGTCCGATGGGATGGCAATCCGACACGACCGGAGAGAGACAAGGACCGGGAGGCAAGTGCGATGAACAGCAAGATAGTATTTATTCCTGGTATATATAAACTATGGATATCAGACATTTTCTTAAAATTTTATATATTTTTGTGAACATACAATAGATATTCAAATAATATTAATCCTATCGTACATACGAATATTATAAACGTGAAAGTTTGGATGGATGTTTGTTATTCTTTCACGCAAAAACTACTGAACGGATTTGGATGAAATTTGGCACACAGATGGTTTATAACCATGATTAACATATAGGATACTTTTTATCCCGATATTCCCGCGGGATCGAAAATTATGCGGGCGAAATCGCGGGGCGCAGCTAGTTATACATATATTGTGAGGCTACAGTCAGAATGTCTATTTCTTTGAATATTTGTCGAAGGGAATCTCTTGAACGTAGATTATAATTGGCTCGAACAGCCCTTTACTGTAAAACAATGATAGTATTAATGTCCACACAGGTTCCCCAGAGAAGAATCCTTTATGAGGCTATGAAAATATCTAAAACCATTCTAGCTGTATCCATATCAGTTTATCTGACAATTTTTTCAGCCTAGGCGGCCGTAGATGCATTTCTGACAATTTTTCTGTGTGGGCTCCATTATAATTTAAATTCAATAGTTATTTCAAGAAAAACTGTCGAGTCAACAGGGTTCAACTCCATTCCATTAAGTTGAACATCGGTGGTTACCTGCCTGACATTTGCGCTGAAAATGTAATGTGCATAGTCTTTTTTTTTGTTCAGGAGGAGATTATTTACGTTAAATCAATGCACAACTTAAAGAGTGCATCGTGAAGTTGTGAAGTTCAAAGCTAACTAACTAACTTTTGCTTGTAATGTACAACGTGCGCACCTGGCACGTTGATGCTCACATCACTTGCCTTGCAACTTGTGATTATATTAAATAAAAGTTTGTAAAATAAATTATAAAAGATCCCTTGTATCTGAAAGTAAGTTGTTAACTAGGAGAGTCATGCGTGCTTGCGGCGCACTATGTGGAGGCGCCTAAGAGAGCTTGTTAACTAGGAGAGTCATGCGTGCTTGCGGCGCACTATGTGGAGGCGCCTAAGAGAGCTTGTTAACTAGGAGAGTCATGCGTGCTTGCGGCGCACTATGTGGAGGCGCCCAAGAGAGCTTGTTAACTAGGAGAGTCATGCGTGCTTGCGGCGCACTATGTGGAGGCGCCCAAGAGAGCTTGTTAACTAGGAGAGTCATGCGTGCTTGCGGCGCACTATGTGGAGGCGCCCAAGAGAGCTTGTTAACTAGGACAGTCATGCGTGCTTGCGGCGCACTATGTGGAGGCGCCCAAGAGAGCTTGGCCTTAAATACATTTTGTAAAAATCGTCGCAGGTGCTTGTATTATACCTCAAACTGTAGCTAAGAAGTTAATCTACTATATTATATATAAATTATGTATGTGGATGGTACTGTTTTATATGAAAGAGCATATAAATTACGGTAATTCAAAAATTACCACAAAAACATCTTAATTTGTATTTTTTTCACGATTATTTTCTGTTAAGAGTTTTTTATTTGCTTAAACATATGCAACATGTTGCTAGCAGTGAAAAATATACAAGTATTATACCATTCCAGAAAGCTTATAATATATTATTTAAACATGTGCAACATGTTGCTAGCAGTGAAAAATATACAAGTATTATACCATTCCAGAAAGCTTATAATATATTATTTAAACATGTGCAACATGTTGCTAGCAGTGAAAAATATACAAGTATTATACCATTCCAGAAAGCTTATAATATATTATTTAAACATGTGCAACATGTTGCTAGCAGTGAAAAATATACAAGTATTATACCATTCCAGAAAGCTTATAATATATTATTTAAACATGTGCAACATGTTGCTAGCAGTGAAAAATATACAAGTATTATACCATTCCAGAAAGCTTATAATATATTATTTAAACATGTGCAACATGTTGCTAGCAGTGAAAAATATACAAGTATTATACCATTCCAGAAAGCTTATAATATATTATTTCGTCTGGTATGCATAAATATGCTATATATTTTTTAATATATTGACTAGAAATATTTATGTCATGACATATCATTTTTGCGTATCTGAAACTTTTAGAGTTTTGACAGTTGTCGAAATTTGCGCAAGTAAATGACGTTATTTGATAGTAAATTTAATAAAAACAACAACTTGCAACTTTTTTTTTTTTTTAAAGTTGCAACTTCATTGCACAACATATTTTATGTTAATCTATTATAACATAAATAGTAATTTCTTATAAATACGTAGGTGATGCTGTTTGATTTGTTAGTTGATATAGGTTATACTTGTGATATTTTATTAATTGCAGTTTATGTTTAGATAATGTATCGCGTATTTCTCACCATATTTTAGTTCACACGCACAATAGATTATCAATAAAACACCTACAGAGATGAACAATTTAGAAAAAGTACAAAATATACCGGTTGATGAAAATTCTTATCAATATAGGCTTTCGAATTTGCATTGCTGGATTAGATTTATGGAACTAATTTTACATATATCTTATATACATCATATATATGTGATTTTATGTGCCCTTATCTGTCTATAAAGTCCTAGCTCACGGGAAAGCGTCATTCGACATTATTCAGTGTTACATCTTGGACAGCTCTCCGAAGATGCTCAGGAATCAAGGAACAAACCAACGATTCAGACTTCATCATGCTAGAAAACAAATAAACCATTCAAACTTCATCATGCTAGAAATGCTCTAGAGTAGCCATAAATGAAGATGTTCTACATACACTTTTGTACAATTCGGACCCTTAGTATAACAAGTTGACTCAACGTAGACTCCACCTGCCAACTTCACGATTAAAAATGCACTCCTCTAGTGCGTTTGTCACGTCAATAAAAATCTACAATAAATTACCTGAACACATAAAAAACACAGAAACACACAATATATTTATAAATAAACTAAAACGATTTCTCTTAGATAAAACCTACTACACAATTGACGAATACTTCAAAGATAAATTCCTCCTAGAGAAACGAAGATAATTAGAATAACCAAGTAGTACCTAATACATCTATTTACCTTATCTACCGTGCAATATCTTTAATTACTTACTATTTAGTTAATAATAAATTACAGCTAATATATAAATAAATATATAAAATAATTACCTAATTTATAATTTAGAAAATATCTATTAATAATAAATAAATAAATATATAAATAAATAAATAAATATAGAAATATTAATAATAAACAAAATTAATATAAATCTACTCATAAATAATATCTACTTAAATATCTAAAAATAAGATTTACTCCTTAATTTCAATATTATTATGTTTTTAAACAAAAAGCGCTTCATCCTCTCCTCTAAAAACTAACTTGCTGTGCCCGACAGGGTCCATAATTGTTTCTCTATAATTTACCTAGCAGCCTTGTATACATTATGGAATGCAATAAAGAATTGAGTATTGAGTATTGAGTTTCAGAAAACCTACCAATAAAAAGTCTATGGAACTAGCTAGTAGAATAATTCACTTAAATGTTGTTTTTTTTTCTTATTTTATTTTAAAAAATAAATACGCAAATAAATGCATTTTCTTTCTTTCTTTCTTTCTTTTCTTTCTTTCTTTGTTAATAACAGTAATTTTAAGAGTTTATTTTGTATTAATTATAACATTTAGGTCACATTATTTAAAGAAAGTTGTAAATTTCTGATAATTTTTCATTATTTCGTATTTTCTATTTTTTTATGACTATTATATATATATTTATATCCATAAACTGTATATTATTTTAAAGTATATTTATAGTAGATTATCTTTAAAAAAAATCAGCTATATACACCGTTAAATTTTGATCGTTTTAATCCTTAAAAGGGGTCTTTGTACTCACCATTATGAACAACTTTTACTACGGGACCAACCCTGAAATCGTGAAAAAACAAATTAGTTGATCCATAGATTTATGTACGCATAACTCGACATAATGTATGGATCAACTGATTTTTTTTAACGATGTATATATCTAAACATGGAAGAGGATTTATGACCCGAAACTGACTAAATGTCCACATAGTGCGGCGTCGCGGTGCGGTGCGAAAGTCGTGCCTCGAACAACGACGAATCATTATTCGTGACAACAGCGAGGTAATTACGCGCCGTCTCACGCTCCGCCCTTCATTATGACGAGTGGTTAAAAAAAACAAAATTAAACAGTACACGATATTACGATACTATTGTAATATTGTAGCGAAGCGATTCTTTTGATGGTGGTGAGGTGACCTATAGGAGGAAGCCAGCAGCTACTGATGGCGCGCCCGTTAACATGCGGAGCGGCCTCGAGCCCGACCGACTGGTCTGTGGTACCCTTCATGCATATGCGCCCATAACCACGCAGTTTCCACTGCCGAACTTTTATTTAGAAAGACTATAATAAATACTATGTCATGGTCCCCTCGAGATGGACAGAATCGGCTCCCCCCGGATAACACCGTATTTTTTAGTAGGGCTCGCCCCCGCCCGCTTGGAGTATTTTATTAGTAGGGCTCGCCCCCGCCGGTTTGGAGTATTTTATTAGTAGGGCTCGCCCCCGCCGGCTTGGAGTATTTTATTAGTAGGGCTCGCCCCCGCCGGCTTGGAGTATTTTATTAGTAGGGCTCGCCCCCGCCGGTTGGGAGTATGTTATTAGTAGGGCTCGCCCCCGCCGGCTTGGAGTATTTTATTAGTAGGGCTCACCCCTGCCGGTTTGGAGTATTTTATTAGTAGGGCTCGCCCCCGCCGGTTTGGAGTATTTTATTAGTAGGGCTCGCCCCCGCCGACTTGGAGTATTTTATTAGTAGGGCTCGCCCCCGCCGGCTAGGAGTATTTTATTAGTAGGGCTCACCCCCGCCGGCTTGGAGTATTTTATTAGTAGGGCTCGCCCCCGCCGGCTTGGAGTATTTTATTAGTAGGGCTCGCCCCCGCCAGTTTGGAGTATGTTATTAGTAGGGCTCACCCCCGCCGGCTTGGAGTATTTTATTAGTAGGGCTCACCCCCGCCGGCTTGGAGTATTTTATTAGTAGGGCTCGCCCCCGCCGGCTTGGAGTATTTTATTAGTAGGGCTCGCCCCCGCCGGCTAGGAGTATTTTATTAGTAGGGCTCGCCCCCGCCGGCTAGGAGTATTTTATTAGTAGGGCTCACCCCCGCCGGCTTGGAGTATTTTATTAGTAGGGCTCGCCCCCGCCGGCTTGGAGTATTTTATTAGTAGGGTCGCCCCCGCCGGTTGGGAGTATGTTATTAGTAGGGCTCACCCCCGCCGGCTTGGAGTATTTTATTAGTAGGGCTCACCCCCGCCGGCTTGGAGTATGTTATTAGTAGGGCTCACCGCCGGCTTGGAGTATTTTATTAGTAGGGCTCACCCCCGCCGGCTTGGAGTATTTTATTAGTAGTGCTCGCCCCCGCCGGCTTGGAGTATTTTATTAGTAGGGCTCGCCCCCGCCGGCTTGGAGTATTTTATTAGCAGGGCTCACCCCCGCCGGCTTGGAGTATTTTATTAGTAGGGCTCGCCCCCGCCGGCTTGGAGTATTTTATTAGTAGGGCTCGCCCCCGCCGGCTAGGAGTATTTTATTAGTAGGGCTCGCCCCCGCCGGCTAGGAGTATTTTATTAGTAGGGCTCACCCCCGCCGGCTTGGAGTATTTTATTAGTAGGGCTCGCCCCCGCCGGCTTGGAGTATTTTATTAGTAGGGTCGCCCCCGCCGGTTTGGAGTATTTTATTAGTAGGGCTCGCCCCCGCCGGCTTGGAGTATTTTATTAGTAGGGCTCGCCCCCGCCGGCTTGGAGTATTTTATTAGCAGGGCTCGCCCACGTCGGTTTGAAGTATTCCTAAATTCAGAACTCTTTGTAAACATCGGCTCGCAGCGTTGTTCCACACGACGCTAAACGACTGCAAGTCCGCCTCTGCTAGCACTTAATTGAAATAGTTGAAGAACTCATATCGAGGCATTAAAACATGGATTAGGGACATAACTGCAATAGCTGACACCTAAATTACATCATGACGTAATGTCATAATATTATATGTTGATAACGTAATGTTGCTGGTATTATTATGTATGAGAGGAGCGTGCGAGCCTGAGCACGGGCACAGGCACATGCGCAGTCAAGTTCAGACAGCCCTGCGGTGCCCCTTTGTGAGCCTCGCAGGCACTCCCGAAGGTCGCCTCTATAGGGAACACGTCCACGGAGCGGGATACCGGGCTAGTAGGATACGACACGTGCTCTCTACAAGACTGAAGAAGATCAAACTCGCGTCACGCATGTAATCTCTTGTTCAAGTTCTCTTCTCTGTAACATACCGTCCTACTTTTATTTTTGATGATTCACGATCACATACGAAACCTGTGAAAGAACGAGGTAGTTTCCTAGCATGCGGTGCAAGTAGTGTGCCTTCTTATAGTTAGTGCACAATGTCAGTACCTACCGCTTGCTACACGGTCACAACGACGACGTTGAGTAGCCGGTGTCAGGCTACTACCGAATCAATAAAGCCGAACATTGCTGATGATGCAACCGCGTTGGAATGTGCACACTGATCGGTGTACTAGTACATTAGTGCTAAACTATGCATAGCGATTATTATTTAATGTGTGTCAAAATAACTGAATAAGAAACAATACTTAGTAGTGAGAAGACACTTTGGTATGGCATAACGGCACATGCTAATTTATCTCAAAAACAGAAAGATTTACGAGTAGTGTGAGCATCTTCTGACGAAATATCTAATTCACAAAAAGAAGCCCAACCGCATTAGCAGCTTATTGTCTATCTAACGTACAGAACCAGAATGGAAGGGAGGAAGAAAGAACACTTCTTTTTTTATCAGAATTAGGTATTTCACTGATCACTACAACAAATTTTAATTTATTTGGCCAAAGAATTAGCATTGCCATTCAACGTGGCAATACTGCCAGTGTTCGGGGCACGTTTCCGGATGACAGCGATGCGGACGAGTACTTCGACTCCTAAGTGTCCTATAACTAGGGCAACAAAGGGTTTGTGTATAATTATTTGTATAGTAAGTTAGTTAGTCATTTAATTCAGTATCTAGTGTAAATGGTTAAAAAAAAATACTCGATGACGTAATAATATGCAAGAAGTCGGAAGAACCCGCGGTCAGGCTCCGGCACGTGTCAACACATCGAGGATTCATATAATACTACATAGCTGCGCCCCGCGGTTTCACCCGCGTAAGTTTCGATCCCGTGGGAATATCGAGATAGATAGATAGATAGAATACTCTTTATTGTACACCATACAAATTACAGAAACATAAATATATAACATTTTACAAAGGGTGACACAATGGGCGGTCTTATCGCTAAGAGCGATCTTTTAAAGATAACCTTTGGATGGATTACAATGAAGGAGAGACAAATATAGGAGATAAAAGTATCCTATGTGTTAATCATGGTTATAAACTATCTCTGTGCCAAAGTTCATCCAAATTGGTCCAGCCGTTTGAGCGTGAAGAAGTAACAAACATACATACACACACACTCAATCACAAACTTTCGCTTTCGAACTTACTTAGATAATGATACCTGTTGCTTACTTAGCACGCAACAACTTTGATTACATGTTTGTTTCAGTACTCGGGAGGAGAGAGACTGCTGTCACAACACACGCGTGATGACTATAATATATTGTAAGATTCAACGCTCTACACAGCCAGACTTTTGTAAGGCGTACGTATTATAGTATGGTGCGGATGGGTCAGTGGCGACTGGCGAAGCGGTTGGAGTACCTCGTGGACTCGTGGTGCTGTGTTGCCCAAGCGCGTCGGCGGCGGCGTGCGGGGGCGCCACACTTGGCGCGCTGTCGCGACTTGCTGCGTCACATCTCGTCATGACCCAGCCTCATTGCCGCAACACGTATATTAAACACTAGCTTCTGCCCGCGACTTCGTTCGTGGGTACTGTTGCTTATGCCAGCGAGAACGGGGTCGTCAAAATCGAAGATCTGAAACGTCTGATGTCGAATTCTAAGAGCCTGGAGACGGGAAAACAGCGTGATGCGCGAGACGATTCGAGACGTTCCAGATCTTTCATTTTTGTAAGTCAATAGGAAATGTCCATCAGACTAAAGGACTTTTGCTAAGACGTCATTCCTATATAGGTATATGTTATAGTGTTGCTGGGCTTTGGAGTTCCACAACAGGTGTTCCAGATCTTCTAAATTATTCTCACAGCAGAAAATGCTCTTCACGTGGAATATTTTTTGCTATGGCACCATTTTTATATCTCTTATACTTCAGCTGGTCTGTTGCGGTTCTGCATTAGGTGTCCCATTTTCCAAAATAAATTATAGCCTATATGTTGCCCAGACTTAATACCTATACAAAAAACAACTTTTCTTCCCGTAATTCCGCAGTGGATCCCAAGGGTACACTGAATTAACAATCATATTGCAAATAACTTTAAAAAAAATTGTTTATAATTATAGCTGTACCCGTGGCTTTGGCCACGTATCGCATAAGTATTTTTCTTATTCTATTTTTATTTTAATAATAATAGTTAGTGATAGTTGGTTGATTTACAGAAGCACTCAAAAGATGCGTCCCATACTATACTATAGCTTAGATCCCTCAAAAACTATTTGGCTTAGTAAACTCAAAATTTGAAAGTTATGTAGTTAATTTACTGGTAAGAGACGTCAGGTTAATAAGGAAATTTAGGAGACGTCGAACAACAGAAGTGTTGTAATTTACTGTAACACTTCTGTGTAAACAACGTTCGTTGTTTTTCCCTCGGTCACCTCGGTCTCATTCAATATGTACAGCGAGTCAGGACTGGTGACGCGGGAGCAAGCGACGTACAATTGTCCGTCTGAGAAGCAGCTCGTCCTGAGGTCGACACCCGCAGCCTTTAGTGTCTGCCCATGCGACTTATTTATTGCCATAGCGAAGCACACGCTCACAGGAAACTGCACGCGCTTGAATTGAAAGAGGTAACTGAGGGGAATCAGTGGTATACGTGGTATAAACACTGTCTCGCCGATACTACAACCCGTTAGAATTTCCGCCTCAATGATATTTCCCCATTGCACAGTTTCGGCGGAGTGAGATTCCGAAGAAGCATAATTGGGACACCGACCTTTAGCTTAATGGTGTGCGCTGGTAGTCCACTTGCACTGAGTGAATTGAGAAATTCTACAGGGTAATGTGTGGCGTCATCTTGGTCGACAACAGTGTTTATTGAAGTTTAGATCACTTAATTTCCCTCAATTTCCGCGAGAATGCATTCATTGATCGCTGAAGCTTGGTCGTTTCTGGGTGTTAAAATGGCTCGTTCACACACCCAAGAATTATCTTGGTGCGGTTTCCTATTGATGTCCCCGTACACCAGGCGAATCAAATCTTCTAAGGTAGACACCACTCTCCCGAGTATCTCAGGTAGAACCACCTGGCCACCGTCTACTGGTACCGTTCCCTCACCCAATTTTAAGAGAACATCAGAAAATTCTTGGGCGTGTACATTCCCGCCAAGCTGTGCTCTCATATTCATCGTTAAGCGCAACTTATGAATATGTGGCCATAAGAAAGAGCATTTCAACGAAGCATTCACCTCATCAGCACTAGTTCCTCGCGTCACCACAGACAGCGTTTGTCGGAAATCGCCGCTAGACAGAACTGTAATGCCAACCATCATTTGCTGGTTCCTGCGGATGT
Organism: Apamea epomidion; assembly: GCA_947507525.1. Lineage (NCBI taxonomy): Eukaryota > Metazoa > Arthropoda > Insecta > Lepidoptera > Noctuidae > Apamea > Apamea epomidion. The sequence goes on along the minus strand of OX382230.1, from coordinate 21,933,229 downwards.
CCTGCAAAGTCCTGTTTACCGCCTCTATTGCTTTTCTGTTCGCCATAGTGCATTTCACATATTGTTGAATAGCTGTTCCCTTGCAATTTATAATATTACTGCCCCGCTCCTTTATAAAAATAGCGTGATTATTATGTTCCCAGAGTTAAATGATTATTAACTAAATAAATAACATGTCATTTTGTGCATTCAATCACGAACAAAAACCTTTTAAAATCAATATTGCTTACCTCCCATAACATACGGCGTGATAATATGTAGCCTAAAGCCTTCCTTGGTTTACAAAGAACATTTTTGCTGAATTTCAATTCAATCTATCCAGTAGTTATGGCGTGAAGCCGTACCATACACACAGACAAACAGACAAAAATTCTAAAAATTCACTTTTTGTCATCAGTTACGTTTTTCTAACAAAAGCCACAATTTTTTTCTCGAAAATTCTCAATGGACAGTTTTTCTTTTGTTACTGTTTTATTATATGTATAGATACAGGGATTCAATTACCTCGGTTTTCACCACCTAGTAGTTTCTTCTTATTCGTATTGTAATTTGAAACTGTTTTATAATTTGCCAAATCTATTATAACACGGGGTTCGCTCGTGGTTCCTTGGGCCTATGGCCACCTTTCAGCGAGAACTTTGGTGCTAGATGGTAACCTGGGTCTGATGATGTAGCTGGAAGATGGCCATAGGAACTCGGTAATTAAACGACACAACCCCATCGATTTTGGGCTCGTATAATTCGTCATGACGAGTACTTTGGTGCTAGATGGTAACCAGAGTCTGATGATGGAGCTGGAAGATGGCCATAGGAACTCAGTAATTAAACGACATAACCCCATCGAGTTTGGGGTCGTATGATTCGTCTTGACGAGTACTTTGGTGCTAGATGGTAACCAGGGTGTGATGCTGGAGCTGGAAGATGGCCATAGGAACTCAGTAATTAAACGACACAACCCCATCGAGTTTGAGCTCGTATGATTCTTCTTGACGAGTACTTTGGTGCTAGATGGTAACCAGGGTCTGATGATGGAGCTGGAAGATGGCCATAGGAACTCGGTAATTAAACGACACAACCCCATCGAGTTTGGGCTCGTATGATTCGTCTTGACGAGTACTTTGGTGCTAGATGGATGGTAACCAGGGACTAAAGATGAACAGGTAGCTTAAGTGCAGTAAACGCATATTACGGAAAAACATTGGTACCCGCTACGAACTACGCCGTAGTCAATCTCGCATCAAAAATACTAAAGAGTTAAAAATAATATAAGAAAAAAAAAACATTTTAAAAACAAGCTTTTATTACTTATTAATAAAAAGGACTTAAAAGTTAAAAATAATTTGCTTACTGACAGGTTACGGTTTTCGAAATCCGTGACCTAGGCGTAATTAAAGACCAAAAACTAAAAGTCAACTCTCATAAAGCTGTAAATCAGCGCAAATGCTGGGTTTTATCAAAAGAAATTTAAAGTCATTTGTGGCCAAAATTAAATGATCTCTTTCAATGCTTTGGTACGTTCTCAAACTAGAATTTGCCATAGCATGGAATCCTATGTACTCTGTACATTCGCAGCGTCTCGAGAACGTCTCATGTTATGTTACCTACGTGTCTCCGGGAGCATTTCACAAATGTCTATACGAACAACGATCGACTTTCTTTCGTCGTACTGTCCATGACTTAGTTTTTCCTTCTTCATAAAATTGTCAATGATGCAATTGAATGCGCACAATTGCTGAATTCGACAGACACAGGTAGACGCTCGCCAGTATCGTGCCAGTATCTAGGATGTGTATTCAAAACAACGAACTCCTGACTTGGATGTATTCTTTGCCGAAATTCGACACCCCTTTTTTTTTGGTGGGATATCATCATATGACTTCTCCCGCTCTGGGCGGAGCGGGAGGGCGTGTCAAACTTTTACTGACTAAAACCCACCCGTGTTCCTTCAGTTGCTTTTGCCAGGGGCCACGGTATCTCTTTCGAACAACCCGCGGCCCTGGCAAATTCAACACCCTCTAGCGCAGTTATTTAAACAGAATGGTCAAAGTTAAGCTTATTTTGTTTTATTGATAGATAGATTTTTTACTATAGATATTTTGTATTTTAGATTAAGTCAAAGCGTTTTTGTTTTATTTTATAATCAATATTTTATATATTTTTAGAAGATGTTGCTTTAATTAAAGAAAGAAAAAGTGTTTATTGTGACTCGTACACGAAAATCACGAATGAAACTAAACACAATTAGCAAAAAACAAAATGATATAAAAAGAAAGTAAAAAAAACAGAAAGTCCTATACGAGGCCAACAGGCTCATATCTCAGCATGATGCTGCGACATTTAAAAAACAAATATCGCAGAGCTGGTATTCTAATATTCTGAAGGCCCGCTGTGATGTCACGGACAGTTACAGAAATAATTATATAATAAAAATATTAGCAACTAAATTGAAATATTTGTTTAATCCACGCTTCAGCGCCAGAAGTAACCTCATTACTTGTCTATACCTTCAAGTGACTCAGATCCGACCAGATCAGACCGTGATGCCACAGACTGCAGACACTCTGTGGCATCACGGTGGCAAGCAAAGCGGCGGCGAGAATAAATAACTACAATAATGGAACAGTATTATAGGGAATATATGTATATATAATAAAAGTGGTATGTGGTAGACAGTTAACGGCATGGATGAAATGGAGAAATATAAATAAATTAATGATGAAAGTGTTATCGAGTCGCTTGAACCAATTAATGATGAAAGTGTTATCGAGTCGCTTGAACCAATTCAAAACCTAGTAAGTCTCGGACTTGCTAGGATTTTAAATGGTCGATTCACCTTGCTAGGTTTTTGAAATCAAGACCAAATACGGAATAAGAGAGGGGATGGGCGAGGGGTCCGTACAAATATACAGATTAGATGGAACAAGCAAGAACTCAAACAGAGTTAAATATATATCAATGGATTATTTTGCAGAAAGTGATTATTTTACCAGAAATGCCTGACATTAAATATGTGTTTTTCATGAGTCGTTTGGTTACTTTTTATTTAACATTAGTTCCAATTGAAAAGAAGTCAAGTTATTTTGCCACATGTGTCCTTTGGCATGAAGCTCAAACTGGACGAGAGGCCAGTAATATTGTGAACGCCGTATATGCTTTCTTGCAGACTTATAGGCACATGGAGCACTTGTATTTATGGACTGTTAGTTGTACAGCCCAAAATAAAAATTGGACCCTTTACACAGCAATGATTATGATAGTCAACAGCTCTTTGTATTCAAAGAGCTGTTGAGCAGCTAATCTAACAAAAGGTCATACTCACATATACGCGGATGCCGTTCACGGCAATTACAATTGAAAATGAGGAGGCAAAAGAATATTTATGTTTTTGATTTTAAAGATACGGTGATGCAGTCAAGGAAAATTATAAAAGTTATAAATGATAAATGATTTTTTTTTGTAAGTAGTTTTGTACAAACACTTTTACATGTCAATCATATTTTAAAACTAGATGAGGTCGGCGTTTCCTATCTGACTAGACTGAGAAGAAAGGCTGAAACAAACTCAGAGGTCACAGTCTCTTTTAAAATCCAGACATAATCTTGGTCAGATCATATGATGACCATGTAGATTGATGTCTGAGATGGTTTTTTGAAGAAAAAACCAAACAGTTTGAGAGGACCTGTCCTGTCAAAAATCGTGCAGCTCAACACAACACTTAAAGAGCTCGACGACTCGACGAACAATACCAAAGAAAGGACATTTGGGTAGGCCACATTAATTACTCAAACTGCCAGACTATGACAAAAACTAACAGAGCAGAGAGAAAAATAAAAAATAAAATGACCCACATAGTCTTCATATTCACAATAATTAAAATAATAGAATACTTTACAAAGTAAGCAAATATCATGTCTCTGAGCGAGTGTCTCGGACTTAATTTATTAATTGATCGAACAGCTCGCTTCTGCAAAACAAAGATAGTCTGAATATCAGCGGTATTTCCCCACAATAGAATACCGTTTGACATTACACTAAGAAAATAGCTAAAGTACACTAAACGGGCTGTCTCTATATCAGTTAAATTACGAACTTTTCTAACAGCGTATGCTGCGGAACTTAGCTTTTTTGACAATTTGTCTATATGTGGACCCCACTGAAGCTTAGCATCCAAAGTTATGCCCAAGAATACTGTGCTGTCTTCAGGATTCAATTCTTCGCCCTTTATGAACACATTAGTTTTCATCTGTCTAACGTGAGGTAACGTAAACTTAATGCATTTGGTTTTTTTCTCGTTTCGAAGTAAATTATTAACATTGAACCAGTGGACTACTTTAGAGATCGTGCTATTTACATCGTCAGTAACCTGCTGCTGACGTTTAAGTTTAAACAAAAGTGAAGTGTCATCTGCAAACAACACTATATCATGATTATCCTTTATGAGGTACGGCAAGTCATTAATATAAATTAGAAACAAGAAAGGACCAAGAATTGAGCCCTGTGGGACTCCCATTGTTACTCTAGATCCGGGAGATCTTTTTCCATCAACATCAACGCTCTGAATCCTCTTACTCAAGTATGAAGTAAGAAGATCCAGAGCAGCGTTCCGGATCCCGTAGTGGCGGAGTTTCCTGATTAAAGTTTCGTGAAGAACGCAATCGAATGCCTTGGAAAAGTCACAAAAGATGCCCAAGGCATCGCATTTGTCTTCCCATGCATTATAAATATGTCCTATAAGTTCAACACCGGCATCAGTAGTTCAACTACTGATGCCGGTGCCGACCCCTTGTAAAACCGAACTGTTTGCTATGTAATAATTTGTGTTTATTAAAAAATTTTGCATTTTTTCTAAAACTAATTTCTCAAAAATTTCCTAAAGGTAGGTAGTACAGAAATAGGTCTATAATTTGTAGGGCCTGATGTACTACCCGATTTAAATAAAGGCATTATTTTACTATTTTTCATGAGGTCAGGAAACTCCCCACATTCAATACAACTATTAAAGATAAGCGCTAGAGTAGGTGCTACAATGTCAATAACAGACTTAGCAACTTCTACAGAATTCCCCACAGATCTGCAGTCTTTTTTACATTTAAAGTGTGAAAGGTTTTAATTATATCTCTACAGGTGACATGTTCCAAATAAAATTCCGAATCGCAACCATTAACATTTTCCATAAGCAAAGACTCAGCAACAGAAGGTGATGAGTTTAGGGATTTAGTAGTTGAGACGGGAATATCTGAAAACCTTTTTTATAAAACAAAGTACATATAACTTATTTATTAAAACAGATTTGTCAGATTTGTTTTACTTTTTTGACTTGAACTTAAATTTTATTATACAGATTTGATGAACCCCTCTAGGGGTTGATGACTTTTTTATTAAAAAAAATAATTACTCTGTCCTTCCTAAAACTATTGTCACTCGAAGGGGCATCAAACAAAATAATAAAAAAGATGAAATTATTAATAAATTGGTATGTCTGATGCCTGAAACAAGTAAGGCATTTTGGCTTAATTTACCCAATTTTTTTTTTTTTTTTTTCTGGGTGGGAAATCATCAAATGACTCCTCCCGCTCTGGGCGGAGCAGAAGGGAGTGTCAGACTTTTACTGACTAAAACCCACCCGTGTTCCTTCAGTTGCCTGTGCCAGAGGCCACGGTATCTCTTTCGAACAACCCGCAGCCCCGGCGGCATCGGCCCTAGCGGACCCCGTCAGTTCGTGCTGACAGCTCTTTGAGGCGCGCGTGGAACACAACGCGCCGTCGACCCGGGCCTGGTCCTTACCGGGCGGCGAGCTGCCCATAGCTCGCCGCCCGCAAGCCCGTGCCTACGGTGGCCGGGAGTCGGCTGTTGACGACTCCCGTCCAGGGCGTCTCCTGCGGCGGCTAGGCGCGCGAGGGTGCAGCGATTGCCTCTCCCTCACGCGCTCCGCCTCCTCCTTCGCGAGCATTACTGCTTCGCAGAAGGAGGTGACGGCCTCCCATTCACTCTCGCTCCGTACCATGGCCTGTATGAGGGCCGGACGCGAGAGGTCGCCGCCGCCGATCGCCGCCACGAGGACACGGCGGGGCCCCGCCCAAGCCGGGCAGACCTCCACCGTATGCTCCACCGTGTCCTCCGGGCGATCCCCACAGTGGTGACACCCTGGCGTTTCCTCCCGCTTTATCCTGAACAGGAACCTCCCGAAACAACCGTGTCCGGTAAGGACCTGCGTCAGGCGGAAGGTGAGGGCGCCGTGGCGCCTCTCTAGCCACTCCTCAAAGAGGGGACTTATCGCCGCTATTGTGGCGTGCCCAGCACTGGGTTGCGACGATCGCGCTCTCCATGCCGCTATGAGATTCCGCCGGAGCTCTGTCCGCTGTGCCGTGATTTCTCGCGGCAGCGGAGTAACGCCCCGGCGTTTTGCCTCCTCTCGCCACTCCCATATGTGGGCGAGGACTTGGCCTCCAGATCCCATGGCGGCAATCCGGCAAGGAGGCTCGCCGCCTCAGCGGAGACCGTGCGGTATCCTCGGATGAGCCGGACAGCCATGACCCTTTTTTTTTTTTTTTTTTTTTTTTTTTTTTTTTTTTTTTTTTTACAGGATGGGAAATCATCAAATGACTCCTCCCGCTCTGGGTGGAGCAGAAGGGAGTGTCAGACTCTTACTGACTAAAACCCACCCGTGTTCCTTCCTTAGCCCTTTATGTACCAGGGCAGCGGTAACCCTTTCGGACGATCCCGCTACCCCGGCAGGCAGCCATGACCCTTTGGGACGCGATCAACCGGCGGGCTGGTCGCCGCCTCAAGGACCGCGCCCGCTTAATTTACCCCTCAATAACTCGTCTGTCGATTTGACAAATGATGGACAAATGTCTGCAGCTGAATAAAGCAATAGCAGCACGCTTTGACTGTCTCATTTAGAATCAGTGGGTCATGTCGTGTGTAGGTGTGGCGAGTCATGGCAAATTATAAAAGTTTATGTAATGTGTACTAGGTTAAGGTTTCTATGGGTCTACGCCACCCGAAATAAAGTTATTATTATTATTAAAGCTATTCAGTATTTAATAAAGGCAACATGAGCCCATCATTTGTTTGGTTTAAAAAAAAAATTAACAGTTGTATTCAATTAATCACTATTTTATTTACATAGCTAATCAGTTACTAGAATTTAGTCAATGAGATATGATAAGTTCCATGTTCGATGAACCATAACAAAACCTAGCAAGTGCTCTTACTATGTTATGAAACTAATTGCTACATGGACCTAACTATCTTGTGTCAATTGTCAAAGTTACTAAGGGGTTTAAAATACGTAATAAACACATATATAAAAATATTGGTAGTATTACGTGCTCATTATTTAGTATTTTTAACCCCCGACGCAAAAACGACGGGGTGTTATAAGTTTGACGTGTCGGGGTGTGTGTGGGTGTGTGTGTGTGTGTATGTCTGTCTGTGGCATCGTAGCTCCCGAACGGATAACCCGATTTTAATTTTGTTTGTTTTTGTTTGAAAGGTGAATTTGTCCGGAGTGTTCTTAGCTATGTTTGATGAAAATCGGTCCAAGACGGCCGCCGCCACAAAATGGCGGATTACATATTTTTTCATAACTCCTCAATATGGGTATCAAATGAAAGGGCTTGACTAGTAGAATACTATACACTATGATAAATTTCAAATCCAAGATGGCCGCCACCACAAAAAGGCGACTTACATTTTTTTTCACAACTCCCTCTGTATATGGGTATTGGGTATCAAATGAAAGGGCTTGACTAGTAGAATACTATACACTATGACAAATTTCAAATCCAAGATGGACACTACCACAAAATGGCGAATTACAAAAAACCTGATTAAATACCAAATTACCTGAATCTTAAAACGCAAGAAAATAAAAGAAATGAAATAACAAGGAGTCCCAACAAAAAGCATGAAATAAAAAATTAAATGAAAAAATGCTATTCGTTGTAAAAAAATAAAAAAAAACCCCCGACAACGTGAAACCCTATAAAAAGAAAAAAATAACCTTGAAATTATGAACCTACGTAAGTACGTGTATGAATTTTTTTGATTAAATATCGTCCTATCGGGGGACCGCTACTATTTTAAACTTTAACAGAACGTCTGCCTAATAATTAGAGCGGTCCCCCGACGGGACAACATTTAATCAAAAAATTTCATACGTACTTACGTAGGGTCATAATTTCAAGGTTATTTTTTTCTTTTTATAGGGTTTCACGTTGTCGGGGGTTTTTCAAATTTTTAATTTAATTTTTTACAACGTATAGCATTTTTTTTATTTAACATAAATACTTTTCTAAGGCAGACCTATTTTAAGTTTAAATACGTTCTCCTGTAAAATTTCGTTTAAAGTCCTTACTAGGTTTTGAAATGGGGCAGCCGTATAGATTCTGCCAGTAAAAGTGTGGAATGAACAAGAACATTCAAAAATATCTTGAATCTCTTTAATTCTCGAATATGTACCTATCGAACAAAAAAAAGCAAGATGCGAAACAACTGCTGTGCCTGTTCAGTTAACATTACCGTGGTTCAGTGAACAATCGCTGCCAAGCACTCGGACCACAAGCGCGCAAACCAAGGGTAAGTTCTTTCAAATTTTGGTAACTTTTTGAAGCTGTAGCAGGTGTTGTTTAAATTTTAACCCGAAAGTACCAACTGTCTTTATAGCACGAGAAGGAGGTGGCAAGTCGTTCCAGCAACGGGACGCAGCGAATTGGAAACTGCCGAAATGCAGCAGTTCTATGCGATGAGGCTAACACAAGGTAAGAAGATGCTCATGTTTTAATTTTGTTAATATCGCGTAATCAAGACACTTCAATAAATAATCTGCCGATATATTCTGTAAAAATCTCACCGTGAAAACTTAGGTGAAGTGAGCTTGAAGCGAGGTGTCATTCCACCTAATGCTAGGGATTGTCACTATTGGCAGCTCACTTCACCTAAGTTCTTCGAAATTAGCCAAAATTAATGAAGTATGTGAATGTCGTGAGCGCCTGTAATTGGTACTTATATACACCAAAACTTGTACCTACGAGTACAACTTTTATTAATTAACTAGCTTCTGCCCGCGACATGGTCCGCGTGAAATTTCTTGTACCCGTCGCATCGCATAGCCTACCCGCGTTATTACTTCGTTTTCACTTAAGGTTCTCTTTGACTTATTTGGTTTTTGATCGGCTCCTAAGGGCCCAAGCGTTCGGGTACGACTGGGTGCTGCGCGCCGAACTCCCTAGCGGCGTCAGCGTGGTTTGCTACGCTGACGACACGCTGGTCCTGGCGCAGGGGAGGTCGCACCAGGCGGCGCGGCGGCCGAAGTAGCGACACGTGGGGTTGCGACAGTCGTCGAGAGGATGCGGCAGTTGGGACATGAGGTGGCCTTGCACAAGTCTGAGGTCATGTGTTTTCATGGTCCTCGGGACGCGCCACCGTCGAGTTCATAAATAACGGCAGGAGGGGTTCACATTGGCGTCGAGCTGACGATGAAGTACCTAGGACTCGTCTTCGACAGCCGGTGGAACTATGTGGAGCACTTCCGATGTTTTGCTCCCAGACTGGAGCGGGTCGGGGCTGCCTTGAGGCGGCTCCTGCCCAATCTAGGGTCACCAAACGCCTCCTGCCGGAGGCTCTATGCGGGGGTCGTGCGGTCCATGGCCCTTTACGGGGCACCGGTATGGGCGCGATCCCTGAGGCGGCGACCAGCCCGCCGGTTGAACGCGTCCCAAAGGGTCATGGCTGTCCGGCTGGTCCGAGGATACCGCACGGTTTCCGCTGAGGCGGCGAGCCTTCTTGCCGGATTGCCGCCATGGGATCTGGAGGCCAAAGTCCTCGCCCACATATGGGAGTGGCGAGAGGAGGCAAAACGCCGGGGCGTAACTCCGCTGCCGCGAGAAATCACGGTACAGCGGACAGAGCTCCGGCGGGATCTCATAGCGCCAAACCTGGACTTCCGGTGAGTGTCGAGGGGGTGAGTGATTGTAAAGGCATTGCTGAAATCTTTAAGAGTAAATTTTCTATTCAGTCACCTTTGGGTCTGGCGCGTGAGGTTTACAATGGTGAGTTACCTGAAGGGATAGTAGGGGTGAGGTTTAGTGCCAAAGATGTGGCCGTAACGCTTAAGAGTATGACAAGTGGTCAAAGTCCAGGTCATGATTCTCTATCCATTGAACACCTGGGTCACGCTGGCCCACAGATAAACAGAGTATTAGCAATGTTCTACTTGCTATGCGTGAGCCACTCTTATCTTCCGCAGGATCTTCTGAGAACTGTGGTTGTGCCTATAGTTAAAGATAAAACAGGTGACTTAGCTGGTAAAAGTAACTATAGGCCCATTTTCTAGCTACAGTTATAGCGAAGGTGTTTGACGGTTTGCTTAATCCACAGTTAAATAAATATTTATCTCTGCACGATAATCAGTTTGGATTTAGACCCCAATTATCAACGGAAAGTGCCATACTGTGTCTTAAGCATACCGTCAGATACTAAAATGATCGTAAAACCCCGGTATACGCATGTTTTCTCGACTTGTCCAGGGCCTTTGATTTGGTGGCGTATGATCTTTTGTCGGAAAAACTTGAGAGTATCAACCTACCACCAGAACTTGTCACCATCCTTAAGTATTGGTATACGCACCAAGTCAACAGCGTCAGTTGGGCGTGGGCAATGTCGGAGCCATATCGTTTACAATGTGGTGTAAGGCACAGGCGCGCTGAGCAGTCAGCACGTCGGCTGTCATATAGACGATGTGTGTGTCAACAATTTAAGTTACGCAGACGACATGGTGCTGCTGAGCGCGTCGACTTGTGGCCTGAGAAGGTTGATAGCGACATGTGAGGATTACGCTGTTAGACATGGACTTGTTTATAATATTAAGAAAAGTCAGTACATGGTCTTTGAGGCCGGTGGTGCTATATGCCCCGACTATGTACCACCTATATGTCTAAATACTTTACCCTTAGATAGGGTAAATCAGTTTAAATACCTAGGATTATTATAGTCACAGCTGACCTCAGGGATCATGCTGACTTGGAACGGGAGCGGAGGAATTTATCTAAAAGAGCTAATATGCTGGCCCGCAGGTTCGCGCGTTGCCCGGATGGCGTGAAAATAACCCTTTTCCGAGCATATTGCACATCCATGTACACCTGCAGCCTGTGGGCTAATTACACGCAGAAAAACTACAGCACCTTCCGCATTCAGTTAAACAACGCTTTCAGAGCAATTTTGGGTCTGCCTTGCTACTGCAGCGCTTCAGGTATGTTTGCATGGGCGCACGTGGACTGTTTCCATGCGACCATGCGGAAGCGCTCAGCACGTCTGAACTCCGTCGATGGTGCAACTATTCAGTATAGGTGAATCTAGTCCGTTTATCCGTCCGTGATATCAATTACAAACATACAAGTTAATGTAATAATATGAGTGCATCTATCTTCTGACGTTTCATAAGTGCCCATGTAGGATATGTAAAGTAAAATATTTTGATTTAGAATTCACCATAATATAGGCGCAATTGTTTAACAAGACGAAATATGGAAAGAAAGCTCCATCCGAATGAACACATTTACGTCAGTTCAGAAATGGTCTGATGGGAAAGGAATACATTCCTTTCAATCGTTTATTATGAGCGATACACGCTTGTAGACTATGTTTCGAGATGTGTCCTAATTTGAACTATATTTTCTTTATTTGTTTTTGGCTTTTCCATAAAACATTTCGTCCTGAACAAACGGTCTTGTACACAGCACAGAGCCGCCGCGGACAGCTATCGCCATCGCCAGCGACCCTAGAAACGCCTTTTACTAATAATATTCGTGCCTGAATTTAGCGCAACTGAGCTCAATAGGCTGTGACTTGTCAGTTCGTATCTAAACGGTAACGACCACTGACGCGCTTGCATGGTGTGTATGCAAAATGTAGACAGTATATCGTCTCTAGCTGCAGCCGTAGAGGCGTCTCATCACTCAAATGAATACGGATTTGGTAAGTCAGATCGAAGGTTGGAAGGCCTTGCATCTGATGAAGGAAGTAGGCAGCGAGTGTAGGCACCAGATATAATAAGATTCGGAAATCAGGTGAAGAGGGGCGGTTCAACGGAACTCGCGGGGCGACGCACTCCGGTAACATGGCGGACGATCGGCGATTAGATACCGATAGTGGCGAGCACACACCACACACGTACCCAGTGCTCGGCAAATACTCGGTCTTACACTGAGCGCATCACGAGCATACGGCGACAATTATCGCCGAGCGCCGCCGACTGCGATAACGAAGCGATTGCCCTCTAATAAATATAGAAAAACAAGTTTCAACAATATTAGCATTAGACGAATGTTTACTGCGTAGCCTCATTCCACAAAGGAGTGTGTTGATAACTTTCATAATATTGCTGTTTCCGTTCATCTCCAACCATTTAAGATTCAGGACATTAAGCCCACGTAGGCACGGAGGTTAAAAACACGCGGAGGGATTTTATCGCGCACTGGATTTTCGACTCTCCGTGTTGAGCCGATTATTGACAATCCAACAGTGTGTCCAAGCGCCTCAAATAAACACAGTGTTGGAATTTCATCTCTCGGCGCTAAGCAGTGCGTTGAAAAACACTGCGTGAAAAAACAATCGGCTAAGAAATAGCTCTACTTACATCTACAGATTTGAAATGAAACACACCTACTTGAAAGTATGGATATTACTTAATGTAAGGATGTAATATTTTAAAGATACTAAAGTTTCAACCGCTCCGACAAACTAGTCGGCAAGTGCTTTAAAAACCATCATGACGTCTAAAAGTCATATGACTTTTGTTGTTATCAGAGACTAAGTCATAATGTGCTCGGTAGGCATCGCAGCAAATCTGTCGGCAATAAAAAGTAGTTACAACACTTGTAGGGTCTCGGCAGCTCGGAACTTGGCAGACAGTTGTGACAGTATCGACAGGAGAGTCGGATACACTCACACAAGTTCAGTTAGTAGCTGCACCACCTTACAGCTTGGACAATATATCTATGTAGTAAGTAGTCAACTTAATTGAAACCAATTATTTTAATGCCGAATTCAACATTCTAACTAGGTTAGGTTATTGCCACAGCAATCGATCGGCTGTTGCGATGACATGCCGCCATTACCGCCGCAGATAATGTGTAAACAGTGGTTGGGCGAATCTAATATGTACCTACATTATTCTATCATTTTGGACTTGGCCATATACAGGAAAGAATTGTTTTTATTGCTGTAATTAATTTAGTTTTATCTATTTAATCAATATACACACATCAAAAGTTTCTAGGGATCAAGGTATTTAAAAAAATATATATTGCCCTATTGAAATTAAATAAAAATGTCTATGTAGATTGATTAAATAAAATGTTTTCGTACTCGTATGAGTAGATCGACAAAGTACTCTCTGTTTTTGCACAAATAATAAAGACTTCCATAATAAAGATTTTCTGGTGTGTGTATGGCGTCCATATTTGGCAGAGCTCTTCTTCGAAGCATATCCCATGCTTGCTCAATGGGACTCAAATATGACGATTGAGCAGGCCATGGTAGGATGTTGATATTAGCTGCGACAAGTGTGTTTGCAACGACTCTGGCAGTGTGTCGACGTGCATTATCATGCATGCAGAAATGAAGCACCAAATTGGGTCCGCAAAGGAATGACAACATCTGATGCAATCGTTTCAGCGTAAATCTGTACATTGAAATTGCCTCTGATCCAAATCAGGTCAGTTCTTCCGCCGATCCAAATACCCACCCATATCATGATTGTTCGACCACTGTATGCATGGATTTCCTGGCATGATTGTAAAGATTCGTCCAGGGTTCCTCCAATAACGTGCACGTCTAGTATTTGGCCTCATACCAAAGCGAGATTCGTCAGAAAAACACACAAAACGCTGCTGTTCTTCTGCTCAATTTCTGTGTTCACGAACCCATAATAAGCGATTCCAGGGCTCAATAGGTGGTACACATAGGGGTTTTTCGGGAACGGATATTGACTTCATGCAAGCGATTTCTTATGGTTTGATCGCTTATTAACTTCACTGAAGAGCTATGAAGCGTCGCGTAACCAACATCATCGCGGTCATTGTACGATTTCATTAGTAGTCATTTGTGTGTAACGATCTTGTCTGCGTGTGGCGATGCGAGCTCGTCCTCAATGTCGCTCTGCCACACTACTGTGATGCGGTGTCCAACGTCGACTTATAACACTCTGCATAATGCCCAGAGCGATTGCCACGGCACGTTGCCGAGAACCAGCTTCCAACATTCCCATGGCTCTGAACTTCCTCTCTCCATATCATCGTTCTTTTGTATTGATTCCACTCAGGAGAATGACAGAAATTTACTGCTTTGGCCTCAAACCCGTTGCAGGATTATGTAGGAATACGACATACGACTTGACAGAAGATTTTCATCAGCAGATCAAAGAGTTCACATTTCATAGGTTTTGGTCGCCGTCGACGAACAAAATGATTGCTTGCCGGGCGCCTATACCCCCGCGTTAGAATGTTGACATTAGGGAGCAGGTGGTGTGAAAATTATTTTTTAATTCTGAACAGAATATCTAGGTACAGGTTATCTCTTATTGAAAGTTGAAAGAGACACTGCACTGTGACCTTCACCACATAATCCTCACCTTTGAAAACTTCATGAAAATCAATTTTGAGAACGCCAAAAAATAGTCAAGAAATAGTCATAAATACAAAAATAGAATATATACAATAGAAGTTTATATGCATGTTTATCATACTTCTACATAGTTAACCAGGTCGAAATTATAATGGTTGGAGACGACTATTTCTTGACTATTTCTTGGAATTGAAACCAAGTCGATACTCCCAGCCGTTTAGTTGCGCAGAGGTGAGGATTGTGTGGAGACCTTCACCACACAATCCTTACCAATCTATAGCTATAACTTCGGAATCATAATGCGACAATTTTTTTGACCTTGGTGACTATTTATGATTATTTTTTGGCGTTCTCAAAATTGATTTTCATGAAGTTTTCAAAGGTGAGGATTGTGTGGTGAAGGTCACAGACCAGTGTCTCTTTCAACTTTCAATGTTTCCTATCAGTCGCAAACCTTCTCAAATTTCGCACTGCTGTTGTTAATTTGTCTTTCCATCTTTTAAGTTGTGTTCCCCTATTCCTTCTGCCCTCTGGGGTACCATTCTGTCACAACTTTCCTTCGTCTGTGTTGAGTGTTATCATCTTCACCGTCAGTCACTTCAGTCAGTAGTGTAGTTTCTGTTATGGCAGGAAATGAGCTGAACCACTCTCTGGTGAAGGCCGGTCAACAGACGAATAAAATCTTTGATTCCAGTTTGTACAGGTTGGGACTTCCATATATACCAACTACTAAGGGTACTCAGGTAGAACAGTAGTTCGGTAATGGTAACAATAGGGCTAAATCCGTGAAGGTTTACTTTATTGTATCGACATGACGATTTCGACTGTAGTAGGAGACATGTGAAATAATAATTTTATTTAGAAACAGTTAGATATGAAACTATAAAGTTGATACGAAAAGTGGAAGTTTTATGAAATAATTACGGTCGGAGGCATCAAAGTGCCGCTGCCGCATAGTCATAAAACTGTGCAGTCATTATAAAGCCAGTGCTATCACTGACACATACCCGCACGAGATACATTGACGTGTTGGAGTGAGCCGCTGAACCTTGTGTTGATATGTGCACGTCAATGTACTCTCCTGGCATGCAGGCGCTCGAGCCACCGACACGTGGTAGGCGCTGGCTGAATCTTGCACTGAAGCCTTACAAGCACATACTCGCACAACTCACAAAGCACAGATTCACGAGCGCTCTTGAGGGTTCGTGGCGGTTGATTCATTATCGTTAATCATCACAAAAACATTTGTAACACCAGAGTGTTGCCTGGCCTTCCGGTGTGCATGACTAGACGTTTTTGTTGTAAAATTTCTTCATTTATATCTATATACAGTGTGGCGATTAGGTTATCACATTAAATTGTACAGCAGGTATTACAAGTTGTTATCAGTCCGTTAAAATAATAAAATAAATAATTTTACTAAAATTAAGAAAATGCATTTTTCAAATAAAATAAATGGCGTTATAAATGGTAAAAAATAAATCTTCCTTTATAATATTAGTTTACTGACCCGTAAAAGCGGCAACGCCGCGGCGGCGCGTCGCGCCGGCGGAGCACGCGCCGTACCTACGCGAGGTACGATTAAGAATACCTACTCGTGGATGTAGGCACGCGCGCGTGGTGCGACAGTAAATCAACATTTTCACAACATACTTATGATATTGTTTTATAAAATAATCACAAATTAACTTTAAAAATATCCACTTAAATGCTCAATTGTTATTGCATTTTAAATTTTTAAATTTTCAAAATGTCCACCGTGCTTCTGTACACATAAATGACCTCGTCTTACGATATTATTTCGGACTCTTCTGAGTAGGTCACCATTCGCGGCTAAAATTTTTAAATTGTCGAAGGCCCGAATTATTCGAGTTTTTAAATCGTCCAAAGTCATCACTTCAGTAGCGTATACCTCATTCTTTTAATGTCCATAGCTCACCGAACTCAGAATCATATCGGTGTACTCCGACGATGTGAAATTGATTCGAGGCATCTTGGAAACAATAACACAATGAAAATAGCAGGTAACAATAATTATTATTTAAGCGTCTGATTTCGCATAAGCTGTCACACACACCACCTTCACTAACCTATCCTATTCCTATTACTAAAATAAGTCCACAAAATAAAAACAATAACAATACTACGAAGGGCGCGTGCGCGAATAATAAACTCTTCAACTATGCCTCAAGGATTTTGGCGGCGGACTATGTGACTCATCCGTCGCACGCGCCAAAGAAATTAGAATCATGCCTACAAGCACCCCCGTACCCCGTAGTATTTCGCGCATAGAGATTTATACCTTTTTTTTTTTTTTTTTTTTTGTGGATGGGAAATCATCAAATGACTCCTCCCGCTCTGGGTGGAGCAGAAGGGAGTGTCAGACTCTTACTGACTAAAACCCACCCGTGTTCCTTCCTTAGCCCTTTATGTACCAGGGCAGCGGTAACCCTTTCGGACGATCCCGCTAGAGATTTATACCTTAAGTCATCAACCGTCATCAACCGTAAGAATATTTTTGCATATTTTTTTCATACCTCTCATGCGGTCCCTTTACATCTTTTAATTTTGCGCACAAAAAACGCCTTCAACTGTTAACCGTAAGAAGGCGGTAAGGACATTTTTCGCTAGAATTGTTTACGCTTCTTGTAATAATAGTTTGTAAAATGGTAGTTTAGTAGTGCTTGTAGGTAATTCGGAATGGCAACGTTTGAAGTTATGAACTATCTTCACCGGCCACGGGTCTTTGACCTACTTTTATTGGTCAGCTGATTATGTTTATGCAATACATGATGTTGTGAAATATTAAAATGGAAAAAAGGGTCCCGCGGCTATAACATTGTTTATTATTAAATTATTTTAGTTGCATTTGATAAAATACCTAATATAAAGTACGTGGTTTCAATTAATGTGATAACCTAATCGCCACCCTGTATACGATGTGTAACGTAATTAATGCACATTATGAAAGTAGTTTGTTGAGAATCGTTTCCTGAATCGATTTCTGTCACTTTTAATATACAGGTAATTTTTTATCCCAAAAATAATTATAACCACGTAAATTACTGTCACACTTCCGCTGTACAGTCAAAACAAACCAAAATGGATGAAATACTACGAGTATTTCATCCATTTTGGTTACTACTACGCTAGACCCTTATACGTGTGCGACTGTGTGCATGCGCAGATTTGTAAATTGACCACAATTTTCTGCCACAACTTACCTAACTAATTAACACAACTAACTTATTTAATAAAAAAACAATGTTTTATACATAATAATAAAAAATCAGTATATGTATTATGATTATAACATAATATTCTAATTGGGATGTTTGGTGGGGGTGTGTAACGTTTGATATACTTAACAACAAAAGTTCTAATGATCATAGGACCTAATTTCAGTTAATATATATTTTTTAATATAACGATCAAATGATATAAGTAATGAATTTTATTTATATTTTATTTATTTCATTTTTTATTGAGAGGAACAGCAAACAGTTACATTATAAGGACTTACAACTAGTTTAACAAAATAGAAATAATAATAAAATAATAATTTCATTTTACCTAATTTCATATGGTATAATGAACAGTTTACATAATGCACATTTGAAATAATATTCAATTAATTTAATATTCAGTTGCTATAATATTCAAAATCTATAAGTAACGTTTAATATAATTAGGAAATTTTTACTTTTATTTGTGCAAAATCTGATGAGATTTAGTAGTTAATACTTAATAGGTTGAATCTGATCCAAAATCTGATGAGATTTAGTAGTTAATACTTAATAGGTTGAATCTGATCCCAAATCTGATGAGATTTAGTAGTTAATACTTAATAGGTTGAATCTGATCCAAAATCTGATGAGATTTAGTAGTTAATACTTAATAGGTTGAATCTGATCCAAAATCTGATGAGATTTAGTAGTTAATACTTAATAGGTTGAATCTGATCCAAAAAGGAATCGGGGCACCCCGACTTTACGTAGTCTTTTGGCTCCTACCCTAGAGTGTATATAAGGAGAGCAATCCCCGCCCGTTGTAACAAAGGATAGGCACCAATGATACTCGTAGGTGCCTATCCTTGGTGCCTATCCGGACTGCCTATAACGGACCCTATCTCCCGGGAGAAGTCTTGTTCCTCACCTCTGGCATGCCTTTTTGGCCGGCTGGAGTGAACACTGACGAGGAACAGAGCTCCCACCTCATTCTTGCCTTTATTGGCTAGCTTGAGTGGAGATTCGCAAGAGCAAACGTGCTCGGAGGAACGAAGTATTTCAGTAAGATGCTGGTAGGGATCTGTACCGTTCTTCCGGGATTGTCTTGATAGCCGTGGAATACCTTTCCACTCCTCATAAGCATATCAGGACATGTTGCCCCTTGTCGCTATGACACTATTTGCTAGCGACCGTTGTCGGGGGCCCATTATTGAGTGTGCAAGTCACCCCCTGCCATTTTATCCGTGTATACGAGTATATAAAACATTGATCAGACAGGGGCCTCTTCCATAGTTATTGGTAACCAGTCCACTTTAGCCACCCAAACCCATAGCCCAAATTTGTGCTTTTCCATATCGTGCAATAGTCCTACATTAACCGGGGGTTATCCTTGGGTGCACTTGCATAGTGCATACAGGGATAATCGTCGGGTGGTGCCACATTTCAATAAAATTTACTTTCCTCTGCGAGTTGGCTTCGGTCCCTCGTACGCCTTCCAAAGGACCGGGACCTCATGGTCCCGGGATATGTCAAAATACAATAAAGCAAATCATACTATTTTAATTATACTATTTTCATTTAATATATATATATATATATATATATATATATATTTTTTTTTTTCCTTAACTAAAAGCGCCTTCATCCTCTCTCCTATTAAAAACTAACTTAGCTGTGCCCGACAGGGTCCATAATTGATTCGATGTTTTGACATACTAACTATCATATTATGTACATGACGGAGAAGGTATGTCATGTCTGTCTCTCGTTAGCATCAGGCATATTTTAATTACTGTGGGCGTACTATGGGTAGTGTTGGTTATGACACGATAGAAAAACGGTTTACAATTCAAATCAGATTATAATTTTACGAACAAGTTAGTCACACTAGCGAATCACACACTCACATAACTCAACGATACGGAACGCGTCAGTTTCTAACACATGTTGTCCGTACAATGTCCAATGTTTCGATGATCCCGAGAGCTCTGCTCACACCGCTTTTGTAGCTGTAGCTTTCGTACCACTCCACGAACTCAGGCTAGACTCTGTCTAGCGCCACGAGATGGCGCTGGCGTTCCGAATAAACGAATAACTCCGACATACACATTATGGAATGCAATAAAGTATTGAGTATACTTCTGCCTAGCCTTTCCCCAACTATGACTAGAATCAATTTTATTTTAATTTTATTTTTGACGTTCAAAAGTGCCTTTTATGTGCCTATTTGAAATAAATGATTTGACTTTGACTTTATGTTGGGGCCGGCTTCCAGTTCTACCGGATGCAAATTTTTATTTAAAGAAATATATAAAATTGATGTTGAAGTTATATCACCTCCATGTACTAACCTAACACTGGCTAGATGAAACACTATCCTCTACTAAGAGTTGACATATTGTTTTGTCATTGTACGCCATTTTTACACATTGTTCGTAGATAACCTCTTAAACCTTCCTAATAAATGCTTTACAGTATTTCCTGTGTTTTCGCTCTGCAAACCTCCCCAACAATTGAAGTGTCTGTTTGTAATATCAAAATATCAGATTTTACTAAATGCGTGTGAAAATATATACGCTACCTACTAATAAAAAAAACATTTTTTTAAATTTTTGTATGTCTGTCTGTTTGTTCCGGCTAATCTCCGAAACGTCTGGACCGCTTTTGACGGGACTTTCACAGGCAGATACCTGATGTTATGGAGTAACATATATTTCATTATTTAAACTTTCCGCACCCAAAAAAGGTACAAAGGCGGACTTAATAGGTTTCATAGGCTACTTTTTGTCCCAGTAGCATGTTCCCGTGGGATCATTTCCGACATCCACGCGGGCGTAACCGCGGGCAGAAGCTAGTATCTGTATAAATGAAAACATTTTACATGTTTTGATTGACTTACCTAACTTAAACAAAATAAAGGTGCTCCCACACAGCAGGTAAATAACGTTAGAGAATGTTGCATAACATTTGTTGTCTCACTTTTTTTAACAAATTGTAACAAAAGTTATAAATTGTAAGTGATGTTTTACAACTTCATGTAACAAAATGTTCTCTGTTCTCTCGCTTTCAGAGTTCGAAGCATCCAGTAAGAGCGCCTTTTCTTTTGTTTCTTAAAAAAAAAAAGCCAAACCAATAAGCACTTCCTCTATTTAGAGCCACTACCAGCTTCCTCGAAAGGCAGACCCAAAGATGTTGGCTACAGAATGTTATAAGTACGATGTTATACAATGAGTTGATTCAGTGCGGAGTGTTTATAACATAACAAAATGTTACACACTGTTATAAAATGTTATCGTGCTACACAACGTTTTATAACATTGTTTATCTGCTGTGTGGGAGCACCTTATTCTCCCACAAGCCTCTTAGTTTATTGCCTGATCGATTAACATACTCAGTAAATGAAACGTGTCGAGTCCTTATCGATATAAATTCATATCGACTGGAGTGCAGGGTGCGCCCGCGCGACTCGACTGACATGTTTCACATGAAATTGGGCCATTTTCAATTAGTCGCTCTTGCTATCGACCACACGCTTCCGTGTTGACCTACGAACATAACGCTCAACTCCTGACAACAAGACAAGTCTAGACATACCATTGAATGGTTAATGCAATCCGTAATAAAGTACACGTATCATTTCTTCCATTTTGCTTGTGTTGCGAGGTTTTTTACTTTTCATCTTGTCCAGTGAGATAGAAGTTGTTAATAGCGACATCGTATCAACGGTAGCGGCACGAAAATTATATATAATATTAAATCTTAAGTTTTCACACGCGACTGCGTTTCTCCTCGGCCACTTTTTTTCCTCATTTGGAGCTGTAGATTACCGTCAGTATTATCTTAATTAGCACATAGGTTTAACTTGCGAAACAGAAAAAGGCAAAACAAATAATTGGTGTCAAAATGTTAATCATTAAGTTAATGTTTAAATTGCCGTCGTGAACTAAAGATAATATAATAACGTTCCCGAAGCGAACAGTTGCCACCAATTCAATAATGTTTGAGAGTGACACACGACTGACACGACGGCAACGGAACAAGGCGACATCAAGCTTTACTTTAATTGGAAATGTTTAATCGGATGCAGCGGCAGCGTGGAGCAGTCAACTGTCCAACACGCGGCGACTAACCTCAGCGCTGTAAGGACAACCTTAGAAAAAAGTGTCAGATGTGTTGTGGGATGTGTCACCGCTTTCTCGTTAAGTGCAAAATAAAATACATCAAGTGATCCGTCGCGCGCTGTCCACGGGACGGCCGCTGCTAAATTAAACGCAGATTAGATGCGTTGGCAACGATTTTGACTTGTTTTATAATGGCAGCCATCATACCGAGAGCGGCTGAAGCGGGGCGCTGTGCGCTGGCATGTGTCATGTTCGCTTACTCAATTGAGTACTAATTCATTGACTCACCAGCGTGACGTAACACAGCACACGAGCTCTGTCTGCAAGCTCTGGATTTGGCGATAGAGAACAACAACGCTCGCGAGTGCTACGTATAACATAATTTGCCTATAATGTTCCCACTGCTGGGACACAGGCCTCATATTGAAATGCATCGTATAGTAGCTGGGGTGCCGGGTGCTGCGCTCATATTGAAATGCATCGTGTAGTAGCTGGGGTGCCGGGCGCCGCGCTCATATTGAAATGCATCGTGTAGTAGCTAGGGTGCCGGGCGCTGCGCTCATATTGAAATGCATCGTGTAGTAGCTGGGGTGCCAGTGCGGGTTGGTAGATGCCACATGTCTTCGAAATTTTAGTTCTAGGATATGCCGGTTTTCCTCACGATGTTTTCCTTCGCCGTTTTAAGAGCAGTGTAAATTATTTATATTGCATTATTTACACAAAGTAAAGCGCCTGGCTAGGTTCGACCTACACCTCATAGGTGGGGGCCATTACCTACATAATAATTCCGCTGGTGAGAGCGCGCCTAGGGAGCCTGACCTGACACGTGATGACACTCTCGGAAGGCGTGTGTGTTACCTGCTACTTTGGAACGTGAAAGTGAACAACGCCAAATTATGACACTGAACGAAAAATTTACGCATACTTACTCGGTAAGGAAAGCCTTCCCTCCGTTGTTTACCAGGTTTGAAGTGCCTGTGATAACAACCGTATGTAAAGCCATGCCCGTATCGACGTGTCCCTTCCACAGACAGGAGGCCTGTGTCCCAGCAGTGCTAAAATTATAGGCTGATCATTTATGACAACAATGATAACTAATAATGCCCGATACAGCTACTACCTCCTCCTAATGTTCCGGTCCCACGGCCTGCTTTCTCACAGGCCGTATCTATATGTAGCTCCGTATCACTTGATATGTTGAAATAGCGGACAGCAGGCCGCGCCAGACATTACTACGCCTGTCTGGCCTGTTTATTCCAACATACCAAGTGATATAAAACCACAGCGGCTGCTTGCAGCAGCCGGGACGAGCGACGGCTTCGGCAGGCCTCATCGGATGTGACGATTCCCACGCTCTGTCTGCCACGGACAGATCTATGAGAAAGCGGGCCGTGGAACCGCAGGATTACTGGTCGTGGGAATGCTCGTCACGGGCCGGTAACTGACAGGCCGCGCCAGGCGTAGCTACGCTTGGCGCGGCCTGTCAGTTACCGGGCCGTGGGACCGCCGTTTAATAGGTATCTGACATTTGTCGCAAACCCAATACACCGCACACTTCTTCCAATAAAAGTAAATAAGCAGGAGCGCCTGTCAGGCCGCGTCACATGTAGGTACTTACGTGCCGCGTTCACAGCGCGGCTTCCCGGAACAGAGCTAATCAATTGATTTCAATATGAGCGCAGCGCCCGGCACCCCAGCTACTACACGATGCATTTCAATATGAGCGCAGCGCCCGGCACCCCAGCTACTACACGATGCATTTAATATATGAGCGCAGCGCCCGGCACCCCAGCTACTACACGATGCATTTCAATATGAGCGCTGCGCCCGGCGCCCCAGCGTGTTTAAAACGCGCCTCTTCGTCATAATGATAATTATAGAGAGCTATTGACGTTCATTGTATGTCAAATTAAATTAATGAATAGTGCCTTTTATTTGTTTAGCAAAACGTTTCGCACAAATAAAAATAACTGTATAAAGGCCGACTTCCTGCCAAATAATTTAATTTAAGGTTCTGTGTCTTGTAATGTTAATTACTTAACACCTAGAATTGTATACAATCAAGTATCAAGTATTTTTTAACTGAACAGACAGCTGTGCTGCTGGGGAGTTTGATGCGCCACTTCTTCTTCCTAGCGATAGCACTAGGAAGTGGTGAAGGGCGGGCGTTTTTGGGGAACTGTCTTTTGTAATTTTGACGTTCGAAAAGTGCTGATTCTCAGCCTAATTTGAATAAATGACTTTTCATTTTCATTGATTTTGATTTTGGCTTTCTGAAGCCAGATTTTATAAAGGATAGTTACTTACCTACTTACATGCAAAAGTTCCGAATCAAAATACAAAACTTTTTGACTCGTTCAGACAAGCAAGTAATTAATAATGGCAACATCACCACACAACCACCAAGAAAGGGCAATACTAGATTCCTACATGATTTTATTTCTGTAAGTAGGTTTGTACAAACACTTGTAGTCAGATGTGAAGACCGATGTAGATGTAGATTGGCGTCTGAAATTGTCTTTTGAAGAAAGAACCATACAGATTGAGTCAGTGCAAGCAACCAGTGAAAGCATTTGTCAGTAATCGAATCGTGCAGCTCAACTCATACATTGGCATCTAAACTACTAAGGAATGCAAGCAACACAACAACGCAACGCAAGCATTAGTTTATATCATTAAAAAAAAAACGACATGTATTTATATTATGGATATCACTGTATTTATTAAACAGGTTTTAGTATCAACATTTGACATAATGATATTCAACAGGTCAAAAATTGCCATGTTTATATTCCTGTTTTTCCTGAACCCGTATTGCCCATGGCAAAGTATATTAAATTTAGTCAGGAAGGATGATGGAGGTACAACTCCTATAAGTTGTATGTCCCCAAAACGAAACTAGAACTATATATTTCTAGATAATAAGTTATGGCCCGACGGAATTACTTTTAGACGTTTTGTAAATGAACCCTACAAGACAAAGACTGGCGTAATTAAGCAAACATTGACACAATAGATAATGGATAGTAGCAATTATCAGACGAGTAAATTTGTAAGTTTTAACTGCAAATCGGTGAAGCGATCTGTTGAGGCAGTTTATTTTCTGTGTCAGTCAGCTGACATAGTTGCCCTTCAGGAAACATGGCTGCTTCCGCATGATATATCTTGGACAAATTCATAACGATTTCGAGTACACAGGAAAATCAGCTGTTGATATCTCAGCAGGAATATTGAGAGGGCGACCGCATGGTGGTGTTGCGATCCTGTGGCGTAAGCGAGCCTTTGAATCAGTGACGGTAATCAGCTGTGTCAGTGCGCGTTTAACGGCGATTAAAGTTTCACTCGGGGACAGATGCATAATAGTGTTCAGTGTTTATATGCCGACTGACTCGAGTGAAAATCTGACAGAATTCACAGTGTCTAAGTGAAGTGAGTGCGATTGTCGAAGCTAGTAACGTTGAAACAGTTTACATACTGGGCGATTTCAACGCACACCCCGGTGAATCTTTCTGTTGTGAACTCTTAGAATTCTGTAACGAACAAAAGTGGAGATGTGCAGACATTGAAAAATTAGGCTTAGAGTCATTCCTTTGTCAGTGACGCGCACGGCTTTAGGCGATGGCTTGACCATTGTGTCGTCACACAGTCTGCTTGGTTAACGATTACTGAGATAGGTATTGTGCACGATGTATTCTGGTCTGATCACTGTCCCATATTTGTTGAGTGTAGGTTAGATAAGATTAATCCTAAGTTAATAGACCGTAAAACATCCCGTAACAGAGTAATTTGGGGCGAGAGGGATAGCGATCAAATAAGTGTGTACTGTGGTGTATGTAATAGTAAGTTAAAGCTGATTGATTACCCTCAGGAATTTGGTTTGTGCAGTGATGGACACTGTAGTAATACTGAACATAAGGTAATTCTTGACAAGATGTATGAAAGTGTTGTTACCATTTTGTCAGAAGCCGCGGTACAGAGTCAAGTGGAAAATCGGACTTACAGACATGTTGGCCGCGTTGTTGGGTGGAACAAGCACGTGCGAGGCACCCAGGAGTGGTCGAGGCTTAAATATCAGATATGGGGTATGGCACAATAAACCAACTTCTGGCGATGTCTACAACGACATGTGCCTGACACGAAAGGTGTTTAAAAGCAAACTTGTGTGGTGTCAGACTCATCAAGAACAAATTAAGCTTGATATTGTAGCTTCTCTCCGTAAAGCCAATAATTTTCAGAAGTTCTGGAAGGCTACCAAAAAGTTTGATATTAAGCCTGGCCTTCCTGTGAGTGTCGGTGGTGCTGATCAGCCGGACATCATAGCCAACACTTTAAAGTGGAATCACCGCTGGGCTCTCCGTTGCGAGTGCTCGATGACGGATGCTGTCGTGATTCTGATCTGGTTCGTTTTTCAGCCAAGCAGGTGTCAAGCACCATTAAGAAAATGACGAGAGGGAAATCGCCGTGTCACGATGGTTTAAGCATTGAGCACTTGTGCTCAATGCTTAAACATAAACAGCAGCTTAAATGCCGGTCCTCACTTGGCTAGAGTGCTCGCTATGTTATACTCGCTGTGTATGTGTCACTCGTACCTTCCCTGTGATCTCTTGCAAACTATTGTCGTGCCTATTGTTAAGAATAAAACGGGTGACGTTTCTGATAAATGTAATTATTGACCCATCTCCCTGGCCACTATTATTGCGAAGGTACTCGACAGTCTGCTAGACACACGGTTGGAAAGCTTCTTAAAATTACACGACGCACAGTTTGGGTTTCGTAATGATCTCGAACTGTTGCGTATCTTCCAGTATTGGTATTACAACCAGACAAACAGTGTGAGATGGGCCGATGGGCTGTCGGTGTCGTATGGGCTGGAGTGCGGAGTGAGACAGGGAGGGATAACGTCACCAAAACTGTTTAACCTCTATATAAACGATCTAATCGTTGAGCTCAGCAGCAAGAAAATCGGATGTCGTATCGATGACGTTAGTGTCAATAACATCAGCTACGCTGACGATATGGTGCTGCTGAGCCCTACGGTTAGGGCGCTTAGTGAGCTGCTTACATGTTGCGAGGGCTATGCTCGAGAGCATGGCCTAGTTTATAATGTAAAGAAATGCGAGTTCTTGGTCTTTAAGGCTGGCGGTGCTAAATGTCCTGAGTATGTGCCCCCGATTAAACTAAATGGGAATGACATATTACGAGTGTACCAATTCAAGTACTTGGGGCATTATGTAACCGAGGACCTGTAACATAATGTACATACTCACAGTTATCTTCATTTATTCCTCCAGGTCAGAACAAGCATTCTGTTACCGTTAGGCGCTGATCTGATTATTTCTTACGACACGTTTTATCCACAATCAGTACACAGACACAGCTCCATCTTTAAGATGACAATACGATGATTTAGTGACATCCAAGGGTTGGTAATTTCGCCCACATTGATGGATATCATTTTTCCTATAAACACTATACTTCTAATACAAAATAACTATAGATTTTATCGTATTTTATTAATAATATATTTTATTATGACAGCTTTGACAACGACGTTTAATACGTCGCCATGGCAACCTTTCTTTCAAATTCTTACCTGCCTGTATCTTTTTAGCTAATTAGATATGAATACTTATTATATTTAATTACTGGCCATCTTCGTAACTCAAATTCATATTTTCTACATGATGTTATTCTACGAGCTGACATTATAGATCCACGCAATCCAAGGATCAGTTCGGGTTTCGCCTCTAAAGCGGATACAATAAAGAGCCTGATACTCCAAGGCTACCTATCGCGGGAATACCCAGCGTATCTTTCCGCTCCGGTACCTGTTGGACCCTGCCTACGCCTCCGTCCTCCGTCCTCCGTGAAGGGCTCCTGTGACTATTGGGCCGCGCCTCATCCGATGGCCGCCTCACCTGGCGGGCTGACAGCGTCTCTGTCGTGCCTCTCTCTCTTGCTGCCGAGCTGCGCCCTGCCTTGCTGCGTGGACCCTCCAACGGGTGTCCTCCGCCTGCACTGCATCTATACCTGTACCTGCGCCGGCTCCTGCTGCCGTGCTGCAGCCTGCCCTGCTGCGTGGGCCCTCCTACGGGTGTCCTCCGTGCCGCACACGCACCAGCGACCTGCCCTCATCTGTACCTGCATCTGTCGCCGGCACCTGCCTCGCGTCTACCTCCCTCCATCTGGATCTCCACCTCAGCCTCCTCAGCCCACCTATCACGCATCGTCATCCACACACCCCACCTCCACAAACTACACACCTCTCTTAGTCCATCTCCATCTTAAAGTTATAAATATATCTTTAATTGTTTTATGACCTCCCTTTCTTTATTTTAATTTTAACTTTAACTGTATAAGTTCAGTTTTACTTGTCGCTACACGACAGACCTTGATGACCAAGTGGATATTGAGAGGGAACGTAGGGCGCTGGCAGTCCGATGAAACATGTTGGCTCGTAGGTTTGCACGCTGTAGCAAGGCAGTCAAAATAACGCTTTTTAAAGCTTACTGCCAAGTGTTTTACACGTGCAGCCTGTGGACCAACTGTACTCAGCGGGGTATCAGCGCCCTACGGGTCCAATATAATAACGGGTTCAGGATGTTGATGGTGCTGCCCCGTTTCTGCAGTGCATCAGGTATGTTTGCATAAGCACACGTCGATGGCTTCCACGCCATCGTCAGACAGAAATCTGCCTCTTTGCTCTGCAGAGTGCGGGGGGGCTCCAACTCCATCCTGAAGCCATAGCAGGGAGGTGCGAGTCTCCGTTATTAGGTGATGTTGTTCGAAGATGTATTTCCAACAACAGCCTTGTTTCCAAATAGATAATAAGTTTACTAACATAGGTATAAGTTATCTTTTTTGTTTTACTAACCCATATGGATGCTGCTTATCCGAATTAAAGATTATTTTATTTTATTTATTATTTATTTATTGCTTAATATATGACTTTTTCTATTATTTTAGAAAAAAACAGGAATTAAAGATCGGCCTATAGTTCGACATATCATCTTTTCTGTTCTTTTTATGAATTGGTTTTACTATTACAGTTTTTAAATTGTCAGGAAATGTTCCTGATGATATTAACGTTAATAATATGATTTAAAGGTCAAGCTATACTATTAGTAACAAATTTTATAACTTGAGTGGTAATCCCGTCATAACCAAAGCTCTTTTTGTTTTTTAGGGATTTAATTATTCTTACGCGTTTTGAGGAGTCACGAGTACTAATATGTCAACACTTGGAAACTTTCAATAGCGATTTTTGCGTGAAATAACGAAAACAATAATAAAATACGACACATTGCAAAAATCTATGGGTTCGAAAATAGTATATTCGTAGCAACATAAAATTTCATTAAAAAATAAAGGAGTAAATCGCTTTTGATTATAGCCAAGTGTATACATACTTATGCTCGTGACTGTATGACTGGTGGCACAAATAGTGAGTTTCTTAACGTCGTGCATTGAGTTATTTGAGATATTGGTAATTTGGTTAATTAAAAAAATATTTGAACAACTCTGCTATTTACATCGGATCCGTTATTGACTGATTATTATTTCATATCTGTGGAATTGGTTTCCTCTTCATTTTGCTGTTATTTATTATTTGCCATGAGGTTTTTGATTAAATTCATCGAGTTCTTGATCAAGTAATTATTTTGGGCTTTCTGAGCTAATTTTATAATTTTTTTGAACCTCTTAGAGTAATCAACAAAAGCGTTTTTATTTCCTGGTGACGGCCTTAGTCTGTTTCCAAAGTAAATTGCGTTGCCTTTTACTGCATAATCTTATGCCACGCGATAGCCACTTAATTGGTTTTTCTGGTTTTATTGTCACTAGCTTATAGGGAAAACATTAGTCATGAATGAGCTTAAATATTGCAAAGAAATTATCATACGCTTTGTTTGAGTTCTCAGTGTTATATACGTCAGAAAACGATAGATTTTGTAGATAATTATTATATTTAATGAGATTTTCTTTACAAGTATCTCGAATCTTAGTTCTCCAAGGTTTAATCTTGCATGATTTATTTGCTTTTATCTTAGTTGTTTGTCGTGCCGAAGTTTATTACTTGACACTTACATTTCTGTCTGGTGTTGTGTGCAAAATTATCTAAACAGGTATTACTAATAGGACGTGTCGCTTCATTTATTTCAAAAATAAGGTTGTAACTCAGGAGAAAGCATTTAAATTCCAAAGTAATTCTATTATTTTTTAAAACGTTTACATTAAAGTCGCCGCATACAATTATTTTAGTGTGACGATTAGTGCATATATTTTTTTAGAATAGTATATGATTCATTGTATAAATGTATCTAAATTTTCATAAAATTTACTGAAGTTAGACAGCTTAGCTTAGCTTAGGCGGTCTATAGATACATAATATAATTAAATTATGTTGTTTCAATTTAATGGCGCAACATTCTATTATTCCTGAAACCTAGTGTTTCATTACGTCGGGTAATTCTTTATACTCATGACCCTTTTGGACTAAAATACAGGCTGCACCGCGTTTTATGTTGCCTCTTGCAAAACATGTAGCGAGCCTATATTTAGGTATATGAAGGATATGTTCCTGGCCCGACCTTATAGAATGCTCGGTTATGCAGATATAACATCTACAATTATTTGCTTGTTTAACAGCTCCTGAATGTACACGGTTATTAGATCAGATTTATTTATAAGTCCGGCAATATTCTGGTGCATAACATACATATTGTTATAAAAGAAAAAACTCGGTATGGTGTACCCGCATTCGTGTTTACATCATTCGTCAGATCATGTTCAAGTTCAAGTGGTGACATTGAGAGATTATTGTTTAGTGACCGCAGATTTTGAAAAATATTTCTCAGTCCTTGGTTATTTAATTTCTGTTATATTTTGACAACATAGTAAAATCGTAGAATAAGTCTAAATTAGAGTCTAGTACTGTTACATAATTGTGTGACAGTAAATTTAAATGAAGTAAGTTGTTAAACGTTTCGATACGCCAGTTGAAAATCGTTGAAAAATCGCTTAGTTTGAATGGAGGTAGGCACAAAATAATATTTGTATGCTGTATTTTTTCCAAAGTTTTCCTTAATCCTATTGTAATTTCTACATAGTTTTTAGTATATTGAAAATGATCTTCTCCAATTAAAATTACTCAGTAATCCACAACTTTTTCATGCAAATTGTTGATTAGTGGTTACAATCCGCATTTCGGTGACACGTAGCGTAGTGACAGATCACTGAGTTTTGGAATGACTCTATAATAAATAAAAGCGTGTTACATTTGATGGAATTTTAAAGAACATTTTGAACACAATGTAACACGCTTTTATTTATTTCTTATCAGGTTTAAATTATTTTTAACTTTTTAGTCTTTTTTATTAATCTATACAAATAATAAAACAGTAACGAAAGAAAAACTGTACATTGAGAATTTTCGAGAAAAAATAAGTGGCTTTTGTTAGAAAAACGTAACTGATGACAAAAACTGATTTTTTAGAAATTTTGTCTGTTTGTCTGTGTGTATGGTACGGCTTCACGGCAAAACTACTGGATAGATTGAATTGAAATTCAGCCAAAATGTTCTTTGTAAACCAAGGAAGGCTTTAGGCTACATATTATCACGCCGTATGTTATGGGAGGTAAGCAATATTGATTTTAAAAGGTTTTTGTTCGTAATGCACAAAATAATTGAATCCACAAAATGACGTTATTTATTTAGTTAATAATAATTTAACTCTGGGAACATAATAATCACGTTATTGACAAATGTTTGTGTAATGAGCACGATCATTTGTTCTGTGTCTGGGTGTAATTTATCTATAATATTTATATATTTAGAAATATATAAGTATGTTTATCAGTTGTCTAGTACCCATAACACAAGCTCTGCTTAGCTTGGGACTAGATGGCGTTGTGTGATAGTTGTGGAATATTTATTTATATTTATTTATTTATTTATTTATTTATTATTTTTATAAAGGAGCGGGGCAGTAATATTATAAATTGCAAGGGAACAGTTATTTCAACAATATGTCAACGGGGAATTTACCGGTAAGGTCAGGCGACCGTTTACCGCACTAAATGGTGCAAGTTCAAATCCTATAATATTGTTTTAAAAAATCGTAAAATTATTTTTTTTAGTTTTTGCATTTTTATGTGCATTAGGAACGATACTGTTATGAAATCTGAGAACTTTACATGTCCTATCTAATTGTATGGAGAGTTTCACACCAATATTACTAAACAGATTGATTGGTGGTACAACAAGCTACACTACCATGAAGTCAAGTCAAACTTTTGGTTCTGAGTTATATCTTACCAAGCACATTTGTTGTAGGTAATTGATTCAAGAGCTATGGGTACCGTCGTCAATGACCATGTCTCTAAGTTTACCTCAGAGCAAAAGCAAATTTTCGACACCATCCTTGAAAGCGTTGGGCTCGGCCAAGGTAAAATGTTTTTTTTGGATGCTCCTGGTGGAACAGGGAAAAACATTTGTCACCGCTGGCATTCTCGTAGAGGTCAGGAGGCAAGGCAAGATTGCCATTGCAGTAGCATCGTCAGGAATCGCCGCAACGCTGCTTCCTGGTGGCAAAACAGCGCACGCAATGTTTAAGATTCCCATAGATTTAGAGAGTAATGAAACACCTGTTTGTGGAGTGTCACGCAATAGTGACAAAGGGCGCGTGCTTAAAGATTGCTCTTTAATCGTGTGGGATGAATGCACTATGGCGAACAGAAAAGCAGTAGAGGCGGTAAACAAGACTTTGCAGGACATCCGCAGGAACCAGCAAATGATGGGTGGCGTTACAGTTCTGTTTAGCGTCAATTTCCGACAAACGCTGCCTGTGGTGACGCGAGGAACTAGGGCTGATGAGGTGAATGCTTCGTTGAAATGCTCTTTCTTATGGCCACATATTCATAGGTGGCGCTTAACGATGAATATGAGAACACAGCTTGGCGGGAATGTACACGCCCAAGAATCTTCTGATGTTCTCTTAAAATTGGGTGAGGGAACGCTACCAGTAAACGGTGGCCAGGTGGTTCAACCTGAGATACTTGGGAGAGTGGTGTCCACCTTAGAAGATTTGATTCGCCTGGTGTACGGGGACATCAATAGGATACCGCACCAAGATAATTCTTAGGTGTGAGAACGAGCCATTTTAACACCCAGAAACGACCAAGCTTCAGCGATCAATGAATGCATTATCGCGGAAATTGAGGGAAATGAAGTGATCTACACTTCAATAAACACTGTTGTCGACCAAGATGACGCCACACATTACCCCGTAGAATTTCTCAATTCCCTCAGTGCAAGTGGACTACCAGCGCACACCATTAAGCTAAAGGTCGGTGTCCCAATTATGCTTCTTCGGAATCTTACTCCGCCGAAACTGTGCAATGGGCAAATATTATTGACGCGGAAATTCTAACGGGTTGTGGTGTCGGCGAGACACGTATACAACTGATTCCCCACAATTACCCCTTTCAATTCAAGCGCGTGCAGTTTCATGTGAGCGTGTGCTTCGCCATGACAATAAATATGTCGCAGCGGCAGACACTGAAGGCTGCGGGTGTCGACCTCAGGACGAGCTGCTTCTCACACGGACAACTGTACGTCGCTTGCTCCCGCGTCACCAGTCCTGACTCGCTGTACATATTGAATGAGACCGACGGAAAAACAACGAACGTTGTTTACACAGAAGTGTTACAGTAAATTATAACAGTTCAGTTATTCGACGTCTCCTAAATTTCCTTATTAACCTGACGTCTCTTACCAGTAAATTAACTACATAACTTTTAAATTTTGAGTTTGTAGGAGCCTCACGTCGCCGTAGGTGTGGTGGGAATCCAAATGACAAGGCACTGATTTCTTTTATATAGTTTATATTGCTCCACAATCCACACACACAAGTACAGTTCGGCACAAGTAGGCAGCAAAACAATAGAAGGGGAAAGAGAAGCACAGCGGATCAGCTAACTACTTTATTACGACCGCTCGGAAGTAAGGGTAAAGCTATGGCGCGAGAGGGTGAATGACATGCGCTTCGCGTCGGGACGCGTCTCGACTGGCGAGCGGCCGCGGGCGATGCCCGCGCGCTGCTTGGATGCCCGTCCCGCGACCGCGCGCGTTCCCCTCCACATTCCAGCGCCTGCGGCGATAAAGAACCGGTCGCCGTGTGGCGCGCTAGCTAGATCGCTAATAATCTACTACAAGGAGTGTCTGTTTGTTTGTTGGAATACCTACGTTATAACTTTATATTAGAACTTATAACTAAACTAGTAAATGGTATATATATTTAATATTAATTTAACAAATGCGTGGAGTCCACCACATCACCCCCCTCCAGAGACCGTCACTACGGGCGATAATAGTCTGGAAAGTGCACCCTACGTCCTGATCGCGTCCGTCTGACACTGGGGTCGTCGGTTGTAGGAGTAGAATTGGTGACAAGTGTTTTTTGTGGTGTTTGTTCTTTGTTTGTGTTTTTAATGTTGTTGTTGTAGCTGGTTGTGATGTGTGTGTCATTCAGTATGTAGGCTGGTTTAATCCGGTCTATCGTTACTGTGACAGTTTTCCCATTAAGGAGGAGTTTGAATACTTTTTCCCCCCGGTCTAAAACTTTATGAGGACCAGTGTAGGATGGCCTAAATGACCCGGATGAGGCGTCATCTCTTAGGAATACGTGAGTCGTGGTGGCTAGGTCTTTAAATATAAATATTGTCCGTTTATTACCGTGTCGCGAAGCCGGTGATGGTTGTAAGTTTCTTGCGAACATGCGTAACCTTCCTATATATTCGGTTACGTTCGCTGCGATGTCGTTTTCCGGTTGAAAGAAATCTCCCGGTAGCCGTAAAGTCTCCCCGTATACTAACTCTGCAGTGGTCCCTTTAATGTCTTCTTTATAGGCACTCCGCATGCCCAGAAGAACTAGGGGAAGCGTTTCTACCCAATTCTCGTTTCCGTGGCAGGTAATGGCCGTCTTCAGCTGTCTATGGAAACGCTCAACTAGCCCATTGCATGCCGGATGGTAGGCAGTCGTTCTACGGTGCACAAAACCTGCTATTTCTGATAAACGTTTGAAGAGGTTGGACTCGAACTGTCTACCGCGATCTGTAACAATTTGGGTGGGGCAACCGAAGCGTGAGATCCACCCAAATAGGAGTGCTCTCGCCACTGTTTCTGCCGTAATGTCCTTAATGGGTATCGCCTCAGGCCATCGCGTGAACCTGTCGACTGCGGTGAGACAGTACTGATATCCCTGTGACAGTGACAGTGGTCCGATCAAGTCTATATGAATGTGCATGAAGCGAGAACGAGGTAGCTTAAAGTTGCTAAGCGGTGCAGAGACATGGCGAGTGATCTTCGAGCGTTGGCAGGCTAAGCAGTTTCGTGTCCAAGCCCTGCAATCTTTCCTTACTTCTGGCCATACGTACCGATCCGCTACTAGTTTCGCACTTGCGTTTGCGCCTGGATGGCTAAGCGAGTGTAAGCTGTCAAATACCTGGCGTCGGAATTCCTTGGTGACGTATGGTCTTGGTGTCTTGCCATTCATGTCGCAATACAGCTCCGTCTCTAGGCCCGGTAGTGCTATCTTTTTCAATTGTAACGAGGTTCTGCCGTTCTGATGTTGTTGGAGTTCTGTGTCGGAGCTTTGCGATTTGGCTAACTCGTTCAAATTGATAGGCTGTACTACTTCTTCCACTCGTGTCAACGTATCTGCCACAACGTTATTCTTTCCTGATATGTGTCTAATATCTGTGGTAAATTGTGATATATAATCTAAGTGTCTGAATTGTCTAGGTGGGCAATTTTCCTTGCGTGAGTGAAAGGCAAAACAGATGGGTTTATGGTCTGTATAGATTACGAATTCCCTGGCCTCGACCATATGTCTGAAATACTTGATAGCCTCGTATATTGCGAGCAGCTCACGGTCGTAGGGTGAGTATTTCTGTTGTGTTGGACTCAGCTTGCGTGAGAAGAAAGCTAGTGGTTCCCAAGTATTCTTCTTCAGCTGCTGTAGTACTGCTCCCATGGCCGTGTCTGACGCATCTGTCACCAGAGCGAGTTTAGCACTGGTGTCTGGGTGCGCCAGCATTGCGGCATTGCAGAGGCCTTTCTTGCATTCTTCGAAGGCTGTGTGTCCATCCGTGGTAAAATTCACTGGATGTGAGCCTTTCACAGACCCTGACAAGAGTGTGTTGAGTGGGGCTTGGTGCTGTGCTGCATTTGGGATAAACCGCCTATAAAAATTTACCATACCTAGGAATCTTCTCGGCCCACGTATGGTCTTTGGCGCTGGAAAGCTACTGATGGCCTCAACTTTCGCTGGCAAGGGCTTTGTGCCTCCGGGCGAGATGTTGTACCCTAAAAATGTGACTTCGTGGACACCAAACACGCATTTCGAGGTGTTAATAACCATCCCGTATTTCTGTAGTCTGGAGAACAGCTGCCGTAGATGGTCTTCATGTTCTTTTTGGTCTTTTGAGTAGACCAAGAAGTCATCTAAGTATCCGTAACAGAAGTCTAGCCCCCGCAACATTTCATCGACAAAACGCTGAAATGTTTGCCCTGCGTTGCGGAGGCCAAATGTCATATAAGGAAATTCGTATAGTCCGAATGGTGTGGTTATGGCTGTCTTTGGAATATCCTCTGGGTTTACCGCAATCTGGTTGTAGGCTTTTACTAGGTCAATTGTAGAGAAGACATGACAGCCAGATAGATTTTGAGAAAAGTCGTGAATGTGCCGGATTGGGTATCTGTCAGGGATTGTTCTCGCGTTAAGCATTCTGTAATCACCGCATGGACGCCAACCGTTCTCTTTTTTTGGGGCAAGATGCAAGGGTGAAGCCCATGGTGAATCGGAGGGTCTGGCTGTGCCAATTGTAAGCATTGATTCAAACTCCTCCTTTGCAATTTTTAACTTATCGGGAGCTAGTCGGCGAGGTGTACATGATACGGGTGGTCCCGGTGTTGTGCGTATGTGATGTACGGTGTTATGTGTTGGCGTGTGATGTATACCAGATGGTCGGGTTATCTCTGGGAATTCCCGTAGTATATCATGGTATGTGGTGTCACCAATTCTTACCTTCACCGAAGACACAATGTCAGACGAACGCGCAGGCGAAGCCGGGGTAACCAGTGTTGTCTCAGCGTCGATGAGGCGCTGGTTTCGGACATCTACTGTTAAATTGTAGTAAGATAGGAAATCCACGCCTATTATCGCCTTAGTAACGTCTGCAACAATAAAATTCCACATGAAGTCACGGCGTAAGCCTATATTTAATTTTAATTGTTTGTAGCCATACGTATTTATTACACTGCCGTTAGCCGCGTACAATTCGTAGCTTGCCTTTTTACGACGCTCTTTAATAACTGATCTGGGGAACACACACACATCACTGCCGGTGTCGACAAGAAATTGAGTTTTTGTGGTTTGATCTGTCACGAATAGGCGACCAGAGCCATGGCAGCCGTCGGTCGCTGTCACTGACTGCCGGTCGCGTTTCCCGCGTAGTCACAGGGTTTCATACACCTAAGTGTATGAAACCTTCCCTATATGCTGGTATCACTACAAGTTCGGAGACAGAGCTACTAATAACTCTGTCTCCGAACTTGTAGTGATACCAGCAAATAGGGAACTGTCTGTAGTTAGAATGTGAGCGACCAGATGGTGACCGTCCTCGGCTGTCGCTGCGAGATCTATGTCTTGATCGTGATAACCTGTCCATTTTCGTAGTCAGCGCTTGTACTTGCTTTGTTAGCTCGGCTATCTGATTGGTCATCTGATCGACGTTACTACCCGGTATTGCCCGTGACGTGGACGCTACCTGTAGGTTAGTGGGCACCACGTCATGTATGCGGTCTGCTAGTTCTGCTACTTCTTCCAGTGATGCTTTCGACTGCGAGGCGATAATAGTTTGCGTACTACTGGGCAATCGGCTGGTCCAGATGGTCCGCAAAAATTCTTCTGGAACATTCGGTCCTGCCAGGTGTCGCAAGTGTCGCAGAAATTGCGACGGCTTCCGATCACCAAGCTCCTCTTGGGTAAGAAGCTGATGTACTTTCTTCTCCCGCGACGCTGATAACCTTTTCACCAATTCTGTTTTCAACCTCTCGTATTTGTTTGAAGCTGGCGGGTCGGTGATAATGTCCTCTACTTCTGACGCGTAGATCGGATCGAGACTACCGATAGCGTGATGGTATTTAGTAGTGTCGCTAGTTATGTTTGCCAACACGAACTGGCTCTCAAGTACAGTTCGGCACAAGTAGGCAGCAAAATAATAGAAGGGGAAAGAGAAGCACAGCGGATCAGCTAACTACTTTATTACGACCGCTCGGAAGTAAGGGTAAAGCTATGGCGCGAGAGGGTGAATGACATGCGCTTCGCGTCGGGACGTGTCTCGACTGGCGAGCGGCCGCGGGCGATGCCCGCGCGCTGCTTGGATGCCCGTCCCGCGACCGCGCGCGTTCCCCTCCACATTCCAGCGCCTGCGGCGATAAAGAACCGGTCGCCGTGTGGCGCGCTAGCTAGATCGCTAATAATCTACTACAAGGAGTGTCTGTTTGTTTGTTGGAATACCTACATTATAACTTTATATTAGAACTTATAACTAAACTAGTAAATGGTATATATATTTAATATTAATTTAACAAATGCGTGGAGTCCACCACAAGTTTACTAAGCCAAATAGTTTTTGAGGGATCTAAGCTATAGTATAGTATGGGACGCATCTTTTGAGTGTTTCTGTAAATCAACAAACTATCACTAACAATTATTAAAATTAAAATAGAATTAAAAAAATACTTATGCGATACGTGGGCAAAGCCACGGGTACAGCTATAGTTTATAAAGATATTTTTTTTAAAGTTATTTGCTATATTATTGTTAATTCAGTGTACCCTTGGGATCCACTGCGGAATTACGGGAATAAAAAATTTTTGTTGTATAGGTATTAAGTCTGGGCAACATATAGGCTATCATTTATTTTGGAAAATGGAACACCTGATGCAGAACCGCAACAGACCAGCTAAAGTATAAGAGATATAAAAATGGTGCCATAGCAAAAAATATTCCACGTGAAGAGCATTTTCTGCTGTGAGAATAAATTTCAAGATCTGGAACACCTGTTGTGGAACTCCAAAGCCCAGCGACACTATAACAAATATAGGAATGATGTCTTAGCAAAAGTTGTTTAGTCTGATGGGCATTTCCTGTTGACTTACAAAAATGAAAGATCTGGAACGTCTTGAATAGTCTCGTGCATCACGCTGTTTTTCCGTCCCCGGGCTCTTAGAATTCGACATCAGACGTTTCAGATCTTCGATTTTGACGACCCCGTTGTCGCTGGCATAAGCAACAGGATCCGCGTACGAAGTCGCGGGCAGAAGCTAGTAAGTAATAAAAGCTTGTTTTTTAAAAGTTTTTTTTTCTTTTAAGTTTTAACTTTTTAGAATTTTTGATGCGAGATTGACTACGGCGTAGTTCGTAGCGCGTTGCAGAGTTTTTCCGTTTGCGTTTACTGCACTTAAGCTACCTGATCATTTTTAGTCTTTTTTTTTTTTGTGTGGGAATCATCAAATGACCCCTCCCGCTCTGGTCGGAGCAGAAGGGAGTGTCAGACTTTTACTGACTAAAACCCACCCGTGTTCCTTCAGTTGCCTGTGCCACGGGCCATGTTATCTCTTTCGAACAACCCGCAGCCCCGGCGGCATCGGCCCTAGCGGACCCCGTCAGTTCGTGCTGACAGCTCTTTGAGGCGCGCGTGGAACACAACATTACTGCTTCGCAGAAGGAGGTGACGGCCTCCCATTCACTCTCGCTCCGTACCATGGCCTGGATGAGGGCCGGACGCGAGAGGTCGCCGCCGCCGATCGCCGCCACGAGGACCCGGCGGGGCCCCGCCCAAGCCGGGCAGAACTCCACCGTATGCTCCACCGTGTCCTCCGGGCGATCCCCACAGTGGTGACACCCTGGCGTTTCCCGCTTTATCCTTAATTCATTTTTAGTCTCTGCTTACCATCTAGCACCAAGGTACTCAAACGAGCCCAAACTTGATGGGGTTATGTCGTTTAATTACCGAGTTCCTATGGACATCTTCCAACTCCATCATCAGACCCTGGTTACCATCTAGCACCAAAGTACTCGTCAAGAAGAAACATACGAGCCCAAACTCGATGGGGTTGTGTCGTTTAATTACCGAGTTCCTATGGCCATCTGCCAGCTCCATCATCAGACCCTGGTTACCATCTAACACCAAAGTACTCGTCAAGACGAATCATAAGAGCCCAAACTCGATGGGGTTGTGTCGTTTAATTACCGAGTTCCTCCTATGGCCATCTTCCAGATCCATCATCAGACCCTGGTTACCATCTAGCACCAAAGTTCTCGTCAAGACGGATCAAACGAGTCTAAATTCGATGGGGTTGTGTCGTTTAACTACCGAGTTCCTATGGCCACCTTCCGGTTCCATCGTCAGATCAGCTCCATGTCATAATAATTTTTCATTGTCAGCCGATTTACACATGTATGCAAAATTTCAGCTCAATCGGTTTTAGACATCTGCTTCAAAAGTGAGTTGCAAGAGTCCACCCGAACAAACATACATCGCAAGTAAAATAAAAGCTTGTAAAATTTAACTTAACCAACAATGTGTTGTGTGGAGTGAGCCTTCTGTTCCGTCCTAGTCTACGTTGTTATCATCGCGTATAAACGAAAGCGTCGCGTGCGCTGCGGAACTGCAACAGGAGACGAGAGGGACAAGGGGGGGAGAGGTTATATTTAGGAAGTGCAATCTGTGGACCAAAAAAGAGTCGCGTGCGACGCCCGCCGCGCCCCGCTCGCTCCGGGTTACTACGACACGCGATATGTACACGCAGTGGCAGTTGTACGAAGGACCTAATGATTACAACGCTTGAGCCAAGTTCAGTCATAATCATGACGCTTCCGTTGTAAACGTTTTATGATACACAATTAGTAGTTGGCCATTAGACGCCAGCCACCGAGCTTACACCCCTCCGTGACTGGTATGTTCACAGCGATGTACGAGTACAACCCGCAAGAATTAAGTAACCCGACCCCCGCGCAGTTACCGCTCTCGCCATCGACGCCTCAGTGCTGCGCGTACGTCGTCCGTGTGAATCTCAAGTCAACTTAAGAGATTCATTATTATTATTATATAAGTAGGCACACAATATTGTAGTTTTAAAAAGATTGCAAAATAATATACGTTCTGTCCTTGGATTTCCAATATATCGATTGGAAATCCAAGGACAGAACGTATATTATTTTCAACGAACCTCTCTAAAGTGAGAAAAAGACATCAATTAAATAACAGCTTAAGGTGCGCTCTGCTCCATTAGAAGTCTAGTTGACCGGCGAGGTTGGTCACTTCACTAATGCGTGAACTAAAGCGATCGAGTCGTTCGGTGATTAAACTCAATGTTCGGAACGAGGTCAACAGTTAATCAGCAGTTGTTTGTTCAACGTTTGCATCTAATATGAGAGGCGTCAACAAAAACTAACACGAAACACTAGTTATTGGGAAATTAATATGAGCCGTGAACTAGTGCCGGCAATAGAATCATTAGTAATTATAGGAAATGGAAATGATTGGCGGGGCCGTCAGAAGCAGGTGCGGGCCGCGGGCACCTCCTCCGACACGAGCTCGTGCTCAACTAATTATTCCGCAGGAAGAGCACAAAGACGAAGTACATCATTTCAGTAACAAAGTGCGTCAGACACATCGACCTAGCACCGGATTCATTAAACAATGTATTCTATTTGTGTCATCGACAGAGCACAATAAACAATTGAACTCACTCAGGGCACCATTGTGTGTCGTGGACGCGGCCCGCGGCTTGCGGCGCCACAGCCACGAGTGGCTAATCCACACTGTTGTTTATTGAACAGGCCCTGAAGACGAATGGGTTACTGCTTTTTTTATTCTTTACAGTAGGCTACGCTCATCGAGATTGGTTTTCAAAGCTGACAAAATAGATTGGATATTCAACAATAATAGGAATGTATTACCATGATATTTTGGAAGTTTTTCGTTTACTTCTAAAGTAAGTTTAGAACCACCGCAAGTTTTAACCGTAAGTTTTATAGCACTATAACTGGCAACACACCTGCTTTCTAAAACGCTTCCTGCAATCGAAACGTTATATGTTTGACGTCCTCGAATATGACTAGAGCCCCTGGATGAGAACTATGATGCTCTCTCGAGTCGTAACATCTTGAATTCTTGAATACATAACTGAAGACCGCTCCAAGTCTTCACTTTTATCATGATTCCAATACAAATTTAGGTCAACAAACTTTTAAGCTGGCCATCCAAAGCAGTGCTCTCATTCATAAAAAGTTATTTCACGTTGAAATAATTTGGCTAAGTGAGCTAGTTTAAATCTGTGCGATGTTTTACAAAATGTAAGGCATGTGTAATGAATGCTTTCTTGGTCAACGCTTAGTCTTTAACTTGTTATACTGCATTGTCATGACTGAAAATTGTAAACTCTCCAATTGAATGTCGAAACGGTCAGGTTGTCTCATTAGGAATCGAATTAACAGCCGGCGGCCGCCGTGCTCCGTGATGCACACATGTAAAAATACCTCGTGTTTGGGAAACGCCACCATTCATCAGCTGCAGAAGATTGTACCGGAGATAATTCGTGTCACATGAATCACCCAACAACAGACATGTAAACTATATCTTTCGTTACCTACGTCTAACGCACGAGAACTTGAAGAAATTATTCTCAGGTTTTCTTTACGCAATTCAAATTAGTGGGGATCATGTAAACTAAAAAAACATGACTACCAATTTAATCATGGTACTCTCTGCTCATCGTTAAAATTCATTAATTAACATCATGACACTGATGTCATGAAGTTAATTAATGAATTTTATAGCTTATATAGTCCATAAGCGCGTGAGCGTTTATGGACTATATAAACAAAATGTAATGTGCCTCTGTAATAGTTTGTTTATTTCGAATCCAGACCACATGTATGAGTAAGTTAGCGACCGATGCAGAGCCACTCCCTGAATTACTGTTAATTACACAGTTTAGCACAAAATACATAACAAGTGATACCGTTACATTATTTCCCATACGCCGAAAACTTGAGCGCAGTATCAACAAGACATTATATCGGGCGTCTGAGTGTGGGCCAGCACAACACAGAAGGTCAGACACAAACCAACAAGGTCCACAATGACCAGGCCGTGAAACCTACCACCTAAGTTCACATTGTGGAATGCAAATAAATATTGAGTACTGAGTACGTACCTAATTATTTGCTGGGTTTGCAGTTAGTGCGCACATGGTACAAAATAGAATTTCTGACTAATATTGACTAGCTTTATGAGTGTATGGTATAAATAAGCCCCCATCTTTATGATCGGCATTTGCATAATATAAGAAGACGTCTTAAAAGTACGACAAGGATCAGTTCCGCCTGTTCAGATTGATCTCTCCATACTTTAGGATCGGTCCTTCTGAAGCAGTTTGTTTAGTGATTTGTTTGGGAATCGGAAGCGCGTTAGTTTGGCTGTCGGCGCGGTCATTCACTCCGCGTATTCTGAGCGTGCGTGCACTACATCCCCGGGTCGTGAACTGTTTCCGTGCGCTGTGCCGCTTGGTGCAGCAGCGTGCTACATCAACACAATTGGTAATAATATATTCCTGCTCAAATTTCGGTCACGACGGTCCCTCTCCACGGAGACTAAGCCTGCCAACTTCTTGACTGCTAATGTACATTTTTTGACCAAAAATCCCAATAGCTGTTTTGACCAGACCCGAAACATGAAACCAGGACCTCGTGATCCGCAGCCGTTAAGTTAGCTACTAGAATAACAAGGCAGTCCACAACATGACGCGGTCCCGATGTGTCGCGCACTCAGCTTCACTCCACCACTCATTTTTTCCATTCCGAATTTCTAAGTAACAGCCCGGAGTTAGGAAGTTGGCGGTTTAATACACCCGTGCCCCAGAAAGCACGTACAGGCATTGGTCCTGCGCCTGATCTCTCCCCGGTCATGGTGGATTGCCGTCCCATCGGACTATGAGAGTAACGGAACAGAACAGCACTATAATATCTCCTGCGTGACTGGCTAATCTCCGTTGGGATCGGCCACCGTGACCGAAATCGGTCGGGAGGCTATTATTATGCGCATGTCGTTACTACTGCCGTCACCATGCGATGCCATATGGAGCATCGATACGCAAAATATTGATCAAACATTATTGTTGCACACGATCATAGACCT
Source organism: Apamea epomidion (assembly GCA_947507525.1). Taxonomy (NCBI): domain Eukaryota; kingdom Metazoa; phylum Arthropoda; class Insecta; order Lepidoptera; family Noctuidae; genus Apamea; species Apamea epomidion. Next base: position 21,888,984 of record OX382230.1, on the reverse strand, counting down.
GGTACTTCTGAAACAGGAAAGAAATGTGACGTACATACCTCTACTCGATGTGTCTAGATAGTCTCAAAATCGTCACCATTATGTCTAGTGCGTGGACAGCGACTCATATTAACAATTGGATTGCTATCTCCAGCCAGAGGTAGTTAATTTTGCTTCTTTAGGGCTGTCCTCATCTACTCACAGATACCTGACCAAAAAACTTTTTTTACAATTCTCAAATTAAGCAACATGTCATATTCGTAGCTCTGCCTTGGCTTAAATTCCATTTACACGTTGAGATTTTATTGCCTGTGGCCCACCATAAAATTGAAGCAACGATTGACTGGCACCATCTAAACACCACGTGTGATTGTTGCCCGATACGGGCCAGTTAGTTGCCGTTTACAACTGGTGTAGATTTAAACAGGACTTACAATCAAATCGCTTTGAATTCTGGCATAACAATTTTATTTTCTATCATTCAAACATGAACGAACGAAACAAAATTGAATGAAATATTTAGCAGCGTAAATACGGGTACTGAATAGTTGAATCATTTGTAAAGGACGTGACACTCTGTGTTTAGACGAGGCAAAACTGCATGCATTTATTGTATGCCATTTTATGGAAATCGCACGTGTGTTAACACTTTGCAGCGTGACCTCTGCGGTTTCATCCTATTCATTCATTTTTTCTACTTCATGTAGTAGTTAGTAGTCATCTTTTTCGTTTAGCCCAAACCTGTTCCGTAACTGTTTTAATGATATTTAATTTTAGCTTATGAATTTTTTTTCAATGCGATTCTTTTTGAAATTATTATACGAGTATGTGTTAAAGTGGTGAATTTTTATTTCGCTACAACTTGCATGCAATTCTTGAATGGCAATAATTGAACGTGCCATATTGCGATTATTGCTCTTGAACGTTCCTGAAACTTGCACCGTGTAAAGAGGAAAAACCAGTGACGTGCGACAGGTCGCTGCCGACACACGCACTTATTAGTATAACGTTATAAATAGCGGGTTACATGAAGTTACTGACGCTTAACTTTGTAATTTAAGAAATAAAAGTTTCGGACTAGTCCATGACTTGATGAATCAAGTTTTTAGTGTCTGTTCCCGAGTAGATAATTATGTTGGCGGTTTTGACTAAGAGACAGAACAAAAACACCAAATCCTGTGTTTTATTTAAACTTACTGAGCAGTATTGAGTATATTGGTGCTTGCGAGTAGATTGGTGTAGTAGGTAAGCGCAAGTGCATTTCACAATCCGCGCGACCACTGCTGCACTGTCCTCGCGCGGCCGCGGCCTGCAGGCGACGCCGCGCGACCACTGCTGCACTGTCCTCGCGCGACCACTGCTGCACTGTCCTCGCGCGGCCGCGGCCTGCAGGCGACGCCGCGCGACCACTGCTGCACTGTCCTCGCGCGACCACTGCTGCACTGTCCTCGCGCGACCACTGCTGCACTGTCCTCGCGCGACCACTGCTGCACTGACCTCGCGCGACCACTGCTGCACTGTCCTCGCGCGGCCGCGGCCTGCAGGCGACGCCGCGCGACCACTGCTGCACTGTCCTCGCGCGACCACTGCTGCACTGTCCTCGCGCGACCACTGCTGCACTGTCCTCGCGCGACCACTGCTGCACTGTCCTCGCGCGGCCGCGGCCTGCAGGCGACGCCGCGCGACCACTGCTGCACTGTCCTCGCGCGACCACTGCTGCACTGTCCTCGCGCGACCACTGCTGCACTGTCCTCGCGCGGCCGCGGCCTGCAGGCGACGCCGCGCGACCACTGCTGCACTGTCCTCGCGCGACCACTGCTGCACTGTCCTCGCGCGACCACTGCTGCACTGTCCTCGCGCGACCACTGCTGCACTGTCCTCGCGCGACCACTGCTGCACTGTCCTCGCGCGACCACTGCTGCACTGTCCTCGCGCGACCACTGCTGCACTGTCCTCGCGCGGCCGCGGCCTGCAGGCGACGCCGCGCGACCACTGCTGCACTGTCCTCGCGCGACCACTGCTGCACTGTCCTCGCGCGACCACTGCTGCACTGTCCTCGCGCGACCACTGCTGCACTGTCCTCGCGCGGCCGCGGCCTGCAGGCGACGCCGCGCGACCACTGCTGCACTGTCCTCGCGCGGCCGCGGCCTGCAGGCGACGCCGCGCGACCACTGCTGCACTGTCCTCGCGCGGCCGCGGCCTGCAGGCGACGCCGCGCGACCACTGCTGCACTGTCCTCGCGCGGCCGCGGCCTGCAGGCGACGCCGCGCGACCACTGCTGCACTGCACTCGCGCGGCCGCGGCCTGCAGGCGACGCCGCGCCCTCGTTGCAGCTGTGTCACCACGCTTGACACGTTACGCAAATCAACTTGTAACAGCGTGCCTTCCGCTCCGACAAGTTTTTGACACATCAATGATTCACCTGAATATTACAGCAGGGCTCATGAGTCATGACTGAACGGTTCGGCCGGAAACAGCCGGCAGCTGAATATCAAACAATACGTCAACATTCGTTAGTTTATTTACACGAAGCTTGTTATATTTACACACAAATGAATGTACATAGACGCATGTCGATATTCCGGGATGTCACAACGGTGCCTTTAATATTCGCGCCACCGCCGACCAGTGCGCGCACACAGTGTCACGGGCGGGGTAGATAGCGATCGGCTGCATGTGGCGGTGATTACAATCAGGTACAAGTGTAATGACGAGGATCGACACCCAGGCCCTCGAGTTTCACCGACCAACGTCTCCGCTTTCGCCCAAAACGTGTCGAAATCATGTCACAATGCGTCACAATGGGCTCTTTGCCCTGGCCCAATTTACCTGCATGTCGCTCGCGACGTTCGGGACGACTGTCATTACGGTCGGAAACGGTGTAACAACAACCCTCAGACGAGACGAAGGTTGAGCGCGAGCGGAACAAAGAACATGACGGTAAACACTGCAAATAATTTACAAAAGGCAAAATACTTTCCAAACACGAGCCCGGTGTTGTACTGTGGCACGTGAGCGGTCTCGCTAGCATTAATTAGGAGCATCGCGTAGGAGCCCGTTAGCGCCTCGATGTTTGCGGACACTTTTCATAATACAGCGAATCTGTTACCAATACCACGTGCTATTGATTGAATGTGCGCGATGAGCGTATGAATCAACCGTTGAATTGACTCGCATATAATTGAATTGTGTATTCGAGGACTGGGACAGTAAATGAAGAGGTCAGTTATGAAAACATACGTGCACCTACACAGTCGGGACTGCTATATGTATTTACGTGTGTAGGTATGTGTTTACTTAAGTAACGGGCTGCTCGTTCGGGCAGGTACCTAAATGTCAGAGGTGAGCCGTCGCGGGTCGCCGTGCCCACTGGCTGCAGCCGACGGGCGCAACTGTTCAGTTTATCGTAGGTATTTATGTCAAAACCTTGCCTGAGCAAAACTTGTCAATAGTTTTCGTTGTTATGTATAGAACTCCACTCGGCACTTGAAGCCCTCAAGTGCCGAATGGCGTGTATCGCACTCGGTGGCACTCTGCGATGTCGATCACTCGCCGCAGTCGTACGGAGTGACCGCGCTACTGATCCAATTGCGGTTTGTGCACCTCACAGTCACGTCAGACCGCACGCTGACACTTTTTGGGATAGTGTGGGATTAATTGAATTTACCAGCAAAGTATTGTTTGTGAAGTATCTTAGAACTCTGAGTCACCTTTTTACTTCCTATCAGTAAATATCTTCATCTCATTTAGTTAGCATTTAGGTAGCTCACTTCACCGTTCCTCCGCTTTCTACTGAGTGTTCAGTTAACTGTATATTCCTTAGTGATTCGAATATAATTTGTATACATCAGGGCAATGGAGATTAAATTAAATTGAAAGACATTGTTTATAAATCTTGAATCCTTTCGGTTATCAATAACTCGTCCGTGGTGGTAGTGAAGATAGTCTGTCGGTAACTGTGACTACAATCACTAGTCGCGACATGTTAGTGGTTGTTACTGGTTGTCAATAGGTCGCGGCAGCGCACGCCGACGTGTGGTGAGTGTTTTGACACGGCGCACAATTGATATCACTTGTATCGGAGGCACGCGTGAGTCGTGACACACAGATAGCGCGACGGTATCCGCAAGTGATTCTAGACACGTACCTCTTTCAATGAATTTCTACTATCAGTTTGATATCGACGAAATTCGGCTGAAAACCTGTTACTTTACGATCAAATATCTATCTATTCTTCTTTTCATATCTCACATAAATACAAAATATGTAGTACCTACTTGCACTAAATGCTTTGTTGGTGTTAAGACTGTAGTAGTTGTGACAAATCCCTTTTAGAGTCCAAACGCCTAAAACGGGTGGTGTGCACTTTTTGTTCAAAGATACAGGGAGATCAAGAGATATTTGTTTTTTGTAAAACTTGAGTAGGTACTGATAACCGGAGTTCTGAAAATCACATACCCCATCCGAACCCTATAAGCAGGGTCGTACATCCCTGGCTGAGCGAACTGTCCAGCAGCGCCTCGCTGGCAAGTGAGTCGGTCGCCAAATACGAGTGCAGTGAGTCAGTCGAAGAAGTAAATGCAATAATTGGCACAATTGTACAATTATAGACCAGCCTGGACCCGCTGTGTCATTGTGTATGGCCATAGAACTGCAACAACCACTTCATTCTGTGCAACATCTGTCACATAACTAGACACAAGGGTCGCTCCTCAGAACATAGCAACAACAACACGTTTCAAACCGAAACAGATTAGAGGTTACATATACTTGATGCACCTGCAAACTGTTATATTTGTCTGATAGCATTGGGATGACTTATTTATACAATTACTAGCGACCCTCCCCCGCTTCGCACGGTTTTTACGGCTTGACAAAACATGGAGATTCCTGTATTGTGTGTTTTGGAATAAATTCTCTAAATCATGGTGAACATTTCAAAATCCGCCGCGTAGTTGTGAAATATAACACGGTCACACAGGCAGACACAAAAATATAATATAACACGGTCACACAGGCAGACACAAAAAGATAGACTATGCTCAAATTATAAAATGTTCACCTCATAGCAACTGTTTTGTATCTAATGTTCTGGTCATTGGTTCCGACAGATTGAGTCCGACCGAATTACGTTTTTGTTTTCGTTAATTTTCGGATTCTAATGAAAAAAATATTTTTTAGTATCCACAGCAAGCAGACATGAACATGTTCCGGGTATCCTACCCTCGAGTTGCTCCGGCATGTCCCACAGTCGCGCCAAGTCGCGCGTCGTTCCGCCGCTGCCGCGCGGCGCGCTATAAATAGGTTGTCGGAGAGCGTTGACTTGCTCCTCAATCCTTTGATGTCACACCGATATCCCAGCTCATGCCTAACGTATCGCTGCAGGCACTTCCACGTATATCGCCGAGAGTTTACTGAGGTTTATAATAATTATTTTGAAGTCATTTTCCTGATTGGAACTCTATTTACTTTACTAAGCAGGATGGCTTTCTCAATGCTTATGCACGATAGCCTTCATTAAAAAGTTCATTTGCGAAGGTTATATCATAATATATTCTAGCGACTGTCGTTCCTTGTCAAAACATCGAGATTTCTGTGCTGTAGAGTTATGTACGATACATAATTATTTATGTATAATGCACGACTTTTCAATAAATTTCTCTAAATGATGGTGAAATCCATATAAAAATCCACCGTGGAGTTAAGAAGAACTAAGTGGTCACTTGTTTGAAAATCTATACTTATACATTATGATATAGATTTTGCCCAGAAGTTGTTTTTTATAGTCGCAAAGGCCTGTTGAGTGTGTTGTGTTAACTTAATGCCGGCACAGATTGAGCGACAGGTGCGCGTCGCACCGGAGACGCGCGTCAGTCGCCTCCGCAGCGCGTCCCCGTCGCCGCAGCGCACACGGCGCACACAGCGCGGGCCCCTCAGGTCTCACGCTCATCTGCTGCTTATCTGTAAACATCTGTGATTCACGTTTGGCTGAGGCAGTGTTGCCAACCCTGTCAAATAAAAAAAAAACAGCAAATTAACCTTAAACAAGGAATAGAAAACAGTTAATAGTAATTCGGAACAGTAATTGTACTGAGTAGCATATGATAACGAATAAAAAAGAAAAAAAATATTTGAAAACAAGCTTTTATTACATATTAATAAAAACAACTAAAAAGTTAAAAATAATTTAAACCTGATAAGAAATAAATAAAAGCGTGTTACATTTTGATGGAACATTAAAGAACATTTAGAACACAATGTAACACGCTTTTATTTATTTCTTATCAGGTTTAAATTATTTTTAACTTTTTAGTTATTTTTATTAATAAGTAATAAAAGCTTGTTTTAAAAAGGTTTTTTTTTTCTTTTAATTTTATTTTTAAGATTTTAGTATTAGGGGTTAAAGTATGAAATTGCCGATTTGTACTGAAAAATTGAAATTCGTTTTTTTTTATTTAACATATTTATTTAATCAAAATAATTACCATTATTATCTATACATTGCTGCCATCTAATAGGAAGGTCATTTATGCCTTTGCGATAGAACTCTCCTGAGAAGAAAACTTTTTATCACGTAGAAAATTGTCCAAATCACGAAAAAAATGGTAGTCCGTTGGAGCAAGGTCTGGCGAATACGGAGGGTGACGAATGGTTTCTAATTGCAGTTCCTGTAGAGTTAAAACGGTTTCTCGTGCTGTATGAGGTTTCGCGTTATCATGGAGCAATAATGGTGAAGATCGATTCATGAGTCGGGGCTGTTTTACTGCTAGTTTTGCTATCATTGTTCGGAGTTCGGCACAGTAGACATCTGCCGTTATTGCTCGACCAGATCGGAGAAAGCTATAATGAATAACACCATGCTGAGACCACCAACCAGTTACCATTACCTTTTTATTGGTAAGCTTTGCTTTAGGACACTGTTGCGGCGTTTGACCTGGGGGGTCAGCCATTGCATTTTTCGCTTACGGTTATCGTAAAGAATCCACTTTTCATCGCATGTCACAGTTCGATCCAATATTCCTTCATTTCTGTATCGATTCAACAAGGCAACACAATTTTCAACACGCGTTTCTTTCTGCAGATCAGTCAAATCATGAGGCACCCATTTCTCATATTTTTTTATTTTATTGATTAGACGCAAATCAGTCAATATTGTTAGTAAGGTAACGTTAAACCATGCCGCTAATTCCTGGGTAGATTGGCTCGGATCGGCTTCCACCATCTCTTTCAATTCATTGTTATTCACCTGTGTGGGCGGTCTTCCACGTGGTTCGTTCTTCAAATCAAAGTTTCCATCACCAAAGCGTTTAAACCAAAATCGCACGGTGCGTTCATTAGCAGTCCCCTCTCCAAACGCAACATTGATATTGCGAGCTGTTTCTGCCGCGTTAGTTCCGCATCGGAACTCGTATTCAAAAATAACTCGAATTTTCGAAGTATCCATCTTTCTTGTCTAAGCTGAATAAAAAAAACAACTGAAAGTCGATAATCGAATGTTGCACATTTTTTAAAAGAAGAACTTCATAGGTACCATGTCAAAAAAGTTTCAGTCAAAAATCTCAAACCATGAAGGTTCTATGTCAATTCGAAGTACCTATTACAATAAAACGGCAATTTAATACTTTAACCCCTATTATTTTTGATGCGAGATTGACTACGGCGTAGTTCGTAGCGCGTAGCCGTGTTTTTCCGTTATATGCGTTTACTGCACTTAAGCTACCTGTTCATCTTTAGTCTCTGGTTACCATCTATTTATTTATTTAGACCAACAAACAGTAACACATTATATCTGCGCAAATAATATAAACAAAGATATCATATAAATGTGAAACTCACACCGTTATCCACAGCATATACAATTCATATAACTTTACTAATGAACAATCTATGCGAGTAAGACTACAAGACTGTTCAAATAACTATACATCGGGATCCTAAGTTTCTTTAACAAAGCAGCACGAAATCTATTTGCTGCTACTGAGATTAAATCTAATTCTGTAGTTTCTGAACAAAAATCATTATAGTTTTTGCACAAGCGACGTAGAGGCTCCCGCAGACCAGCATTGGTGCGGCAGTATCTCTAGCACCAAAGTACTCGTCAAGACGAATCAAACGAGCCCAAACTCGATGGGGTTGTGTCGTTTAATTACCGAATTCCTATGGCCATCTTCCAGCTCCATCATCAGAACCTGGTTACTATCTAGCGCCAAAGTTCTTGTCAAGACGGATCAAACGAGTCCAAACTCGATGGGGTTGTGTCGTTTAACTACCGAGTTCCTATGGCCACCTTCCAGTTCCATCATCAGATCAGCTCCATGTCATAATTGTACGGTGCAACCGCACATTCTGCAATTCAGCAGTTCACGGCATACATTCATTTCAACTCATAATAATTAGTTCAGTTCGCGTTGGGCTATCAAGTCAGCCAGGCGTTCTCGTTACAGCCAACAAGGGCCGCGTCACTCACTTCATTTCCACACCATCAGTTCATTAAACTCATTTTACCTTTAAGTACCTTTGGGACAATACAGTAGTGTTTTAATACTTACCTTCTTTTATTCCATTCATCTCTCATTTAAAAGTAATGTATGGTCTATCGTCAATGATGGCCATACCAGGGTGGTCACATTGAAGACAAAGAATGGGCTTATCAAAAGGCCCACTCTCAAGCTATCTATTCTTCCTGATAATGATAGAATCGACAAACAAGAGTCGCGTTCCAAGGAAGTGAAAGATGGCAAGCCATATCAAAGCAAAAAAAGTAAACTACAGCTTCTCATCGCTGGTAATGTTACTTTTGTCTTTCATGAGCATTTTGACGACAGCTCACTCTTCATACAATGTTACACAACTAAAAGGCAATCAAGGTCTTTATTTTGACAAAATTGCAAATATGCAATTAATCAGAGATGAATGGAAGATAGTCACATACTATGACATGAATTCATTTTGGCAAGGTACAGAAGCATGCAGTAAATACCTTAGCTACTTGGATCAGTTATGCAAGAAGTTTAAAGACACATCACATTGTGACATCATACAAGTTCAATTGCAGCAAGAATTCTCAGAACTCGAGAACTATAACCACCTATTGCTGAGTCAGCATTCCAGCACGCGCCGCCACAAGCGAGGCCTTATCAACGGTGTAGGGTACCTAGCAAACGACTTATTCGGTGTACTTGATGAGAGATTTGCCGAGCAATATAAACAAGATATTCAATGAATACATGAAAATCATTTGCTTACGCTCTTGAAAAACAAACAACGGTCATTGAAGCAGAATACAATGTTTTGAAAAGGAATGGGCAAGCAATTAATAAGCAACACAAGATGCTTAATTCACTATCAATCAAGTTCGATAAGATGGAGAACGTTTTATTGAAAGAATCAATAAAATAAATAAATAATAAATGATAAATCAAGTCATTAACGATTTCAGTACCGGAGCAATTGCTACAAGCAATGCTTTTAGACAACTAAAAACAATCCAAACAAGTTTATTAGATACCTTATCAATCAGATGTTTATCACGGAAGACTCAATTTTCACTTATTGTCACCAGAACAACTGAAGAACTGAACTGAACTGATTTCTGTTCTGTTTTTCATTGTCTGTTTATATATGTGTGTACATAAATGGTAAAATAAATAAATAAATAAATAAGAACACTCTGAATACAATATCGAGTCATCTTTTTACGGTTTATTCACGCAATGAAGGTATTAGCACTTTAGACATAAAACCATCTTTCAAGCTGCCTGAGATGGAACCAATAAATCATATCATAGACGTAGGCATCCCAACTCCACTGATACAAAACTATACACTCCTCTCGAGCAACAAGGAGCTTGACGAAATTAAGAAGCAACTCCGCATTCTCAAAGCAAGTAAAATTTTGCCACATCAAGTTTCTTATCACGATATCCATCACTACACAGCATTTTATGTGGTAATCGGAGTTATGTTGGTGGTTGGAGCAGTCTTCATGGTACGACGTCTGCGTAACAGGAAAACCGCATCTCTTGCGGTGGCAACGGCTGCATTGGCGAGTCTACAGACTGCGCAATACGCGACTCCGGCACGGGCAGAGGCTGGGGCCTCCATCACATCGTCCACGGTTCAATATAGTGTGAGATTCCGTGTGTATCAGATTACAGTGAAATTCCAAGAGTGCATAAGTTAGACAAGTGTACAGTGCCTATGTCTCGTAAAACGGAGTTCAAGTAGTGACTGTAAACATAGAATAAGGACTAATTGGAATCACCTTGTCAATCATCTATGTACTAGTAGGACCAATTGGCATCACCATGTTACTCATCTTTTCATGTTCATCTTCCCGCTCGGGAGCATGTACGGTGCAACCGCACATTCTGAAATTCAGCAGTTCACGCCACACATTCATTTCAACTCATAATAATTAGTTCAGAGGGGCAATTCTCGTAATTTTAAGAACGTTCACAGTCCGATCTCAATTTATCAAAAAATACTTCTAATTTCCCTACATTTTGACAAGTTTTTGACATTTGTTTGTCGCTGAGATGAGACTGCGACTAGATTTTGAACGTTCAGTTTGCATTGGGCTATCAAGTCAGCCAGGTGTTCTCGTTACAGCCAACAAGGGCCGCGTGACTCACTTCATTTCCACACCATCAGTCCATTAAGCTCATTTTACCTTTAAGTACCTTTGGGACAATACAGTAGTGTTTTAATACTTACCTTCTTTTATTTCATTCATCTCTCATCTAAAAGTAATGTATGGTCTAGCAAGGGATCATACAATAATAATTTTGCATTGTCATCCGATTTACACATGCATGCAAAATTTTAGTTAGTTAGTTGAAGTTAGTTAGTTGAAGATATCTGCGTCAAAATTGAGTTGCAAGTGTCCACCCGAACAAACATACATACATCGCAAGTTAAATAAAAGCTTGTAAAAAAGTTTGTTAATCCGAAAAGGTATGCAGTTTCAGATTTACAAAGTTTTTATTCCATATCGTATGATCCTTAATGATAATTTATGATAATGATAATTATAATTTAACTTTTTTTTAATTTTTTTATTTTTTATTATTATTTTTAACTTATGATAATTTTGGGTTTAACACCAGGATCAGTAGACGGTAGACTTTATTTGTATCCAAGCTCACATGAAAACCAAGGAACATGCATTTTGGGTATTTTTCTCTAGTTGGCGCCTAAAGTACAAAAACCGGGACAAGTGTGAGTTGAACTCTCATGGACGGGGTTCCGTACGCTGAATATGTGACCCACCAAAAATAATATTTCATGCGAACTAGGTTGCCGAGACCTAAATAACGCTTTCACTGTTAAAAGTTTTCTGATCTAATGTAGAGCCAAGCCCCTAGAACTCTACAAACCTTACATATTGGTAAAACTGTACGGCTTGTTCGTTTCGCATGGAAATTAAGTCACTGGTCTTTGATGTTGTGTCTTGCAATAGTTCAATGAAACGGCCAAGCCATACATTTTGACCAAGATGTGAAACAACTCTCACATGCAACACCAAGTCACTGCCTGATGGTTGGTTGCTCGTGCGTACGTTAGTGTTAGTGAAGCATAAAGAAAGTACAGACGTACAGACGCACAGGTGTGCCGCGTCTCGCTAGCCGAAGTCCTCCAAGTGTCACTGTCTTCGGTGTCGCGTGTCGGGCTGTCGTGAGTCGTGTCGTGTCGGATCACCGCGCGCACTGATGCCACACGTGCGCGACGTGTGGACGCGCGCTCACTCTCCGCGTATCGACTTACAAGAACTACATACATTAGTACATTACACATACATGGGCTGCGTAAGTAGGTTTTAATTCTTTACATTTAATAACGCAACCGGCAGGACAGTTACCTTAACCGTTCATTTTTATTTTTTAATACTTAGGTTTTTGTACAATTTATATTACATATTTTTTTATTATATTAGGTAAATATTTATGCCTATCAATGTAAGCAGTGATAATAGTAGTTTTTTCTCTATAACAAGCAACGACGACAGTGTCGTGAGTGTTCCTTCTCTTGCCTGTCTTGACAGTCTCGCAGCGCAGTTTTATGATGTTCCTAAGAATTTTAACGTTATACATTTTAACGCTCAGAGCATTCCGGCTCATTTCCACGATATGCTGGCAAGATTTGACTGTAAAAACGTACATGCTATACTTATTTCGGAATCATGGCATAAACCTTGTCTCCTGTCAACAAATTACTCTCTGCCCGGTTTCCAGCTTATAAGAAATGACCTCGAACTACACCATTCGAAATTACGAAGATTAGAATTTAGAAGAGAAATTCACTCATGATTATGCTATGATTGTAAAGTCATAGCATAATCATGCGTGACTTTAATACTTGTCTATTGAAAAAAGACCATCGCTCTTCTTCTCGGACTAATATTTTGGCTTCCAGTAATCTTTCCATTCTTCCACTGAGTGCCACTCAACATTTTTCTAGGTCTACTCCTTCACTTCTTGACTTGATTTTTGTCTCTTCCCTTGATCACGTCGCTAAGCATGGCCAATGTTTAGCCGATGCCTTTTCCTATCATGACCTGATTTTTCTGTCGTCAAAACTCGCCCACTTAAGGCTAATGCTAAAATTTTCATGCAACGCAATTTTGGTGACATGAACGTTGATAAACTTTGCAATGATGCCAGCAATATAGATTGGTCTGCTCTGTTTGCCTCTGCTTCAGTCGATGAGCAATTTAATATTTTCACGGCGAAGCTTATCGAGCTCTACGATCATCATGCACCTGTTCGAGCAGTTAAGGTCAGACATTTGCCGGCACCATGGCTCACAAATAAGATAAAAACGCTCATGCTCAAAAAAGTTACAGCAAAGGCTAAATTTAAGCGCTAACAGGGAAGATACCTCGCAATCCGTAATCACTGCAACAGGGTGTGTAAAATGTGTCCAAAATGGGGACGCATCCAAAGTTTGGACATTTCTTAGATCATTGACGGTCGGTAAAACCCGACAAGAGACTGCAAGAGATCGCACCGCGTCGCGACTTGGATGAGCGACGTGCGACGTGATGCTCACAGATCACCCCCCCACACACAGCCCCCCCCCCCCCCCCCCGTCTCAGCGCGAGGATTGAGCTACTCTGTGAGGTAGGATTTGCTTATGTCTCGCTGATGCCCGTTCGTCCTTGGTATTTCGTAATTTTTTGTCGATGCGGGTTTCGGATGTTTTCTGTTGTACGCTGTTTATAAATCTACGAGTTGCCGGAAGTGAAGCACACTTTCGGCCACTACTCTTAGTACTATGTAGCCCGCAGAAATCCCGTCCTTGTTACAAGCAGGTTATACAACGTGATTTGTTCCAAAAGCATTAAATTCGTTTCAGTTATTCGTAATAATTCAAAACCTCAAAACATAATATTTAGCAACAATTCATCGACAAATACGCCGCTTCACAATATCTCCCACATCCCGTCACGCGACTCACCACGTCACGCGATCGTGTCGTGCTCGTCCCAAGCGCGTTCACGTCTCACGAGGCTGCGTATTTTTGCTTCTCGTCCTCCGTTGCATATCTCAGCCCGGCAGTTCATTTTGATACGAAAAGTAAATCTGTTACATTTTTATGTCAAGCGCATGGCACGTTGTTATTGTAACTCTGAATGTGGCTATCCCTAACGCCAAGATAGAATAGTTTCACATTGAGGATGTTACCGAACAATTCTCGGCCATTACACAACTGCCCAAAAAAAGAGTGTTATGTTTTCAGGGTTCATGTATGTTTGTGAGTTTGTTTATTCGACCATAACTTCTAAACGGCTTAACCGATATCAATTTTGTGTATGGTTTCGTTAGAAGCGTTGCATTATCCCGGGTAACATAGGCTGAAAATTAAATAAATATATAATGGGAGCCATGGTTCATAAAAAAAGAGTTTTTTTTTTCATTAAAATTTGTGTACGTATACTATCATCGTCTAGAGCTTGATAAGTACATAACAAAAATATATTAGTAGTATATAATACGCATTCGTTCACTAATGACATAACAAAAGTTCGCCTCAGAGATCTTAATCACGCGGGCCTGCGGGCGGAGAGCAATGGGTAGCTCTCCGTCCGATCAGGACCAGGCCCGTGCCGGACGGCGCGTAAGTGTTCCACGTGCGCCTCAAAGAGATGTCAGCATAGATGACGGGGCCCGACAGGGCCGAAGCCTGCCGGGGTAGCGGGATCGTCCGAAAGTGTTACCGCTGCCCTGGTACATAAAGGGCTAAGGAAGGAACACGGGTGGGTTTTAGTCAGTAAGAGTCTGACACTCCCTTCTGCTCCACCCAGAGCGGGAGGAGTCATTTGATGATTTCCCATCCACAAAAAAAAAAAAAAGAGATCTTAATCACAATTAAAAATACAAAATAAAAATCGTTTCGCGTTATTATTTGCGCGATATCGATTTCCTAAAAAGTGAAAGTTATCTTTCGTGGCACTGGTGCGTTGAAAATGTATGAAATAAAAAATAAATAATTAAAAAAACACACCAGGCTTGTCAAAAAGTGAATTAAAAATAGCAGTCGGGTGACGGTTCTTTGAACAGATTTTTGTAGGTCCCCAGACTTCGCTGAAAAAATTGGTTTTCAGCTTTCCACTTTTGGGCACAACGGCGGTTTAATTGCACAGTAAATATTATAATCTATTTAGTACTTACCTTGTGCCTATTCAACACTAAAATCATTTAGCTTGTTTTTAAATTTTTTGTTGAATTTTTTCATTCACTTTTTGACAAGGCAGGCGCGTTTTTAATTTTTTAAAATTATTTATTACTATACGCCTCTTATTAGACTGTTCGCGGAAGAGGCTCATGTTCACGAACACACATTGTTCACGTTGGTTGAACTTGGTTGTAACTGCCGAATTCTCAGAAAAGGATCATGTCCATGTATTTACACATATAAAATCACTATTTAAATTGGCATGCTTTCATCATACTTAGGTACAATATATTTTATGTCCAATCGATTGATCCCTGACCGGCCGCTTATTATTCGATACGTGTATATTGGACTCGCTACGTGGGGACACATAAGGTGCGCACTTCGTTTACATCGCACTCTCTACGGCAACCGTACGCGTACATGTCTCGTGCAATTGTTGTCAACTGTCCAAAGATATCGTTTTGCATCGCATCGTCACCATAAATTAGCTCCGGATAGTCCTGTTGACGTGGATTTTCGTAGAAAATGTCGGATGAATAATGCTAATACGAATTCGATCGCTTGTGATACAAAGGGGCGAACACCGTGCCAGAGTGATACGGGGCGGGCTCTCGATCTTTGTGTCCAGGTACTAGGTACTGAAACTTAGCAAAGATTGGATTGCTTTTGTCTCGACGCTTTTAATGGTTTCTTTGATGTATGTTCGTATCAATCAAGTGTTCAGGCAGTTTCACTTCTTTTCATTATGGTTTCTGAAACTCTACCAATTCCCCTCGACCTCTGACATGTAACCTAAATTATAAACTAACTTTAGCCATTTTAAGGCTTTTCAAGGTCGTAAAGTAACTTCGTAAAAAACAATACGATTAAATTCAGCTACCGCCTTATTCGAGCTCCATCGTCCATTGTTAAGTAAGTCCTGATTATCTCTGGAAACTTTTATTTGCGAAGAGAGAATTGAGTCATAACACTATTCTTTTTCAATCTTGAAGAGGTAACATAGTATACACGGGGTCCACTGCCAGGGGCATTGCTATTACCATAAATAGCAGATCAATGTTAGACGAAAAGTGAAGAGTCATGCGTATTGTGATGAGGTTTGTACCATGACGTGCGCTACTGCCACCTTGAGCAAATCTACAAATCTTTAGTGCAAGAAAGCAAACAAAAACCGAGCTTTAGCTATAATAGAAATAATTGTGATCTCACAGAACAGCTTCTAAGCGGATGTCTGTCTGTAAGGGTAGTGCATCTGTTTCTGCTAAACCATTGTTTGTTCCGATGGTCCGGATCCACTGCAATTGAGTTACATTTTTTTAAGATGGAATCTGCGAACCAGTATTAGGAACCCCTTCTTTGTGAAAATGCAAAAAGTACCTTTTTATCAGTGTGATCAAGGCCTGAGTCCTACAGCTACGCGTCAGACGGCGGTGGCGCGGAAGCAGCACATTGTCGTCGCGGTGATTTCCTCGGGGGCCGCCCCCTCGGCGCCCCGCCCTCCCGCGCCGCTGTTTACCGCCACACACTCGCTAGCTAATTGTAATGTCACATGCACTGCTCGCGTGCTCTAGTCTGTGTCGTGCACTACTGTATCAGCCTGCCAGCCGGCGCGGCGGCGCTGCTCCTGTCGCGTACGAGCGATCTTGTGACATATGACATGGCGTTGTCTTGTCGGTGTCACTTCGGTGCCTGTCCCTGTAAATGTATCTCAAGCTTCTTCCGTAAATATCCGGCGTCCTTGGTAAACATATTAAACACATAAAACTACATAAAAATAAGACTCAAATTAAAATCTTTTGAAAATCTCTTTTCTGGTTTCATGCCATCCCAGGCAGAGATTTTCAAAATGAAAAAAAATATAAATATGCAGAATTTGAAACTATCTGTGAAACGCCTAGAATAATGAGCTTATGAGCATCGTAATTCGTAAGACATAAGAGGGCTGTGACGTAGAAGTAGAAGCCGATAGAAACAAAATAAAATCCGCCGGTTAGCTAAACTCTGAAGTAAGTTTGTGAGGCGCAGCAGCCGATAAATGGAACGTTGAAAGCTAATAAAGCGGTGGTTGAGAGCGGTGTAGCGCTTTAGAGCGCGGCGATAGCGCTCAGCCTCGACGAGACGCCGCCGGGCCTATCTCTACCAGCTTCACAACCAGCACAAACATACAGAAGGTGCACTTCAGACAGCGGATGAATTGACAATGATAATACCAACTAAGGCTCGCAAGCTATATTTGCGTTCCACCTCTTACAAGTAAACCTTCTGCACGTTGATATGTTGTGTCTGAAGCGGGCATCGATCGCTCCGCTACATTACACTTCAAATGCTTGCCATTTAACACATTTTACCATTTTCTTACTGAAATAGTGTTGCTAACCTAAACCAATCTTTCGGGGTTTCCAAGGATATTTTTTTCGAAGTCCATTATTTGATTCGGATAGCCGATCTTTAAGATGCTGTCTATAAACGAGTTCTTCCAGCTAATGGACATCAGATCTTGAATTCTATCTTTCTTTATGAGATGCTGCTCCACAATGTACGTAACCAATAAAAGCAAAGAACATTTTTGTTGTCGGCTAATGTAAAATACCGTCAGTTGTTACAAAGTAGTGTAAAGTCGTCGGACGAGGTCGGCGGCGTGAGTCCTGGAGCGCGGCGCAACTTAACACGCACTAAAGCGGTAAACAGCTCGTTGACGCGCCTCTATCGCTGCTCGCGCGTGTAGTCGTGGAGCCACGCGGTGACAGGGCACTGCTTTACTGATAGCCTGGACTCTGGACGTAAGTGAAGCTAGTCCACTCGTGCTCGTCTTCTTTGATGTGGCTGCCGAACATGTGGTGTTCCATAAAGGACACAAGGCATCTTTGTAAGTTTAATAAAGTCTCAAATATAATTATCACAAAGGCAAAGTTATTTTAAGTTTCTCATAAGTTCTATAGGACATCCGGCCGAGCCGGAACTCCAGATGTGGCCACTATTATATTGAGTGTAAGTAAATTATTTTATAATAGTTTTGTGAAGTCAGCCGGGCACTTGTTGCGGCGGTGATATTTCCACGGGAGGTGGCGGGCGCGGGCGCGGGGCGCGGAGCGGTGCGGCAGGGGCTAGTCATTGTTTTATATCATACATAGCATACCAGTTTGACCTCTGTCGCGATGTTGTGTTACTGCTGCACTAAAATAATGCGATTGCTATTCATGAAGTTTGGAAGACCTACTTTTGTACACGTACTCAATATTTAGTTGGTTAAACTTTAGAGAAGACAAAATTGGTAGAAAGTAGAGAAAAATGGCTTACAATGGAGGAGACTGATGCCCTCTGTGACTGGAGGATGAAGATGGCTGCAATCATCATGACGCAGGACTGACTTTTATTGACAACTGCAACAAAACAGTCGCAAATGCTGCCAATGAGGACCCGGCTAGATTTCCAGCAGGTAAGTGTAAGAACCCCCTCACAGGGAGGAGGTCCATGTCCCAGCAGTGGGAACATTATAGGCTGATTATGCTTATACTAAGTGTAAGAAGAATTACAGTTAGCATTCAGGAGCCATTAGTAAGTATGTGCACGCTCGTGGGAACTTACCATTGCCTCTTTGTTAGCTATCAGTATCGGGTGTCTTTCCTGCCTGGGTAGGCACAAGCGACACTCAATACTGATTATCAGGTCACAGGTGACTGTCTCACTCATTCTCCAACATTTTGCTATCTCCATTTTCATTAAAGATATAAATAATATTAATAATAATAATGGTTTATTTTATTTATTTCAAATCAAGTATCTTGACTTGGCTCGCGAGGTTGTCGACATGTGGGATGTGGACTCAGCGATCATTGTACCGATAGTCGTGACAGCCAATGGCTTAATAGCCAAGAGCCTCGACCAACACCTGAGGAGGCTCTCGTTGGGCAGCTGGATCAAGGGCTTGATTCAGAAAGCGGTACTTCTGGACACGGCTCGCATTGTCAGGAGGTTCCTCTCTCTGGAGCCCTGACCGCCGGTAGCTTGGACCCTGTTCCCGATACCGGTGGACTACTATATTTTATATTTTTAAATGTTTTTATACTTTTTATATTCTAATATTTAAAAATACAATTTATTTGATTACATTAAAATAAAGGAGATAATCATGGTTTATTTAAAAATGGGATTGCAAAGTTTACAAATGTTGCATATACTATATAATTTTTAGGTTCAACTATACAATAAAGACGGGTGAAGTACTGTTCTCCTAGATAGGCTAGAATTTAGCCTGTGTTAAGGAGAGACAGTGCCGGTCCCCTGATTGGCGGATTATTATATAAATATTGTGTGTTTAAAACTTAAAGTTTGAACTAAAAATTATCGTGGCGGAACTTATCTCAGTGTATGAAGTTTTAGAGGTATGAGGAACAGGGTGTAAAGTTCACTCATACTCTATAGAAAAGGGAGGATCCTCTGAGCAGACGGGTGTTGTGTCTGGCGGGCAACTGCCCAACGATTGATGTTGGAAAATTGTATCTATGCTAATTGCGCGGTAAACTCTGCTTGCGCGATGCAGGATTTGCTCGCTTTGGGTTGTTCGCATGTGGCGTTGTAGATACCGCTATAAAGTAACAAAAATGATCATTAGACAGCTAAGCAGTAATATGAGACCCGCGGAGGGTCGGATTCCGCAGTACTTGTGCATAACGAGCGAGTTTGTGAGAAACAAAGTCGTGAAGATGCAGCACCTACCCATCCAACACCCGCCTAAACAACAGTGTAATGTAATGACGAAGGAGGCACTCGACGTGTCCACCGAGAGAATGGTTTCATTATTCAAAGGCATACTATTCCATCAACGACTACTTACACGATAAGAATAGTTGGTCGCCCTGATTAACTCAAGACAATGTTTATGTTCTTTCTCGAGAATTAGCTTACTGACAGGTTATAATATATGTGTTCATATAATTCTTTATTTTTATTTGACTGTATAAGTCAATTCAGTTTAATTTTATTTTAATGTATTATTGACATAATCTACTCATTTTAATGTTTTTTAATGAGTTGATTGCAATACCTAGTCTTGCCATAAATATTGTCACGAAGAAAAAAATGTTTGTTTTATTGCAAATAATATTTATTACTTTTACAGTGAGTTAGTTTAATACATAAATATAAAACAATTTAAAATATAAAAAGCTTATTCGAAGTAATCTCTACTGGCTGCAATACAGTCCTTTAAACGTTGAGGCCAGTTATCAATAGAAGCACGCACTCTTTCCATGGAAAAATTCTTCACTGCCAATCGTATGGATTGTTTTAGGGACTCCAAATTATCGTGGCGTTTAGAGCATGCCGTACTCTCTAAAACTGACCATAAATTATAATCCAGCGGATTAAGATCATGACTAGACGACGGCCAGTCTTCAGCTCTGATGAAGTCCGAAACGTTCACTTCCAACCAAGACTGCGTGGACCGAGCTTTATGACCCGGTGACGAGTCTTGTTGGAAGGACCATACTTGGTTATTGAACATGGTGTTGTTAAGGGGCTTAACTACCTTCTCAAGAATGGTATCTTGATACACTTGTGCCGATGTTTTGATACCTTTTTCACAAAAATATGGCTCAGTCACTCCTTCATAGCTAACACCCCACCAAACCATCACTGAAGTCGGATAATGCCCACGTTGCACTCTGTCGACTAATTGGGAAGCTTCCTTAGAGCTTTGAGCATAAATACGGTCATTTTGTTTGTTAAAATGTTGCTCAATTGTAAAGATTTTCACATCCGTAAACAAAATTTTTCTGTGACCTCCCTTTGCGTACCGCTTCAGTAGTTGTTTCGATTTTACCACCCTATTCATTTTTAAATTATCAGTTAAAAAATTACCAGTGCGTCTCTTATAGGCTGCAAGTCCTAAGTCATCTTTTTAAATACGCGACATGGTTCTGGGTGCTATCTTCATCTCCCGAGATAAAATCTTTTGCTTTCGGACAGGATTTCTTCGAATTCTTTCCCTTACTGCTTTGACCACCTTTTTCGTACGAACACTACGTGGACGGCCAAATCTTTTTCTGTCACAAACAAAGGAGCTCTCATTGTACCTATTAATAGCCCGGTACACAAATATTTGACTAATACCAAGCGTATAGAGAGTTTTAAAAATTGCATTTGGCTCCATACCAACTTTGTGTAATGCAATCACAGCGATTCGGTTCTCTTTATCACCCCACTCCATTTTAATATCGCAAAATATTGTACAATTTATGGCGCCAAAATTAGAAAACTCAATGAACAATCATATAAAAATGAGTATTTTCTAACTGAACAGACAGCTGTGCTGCTGGGGAGTTTGTTGCGCCACTTCTTCTTCCCAGTGATAGCACTAGGAAGTGGTGAAGGGCGGGAGTTTTTGGGGGACTGTCTTTTGTAATTTTGACGTTCGAAAAGCGCTGATTCTCAGCCTCATATGAGTAATGACTTATGATTTTGATGACTGCACTCAAAAACCGCGTGCTTTCAATCATGCTCTGATGATGGGATACTTATTTCTTTGCAGCTTTTTTGAACTGCGATTTCATGCTTCAGAAAGTGACAGGTTCAAATCTGCAGAGGAGAATAGGCATATTGCAGTTCTGTCTGCGCAGTAGCAGTAGCCACTCTGCTAAGTAAGTACTTGCCGTCGATCAGTTACTGAAGTTTGTTCAGTTCTCTTTCATACTTCGTTTGATGAAGCGACGAGTTCCGGTAACTTTGTGTTGCTTTTTGGAAATAAGAATTCCGAAGCGCTCGCTATACAGTTTGGTTCCTGTGACAGCGCGCGATAGCTCTCGCTTGACAAATAGAGCATTGAGTGCAAACGCGGCGCCTTGCGGCGGGGAGCGGACGCATGGCGTCGCTGTTCATATTGTGGCACATTTTTTTCAATATTACTCTTTTGGGGATGGGTTTGAAGGTAACCAAATTCCTTTTCCATTACTACTGACAAGAACGTTAATTGTAGGTGAAAATAGTGTAAAAACACAACAGAGCTTCCGCTGTTTAATACTATCTTGTCGCTGTGACACGCGACACGCAGATCAAGCCGCACCTACAATCAAGTGCTGATACAAGTGTCGATACCTACTCGCACATTAGCTGCCTTTTGAGACGGGTCAGTGACCGCTGCTGTCAATTAGCAGTGACCTTTAGTGGAAGGTCAGGAGGTCGCGCCTGTCGCACGAGACCTTTAGCGACACGTCCTCAAACAAATATACAGGGTGTCAAAATAACCATGACATAATCGTTACCTACGCTCTCTGTACATCTAACTTGGTAACATTTAGCAGAAATTATTGTTGGGAAACGAGTTTTATTTTTGTGACAATCGCCGTTTACAGCACCGCGCAATGTTACGCACGCAAAACATTGTGCTTATGGGTTCTTTTTGTTCGTGTCGCTGGCACGACTGTATTTTAGATCTTTAGGTGCTTGCAGCGGTACAGTAGTTAAGTAAGTTATAACATTAAAAATTTTATTTCGAGAATAAGTAAACGAAAGTTGAAACTTTGACCATCAATATCACTGTAACCAGAGGTTTCTCAGGTACGGCCATGTGTCCCAAAGTGACGGGACGAGCAAGTAGCTTAATTAGCAAGGAGGCGAACTTATGCCACGGCATTTTAATTAGCAAGGAGGCGAACTTATGCCACGGCATTTTAATTAGCAAGGAGGCGAACTTATGCCACGGCATTTTAATTAGCAAGGCAAGCAAGCCCGTGTGGGTTGGTAGATGTCACATGTCTTCGAATGTTTGGTACTAAGACATGGACCGGTCTCTTCACGATGTTTTCCTTCGCCGTTTTTGAGAGCAGTGGTGATGAAATAATTTACATACATTGATATCGGTAAAGCCGTTTAGAAGTTATGGTCGAATAAACAAACTCACAAACATACATGAACCCTGAAAACATAACACTCCTTTTTTGGGTAGTTGTGTAATGGCCTAGGATTGTTTAGTAACATCCTCAACGTGAAACTATTCTATCTTAGCGTTAGGGATAGCCACATTCAGAGTTACAATAACAACGTGCCATGCGCTTGACATAAAAATGTAACAGATTTACTTTTCGTATCAAAATGAACTGCCGGGCTGAGGTATGCAACGGAGGACGAGAAGCAAAGATACGCAGCCTCGTGAGACGTGAACGCGCTTGGGACGAGCACGACACGATCACGTGACGTGGTGACTCGCGTGACGGGATGTGGGAGATATTGTGAAGCGGCGTATTTGTCGATGAATTGTTGCTAAATATTATGTTTTGAGGTTTTTAATTATTACGAATAACTGAAACGAATTTAATGCTTTGGGAACAAATCACGTTGTATAACCTGCTTGTAACAAGGACGGGACATCTGCGGGCTACATAGTACTAAGAGCCGAAAGTGTGCTTCACTTCCGGCAACTCGTAGATTTATAAACAGCGTACAACAGAAAACATCCGAAACCCGCATAGACAAAAAATTACGAAATACCAAGGACGAACGGGCATCAGCGAGACATAAGCAAATCCTACCTCACAGAGTAGCTCAGTCCTCGCGCTGAGACTTGGGGCTGTGTGTGAGGGGGTGATCTGTGAGCATCACGTCGCACGTCGCTCATCCGAGTCGCGACGCGGTGCGATCTCTCGCAGATTAAAAAGCCATTTGCGGCCATCCATCGAGCCAGCGTGTCGCGCCGCTCCGCACCGCACCGCACCGCTCACGACGCAATCAGCATCACACTACACAGGAGAACGAAGCCGTGGTACCGTGCCACGGTGACCCATTTACTGCTGCAAGAGATTTATTCCACTCAGTTATCGTGTTTGTGCACCTTCGTCGATCATCTCTGGTAAAACAACAGTTATCATTTATCATTTATTTATCTACAACAATGGCGTTCACCATTATTATGATTCACGCAGCTGTCCTGAGTTCCTGACCATGGAGCTAGATAAAGCACGTATTAACGATTTCATACCTCTATCTATCAGCGTTATCTGTGTTAAATTGTGACAATACGAGATTTAGGGCTGATTTTTCAATCGAAAGAAAATTTTTAATCGTAGAATAAAATTGACGTTTGACAATTTTTGTATGGAAGAACTGTCGAAAATTCAAAATTATTCCTCCCATAAAATTATCTGGGGTTGGAAAAATCAGCCCTAAGTATGTAATGCAATCTGATATAATTATGCAGGTTTGAGTGTCAATGCCCATAACTCCTACACAGATCACCAACGGTTCGAAATTAAACAATAATACGTATGTACAACACACAACAATAATCAATACATATAATAAAATCGTAACTGGTCTCTGTCTGTACATGAAAGATATATAAGAAAAACTATTATATTTCGGCTTCGGGCTTTTTGAACGAAATAGAATCCAACAAAATAATTTTTTGAATTCGCCGGCTATTTCCTAAACTCGACCAATTTACAGTGTGACCAATTAAACCATTCGAGCGAGCATTCACAACAGTCACAGAACGAGCAGAGACATCACACAGTGCGACCGGCCCTCTGTAAAGCGAATAACATTATCAGAATGTTTTGATAAGATGTCGCCGTTTGGCAGCTAGCGGACTATACATCCAGCCACTGCAGGTATCAGTCAGAAGGCCAACTCTGCACAACGCCCGAGAACATACTTACACTTAAACAAAAATGATTACTATGTTTGTGGGGCAAGGATTGCCTATAACACATCGACGATAGCAGTGACTGCGAGAGCAGTGGTGGCCCAGTGGTAATAGCCGCGACTTACGAGTCGTGGGTTCGAAGTTCGAACCCAAGTAAGAACTTTACTTTGTGTAAATTATTTCATCACCACTGCTCTCAAAGAAGCGTGAAGGAAAATATCGTGAGGAAACCGACATGTCCTAGAACCAAAGATTCGAAGACATGTGACATCTGTCAACCCGCACTGGTCCCGCGTGGTGCATTATGGCCCAGTACCTCTTGCAGAGAGCAGGCTTGTGTCCCAGCAGTGGGAACATTCGAAGACATGTGACATCTGCCAACCCGCACTGGGCCCGCGTGATGCATTATGGCCCAGTACCTCTTGCAGAGAGCAGGCTTGTGTCCCAGCAGTGGGAACATTCGAAGACATGTGACATCTGCCAACCGCACTGGGCCCGCGTGGTGCAATATGGCCCAGTACCTCTTGCAGAGAGCAGGCTTGTGTCCCAGCAGTGGGAACATTATAGACTGTTTATGCCTAATAGACAGGCTCAATTGATATTGTTGTCGATATCGACGCCACGAGTGCGTGTGTCACGACGTGTTCTTCTGTGCCTGCGGTGTGCGATGTGCCCGCGGCCGCAGCACCGCGCGGCGCTTGCCAAATGAACCGGCATTAACTTCAATACACCATATAGCCCTCCCTCCCTCACACAACGAGTACATAACTGTAGTTCATAACACTGCATCATAAGCACTTCATCTGAATTAGCAACGCGAATATCAGATGAGAGCCGATAGAATAAAGTCCCGATAAAAAAAAAACATGTTAGTTTTTTAAGGTATTTTTTTTTAGTTTTTAATTGGTCTTCTCATTTGTTAATTATATATTTTAAAATTCAAGCACCTTTCTAGCCTGAAACACGGGTTTCCACCTAGTTCAGGCAAATGAGCAACTGTGTCCTCTATAATTTTTTAAGATAAGTTATTGTAAATCTGCACCATTTTTATAAATAAACGTTATTATTATTTAAAAAAAAAAAAGAATAGTCGGATATTTGTAACAACAGTTATTGCAGTGCAGTTTAACAGATTATCAACACTTATGCGAAGGCGCGTACCTACATACAGGTGTCAAGATACATTTATTAACTTGTAAGCCTTTCAAAAGTCGGAACGTTCATAGCCGTTTACCTTGTCAATGAAGCCTGTTGTAGCTTTTATCTCATAAAAAGTTTATGTTTGTGCCGCAACATAAAATGTTTCACTTCAGTACACATCATCTCGGAGAGCCGAAAACGAGTGAATGGCGAGGCGACAATCTTACAATATTGTTCAAGTTACGTTACGGGGTGGTCAAAAAGAAGTTATCGGCGGAACTATAACTACTTGTACCGTCAGGGATGCCAAACTGCTGCGGGGAGCCCACACGAAATCGATGCACTAACGAATGCAAGAGAACAGCAGTCCCGCTGTTTACAAGGAACTGGTTAAAATTATGAGAGTACTACGCCTACACCGGCTTTATAGAACCTAAACAACCAGCAAGCTGTGCCGCGGTCTAGCTGGCTGGCCTGTGGAAAACTAAAGTCACGGGAAACTTAACCACGGTTTTAAGCTCGCTCGACGATCAGCCGATAAATTACATTTTTGCAGTAAGTAAACACATAGGTGAAGGTCCTCCACATGTTATCCGGTGAACCTTCTATCCTCCACCGGCGGGTGATACGCGACCGGCGACGTTTGTTCCCTGCCCTAGTTTTAATTGCAAAATTGAATCGTAATCTGTTGTTGTCGGAGTGGCGTGTGACGGACGTGGCGGTGCCCGCATGACAAGCGGCCACTTGAACTTGAACCTTGTGCCGTTGCAATAAAGGCGACCGCATCCCCAGCAATCAACCGAGGCAGACCGAGCGGGTACCGTTGACGTGGCACGCTAAACTGTGGCAGGCTCATGAATGATACGATATTTACAATAAACTAGCAATTATTACACAGCAGCCGGACCAACATGAACATAAAGAGCATGAGAGAGACGTATGTGAAGCTCATGAAGAGGTGGTGTACAACAGAACAGAAGCAGTGAATAATTTTAGGCGGAAAATGAATAAACATGTTTAATTATGTTTCGAGATTGTCACAAAACTCTCGTTACAAATAGGCGTGTAACGTGAGTTTGATCGTGAATAGGAACATAGACCACGATGCCCAAGACTCCAACCAAGAGATCCGAGACTGCGATACACAGGGCACTATGCAAGCTCGCGATGTACTCGCCGGGCGTCGTCGGGCGCTCCTAATTGCTTGTATTCGCTTGATTGCTCACAAGCCCACATCTGATCATGTCTAATCGACACGACAACGTGACGCACACGACACGACTCCCGGTATAGGTAATCGTCGTTGTTTAATTACTACACAAGGGACTGAAGGACACTCAGGCTCTCTCAGATAACATTAACTACTCTATAGACTTTGGAACTTCTGAATACTGCAAACTTTGTGTACGTGAATGTGTTCATATTACTAGATCGTGAATAACGTAACGCATTGCTTAAATAAGTCAGACACGGTTTTACAGGGCCTTCGATGTGACGGTTCATCATGACATAACGAGACGATTCAAAGGAATTTAGTATTATTTTGTGTAATAATTATATTGATCTACACAATATATAAAATAGTTCTGCGTGCCACAGGTCTAAACGTGAATCGAAATAAAAACACGACGCGACCTAGTACTGTGCTAGTACGCCAAGCGACGCCGCGCTTCATTGTAATTGATTTCCGTTTCTCTCAAAAGTTAATAGATAGTGCAGATGGTCCTCGCTCGTCGCTCTACCAAATTAAAAATGATGCTTCCAAATAATCAGGATTCTACACGAGTCCTGCTCTGTGTAAGAACATCGGTTATAAGTCAAGTCAAGTCCTGTAAATTACTTCCTTTGTTCTGGTCTAGATACTACCTTTGTTCTGGTCTAGATACTACCTTTGTTAACCTTGGCCGAGTGCGAACACAATGACACAGGTGATAAGAAGCAGCGTCCCCGGTACGATAGGATAAGAAGCAGCGTCCCCGGTATGATAGGATGATAAGAAGCAGCGTCCCTGGTACGATAGGATGATAAGAAGCAGCGTCCCCGGTACGATAGGATGATAAAAAGCAGCGTCCCCGGTACGATAGGATGATAAGAAGCAGCGTCCCCGGTACGATAGGATAAGAAGCAGCGTCCCCGGTACGATAGGATGATAAGAAGCAGCGTCCCCGGTACGATAGGATGATAAGAAGCAGCGTCCCCGGTACAATAGGATGATAAGAAGCAGCGTCCCCGGTACGATAGGATGATAAGAAGCAGCGTCCTCGGTACGATAGGATGATAAGAAGCAGCGTCACCGGTACGATAGATAAGAAGCAGCGTCACCGGTACGATAGATAAGAAGCAGCGTCACCGGTACGATAGAATGATAAGAAGCAGCGTCCCCGGTACGATAGGATGATAAGAAGCAGCGTCCCCGGTACGATAGGATGATAAGAAGCAGCGTCCCCGGTACGATAGGATGATACGAAGCAGCGTCCCCGGTACGATAGGATGATAAGAAGCAGCGTCGCCGGTACGATAGGATGATAAGAAGCAGCGTCACCGGTACGATAGATAAGAAGCAGCGTCACCGGTACGATAGATAAGAAGCAGCGTCACCGGTACGATAGATAAGAAGCAGCGTCACCGGTACGATAGATAAGAAGCAGCGTCACCGGTACGATAGGATGATTTTTCACCTGCCCTTTGAGTCTTGTGTTAATTTGCTCTAGTTGAAATCAGATTCATCTCTAAGTAAAAATGCGAGTTGGTCCATGATAAACAGTGTATGTCACTTTCCAGCTCTTAAAGTACCTCTATGCGAAATGTCACGCCAATCTGTTGCTGTAGCGGTATGAAAGAAAAATAAACAAAAAGGTCAACAAATACACTGTTCTGTGATGGATCAAAACAGTGAGGAAACAATTGCCAACAGTTGGCTAAAAATATTGTTTTCTTTCAATATTTCCACTTACCTATGCATTGCAGTGTGAGGCATGCATAGACAACAGTGCGGAATGTTCCATGATTGTTTTGTTTTGCCGCTCATTACGTTCGTTAGGCGCTCGCCGACGCGCCGGCGCCGCGCCGCGCTCGTGTCTACGTAGTTGCTGGGTGCTGCGATGTTTAATAAGTGCGTGCTGTGAATTATAATAGTTTAATCCGCGCGCGTTACTTGTTTGGTTGGCTTCATTAATCATTGCTAGTATTTTTCGCTATTTCCTATCTTACAGCCGTGTGATCTTCCATCGGCAAAAATGACGAGCTTCCATTTATTTTCATCCCTTTAGGGGGCCAATTTCCAAAATCTTTCCTTGATGCTCACTTTCGCTGTGTACGGAACTCTTGTGCCAACGTGCTCCCGGAACCAGCGCTTTAGGCTGTGCGTTGTCTGTCAATGAATTTAAGATTATTATTAAGTAGATTTTATGTTGTGGAGAAACTCGTGCCTTCCTGTCTTTCCACTAAGTGGTAGTGATGGTGGTACTCGAGGCATAATAAGCCCAGATCGCTGCGACTTAGATGTCATAATTCCGGTGTTCATCATTATAATATACCTACATACACAGGGTGACAGGGACATCAGCAATGTTTTTTTAAATAACCGGCTGTTATTTTCAACTCCAGGTGGTCCAGAACGATGTACTGAATCCATGGTAACAGGTTGCACGTCGATGTCCCTGCCAGTCTGTTTGTCTGTAAGTATGTCTGTTTGTCTGTACGTTAGTGCACGCTAATCTCAGAAAAGGCTTAACCGATTTGAATGCGGTTTTACTGATGCGTTTTGGTTTGCTCCATTGTTTGTTTCATTTCAATCGGTTCATAAATAAAAAAGTTATATCAAAGAATAACATATAAAATGCTATAGAATAACCGATCAGTTGAATTGGCGGAAACTTTCCGTAGATATTACCTAATCATTGAAGTATATAATACAATGAGGAATGAGTGAGAAGCTCGATGGCTTTGTGGTCGTAGCGCTAACTCATGTTAAGTTAGGGGTCGTGGTTCCTCCCCCCGGTGGGTTCCCGCATTGTCGAGGCGGAGGGCTCAGTAGCCGTGGCTTGGAGAACCACGGTGACGCTAAGAGGAACCCGAGCGGGGGCCGCTCGTCAGGGCTTTGCGGCTAAGCCGACGACGTAGCGGCCGGCGGGTAGGTTGCGGTGCCGCTTGGGCGACATCGCAACCTACCTGAGGCGGGCCGCGATGTCCCCCGTGTGGGAGAATCGCG
This sequence comes from Apamea epomidion, assembly GCA_947507525.1. NCBI lineage: Eukaryota > Metazoa > Arthropoda > Insecta > Lepidoptera > Noctuidae > Apamea > Apamea epomidion. The sequence continues at coordinate 21,859,339 of OX382230.1, read as the reverse complement.
GCCGAGTGCGCGGCCGGTGCGCCGCTCTCCCTAACTTCCGCGGCCTTGACGGGGCCGCCACCGTTTGATGGCGGACGCGGTGGGGCCGCAGGGGATGAGGAGTGTCGGTGTGACGTTGCCGCTCTCCCTATCCTCTGCGGCCGTAGCCCCCCCAACGCGGGGGGCCTGCCAACTAGGCGGGCGTGGAGGCCAGCAGGCAACGGGTGCGGGGGCACCGTTGCCTGTATCGCACAGGCCTCCACCAGTAAGGGACGGGAATGACCAGGTGTTCCCGGCCATTCCCGTAGCCCCCCAACCTGGGGGGCATGCGGGGCCCGCCATACCAGCTAGGCGGGCATGCGCCGGGAGGGTTGTGGAAGTAAAGGCTATGCCGGTTTCTCATGGCCCTCCCATTACGGCGATGTGGGAACACCGCTGAGTTTCAGTGGGTATACTGTCATTCCGACAGGGAGTCTCACATACCCCGTCTCGTACCCCGCGAGACGGGGATGCATAAAGCATTTCTCAGCGACAAAATAAAAAAAGGGGTCGTGGTTCCAACTAGGATTGATGACATTAAAAAAATAATAATATATTGTAACACTACAATACGCTCCAAGACAGGTATCGCCGACGATGATACTACAGGTTGAGCAAAAAAAAAATCAACGGGTTGCACTCCGGGAGTGCCGGCAGACGTGAAAACTTGAATATTAACGTTGTGCATTTTTGATATTTTAGAATGGTTAGGGAATAATTTTGCACGAATTGGTTTAATTATCAGTATAAAAGTACTATCATTTAAATGTGGTAAAATACAATATTCATTTCTACTCTCCCTCCGTCTTACGAATTTTCGTCAAAATCAGGTCACGTGTCCTGACGCGAGCTCCGTCTTACGAATTTTCGATCAGGTCACGTGTCCACGCGAGTTTAGCATTTTTTACCCATCACAATAAAAGTGCACAACGCCGCTAAAGAAGTTTTCACTTCAAAAATATATATTGTAGTAAGCTTAACTAAAAAGTTTGTGTTGTTTCATTTCATTCGATTCCAAAAAAGTTCTATCAATTTAAAGAAACACGTAAAAATAATAATTATAGAAAAACTCTTCAGTTGTTCTTCAGGCTTAAGTAAACGTTAATTTTTTTTAAAATCGTCATCGTACCATGCACACACGCCATATTCCTTTTTCTATCTCTCTCCCTTTCAATCTTATACACCTTTCACTCGCACCTCTGTATACGTTCCCTTCGTTTGTTTGTATGTTTGAACACGCTAATCTCGAGAACTACCGGTTGGATTTAGGGCCGATTCACACCGGAACGCCAGCGGCCACAGCGACGCCAGAATGCACCATATATGATGTTCGTGTCGCCGCGAGCGGCCGCGTGCAACGCGCGAGTCCGCGCGACCTTTTCAAGCGATACTGGTATTTTAATTATGAAGATAAAGTTTAAAATTATTTCACATTGAAAGTGCTCGCCATGCCGTCGCCGGCCGCTGCCGTTCCGGCGTGAATCGGCCCTTAGGCGCTGAGCAAAAAGAAAAAATGTCATAAAGAACGCTAAGAAAACGAAGTGATAGCGGGTCAGGTGATGCGATGTGACGGGGCGCCCCGGGGGACAACACATTGCACGCGATCGGAGTCGCGGACACTAGCTAGTATGTCAAATATATTTAGCGCTGCCTTGTTGGTGTAGTGAACGTAAGCGCGTTCGCTGCGACCCAGGGCCCCGAGCTGTGGGTTCGAGACGCAGCTCACGTAAAGTGTAAATGGGATTTGGCACATGGAATGTGTCAGTAGCAGCTTGGGGTCTAAATTTGGTGCTCGGTTGATGGCAACGGGATCGCCCCCTATTATATGGGACTCAAAACATGACTGAAGAAATGTAGGTGTGCTATATAATTATGTAGGTACATGAATGCGCACCCCTGTGTGACATTATGTAAGTAATATTACTTGGAAGTATTATTTATTTATTTATATACAGGGTTTAATAACCGACGAAAAATTTCGCCGCTATGGGGTCTAAACTCATGTGCTGAATCCATAGTTACAGTTTGCGCGTCGTTGTCCCTGCCAACCTGTATACTTTATTGTACACCACAAAAATACATAGCATAAAAAAATACATTAAACACTACAAAATATACAATGGGCCGCCCTATCGCATTACTGCGATCTCTTCCAGGCAACCTTAGAATGGACAGTGATTTTCCTGGACATAAAATCGGACTGTCGTTGGTGCAAATATTATTTATACAATACTCTAAAATAGATACACAGATATATACATATCCAAAATTATAGATACATACACACTAAATATCCAAGAGAAGGTCTTATTAATAAATATCCCTAAGTTTTTAACTTTGTCACTAAAGGGAACCACTGAGTTGTCAAAAGAAACTTGGGGAAGGGTCGTCCAGTCGATTCTAGAGGCCACCCTGGAACTGCCCACTACTACAACTATACTTGACTATAAGTCCATATCTCTTGCTCCAGTTGCATATACGGGCCAGATCACGATTAACCGTTAAATTAGCCTTGGATAGATTTCCAAGGGCCGCTCGTGAGTAAATTTGTAAATCATCTGCGTAAAGTGAGTATGAGTCCCGTGCGCGCGCGCTCAACGCACGGTTGTGTGTAACGATTTAAGTTCGTAAACAGCAGTGACCAATTATCAATTTCGCAAATAAAGAACTAAGTGAAAGTAAAATGGTGCAATGTAAGAGGTGCAAACTGTTTCTATCTCTGACTAAAGATGATATAGTGAGATGTAAGGGTGAATGTGAAAACGTTTACCATAAAAAATGTGCAACTAAAAAGTTCCTAGTCAGTGTGCTCTGGGATGACTACCAGACAAATAAAAGCAGCCCTAAACAGACCGCAGATGATACGAAAATCACACTAAACCCTAGAGAAGAGTCTGGAGAGAACGTTCTGGTTGAGGTAAATAAAAAGTTGGCGGTGATTTACAACCTGGAGAAGAAAATAGAAGAACTTACCAACAGCGTTGAATTCTATGGTGATATGTATCAGATATTAATTGATTTTAAAGAAGAAGCTCAGAAGAAAATAAAGGCAATAGAACAAAAAGATGTTTATTTGGAGAAATGTAACAAGGCATTAGAAGAACGGGTACAAGAGTTGGAAATAAAAGACAAAGAGAAAAACATTGAAATACACGGATTAGAGAAGTACGAAAACGAAAATACTATAATAGTAGTCCAAAAGTTGGCACAGAAACTAAATCTAGACCCAAATGAAATTGAAGATGCACAGAGGGTAGGCCAGGAAAAACCAGATGACACAAAGCCCAAGACTGTGGTGGGGTCACGCTACGGTCTAAATATGCTCGCAGCAGCTGGATGCTTGTAAAGAAGGAAACAAAAATAACGAATAATAAAGTCTATGATAATGGCAGCGAAAAGCGGATATACATTAACGAAGATTTACCGAAATACAAACGACTGCTTCTGTGGACTGTAAGAAATAAACTTAAGCCTAAAGGTTTCCAATATGTCTGGGTGCAGAATTGTAGTATCCTGGTCAAAAAGAAAAAAAATATATAACATTAGATCGGAGGAAGATCTGAATAAGTTCGATGAATGTATATAAACACGCGTGCATGACGCGGCGAGTGCGAGACACACGAGGTGATAATGCACAACAACATTCGATCGTATAGATAACTACTCCGGTAATTACAGTTTTAAAAGATACTGTGATTTAATAGCTCTAAATAACCACCTATCCCAAAATACATGGAATACACACATATTACATTTGAACCTAAGATCACTTCGGAAACATTTTAACGAGCTATTAATATTACTTGATAACAATAAATATAACATAGATATCTTAATACTAAGTGAAATAAATATAAAGAAGGAAGAACTTCCATTTTATCAATTAGAAGGATATAATACATTTATACACACTAGAGAAAAGAGCAGAGGGGGAGGAATATTAATATACGCCAAGAATGGATTGAATTTTGAAGCTAAAATAGTAAACACAGAAGCAGTAGAAACACTTCATGGTCAGTAGAAGCACGGGGAAAATAGAACACATGTATTGTATATGCAATTACAGACACTAGTAAAATCCGTACCAGCGTCTGACAATGTTATAGTGATTGGCGATACCAATATAAACATATTAAGCGACAGGGTTAATCCCACTATAACAAGGTACAAAAACGCCCTGTGTGCATGCGGCCTGATGTGTGTAATACCAAGTGAAGAGGTAACGCGCGAGGCGATTGCGGACGGACGGCTTGAGATATCGTGCTTGCGATATCACATCTGGGTGCGAGCGGGACGGAGCGTGCATTTTTTTTTTTTTTTTTTGGGGATGGGAAATCATCAAATGACCCCTCCCGCTCTGGGTGGAGCAGAAGGGAGTGTCAGACTCTTACTGACTAAAACCCACCCGTGTTCCTTCCTTAGCCCTTTATGTACCAGGGCGGCGGTAACCCTTTCGGACGATCCCGCTACCCCGGCAGGCTTCGGCCCTGTCGGGCCCCGTCAACTACGCTGACATCTCTTTGAGGCGCGCGTGGGACACAAACACGCCGTCCGGCACGGGCCTAATCCTGATCGGACGGAGAGCTACCCATTGCTCTCCGCCCGCAGGCCCGCGCCTACGGTGGCCGGGAGTCGTCACGCGGCTCCCGACGCCCGGAGCGTCTCCCTCGGCGGCTGAGGCGTGAGGATCTCTCCCTCGCCCATCCCGCCACCTCCTTCGCTAGCATGACTGCTTCGCAGAAGGAGGTGACCGCCTCCCACTCCCTCTCGCCCCGGACCATGGCTTGCACCAGGGCCGGACGCGAGAGGTCGCTGCCGCTGCCGATCGCCTCTACGAGGACACGGCGGTGCTCTGCCCAAGCGGGGCAGACCTCCACCGTATGCTCCACCGTGTCCTCTGGGCGATCCTCGCAGTGGTGACACCCGGGCGTCTCCTCCCGCCTGATGATGTGCAGGAACCTCCCGAAACATCCGTGTCCGGAGAGGACCTGCGTCAGGCGGTAGGTGAGAGCGCCGTGACGCCTCTCTAGCCACTCCTCAAAGAGGGGTCTTATCGCCGCTATCGTGGCGTGCCCTGCGCTGGGTTGCGATAGTCGCGCCTTCCATTCCACCATGAGACCGCGCCGGAGGTCCGTCCGCTCCGCAGCGATTTGCCGCGGGTGCAGAGTTTCCCCCCGACGTAGTGCCTCCGCGCGCCAGTCATACAGGCGCGCGAGGACTATCGCCTCCAGATCCCATGGTGGCAGTCCGGCAAGGAGGCTTGCTGCCTCGCCCGAGATCGTGCGGTACCCCCTTATAAGCCTTACGGCAACCACCTTTCGGGGCGCGTTCAGATAGTGTGCGGCTCGACGCCGCAGTGAACGCGCCCACACCGGGGCCCCGTAAAGGGCCATGGACCGCACGACCCCTGCGTAAAGCCTCTGGCAGGAGGCGTTTGGCCCCCTCAGGTTGGGCAGGAGCCGCTTTAACGCGGCCCCGGTCTGTTCCAGTTTGGGGGCCAAACGTCGGAAATGCTCGACGAAGTTCCACCGGCTGTCGAGGACGAGACCCAGGTATCTCATCGTTGTCTCGACGCCGATGTGAACCCCTCCAACCATCAGTTGGGATCCCGAAGGTGGTCCGTACCGGGGCCCATGAAAGGACATGGCCTCGGACTTGTACAATGCCACAGACCCAACTGCCGGATCCTTTCCACGACTATCGCAACCCCTCGTGTCATCGCGTCGGCCGCCGCCTGATGCGACCTCCCCTGCGCCAGGACCAGCGTGTCGTCAGCGTAGCAAACTACGCTGACGACGGAGCGTGCATGACATGTGCGCCTACGTGCTTGAGTCTCGAATCGCCGATCATCATGGAATCGGATTAATGTTGAAGTTATGTGTAGGTAGAAGTGAAAATCAAGGTATTAAGCAAAAGCTCGATGAATATGAATGGGCCCAGTTAATAACAATAACGTGTCCGGTATTATTGTGTCAGACTATGTGTAGTGTATCTGATCGCATTTACAAGGAAAGTTCAATTACAATTAGCACAGATAATAAGAATGTAATCAGGCAACCATGGATAGATAGGTATTTATATGTAATGTTATTGAGAAGGGATTATTTATTTAGAGTTTGGAAGGCGGATCCAAAGAATATGAACAAACGATTATACTATACAAACTAGAGAAATAAAGTAAATAAATTAATAAATATGGCAAGAAATAAATATAGACAGGAACAAATTGTAAAATGTAATGGAGATTTTAGGAAAATATGGTCAAATATAAACATATGGTTGGGTCGAAGCAAAGCTAGCTTGGACGATATTATTTTAAGACATTTAGGAAAAACAGATTGTATGGAAAAGATATGTACAAACTTTTCTAAAACGTTTACGGAGGAAATAAAGGAAATTAAACATGTATGTAATTTGAAGTTTTTAGATATAAATAAATATGTAAAACCGAGCGAGGTAAGCTATAGATACAATAAGGTGACCTCGTCAGAGGTAGAAAAGGTCATAAAAACATTGTCCTGTGAAAAAGCACCCGGTTTAGATGGAATACGAGTACAAGACACTATATATTTACGTAAGCAAATAAGTCCTGTTCTAGCTACATTAGTGAATATGTTCTTAAAACATGCAATTATACGTCCTATATACAAATCAGAAAGTCATTTAGAATATGGTAATTATAGGCCTATGGCAATATTATCTGTTTTAGATAAAATAACCGAAAAATACATTGTAGGACAGATGAGCGCGTTCTTAGAACAATACAACATATTGTGTGACACTCAGCACGGGTTCCGGAGAAGGCGTAACGTGTCTCTGCCTTGTTGGGTTTTTCAGATTATATTAATGATTTAATGAAATGAATATGAATAATTTAATGAATGATTATATTATTGACTGCAAAAAGGCGTTTGACACTTCAGACCATGAGATCGTATTACAGGCAATGGACGAATGCAAAATACGCATCCCACAAATAATTGGTTTAAAAACGACCTCACTAATATAAAAATAAGCACAATTATCAACCGTGTGGCTGGAAAAGAGGCGGATGTCGATTTGGGTGTGCCTACTGGATCGGTTTACGGTCCTGTAGGATATATAATGCATGTGAATAGTGTTTCAAATGTCGTACGTAAATGTGAGGTGTTCATGTACACTGACGATATGTGTCTTGTTTATGCCTCCAAAGATATAGCTGAGGTACAAAAGTGTGTTCAAGGTGACTTTGAAAATAATAGCAAATGGGCACATGACAATGGGATTATATTAAATCTATCAAAAATTAAATGTATGCACATACACTCACCATATAATCGAAATGCTAAATCTGTAAATAATGAATATCTCGCAGTGATAGGACATACATACGAATTTTTGCTTAGAAATAAACGTAATTGTAACTGTGCAAAATTGGATTATGTAGATAAATTTAAATAATAGGGGTTAAAGTATGAAATTGCCGTTTTATTGTAATATGTACTTCGAATTGACATAGAACCTTCAGTTCGGTTTGAGATTTTTGAGTGAAACTTTTTTCACAGGGAACCTATGAAGTTCTTCTTTTAAAAAATGTGCAACATTCGATTATCGACTTTCAGTTGTTTTTTTTAATCAGCTTAGACAAGAAAGATGGATACTTTGAAAATTCGAGTTATTTTTGAATACGAGTTCCGACGCGGAACTAACGGGGCAGAAACAGCTCGCAATATCAATGGTGCGTTTGGAGAAGGGACTGTTAATGAACGAACCGATCAATGATAGCAAAACTAGCAGTGAAACAGTCCCGACTCATGAATCGATCTTCACCATTATTGCTTCATGATAACGCGAGACCTCATACAGCACGAGAAACCGTTTTAACTCTACAGGAACTGCAATTAGAAACCATTCGTCACCCTCCGTATTCGCCAGACCTTGCTCCAACGGACTACCATTTTTTTCGTGATTACGACAATTTTCTACGTGATAAAAAGTTTTCTTCTCAGGAGGCAGTACAAAATGCTTTCACAAGGTTTGTCTAATCTAGATCACGAGAGTTCTATCGCAAAGGCATAAATGACCTTCCTATTAGATGGCAGCAATGTATAGATAATAATGGTAATTATTTTGATGAAATAAATATGTTAAATTAAAAAAAAACGAATTTTTATTTTACAGTACAAATCGGCAATTTCATACTTTAACCCCTAATATTTAGGTCTAACAATAGATAAGAACTTTAATTGAAGATTACATGTAACTGACATTTGCAATAGGCTAAGATCGGTGCTAAGTAAGTTTTACCAGTTAAAAAATGTATTAAACAAACAGACGTTAAGAATGGTGTACTTTGCACTTGCTGACTCGCTAATGAGCTATGGGCTTCTTGTGTACGGGTGAACCTTTATTACATATTTAAAATATATTAAAGACATACAAATAAGACTGATAAAGTTTCTGGTTAGTAAAAATGTTAAAGATAAGTGCTACAAAGAGTATGATAAGTTATTTAAATTGTACCCATAGATATAAAATTTGATTATTTGGTAGGTCTGGAATATTATTACAACGATGAATATAAAGTTAATGTTATAAACAAGTACAACACACGTAGAGTTACAGAGAACAAACTGGTTCTACCACAGATAACAAATTATTATGGTAAGAGAACATCTAAGTATTTGGTACCTAAAGTGTTTAACAAAATAGATTTATTAAGAGAAAATGTCAAAATTAGTAAAGGATCACTTAAGACAAAATTAAAAAACATTATACAGGATAGCAAACAGAACTAAATACATTGTACACTAGAGAGTTATAATATTTATTTAATATGACGTACTTCTATTTATATTTTCTTTTTGTATCTTCTTTTATAATATATAAGCACTTGTAGTATGTTATGTATAAGAGCGCTTCTCGCCATCAAACGTAAAAGTTTGGCGAGTTTAGAATTATGTTACCACCACTGTATTAAAATATCAGTAAATAAATAAATAAAAGAAAAAAAGGGTGGTAAGAAGAAATTAGTTCCTTGGAGATTGAGTTAGTAAAAACTGCGAAAAGTAAAGGGGATAGAACGCCACCCTGAGGTACACCGGCAGACGTATAGAGAACAAAGAATGCCAGGCAAAACATCAAAATCAACAGTATTAAAAGCTTTACTGAAATCTAGCAAAGCTAAAACCGTTAGATTACCGTTTCTAGGGCTGACCTTATATCATCTGTAATGTTTAGAAGCGCTGTGGTGGTGCTATGACTAGGGCGAAAGCCAGACTGGATGGAGTTGAGGAGATTGCTTCGCGAATACAATTCGCCCTCGCTAACAGGAGATACCGGCTTGTCTTGTTCTTCGCCCTCGCTAACAGGAGACACAGGTTTATCTGGTTCTTCGCGACCAGTCGGGAAAAGCTTAAAGTTGACCTTTCTAGGAATCCTATAGTAATCTTAGGAAATAAAGTTGCGGCTTTAATTGCCAAGGAATTACTTCAAACACATGCGCCTTTTTGGCGCCACAGATGGATTTTGTGGAGAAAGTCTGAAACTTTCTCGACATGGACTAAGTTGGATATACTTTGTTCATTCGTTAATTATTTCGGGGTTATTGTTCCGTTAGTTTTAACTTTTAAGGATTCCTTATTGTTGCTGCATAAGACCGTCACAGAAGACATTCAATTGTTTTGTCTTTGGTATTTGATTTTTAAAATACTCTTGTCTCTGAAGACTATTTTACGTTAATGTATTATTAGACTACTTTCTCGAATAATTTAGATCAAAGATATTAGGTGAATAAAGTTAACGAAACTTACCGACTTGTTACCGCGACTCCAAATCCGAACAGGTTTTCGTGTTTGCAATCAGTCAGTCGCCCTTGGTCCTACTTCTTATTCACAGTATAGTCGCCGTCATAAATACGTAAGCAGTTTTTAACGCAGCGCGTAATAGCGTTCGAGCAGGAACGTCTTAACTTATTCATGGTGCAGAGGTCGGTGTGGACTCAGTAGCAAACATAAGTTGAATCAAGGTGGAGCTAAACTCAACGTAGTCTGGTACATTCAGTGGTCTAGGCAACTACTTAACTATTTGTTAGACTAAACTTAATCTGTTAGCCCAGATTTCAAGTGCTTATGTGTGCAATAGAGCTCAATCGCAGTTAGTAAGAAGTTCTAATTTGGTAGATGTAAAAAACATTTAAATCAATTCGTAGCAAAAATTCGTAGCAAGTCTTCGTAGCAAGCTACGAGCCTACGGCACTCGTAGCAATTAAGTTGATTTCAGAGTGACTACTGTTGTTGAAAAAGTCACATGAATGTTTGAAGTTCTAGCGTAAACTGAACTTAATTGTGTAGATATTAAAGTTATTTTTCAATAACTGATATTTGTTTACATGTTTGGAAACTTAATTGCGAACGCTGATTATTTGTTTTTGATCAACTTCATTAGATGAGCCGGTTTAAAAAAAATTATAATTGTATTGATTGTTTATGAACTTATATTTTCCGATAGGTTTTTAACTGTAGTACATCATACATGGCACGAAATATTTAGTCCTGTTTACTTCACATGTGGTTTCCTATATTTTAGTTCTGACTTAACTCTAGTACATAAAATCAAAAAATAAAAAATCATTTATTTGCATAAATAAGGTACAGAAGGTTGATAAAATGTACATAATTGTTCTTTATTCTGCCTTTAATTTCGGCGTGCAAATATAAAATAAGGTTACATATTTAATTGAAATTAATTATTGATCATAATCATGTAGTCAGTAAACATATATTATCTATAATCCCATAAAATTGTGTCATTGAATTAAATAAATGTCACTATAAAATTGAAAAAATAATAATAATAAATGTCAATAATAATCATGTCAATAATAGGAGAGATTCGGCACACAATAATAATAACAAATATTAAAACTAATATTAACTAATATTTAAAAATTTAATAAAATAAGATATTAAATGAATAAACGACATAACAATAATAAATTAAAATGACCGTGCAATATACAAAACTTACAATTTATAATTCAGAAATTCATGTACACTATAAAAGCATTTTCCAATTAAAAACCTCGTCAAATTATTTTTAAATCTAGAAAATGGTAGGTAGCGTTTTTATAGAATTTGGTATTTTGTTATACAACTTTATGCACATGTTGTTGTTGCCTGTAAATGTGAGATTCGGCCTCGGTTGAAATAGCTTATTAGTATACATAGATCGTGGGGCATAGTAGCTTGAGCTTGTTGAAAAAGTCTCTTATATTTTAAAACAAATATACAGGATTCTAATATATAAATACTTGGTAGAGTTAATATTTTATATTTCCTAAATAATGGACGACATGATTCTATTTGCTTCAACCCAAATATAGCTCTTAGACACTTTTTTTGCATTACGAATGCTTGATCAATCTCCACACAACGACCCCACAGGATATTACCATATCTTAGAGTGGAGGCTATAAAACCATGGAAAGCCGTTATGGTGGCATTTCTAGATACCTCGCAGCTTATACGCTTGAAAGGTTATATAAAATTATTTATTTTAGCACAAATGTCATTTATATGATTTTTCCGTGAACAAAATGTATCTAGATTTATTCCAAGAAACTTAACAGAGTCAGTTTCTGCCAGGGCGATCCCTTTGTAAAATATATTTAGGGCCAGTGGTTTTGATCGATGGGTATGAAATTGCATAAACTTTGTTTTATTAATATTAGCTTTTAAATTATTAGCATCTAGCCACTCTATAGTTCTTTGAAGACCAATATTTATTTCTTGTTCATAGGAACTTTTATCTTGTCCTTTGATTATAATTGTAGTATCGTCAGCAAATAGTACACATTTATGATTTATAACTTCTGGGAATCATTTATGTAAAGCAAAAACAATGCCGGCCCTAAAATACTGCCCTGTGGCACGCCATATCTATTAAACAAAAACGAAGATTGAAGTGATTCTAACGGTCTAGTTTGGTCATTATACTTCGTCACTTCCACTGATTTTACTCTATCGGACAAATAAGATTCCAGCCAGTTATATGCCGTTCTTCTGATTCCATGTCAGGAAATCTTTTCCAATAATCGTTCATGAGAGACATGGTTAAACGCTTTACTCATATCCATGAATAAAACTGTAACAGGTATTTTCTTGTCAATACAGTCTGTTATTTCTTTTATTAATTGAAAAGCTGCTAAAGATGTACTTCTATTTTTACGAAACCCATTTTATTCATCCTTAATAATCTTGTGCTTTTCAAGGAAGTTTGTTAATTTATTATGAAACGCTTATACAATTTTTTTTGAAAATATCGGTATCAAAGTCACGGGTCTGTAATTGTCCATGTGAGTGCTATTACCTTTTTTAAATATTGGTTTCACTATTGATCTCTTTAATAAATCGGGAAATATTCCTTGTTCTAGAGAGAGGTTAACAACATGTAGAAGTGGCTCTAGAATTATATTTACTGACAGTTTTATGATGTCAGTGCGAATATTATCATAACCACTAGCTTTGGAATCATTTAGAGACATCACTATTTTTTTAAGGTCACTACCATCCAGTGGGTAGAAGAATATTGAATTACTAATTGATTCAATTTGATCCATTTGTTTTAGTCTTAAATCTTCTTTATTATCAAGGCTATAACATTGGTAACCGAATTAATGAAAAAAATATTGAAATGATTTGCAATAGAATCAGGACATATACAGTCACTGTTGTCAATAGTAATTTTTGAAATACAGGAGCGTTTTAAATCTGTGCCAGTATGCTTTCTTATTACATTCCACGCTGCCTTACACTTATTTTGAGCTTGTTTATGTATTTGGTATTATTATTTTTCCGAGACATTAAAATGCATTTTTTTAATAAATTACAACACTGCAATACGCTTTTGTACTTGTTTTTATGAGATTCATTATTTTTATATTTTGTTTTATAGAATAATTTACTTTTATTCTTACAGCTTATTTTAATACCTTTGAAAAGCCAGTTTAATTTATTTAATGCTTTATTTGTGATTCTTACGCGAATGGTAGGAAAACATAAGTTATAAAATAGCAGAAATGTATCGATAAATTTGTGGAATGCTTCGTTTGTTGAGGTTTCTTCAAATACGTCACTAAAAGATAGGTCTGAGATAGAGTTTATAAATTTTTCGTTATTGCCATTACTATAGTCTCGTTTAGATTGATACCACCATTTTAAAAATGGTTGATGTATTTTTGTAACAGCCCAAGCATATGATTGGGCTGAGTGATCCGATAAGCCTAAGTTATGTAATACTTTTGCAAACCCTTTTTCTATGTTGGTTATGATGTGATCAATGCAAGTTTGTGTCTTTTATGTTACTCTAGTAGGTGTCAAGATAGCATGTTTCATGTTGTAACTATTTAACAAGTAATTATATTCCCTACTTTCCATGACTGCTTTAAAATATCGATATTTGTATCCCCACATATATATATTTTTTTTGTATTATGACACAACGTCCCCGATAGAGTCTCCAGTTTATTAAAAAATATCGTTGCATTCGACGAAGGATTTCTTTATACACATATTAATAACTAGCTTCTGCCCGCGACTTCGTACGCGGATCCTGTTGCTTATGCCAGCGACAACGGGGTCGTCAAAATCGAAGATCTGAAACGTCTGATGTCGAATTCTAAGAGCCCGGGGACGGGAAAACAGCGTGATGCGCGAGACGATTCAAGACGTTCCAGATCTTTCATTTTTGTAAGTCAACAGGAAATGCCCATCAGACTTAACAACTTTTGCTAAGACGACATTCCTATATATGTTATAGTGTCGCTGGGCTTTGGAGTTCCACAACAGGAATCTTAAACATTGCGTGCGCTGTTTGGCCACCAGGAAGCAGTGTTGCGGCGATTCCTGACGATGCTACTGCAATGGCAATCTTGCCTTGCCTCCTGACCTCTGCGAGAATGCCAGCGGTGGCAAATTTTTCCCTGTTCCACCAGGAGCATCCAAGAAAAACATTTTACCTTGGCCGAGCCCAACGCTTTCAAGGATGGTGTCGAAAATTTGCTTTTGCTCTGAGGTAAACTTAGAGACATGGTCATTGACGACGGTACTCATAGCTCTTGAATCAATTACCTACAACAAATGTGCTTGGTAAGATATAACTCAGAACCAAAAGTTTGACTTGACTTCATGATAGTGTAGCTTGTTGTACCACCAATCAATCTGTTTAGTAATATTGGTGTGAAACTCTCCATACAATTAGATAGGACATGTAAAGTTCTCAGATTTCATAACAGTATCGTTCCTAATGCACATAAAAAATGCAAAAACTAAAAAAAGAATTTTACGATTTTTTATTAAAACAATATTATAGGATTTGAACTCGCACCATTTAGTGCGGTAAACGGTCGCTTGACCTTGCCGCTAAATTCCCCGTTGACATATTGTTGAAATAACTGTTCCCTTGCAATTTATAATATTACTGCCCCGCTCCTTTATAAAAATAGCGTGATTATTATGTTCCCAGAGTTAAATTATTATTAACTAAATAAATAACATGTCATTTTGTGCATTCAATTACGAACAAAAACCTTTTAAAATCAATATTGCTTACCTCCCATAACATACGGCGTGATAATATGTAGCCTAACGCCTTCCTTGGTTTACAAAGAACATTTTTGCTGAATTTCAATTAATCTATCCAGTAGTTTTGGCGTGAAGCCGTACCATACACACAGACAAACAGACAAACAGACAAAAATTCTAAAAATTCACTTTTTGTCATCAGTTACGTTTTTCTAACAAAAGCCACTTATTTTTTCTCGAAAACTCTCAATGTACAGTTTTTCTTTCGTTACTGTTTTATTATACTCGTATGTATAGATATACCGTATTTAGTTAATTCTAAACCACAATATTCAAATACACATGTTTCGCTTATTTTTGTATTTCCTGTATTATTTTAAATTCAATTTCATTTTTCATAAGAATAATAACGCCCCCTCTTTTCGAAGTTTTTCTTGAATAGTAAGCTGCAGTCCTAAAGCCTTTTAGGCGAAAGTTTTCTCATGTCTCAGGAGAAATCATATCCCTTTAATTAAATCATTTCCCTCTGTGAATGTTCTCCCTCCATGCCTCGGTTTCTCCGCACTCCGCAGTTATGACAAATATCTCTACATTAGGAAAAAGTTAATTCCCTCTTAAATGGTCCTTCCTTGACGAGAGACACCATTAAGCATAATGATCGACCGTGACGTTACTTGTCGGTTCAAACCCTTCATATTTCATCTATTTCTTTGGAGTCACCTGCAAGTGAATCAATGTTGTTGACGACGCGTTTTTAAAATTTACTTATTTTACTATTTCCGTAATTTGTCTTATATAATAATCCACCAAATACTTTATTTCGAAAAAGAATCAATATGGGTTAGCAGCAAGCACTTAGGAGCTATGTTAGTACGACATTAGGAGAAAATAGTCTTAATTATTATTAATAACACGATGCTTATATTGGATGGATAGTTCAAATAAGTAAGAAAAAAGGACTTAATTGAATGTGTCCATTTGATGTTGCATCTTAATGAGACTAATAATTGTAAATTTATTTTTTGTGCCTTTCCTTATTCCTATTATTTAACTAATGAGGAAAATAAGCATATTTATAATTTAAATATGTTCATTTATTTATTATTTATTTAGGACTTGTCACAGTGATGCTATTTTATATTTTGATTGTAATCAAATCATTACTGATTACAAACTGACAAATTATACTATGTATTTGCCACCTAGTTGTAGGAGACAAATTCCTAACCGTTTAGCATACAGTATACTCAGTGACACTGGTACTTGTAGTGTACCATCGATTACTGTTAGTACTGATACTAACACTACTTTTGATACGCCTTGTAGTTTAAACTATTAGGTGCGACAACGGGTCAGCCACATATATTATGTTGAATGTTGTACATCAAAATATGCAGGGTCTGTCCGGAAAAGAGCTAGAATTAAGTTTATTTATGGAGAACTATGATGTTCAGGTGTTATGTTTGACTGAACACTGGTTGAAGGAACATGAAGTAGTGTTTATCAATGATGAAAACTTTACGTTACAGAGTGCATTTGTGAGAAAAAGTGCTATTCGCGGTGGCTCCTTAGGTCTTGTTTCAAACAACTTGAAATGTAAACAACGTTTAGATTTAGTAAATCTTTCAATCGAGTGCATTACAGAGTTGTCTTGTGTTGAACTTGAGCGATATGTTATAATTTTCGTTTATCGACCCTTCTCTGGGGATTTTATTAGTTTTTTTTATTAGTTTTTATTAGTTTCAGCGCCACCCCGACTCACTGGGGACAATTCCGCAGACAGTTCCGACTCACCGTGAACTATGCGGCAACCGGTTCCGACTCACTGAAACCTCAGCTGACCTGGCAAGCAGCGCAAGATACAAGACTCAGTCCACTATCGACCTACGGTCTCCGGAGGGGAGTGATGTAGCGGTATCTACAACGCCACATGCGACCAACGCGTCATACTGACGTCACGCAAATCTTGCATCTCGCAAGCAGAGTTTACCGCGCAATTAGCATAGATACAATTTCCAAACATCAATCGTTGGGCAGTTGCCCGCCAGACACAACACCCGTCTAGTCGGAGGATCCTCCCTTTTCTATAGAGTATGAGTGAACTTTACACCCTGTTCCTCATACCTCTATAAACAGCCTCCACCATAATGAGCAATATGGCTTTACAAAAGATCGTTCAACTACAGATGCGGGTGTTGCTCTGCTGAGACACATACTCCTCTGGCTTTAGCATTGTCTCGCAAAATATTAGATCCATTTACTCTACCTTTGACAACCTTCAACTAAACACAACAAATCTTAAAACGGATATTGACTTGATAATCTTAACTGAATGTAGACTAAATCCAAATAAACAAATACCTCAAATAATCAACTATAACTCACACCAATCTACCAACCATCTTAACAAAACTGATGGAGTGGTCGCTTATAAATAAAACTGACTCACGCGTCATGCTTGGAGGTCCATTATCTCACCTGACATTACAGTCATTGCGATTGACCGGTCCCCCTCAACCGCAAACGCTGATGAATTTATCCATTCCTTAAATAATCATCTTACTACCCTTGCATCAACAAAAAATGTAATTGTCACTTGTGACATTAATATTTATCTGATATTAAATCAAGGCGAGCAATCACATGAACGCGCAAATAGACTTAATTATCTTAACATGATGGCTATGCATGGGCTGCTCTCTGATCACTTGCTACCGACGAGAGACAAAAATTGTCTAGACCATTTCATTATAAAGCTTAAACTTGCTAGTAAAACCGCGGTCTTAGCGCGGTTTATTCACACAACTATCACAGATCACTTTATGACTCTCCTAATAATTACGAACTACCAACGAACTAAAATAAAATCAGATTTCAACTTTGAGAAGGGTCTCGCCCTCATAAAAGATAGTAACTTGGCAGACCTGCTAAAGCTAACTAACCTTAACACTCTTACTAATAATTTATCGAAATTCTTCACAACTGTATCACGCTTAGTACTATCACTAGGGTGATCCCGATTAAAAATTGAATCCCTAAGCCGTGGATGACAATTGGCTTATTGCGCTGAATTCACAACCGAAATAATATGCAACGGAGACTGAGACTTGACCCGTTCAACGAGGTACTAAAAATTACATACAAAAGATACCGAAATTAATGTAACTGCATCATCAAAAAACAAAAGCGTAAACATGACAGAGACCAACTTGCTAAATCACACAAAAATCCTAAAAAAACGTGGGAGATTATTAACAACATTACACAGAGAAGACCAAAAAAAACAAATAACCTTGATCTCTAAGAATTATCCTATAGCCCTCAGAACTCTATTAAGAAAGTGGATAGCTATTTCTCTAACATAGGAAGGCTTCTCGCGGATAATATCACTCTACTTCCGTCTGCCACAGTCAATAATAATGACCCAAACCATCCTTATCTGACTATACATCAACCTCATCGTTTGCACCACTCGACACAGACCCTTGCGAAGTTCATGCAACATTAATGGGCTTAAAACTAGACAGCGCTAAAAGCTGCACATGAACAAATTGTCCCAATCCTAAGTTACCTGACAAACTTATGATTTGAGCAGGGACTTTTCCCGGATGCCTTGAAAGTAGCCTTATTTACGCCTGTGTACAAGTGTGGAGACAGGTCAGACCCGTCAAACTATAGGCCAATTTCAGTTCTGCCATCTATCTCGAAAATCTTAAAAATACTCTTAAACACACGCTTAATTAAATACCTTTCTAAGCATAACATTCTGTCGCCGTCTCAGTTTGGCTTTCGGCAGGGTAGATCTACTAAGGATGCAGTCCTGTCACTAACATTTACCTTAGTTGACGAAGTGGACAAGGGAAGCAAATGTCTGGCAGTTTTCCTTGACCTCGAAAAGGCCTTCGACACAGTATCTGTCCCTATACTTCTGCGCAGGCTCGAAAGCATCGGCATAAGGGGGCCCCCTCTCCACCTATTCAAAACCTACCTGAATAACCGCAAACAAACAGTAAAAGTAGGGGAATTTACTAGCTCAGTAGAAATAATTTCTTACGGCGTTGGGCAGGGGAGTGTACTCGGTCCGACGTTGTTCCTCATTTATATTAATCACCTGTACAATATGAGTATTGAAGGGGGTCGCATTTACCGTCGGGTTCACAAATAACGGCAGGAGGGGTTCACATCGGCGTCGAGCTGACGATGAAGTACCTGGGACTTGTCCTCAACAGCCGGTAGAACTTCGTGGAGCACTTCCGACGTTTGGCTCCCAGACTGGCGGGCCGGGGCTGCCTTGAGGCGGCTCCTTCCCAATCTAGGGAGACCAAACGCCTCCTGCCGGAGGCTCTATGCGGGGGTCGTGCGGTCCATGGCCCTTTACGGCGCACCGGTATGAGCGCGTTCCCTGAGGCGGCGACCAGCCCGCCGGTTTAACACGTCCCAAAGGGTCATGGCTGTCCGGCTGATCCGAGGATACCACACGGTCTCCGCTGAGGCGGCGAGCCTCCTTGCCGGATTGCCGCCATGGGATCTGGAGGCCAAAGTCCTCGCCCACATATGGGAGTGGTGAGAGGAGGCCAAACGCCGGGGCGTTACTCCGCTGACGCGAGAAATTGCGTCACAGCGGACAGAGCCCCGGCGGGATCTCATAGCGGCATGGAGAGTGCGATTGTTGCAACCCAGTGCTGGGCACGCCACAATACCGGCGATAAGGCCCCTCTTTGAGGAGTGGCTAGAGAGGCGCCACGGCACCCGCACCTTCCGCCTGACGCAGGTCCTCAACGGACACGGTTGTTTCGGGAGGTTCCTGTACAGGATAAGGCGGGAGGAAACACCAGGGTGTCACCACTGTGTGGATCGCCCGGAGGACACGGTGGAGCATACTGTGTAGGTCTGCTCGGCTTGGGCGGAGCACCGCCGTGTCCTCGTGGCGGCGATCTCTCGCGTCTGACCCTGGTCCAGGCCATGGTACGGAGCGAGAGTGAATGGGAGGCCGTCACCTCCTTCTGCGAAGCAGTAATGCTCGCGAAGGAGGAGGCGGAGCGCGTGAGGGAGAGGCAATCTCTGCACCCTCACGCGCCTAGCCGCCGCAGGAGACGCCCGTGACGGGAGTCAACAGCCGACTCCCGGCCACCGTAGGCACGGGCTTGCGGGCGGCGAGCAATGGGCAGCTCGCCGCCCGGTAAGGACCAGGCCCGGGTAGACGGCGCGTTGTGTTCCACGCGCGCCTCAAAGAGATGTCAGCACGAACTGACGGGGTCCACTAGGGCCGATGCCGCCAGGGCCGCGGGTTGTTCGGAAGAGGTATACCGTGACCCCTGGCATAGGCAACTGAAGGAACACGGGTGGGTTTTAGTCAGTAAAAGTCTGACACGCCCTTCCGCTCAGCCCAGAGCGGGAGAGGTCATCTGATGATTTCCCACCCAAAAAAAAAGGGGGTCGCATTTTCTCGTATGCAGATGATACCGCCATAGTCTTTGCTGATAAGACTTGGCTAAAAGTTAAAAGGTCAGCCAAAACTGGCCTTTCAAAGATTGCAGAGTGGCTCAATCGTAACCACCTCACGCTAAATGCCTCCAAGTCCAACTACATTTGCTTCACCAAGTATGCACGCACTCAACCTTCACTCGATTTCTAAATTAAGATCCACTGCTGTGTCAACCCCCCAAATCCCGACTGCTCTTGTACAATGATTGAAAGGTTACAATACACTAAATACCTGGGCATCATGATTGACTAGCGCCTTTCCTAGCACATGCATACTGAACTGATCATGAAAAGGGTTAGGAAATTAATATGGACTTTTAAAACATTGCGACACGTTGCCTCAAAGACTCTTCTACAGAAAGTCTACGTATCATTGGCCCAATCGGTTATTACGTACTGTTTACCAGGCTGGGGTGGGACAACAAAAATTAAATTTTTGGGGCTTGAGAGGGCGCAACGTTCTCTCCTTAAGGTTATGTTCTTTAAACCCTATAGATTCCCAGCCCATAACCTTTACCTAACCTCACACCTATCTGTAAGGAAACTTTACCTACTCCATCTTATCCTGAGAAAGCACAAATCCATTCCATATGATCCCACAAAGACGAGTATCAGTAGCAGGAGAAACTACTTAGTCGCTCCAACTGTCCCAGTCAGATCTGTTTTTGGTGAGAGGCAGTATAAAAGACAATCTTCTCGCTTAAACAACCTTCTGAATAAAGAGTTACACATCTATCCTTTGAAACTCCGTGACTGTAAAATAGCTGTGACTGATTGGCTTACGAACAAAACCTACGACGATATTGAGGTGTAAAGTTAATACTCAAGCCGTTGCTAAGACATTTTAACTTAAACAGCCTCCTCCATAATGAGCAATATGGCTTTACAAAAGGTCGTTAACACAGATGCGGGTGTTGCTCTGCTGAGACACACATTTGACGCATGGGAGAAATCGCAAAATGCTATTTGAGTTTTCTGTGATCTCTCCAGAGCCTTTGATTGCGTGCACTATGACACGCTTTTGCGTAAGTTACGTCATTACGGTGTCCGAAACGAAGCTCTCAACGTAATAATTTCTTATTTACATAATAGG
Organism: Apamea epomidion; assembly: GCA_947507525.1. Lineage (NCBI taxonomy): Eukaryota > Metazoa > Arthropoda > Insecta > Lepidoptera > Noctuidae > Apamea > Apamea epomidion. Next base: position 21,838,183 of record OX382230.1, on the reverse strand, counting down.
GTCTAATGTGTAGATGTTAATGCCGTGAAATCTTCCGGGCTACCAGTTCAGTTAGATGTTCCGCAAGACTCAATACTGGGTCCATTCTTGTTCTTAGTATATATCAATGATTTACCATTCCATTTGAAGGGCATCTGTGACGTTGTACTGTTTGCAGATGATGCCTGTCTTATTTTTAAAGTAGACAGGAATAGACAAGATTTTGACGACGTAAACAGTGCACTCTCAATAGTTACAGATTGGTTTACGTCAAATAACCCAGTTCTCAATGCCAAGAAAACGAAATGTGTAAAGTTTGCCTTACCGAATGTTAGAAATCTAGAGCCCAACATCGTCTTAGATAAAGAGGTGCTTGAAACAGTAGGCTCGGCAAATTTTCTAGGACTAACAGTAGATGCCAAACTTCAGTGGGGACCTCATATATCAAGTCTAGCAGGAAGGCTCAGTTCGGCTGCCTACGCCGTCAGGAAAGTAAGACAATACACTGACGTTGATACAGCTCGTTTATTCTATTTTAGTTATTTTCACAGCGTTGTGTCCTACGTTATTCTGCTGTAGGGCAAAGCCGCTGATATACAAAATATATTTGTCCTTCAAAAACGAGCTGTTCAAGCAATTTACCAGCTAGGTGCCAGAGTTTCCTAAGATATTTTTTTAAAGATATTGGTGTTCTCATGGTTGCATCACAACTCGTCTTCGCCAACATCTTATATATTAGGCAATATTTACACTTGTACACTAAAAACGGGTGATATTCACGATGTTAACACTAGAAATAAGGACAAACTACGTGCCCCCTTTCACCGGCTTCATAAGGTTCATAACTCGTTCGTTGGGCTTGGTATAACCTTTTATAACAAGATACCCTCTTCTTTGCTAGACTTGCCTAATAATGCGTTTAAAGCTCAAGTAAAATGTAACCTTTGTTCAAAGGCTTACTATTACATCAACGACTACTTACACGATTAGAATAGTTGGTTGCCCTAATTAACTCAAGACAATGTTCATGTTCTTTCTCCAGAATTAGGTTATTGTTATTAACTTATTTATTTATTTTACTTCGATACTTACTTCAAGTGACAGCCATGTGAACAGAACCCAGCAATGCATAAATATGTAAGCTGTCACGCACTTTATGTCTGGAGGCTTTTATTTAGGTAGTAAGTTTTTACTTACATTTAAATTTTATTTAATTATTTTTTAGCTTGAGTACGTATAGTTTTTATTATAATTTGTTGGTGTAATGGCGTGGCTAGCTGACATACATATGGCATATAATTTAATTTTATGTTCTGTGCCTTGTGATGTTAAATACTTAACACCTAGTATTGTATACAATCAAGTATCAAGTATTTTCTAACTGAACAGAAAACTGTGCTGCTGGGGAGTTTGTGCGCCACTTCTTCTTCCCAGCGATAACACTAGGAAGTGGTAAAGGGCGGGCGTTCTTGGGGGACTGTCTTTTGTAATTTTGACGTTCGAAAAGTGCTGATTCTCAGCCTAATTTGAATAAATGACTTTTGATTTTGATTTTGACTTAGTTTTAAGAGTTGGCAATTTTTAATTTTATAAGAAAAGGTTTATTAATCTGACAGAATGATTCACAACTGACAGCTCAGTTTGTACTAAAATCTAATACACAAACAGCTGTGCGCTATTTTTTGTAAAGATCATAAAACTGAAATTAAATGATTCTGTACTACAAATGTTAAACGAATTGTTGTTAGGTATGGTAGAAACCTGTTGATTCCGTATTTATCTTGAATATATCACCACTTCACTGGCTCACTCCCACACCAGCCATCGTATTTTTTTTAAACGTTTGTTTTCCTTTTTCCTGCTTCACTTCATCTGTTTCCCGCCTTTCCTAATAACTGACAGATGACATTAGTGACAGCAGCTACCCCGCTTGTGTGAACGAGACAGTGTTTACTTATCTATTAAATAGATACACTACCGGTATTCTTCATATAACTTTGCGAATTGATGCAGATTTCATCATATTTATTAGGCTACCTTTGCGAGATGTAATCCGATAGCACATTACGGAAAATATTTACATGAAGTAGGTCCAAGGAGGTAAACTTACTTACTAGTACACAACTTGACTGGTCACCGAATAACGAGTGTGTGTGTGTGTACGACTTCTGATAAAGAGTATGATCCCCGAGGCACCCATTACACGGTAAATCTCTATCACAATCAGTGCCCAAAATAAATCCGCGGTATCAGAGATCGCGATAAAGATTGATTGTGTAACAGGTGCCTCAACTAATTAGTAACACTAGAGTTGCATAACACTCCAAGATATTCTGGACGAAGCACATAATATAATATAAAAATATACAAAGCCACCCCAGCCTAGGTTCACGTATGACAGTGTTCCAAAAGTACTTGGCGCCGCCTAACGAAGGTAATGAGCTCATTATGACGTATGCTCCAAGCACAGAAGCTGATTGGAACAAAGCCGTGTCGCGAGTTAGCGCGCATTGTTGTCGATGCGACGGCGCGGTCACGCGACAGATGGCTGCAGAAGTACCACGCCATACTACAGTCACCATACAATCGTCATCGAACAGTCGGGAACGCGTGTTGAGCAGATTGACCAACTACGTACGTTGTAGTCATTCCATGTGACTGGTGACAAGTTAACAGTTCTGAATTGAATATCAGTACAATTTATGTTGATAGTCGGTTTGCTAAACCTTACATTTCTCTAAGACATGTCCCACGGACTGCGGACACCCCGCAGTAAAGTAAAAGCGACACTATATTTGCTAAGCCTTACATTTCTTTAAGACATGTCCCATGGACTGCGGACACCACGCAGTAAAGTAAAAGCGACACTATATTATTTTGCTAAGCCTTACATTTCTCTAAGACATGTCCCACGGACTGCGGACATCCCGCAGTAAAGTAAAGCGACACTATATTTGCTAAATCTGACATTTCTCTAAGACATGTCCCACGGACTGCGGACACCCCGGAGTAAAGTAAAGCGACACTACATTTGCTAAACCTGACATTTCTCTAAGACATGTCCCACGGACTGCGGACACCCCGGAGTAAAGTAAAGCGACACTACATTTGCTCAACCTGACATTTCTCTAAGACATGTCCACGGACTGCGGACACCCCGGAGTAAAGTAAAGCGACACTACATTTGCTCAACCTGACATTTCTCTAAGACATGTCCACGGACTGCGGACACCCCGGAGTAAAGTAAAGCGACACTACATTTGCTAAACCTGACATTTCTCTAAGACATGTCCCACGGACTGCGGACACCCCGGAGTAAAGTAAAGCGACACTACATTTGCTCAACCTGACATTTCTCTAAGACATGTCCCACGGACTGCGGACACCCCGGAGTAAAGTAAAGCGACACTACATTTGCTCAACCTGACATTTCTCTAAGACATGTCCACGGACTGCGGACACCCCGGAGTAAAGTAAAGCGACACTACATTTGCTAAACCTGACATTTCTCTAAGACATGTCCCACGGACTGCGGACACCCCGGAGTAAAGTAAAGCGACACTACATTTGCTAAACCTGACATTTCTCTAAGACATGTCCCACGGACTGCGGACACCCCGGAGTAAAGTAAAGCGACACTACATTTGCTCAACCTGACATTTCTCTAAGACATGTCCACGGACTGTGGACAGCCCGCAGTAAAGTAAAAGCGACACTATATTTGCTAAGCCTTACATTTCTCTAAAACATGTCCCACGGACTGCGGACACCCCGCAGTAAAGTAAAGCGACACTATATTTGCTAAGCCTTACATTTATCTAAGCCATGTCCCACGGACTGCGGACTGCGGACACCCCGCAGTAAAGTAAAGCGACACTATATTTGCTAAGCCTTACATTTCTCTAAGACATGTCCCACGGACTGCGGACTGTGGACACCCCGGAGTAAAGTAAAGCGACACTACATTTGCTAAACCTGACATTTCTCTAAGACATGTCCCACGGACTGCGGACTGCGGACACCCCGCAGTAAAGTAAAGCGACACTATATTTGCTAAGCCTTACATTTCTCTAAGACATGTCCCACGGACTGCGGACTGTGGACACCCCGGAGTAAAGAAAAGCGACACTACATTTGCTAAACCTGACATTTCTCTAAGACATGTCCCACGGACTGCGGACTGCGGACACCCCGCAGTAAAGTAAAGCGACACTATATTTGCTAAGCCTTACATTTCTCTAAGACATGTCCCACGGACTGCGGACTGCGGACACCCCGCAGTAAAGTAAAGCGACACTATATTTGCTAAGCCTTACATTTCTCTAAGACATGTCCCACGGACTGCGGACACCCCGCAGTAAAGTAAAGCGACACTATATTTGCTAAGCCTTACATTTCTCTAAAACATGTCCCACGGACTGCGGACACCCCGCAGTAAAGTAAAGCGACACTATATTTGCTAAGCCTTACATTTCTCTAAGACATGTCCTACGGACTGCGGACACCCCGCAGTAAAGTAAAGCGACACTATATTTGCTAAGCCTTACATTTCTCTAAGACATGTCCCACGGACTGCGGACTGTGGACACCCCGGAGTAAAGTAAAGCGACACTACATTTGCTAAACCTGACATTTCTCTAAGACATGTCCCACGGACTGCGGACACCCCGCAGTAAAGTAAAGCGACACTATATTTGCTAAGCCTTACATTTCTCTAAAACATGTCCCACGGACTGCGGACTGTGGACACCCCGGAGTAAAGTAAAGCGACACTACATTTGCTAAACCTGACATTTCTCTAAGACATGTCCCACGGACTGCGGACACCCCGCAGTAAAGTAAAGCGACACTATATTTGCTAAGCCTTACATTTATCTAAGCCATGTCCCACGGACTGCGGACTGCGGACACCCCGCAGTAAATTAAAGCGACACTATATTTGCTTAGCCTTACATTTCTCTAAGACATGTCCCACGGACTGCGGACTGTGGACACCCCGGAGTAAAGTAAAGCGACACTACATTTGCTAAACCTGACATTTCTCTAAGACATGTCCCACGGACTGCGGACACCCCGCAGTAAAGTAAAGCGACACTATATTTGCTAAGCCTTACATTTCTCTAAAACATGTCCCACGGACTGCGGACTGTGGACACCCCGGAGTAAAGTAAAGCGACACTACATTTGCTAAACCTGACATTTCTCTAAGACATGTCCCACGGACTGCGGACACCCCGCAGTAAAGTAAAGCGACACTATATTTGCTAAGCCTTACATTTATCTAAGCCATGTCCCACGGACTGCGGACTGCGGACACCCCGCAGTAAATTAAAGCGACACTATATTTGCTTAGCCTTACATTTCTCTAAGACATGTCCCACGGACTGCGGACTGCGGACACCCCGCAGTAAATTAAAGCGACACTATATTTGCTTAGCCTTACATTTCTCTAAGACATGTCCCACGGACTGCGGACTGCGGACACCCCGCAGTAAATTAAAGCGACACTATATTTGCTTAGCCTTACATTTCTCTAAGACATGTCCCACGGACTGCGGACTGTGGACACCCCGGAGTAAAGTAAAGCGACACTACATTTGCTAAACCTGACATTTCTCGAAGACATGTCCCACGGACTGCGGACACCCCGCAGTAAAGTAAAGCGACACTATATTTGCTAAGCCTTACATTTCTCTAAAACATGTCCCACGGACTGCGGACTGTGGACACCCCGGAGTAAAGTAAAGCGACACTACATTTGCTAAACCTGACATTTCTCTAAGACATGTCCCACGGACTGCGGACACCCCGCAGTAAAGTAAAGCGACACTATATTTGCTAAGCCTTACATTTATCTAAGCCATGTCCCACGGACTGCGGACTGCGGACACCCCGCAGTAAATTAAAGCGACACTATATTTGCTTAGCCTTACATTTCTCTAAGACATGTCCCACGGACTGCGGACTGCGGACACCCCGGAGTAAAGTAAAGCGACACTACATTTGCTAAGCCTTACATTTCTCTAAAACATGTCCCACGGACTGCGGACTGTGGACACCCCGGAGTAAAGTAAAGCGACACTACATTTGCTAAACCTGACATTTCTCTAAGACATGTCCCACGGACTGCGGACACCCCGCAGTAAAGTAAAGCGACACTATATTTGCTAAGCCTTACATTTCTCTAAGACATGTCCCACGGACTGCGGACACCCCGCAGTAAAGTAAAGCGACACTATATTTGCTAAGCCTTACATTTCTCTAAGACATGTCCCACGGACTGCGGACTGCGGACACCCCGCAGTAAATTAAAGCGACACTATATTTGCTTAGCCTTACATTTCTCTAAGACATGTCCCACGGACTGCGGACTGCGGACACCCCGGAGTAAAGTAAAGCGACACTACATTTGCTAAGCCTTACATTTCTCTAAAACATGTCCCACGGACTGCGGACTGTGGACACCCCGGAGTAAAGTAAAGCGACACTACATTTGCTAAACCTGACATTTCTCTAAGACATGTCCCACGGACTGCGGACACCCCGCAGTAAAGTAAAGCGACACTATATTTGCTAAGCCTTACATTTCTCTAAGACATGTCCCACGGACTGCGGACACCCCGCAGTAAAGTAAAGCGACACTATATTTGCTAAACCTGACATTTCTCTAAGACATGTCCCACCTGCGAGGATCGCCCAGAGGACACGGTGGAGCATACGGTGGAGGTCTGCCCCGCTTGGGCAGAGCACCGCCGTGTCCTCGTAGAGGCGATCGGCAGCGGCGGCGACCTCTCGCGTCCGGCCCTGGTGCAAGCCATGGTCCGGGGCGAGAGGGAGTGGGAGGCGGTCACCTCCTTCTGCGAAGCAGTCATGCTAGCGAAGGAGGTGGCGGGATGGGCGAGGGAGAGAACCTCACGCCTCAGCCGCCGAGGGAGACGCTCCGGGCGTCGGGAGCCGCGTGACGACTCCCGGCCACCGTAGGCGCGGGCCTGCGGGCGGAGAGCAATGGGTAGCTCTCCGTCCGATCAGGACCAGGCCCGTGCCGGACGGCGCGTAAGTGTTCCACGTGCGCCTCAAAGAGATGTCAGCATAGATGACGGGGCCCGACAGGGCCGAAGCCTGCCGGGGTAGCGGGATCGTCCGAAAGGGTTACCGCTGCCCTGGTACATAAAGGGCTAAGGAAGGAACACGGGTGGGTTTTAGTCAGTAAGAGTCTGACACTCCCTTCTGCTCCACCCAGAGCGGGAGGAGTCATTTGATGATTTCCCATCCTGAAAAAAAAAAAAAAAAAAAAAAAAGACATGTCCCACGGACTGCGGACACCCCGCAGTAAAGTAAAGCGACACTATATTTGCTAAGCCTTACATTTCTCTAAAACATGTCCCACGGACTGCGGACTGTGGACACCCCGGAGTAAAGTAAAGCGACACTACATTTGCTAAACCTGACATTTCTCTAAGACATGTCCCACGGACTGCGGACACCCCGCAGTAAAGTAAAGCGACACTATATTTGCTAAGCCTTACATTTATCTAAGCCATGTCCCACGGACTGCGGACTGCGGACACCCCGCAGTAAATTAAAGCGACACTATATTTGCTTAGCCTTACATTTCTCTAAGACATGTCCCACGGACTGCGGACTGCGGACACCCCGCAGTAAAATAAAGCGACACTATATTTGCTTAGCCTTACATTTCTCTAAGACATGTCCCACGGACTGCGGACTGCGGACACCCCGCAGTAAATTAAAGCGACACTATATTTGCTTAGCCTTACATTTCTCTAAGACATGTCCCACGGACTGCGGACTGTGGACACCCCGGAGTAAAGTAAAGCGACACTACATTTGCTAAACCTGACATTTCTCTAAGACATGTCCCACGGACTGCGGATACCCCGCAGTAAAGTAAAGCGACACTATATTTGCTAAGCCTTACATTTCTCTAAAACATGTCCCACGGACTGCGGACTGTGGACACCCCGGAGTAAAGTAAAGCGACACTACATTTGCTAAACCTGACATTTCTCTAAGACATGTCCCACGGACTGCGGACACCCCGCAGTAAAGTAAAGCGACACTATATTTGCTAAGCCTTACATTTATCTAAGCCATGTCCCACGGACTGCGGACTGCGGACACCCCGCAGTAAATTAAAGCGACACTATATTTGCTTAGCCTTACATTTCTCTAAGACATGTCCCACGGACTGCGGACTGCGGACACCCCGCAGTAAATTAAAGCGACACTATATTTGCTTAGCCTTACATTTCTCTAAGACATGTCCCACGGACTGCGGACTGCGGACACCCCGCAGTAAATTAAAGCGACACTATATTTGCTTAGCCTTACATTTCTCTAAGACATGTCCCCCGGACTGCGGACTGCGGACACCCCGCAGTAAAGTAAAGCGACACTATATTTGGTTTTCCGGATTGCATCATTGGATAGGTTTGCTTTCTGTTTCTCCACATACCGGACATTCAGTGAAGCGGTATATCTATGTGATGTAGGAACTGACTCCCGATAGAGGAACGAACGTTTGTCTCTGTTCAGTTCAGTCTGGTGGCGAACTGGCGACCACCACCCACATGTACCAGAGGTGCACAAGTTACTCGTACTATTAATATGTTCACCTCGGCCGTCTCAGGAGGTAGCTATCCGCCCTTCCTCTACATTACATATATAGCTCTACTTCGGTGCATTTGATTCGCTTTACCGAATGTTAGAAGTAGTGAATGTCACTCTATGAAAAGCCAATATTTCGCTGTTTATAGCGCCGCGCCGCGCCGCGCCTTGCTGCCGCTTCAAGACACAATGCCGCACTCGCTGTACTTATACTTGCACGTTATTACTTTAGATTTATGTGCGCCCCTCAGGCCGTAACAAAATAGCCACTTGATGTAAGTAGCTGCCACCAGTTACGAGTATGTTCACAGCGTTCCGTGCAGACGTACACACGCACTTGTACATAGGTGTTTGTTGACAATAATAATAAAAGTGCACACAAAGGTTCGTCCCCCCAAGGTACCCCCGAGTCCCGACGCACGACACAAAAGCGCTTTAATAGAATCTACATACAAAGAAAAGCAGTTTATTATGTAGAATCGAACATATTTCACTACTTTAAACATAGAAATGTAAAAAACAGAAGTGGCAAGGAGGCGTGTCTGTGTCGTCGCGACATGCCCGAAATGACCATGCACTAGGCAAATGGCCGTCTCCGCGAACTAGTGCGCTTTCGACAGTGATCGTGAAAAAATATAAGACTGCCGTGTTGTTGAGTGGTTTCTTGTAAAAACCGAAGCCAAAACCAAAACTTTGTAAATCATGGAATCACTTACCATATAATTATAAATATAAGATTTCTGTGTCGGATGGGATTGAGGTGAATATTACTCCAAAATATTTTAATGTCTTTGACTCCAAGCTACTCTGAACTACTACCGAAATACAAAATGGAATGTTTTAAGAATTGGAAAGAATATTTTAATAAAACATCACTAGAAAAGGGAATCTGGTACAAGACAATACAATGTGAACCTCCTCGTATTCCTTGGTTTGCCAATATTAAGTTTAATAGAAAGTTTATAATAATAGCGCATAAACTGTGATCTGGACACGTTCTACTCAATAAGTTTCGGCATCTAATGGGATTAAGTGACAGTCCAAATTGCGCAGAATGCGGGACGGTGGAGGATGTCCATCACCTGTTGGTGGAATGCGTCAGGACCCGAGCTGCTAGAGAGACACTGATGAATACTTTTAATGATAGATGTTGGTTTTATTCAAAGTACTTTATCCCAACCTCTTTTTAACGCAGCTATCTTTGTCCATAAAATAGTGAGTAAGGTTTTAGAGGCCTAATCGTTTATAAGGTGTGTAGCTTCACTTGTATTATGTTAAGATGAGGCTGGCGTGGTCTTATTGTGACCAAAAGCCCCTAAATCTATAAAAGACAATAAAAAAAAATTAAAAAAAATTTACTATACAGGCTGATTTTTTAAAGACCAGCCAAATTTAAGGATGTGGTACAGACCATCAAACTGAACAACTTTCTCCATGGGACAAATAGCGTAATCGCGAAAATTTTATCAACTGTCCCATAGAAAACTTCAATACCTACTCGACCTAAATGTATGGGACGGCTGAATTTTTATTCGCGATTACGATGTTGGTCCCATGGAGAAAGTTGTTCAGTTTGATGGTCTGTACCAAATCCTTAAATTTGGCTGGTCTTTAAAAAATCAGCCTGTATTTGTCTTTATAATCAAAATGAAAAACAAAAAACTGTATAATATTTCTTGATTTTAATACGTAATTTTGTTTTCAAATATTGCAACAACTGTACTATTTTCGCAGTAAATACATTGCTTTTTAACCACTGCCTAAGTATGTCACTAAGTGACTACACAAGGAATGTAAAAATCTCAAAACGATACTTTATTTATGCGGTGCATCGCATGGTACGGCCGCTGCTGGTTGCGGCCAGTTAGTGGTGTGGCTGTGCTGTGCAGATCCACTAACGTAGACTATCAACAACAATATCGATTACCCAACGAATACATAGTCAATTTTACAATTTGTCAACCGTTTTAAGCCAGTTGGAAGACCTAAAAAGATGACGTTTAAATCCGGTTGGAAGACCCCTGAGAAGAGGTAATAAAATTAAATAATGTTTAAAAAATAATATTTACAAATTTTTTTTTTGCTATTTTTTAATTGATTTTTAATATAATATTTTCTGGACTTATCGTTTTTTATTAATTTTATTTTCAGAACCTCAAATTCTTTTTAGTACAATAATAAATGGGAGAATCGATAACTTTCCGATTTAGTTAATCACTAGCGTATATGTAAAATAAATGGCTTTGCACAGTACCTACAATGATAGCGACAGATGTTTTTGTGTGAGTAAGTTGTACGGTTCATGGTAAATGCACTCTATGTTTGATGAGTTAAGGTTTATAATTGATTGTGTAGAACGTTCTTATTTATGAATTGCAAGTGTGTGCGCGACTTTGTATCTATTGCTTATACTGAACTACATGTGAAGTAGTGGCGCGGTAGTAGGATCGTCTTAACGACATGGACTTCTGATACATTTTCAACTACAGGGCATATCTCCTTCTATCTTATATCAATGACTTATTTTTTTTTTCCTTTTTTTTTTTTAAATAAAACGTTGCCCCATACTAGGAATTTCTCCTGTATCGTGGGTGCGTTTACAAACATTTAAACTAACATGCACAAACAGCCAGACCCGGAACAACTACTTGTAGGCCATACAAATATTTGTTCCGTGCGGGAATCGAACCCGCGACACGCAGCGCAGCAGTCAATCGCTGAACCACTGCGTCAACCGTGCCGTCAAACAAGCATTAATTAATTTACTTTGAACATAACAAGCATTAATTAGTTGACATATTTGTTAAGAGATCATTTATTTCCGTTGAGATTCGATCCAAATACAATTTGTCAGCGCTACGAGGTAAAAAAAAAGTTTATAGGGGGCGAAACTGCACACATATAAAAGTTTAATCATCACCATCGTCATCATTCAGGCATTTTGCCGAAAGACGTCCTCTGCTCAAGTGACGCAAGAATGGCCCTGTCCTTCGACATCTGTGTACGAACGACGTAGCTCAAATGTTACAAACTTCTACCAGTGAGCCGCCCCTGCTCCGCAGGTTTTTACGACTTGAAAATACATCGAGATTTCTTTATTATACCTAAGTTTCATAATTATTAATGTTTTATTTACATAAACCTTCCGAAATGAATACTCTAAATGATGGGTAAACCCGCATCAAAATCCGTTGGAAAAATATGTATAGATTACTAACCCCGCTTGGGAATCATGTTGGTGATCGCAGGAGCACCGCTCTCGCTTACGAAGGCGAAGGTGATCGTGATTCTGGGCACTAAGCATTAAGAAAGTCTTTATTAGACATTATTAAGAAACTCAAAGCATAGTGTTGCTCCTTGAAGCTCATGATTTGATATGTAACTACTAGTATTGACCGATAGCTTGTAAGTATGCGTGGTGCAAACTGTAAATATAAGTTAGTTATTAAGAAATAAAGAAATAATGAGTGTAATGCATTATGAAGCCCTAAGCACACGGTTACGTCCGCGGCTCACGTGCGCATCACAACGCCATACATAGTGATACGTGGAAGACTCACACAAGGCGTGCTGCAGGCGAAGCCCCAGCAATGTGCCCTACTAACCCTTGCTAGGGGGGTGCCTCAGAAGCCCTGCACCTTTATAGGGACGGATATAAAGTTTGTGAGTTCAGTATGTATATGTTTTAGATAGATATGAATTTGTGGGTGTCCTGTCAGTTCACTAAAATTTAATTTACAAAATACTTGACAAGCAACGATTGGTAAAAACATAAAGCCTTCCTTGGTTTACAAAGAACATTTTTGCTGAATTTCAATTCAATCTATCCAATAGTTTTGGCGTGAAGCCGTACCATACACACAGACAAACAGACAAACAGACAAAAATTCTAAAAATTCACTTTTTGTCATCAGTTACGTTTTTCTAACAAAAGCCACTTATTTTTTCTCGAAAATTCTCAATGTACAGTTTTTCTTTCGTTACTGTTTTATTATATGTATAGATTATTACGCAATTTCCTGAAAATGAAACGACTAGTCGTTTCATTTTCAGGAAATTGGAATTTTTAGCCCTAGGGCTAATTGAAAAAAAGAGATTATTTTTAGTAGGCTACCCGGAACCGAACTAGTTACATTAGGTTATTTATTTACAAAAAAAAGGTTAAGTTTAGTTAGGTTAAAACTGTGACCACCTATCTTACGCACGAGCCGAGCGAGCGAAGCGACCGGTGCAGCGGCAGCGGCCGGCGAGTAGTAAAAACGACTAGAATATAATTATAGAAAATAATTACTTTAAAAAGGTTTAAAGAACTTCAGTACTGGCCTGTAAATTATTTAACCCAAAGTTTGGTTTTTTAGTAATAAGAGTAAATAATCTAAGTATTTAATGAAAAATGTACAAATGATTAGAGGTGAGGATCAGGGTGTAAAGTTCACTCATCCTCCATAGAAAAGGCAGGATTCTCCGACCAAATGGGTGTTGTGTCTGGCGGGCAATTGCCCAACGATTGATGTTTGGAAATTGCATCTATGCTAATTGCACGGTAAACTCTGCTTGCGAGATGCAGGATTTGCGTGACGTCAGTATGACGCGTTGTTCGCATGTGGCGTTGTAGATACCGCTAAAAATGATTAAATATCATCCGAAACATTTGTAAAGGGAAGTATTTGCCAAATAAGTCTTTGCAAAGCGAGTGTTTATAAACTAACACATTTGCGGAATTAGTTTTTTGTGAAATAAATACATAGTATACGAAACGTTGGTGGTAAACTAAAAATTTGTCAATGGTGTTTTAGTGAAACATTAGTGAACCGAATTTGTGACTATTACCATAATTAATTTATTATTTTATATTATTACAATATGCCAAACACAATTTGTTGATTTTAGCTTAGGACTCCGATAGAAATATCTTGGAAAGAGATAAGAATGATGACGTTGACGACGTAGGTTGCATACACCTGAGTCCTGAAAACTAAAAAGATTTTCATTCGTTCTTGTTTGATCGTCAAAGTTACTATATTGTTTGCAGATGATACTACCGTGTTAACAAAAGAGAAAACTCTAGATAACAGTAAAATAGTTATGGATAAAGCATTGACAGATTTAATCAACTGGCTAGACCGGAATAACTTAAGAATATATACAAATAAAACTAAGTTTATAACATTTTTGCTATATAATAACCATAAAAAATTAGGAAATGAAATGAAATTAAGTTTAACATACAATAATAATGACATAGGAGTAGTTAATATTATCAAATTTTTAGGAGTAGTTATGGACATACATTGCAATTGGAAACTTCAAGTAGATAATGTATGTAAGAAAATAAACAATTTTGTATTTGCACTTAGGAGGATCAAAAATTTAATAAACATTCAAACAGCCTTATTGGTACACCAAAGCCAAGTTTGTTCTGTTTTAACGTATCGGATAACTGTATGGGGGATTTCAACAGATGCCCAAAGGGCATTCATAGGCCATAAAAAGTGTGTAAGGTCAATTTTCAATCTTATGTGGACCGACTCTTGTAAACCTGTATTTATTAAGCAAAAGGTGCTTACCCTCCCGTCTTTGTATGTATTTGAAACCTGCAATTTTGTAAGAAACAACTACTCGCTTTTTGAAAAAGATGAAAAGGCTATGTCATAGAGGAAAATAGTACAAAAGCCACTAGTAGTCTCGCGTAATAGACTTAAAGTATGCAACAAAAATTGTTATACCATGGCGGTGAAAATATATAACCACTTAGCCGAAAGTAGTAGGATTGCTACAGACTTAGAATTTAATAGAAAGCTATAAATATATATATGTCGGAGATGGTATGTCTGTCTCTTGTTAACATCAGGCATATTTTAATTACTGTGGGCGTACTATGGGTAGTGTTGGTTATAACACGACAGAAAAACGGTTTACAGTTCAAATCAGATTACAATTCACGAACAAGTCAGTCACACTAGCGAATCACACATTGTACACACAACGATACGGAATCGCGAGACAGTTTCTAAGCACATGTTGTTTGTACGATGTCCAATGTTTCGATGATCCCGAGAGCTCTGTTCACACCGTTCTTGTAGCTGTAGCTCTCCGTCCACCTCCACGAACTCGCCACGAGATGGCGCTGGCGTTCCGAATAAACGAATAACTCCGACACGGCCATCCTGCTGGACACACGTCCTCGTGTGTTAATCTGTAAAGAAACATCCCCGCAAAGTATCACATAGCTCGGTCACTCCTGACCACATTTGGTACAGGCAAAAACATAATGAAAACTCGAACAAACTAACAATAGCAGAGTTCAGAGCATTACCCATTATTTGATTCCCAAATCTCAAGATTACAATCAAAATAACAAACTAAGATGCATGTGTCTCATACTATCTAGTAACCTCCAGTTACTCAACTCGTCAAATATATTGCGCATCCCCCTCGGATCGCCAAGTCACTCCTGGACTTTATGTTTTCTCACGAAACCCCACACACACAGAACTTAATCTCTACTCTGTTTCATCAACAAAACTATTACTTGACTTTCTTCATATTCGTTAGTAATACTCCGATCCAAACTATCATCGATAACAAAAGGTTCCTCTAAGCCTTAGTAATAATTGGTCAGAAACTATATCAACTAACTCGTAGATTACATACAACGCTCATGGCCCGGCTGCCGCAGCAGCTAGTGACACTTATGCCACCCACATCGTCATCACCTGTAGTGATACGACGTACACCCATCACTTCACATAGAGTCTACGACTCCCAGGTCATTACAAGACCAACACAACAATAGTCTCCTATGAGACCCAGGTCCCCGCTGCACCACCAGCTGCCCATCGCCCCCTGAACAACTCACAACTGAGTTGCAGTTACGACTACAGACAAGTGCGTACAGTGTGACCTAATAGCCATGGTATGTGCTCTACTACTCGGTGGAGGAACTCTCCTCACCGTCTTCTACGTTTAACTCGTTAGGAACACTACATACTTAGAGGCATCGTTTGTATGTGAGCGTACATATACGTTATACGTACGCCTAGAGTTGAAGGCTTTTAGAGTATCGATTCAACCAGAGTAATGTAAACAAACTTTGATTATCTAATCATAGCGTAAATCATTAACCAGAGCCATGTCAATAAATTTTGACTATCTAATCATAGCGTAAATCATCAACCAGAGCTATGTAAACACATTTTGACTATCTAATCACAGCGTAAATCTTCAACCAGAGCCATGTACCATCGTTATCCACCTTAACAATAATTTTATCACTAAGAGCCTTAGACACTTGAAAACCCACACACGAGTAAACCACTCTAACGCCACGGCTCTCCAGCCAACCAGCAATCGCATTGCTCTCATACTATCTATCAAATCTAGCTTTCTGTTGTTGACCGATTAAAAGTGAATTTATTACAAGAGCTTTATGCAACAAAAACTCTGTCGCAGACATGTTAATCGAAAAGTCTAGGTTCAATATTTCACGTTCTATCGTAATATTACTTTGCAAGTAAATGTCGGGTAGAAATGTAATAAAATCTCAAGTTGTTGCTTGCTAATTGCAACGCTACATCTGATTTGGTCTGTGCTGAATACACAGTTATGAACTCGTTTGCCACTTAATTTGGCTGCACAACTCGCTTTTACTAACGAGCATTCAGCACCAGAATCGTAAACAAAACAATACAGCTCACCTTTATGTTCTAACGTGTCTGAGGGTAGTTGTACGACGTCCACTCGCCGTTCACGACTTACAGCACGTTGTCCACCATCCGCTTGGCTTGGCTGCCACTACTCGTGCACCCGGCTGCGATATGTCTTGGTTTCCCTCACTTGCAGCACACGAAAGGCTTCGCTCAGATTCTTAAAGTCGCTCCATATCGTTCCTTGGTATGCTATTTGCGATAGTCACGTTGATGCTGCTCCTTTGTACGTCTTACTGATAGCCACAATAAGTTGACAACCTTGCAGTAAATTTTCGGCAAAACACAAATCAGCTGTTGTGCACTGTTATGTTATGTTACGTTTGCACACGCCTCCTACCGCGTATTCTAACTACGGTAACGGGATACTTAGAAGTCAAACGCCGGTTAGAGACAGTCTTTTTTTTTCAAACATGGCGGTAGGCGCAACAGTCGCGTCACTCGGCAAAGGTATTTCTGCATACAGCCTATGCCCAAAACAATATGTACCATGCTCGCGCATCCCTATCTGCTTTTTTTGGGACGAACTTGGACAGATCCACACGATTATTTAATAAGTGTTCGCATGCATGCACTTTGTTTTTCAAATATCACGTACAATATACGTACATGTTGTTTAGGGCATAGGCTGTATGCAGAAATACCTTTGCCGAGTATAAGGCATGTGCAAACATAACAGAAATGTTTATAAATTAAAGGAATAAGATTGTTCATATAAACTATGTCCTCCCTTTTCACCTCGATAGGGCTTGTTTTTAAAAAATTGTTTGGTACGTTTCAATTATTTAACTAAAACGTTATTATTTTATACCCATTTTCGCAGTATTTTTTTCCCCTTTAAGCTGTATTAACCCTTTCCACCCCGCCAGGGGTTGATTGAAAAACCCTAAAGCACATGATTCTTTATCTTTTGTTTTGAGTTAATTCGATATCGACCACTTGTTCAAATATTTCCATAGAAACTTTGATACCCCTTAACCATTCTTGAGGGGTAGCTTACAAAAACTTATAAGTATAAACTTTATTATTTACTACCCCTACAAAGGGTAGTTTTTGAAATATTGATTAATTTAGATAAGCATTTGTACTAGACTTTTTCCATACATTTCGTGCGGGGTCCTTTAAATTTTGAAATTATTATTAGTATTTTCATGTTAAATGTGTACTGCATGCGATAAAATATAACCAAGATGTAAAATCTAAATATTTGCAGAACAGGAATGCCGAACATAGTGAAACCCATAGATCTTAAGAACTTATGTTAGCTACCTATAATATTCTTGCAAAATATGTATATCATTCATTCATTCTATCACTCATTCATTCAAAAATAATTATGTCAGTTATGTTATATTATAGTGATCTATTTTACAAGCTTTTATTTAACTTTTATTATGTTGGTTCGGGTGGAATCTTGCAACTCAATTTTGAAGCAAATATCTTCCACCGATTGAGCTGAAATGTTTACACCATATTCGCGGAGTTTTCCATAGCTCTTCTATTCGACGAGTACACAGCAACACGGCCGCGCCAACGAGCCGCCCTGTGCTAATTGCTTTAATAACATCTTCATGAATTTAAATGAATTTCCGAACGTTCCCGCGCTCGGCGTCACTTTGCAGCTCTCTATACATATTTAATTGATCCGAAACCGAGCGATAGTCATAGTCTACATCGGCTTGTAAACATTAGTCCGTTGATGATGGAAGACTTAGTATCGTTGTTGCGAGGGAGGATTCGGTGCGGGACGGGTTTACTTGGAAACTGGCATGGAATTGGCACATTGTATGGAGTAAGTCTTCTATACTTTCCACGATTATCTTGAGCCTCGGTGTCTCACTGCGGCACTTGTAAGGCCATGCCTTCGTAACTCGGAACTCGGCTGTTGCCCCAAAAAGTCCACTCCAAACTGTTGTAGAAAGTTGAAAAATAAACTCGACAGTAATTTCCAAAGACGGCAACAACCGGCGTGTTTAAATATGCACGACAATTTGGAAGTTGTAATTTGGAGTGTTTTAGTTTGGGGTTCCGTTGTCGCTCGGGGGTCGGGCTCGCTTGTTGCGACTCGCTCGTGTTTAGGGAAGTGTTTGACTAGCTGGAGGCAGTCGCTCTCCCCTCGAGCGGCGCCGGGCAAGGTCAGGGGAACAATTCTGTGCCGGCTGTGGCACAGATGGGTGCACATGTTGAATATATTTGTGACAACCTTATTGAACAGAGCGGAGGGCTTTACAAATACGTGCCTTCATATTATCAGCCATTTCAACCATGCTGTATCTCGACAATTCAGACAAACAAAGGGTGGGTTTTGTGGAACTCGCAGTAAGTGTAGAATGTGAGTGAAGTCACCGGGTGGCGCAGTTATTCTCAAATGGTCCGCGTGCTATTCGCGCGTGCCGGTCCAATTCGCGCGACAGCACATAGGTACATGAATCTTTTATGTGAGGGACCGGGCCCTCTTCTTGCCTCTTTTGTGTGATTCGGAATTGATGAGTGCCTGCGGGCTTAAAGGAAATGATATACAACAGATCGTGTGTATCGCACAATATTTTGCCCCATAAAAGTATTGGAGGAAGTTAAAAAATATTTGATTCCAATTAAATGTGATTTGTTTTACCCTGTTAACTAATAATAATATTCTTATTACCAAACCAAAGTTCACAGAACGCTTATAATCCGTGGCCGTTGGTCAATCTGTGAAATAAATATGAATGGGTGGACGTCAGCTGTGAGTTGTAAATGGAGGACGGTCGAGGCCCACCTGCCGCCGCCGGTCCTCGCGGATCGCGTTATGGAGTGGCGCGTAGATCGATTCATTAGGTTGATTACAACCAGCCTTATTTCAAACTGTACTGCATGTGCTTTGGGATTTAAGCACTCCGCAATAGGTCGCTCGATAAATTTTTAGGAGCCCTAAACGGGCACTATGAAGATAATGGAACGTTAAATCATTATGTTGCCAAAACTAAATATGCGTGATATACATAATTATGTTGTGGATAATTAGGGTTTGTTTATGTTTTGCGCGTATCAAACACTCAGTTCGTGACGTCATTGCTGTAATCTAGAACTAGCTATTTGAGTCCTCGCATTTGCAGTAAAATATAAGCGAAATCTGCAAATGAGATCGTCCAAAAATAGGGGCGCGTGACCTTGACCCCGCGGAGGGTGCGCGCCGTTTCGGCTGGTGGAGCACAATACGGCTGGCGTGCGCCCCGGTCCGTCGGCCCGGTACGAGACGGAGTTAGTAAAGCCCACTTCGAACAGCGACTGTTTAGTTAGGTTGTCGCCTTCTCATATACCTAGTTGCATGATGACCGTGGGGATCTAGTGCCTCTTGACTTGTTTATTGTTCTTGAGTTTCCACATCTCGGTAAACAGTGGTCCTTCTGTTCGTGTGTGCTGCGTCAGCAGTAGTCCGCACTAACTCGGTCCGCACTAAGCAATCACTTCAAGGCTGTCCTCATTCGCTCGCAATCAGTGTGTCATTTACATTATTGATTCAATCGAAGAAATTGATTCAATTCAAGCAAATTATTAGATATATTTGTACTTGTTCTGATCACTGAAAATATAACGGATGCTTCTGTGTTCATCGACTGATATTTTTGTTGTTTTTTTTACATTTCTATGGTTTAAAAATTTTCTGATCAAGAAAAGTAAGGTATTGTAATTCTCGTAGGTAAAGTGCGCTTATAAATGTGAATCGCCAGGCATATCTATTAAAAATGTACACCATAGTGTACCGTACCAGCAGCATTTCGGCAAGAGGTATGGTGGCAGTACTGCGCGGACAAGCTCCTTCACAAAGAGCTCTATTAGTATAATTCCAGAAAGATTATTTTGGCGAGTCCAATGAAGTAGTGTTAGTTCAATAGCAAGGTTGTAGCTTGTAGCTCGGCATATGTTACAGCAGGTCGGTGTATCGGGCGGTGCATTTATTAGGAACAAAGGGGCGAGCGAGTAAACAGCGTTTTGTCGGTAACGGCCGGCTTGCGGCCAGAGCGGGACCCTAATTATGTTCGACACACCTCGCGCCGCCGCACGCCCCCGCTGACGCTGTTCGCCACGATTTTCATACTAAGAGCTAATGTTTCGCTCGCCATCAAATGCACAGTGCATTTGATGGCGAGCGAAACATTAGTCGGTACTCCAAAAGTGATAATAATATATATATTTCGTGTTTTGTTCTGGTTTGTAGTTTAAGATTTTGCCGATGTTTAACGTGATGTCCAAAATTGTAAGTTTTCTCTATACTAACTACAGGAACTCAACGACCAACAAAACATTGCGCGTGCAGCACCGTACCCGTGGCAGAAGAGCAAAAAAAAAAAAATGAATAAGAGAGATTTAGTGTGAGAGACAGAGTTATTATCTTTCTTCCCTCTCAGGTAACGAAATGTGCCTAAACGTCATGCGTCCTTGGAGTTTCACTCTCAATTCTCGTCCAATTATCGAATCGACGCCTAAGAACTTTCACTTCAAAAATCAGGGAAAGTACTAATGATTAAGTTTCATCAACGTAAAATCACAACATTGAACAAGATCATTTAGCGTGCTTATTGATTTTATAAGTGTTGTCGTGACTGACTTACGTAACAAACCGCCACGGAACAGGCTCACCCGCCGCGAGCACCACGCAACCTTTCCACCAACGACTTGCACCGCGCCAGGAACGAGGGCCATTCGAATACTCATAGTCGCCGTTGAGAAGATTTCGCGGCCCGAAGAACACTCGGGGCGAGGGCGAAGATTAATTACTGACAGCTACTTATGTCGGCACACGTGTGAGGGGTTACAGTGCTTACGACCAAATGAAACTTTCCTTTATTGTTCCACACCCCTGACCTTGAGTCATGTCTGGAAAACAGTTTACTGATAATCTCACTTTGGAGATTTAACTGAAATCTCTCGGTGATCGAACTAACGAATCGTAAACATAACATACAGTCAATATGAATCAATTATTGGAATTTGTTTTTTTGCTGCAGGCTGAAGTTACGACATGGTAAAGCAATGTAATTAGTCATAAAAATAAGCTCATAATAGTACGCACCTCTAACGTACGTACGTACGTAACTCTAACCGTTAGCGAAGGTGGGCCAGGGCTGCTTGTCTTTATGAAGTCTCCGACTCAAGACGTCCTGCAAATCAAACCACGCTACAAGTGGTTATGACGAACTCACAAATAACGTATTAATGGTGGCAGTAAACGGTCCTCGACACTGCGAAACTTTCGCGCAATAACACTCATTCAAATGTTAACGACACATTAAAAACATGTTAACAAACTCCAGATTACCTTCATATTTTGTTATTTTAGTAAGACGCAACTAACAAAAGTAAATTGGGAAACATTGCATCAATGAATTTATTTTATATGAAAGAAAAAGTAGCGTCTGCTGAAGAATGAAGTAAAGTTACGCAAGCAATAAGAACCTTCGGAACGAAACAGTCAACTGCGTAGTTTCTAGGACTATAGTCCGACGTCCGAACAGGCTAGGAGCTTAGCTTTATCTTTAAATCCGACACGTTTTGCTGTTCCAAGCACAGGGAGGTGCGTTAGTGTCCGGCAGTGTGCCGCGTCAGGGATAACAGTTCGAACGATACATTCTATTGAAAAGGAATTTAATCTAGAAGAAACGAGCAACATGTGAGAGTGAGGCGGAACGAAGTGAAAACGTGACGCGATACGGGTCAGTGTGCCGCCGCGCCGCCGCCGCGCCATGTCGCTATCGTTACGTGCAATCGTGATTTCGGAGAGTCTTGAGTCAACGCTGCACCTTTTCAAAAACAACTCGAGTCAAATTTGCCCCCGAGACGTACTTAACACACGTTCTCATGTGAAACTTTGGGTTCGGTACACTCCGCTCCTCCGACTTACCGGAGCAACTACTCGACAAAGAAAAAAGTGAATTCTACAGCTTCCGTCTGCTGCATTACAATGATCGTTTGCAGAACTTTGTGCAAAGTTGTCGTTCAGCGTTGGGAGCGCCACACGACTGCTCGTTATTTGCAACTGTTTGCCGAGTCGCGAGGATACATAGAGGTCCTCGCTCACTCCAACACATCTTGTTCTGTAACAAGTTTATGTTTGTATGTATTTAGGCCGTTTGATTTGGACGATCCCGGGAGAGCCAGTTTTTTCTCCTTGTTTGGTGTTGGACTGCCGTCTGAGTCAGTGCAGTCTGTGAGCGCAGATGTTGCGCCGCAGTAGGCGGCTGCCCTCACTCTGCTCAGAGACGTTCGATTTGTGAACAATTCATGCGCGACTCCAGCTTCACGCTCGACTGTCGGTGAACTGAATAGGTACCTTTGCGATTTTTCACTTTACGTCTAAATAAACGGAGTACGTGTACTAAAGCCGGCGAATATTTCCAAATAATACATCGCTATTGAAATACAAGCACCGAGTGAATCGAATATCGGAACAGCGAAGTGGGAATGGGAATGTGTTGGCGCGATCATTTCATGAAAAATCCACATGAGTGGGTAGTACGGCAGGCAAACGTGAAGGTAGGTGGTGATCACGCGTTACCACTTCACTGGAAAGAGCCAATTTTATGAATACATAGTAGCGTGTAGCCTGATGTACACAACACAGTATTGTATCGATTTTTAAACCAACACATTAGCAAGTAACGTGCTAACAATACTTGACGACGAGTAAGCACGCATTCGTTGCATGTATTGGATTGTCGCGCGTAACTAAACGCGCGCTCCACGCGGCGTGACAGTGGCGTGGGGGAAATAATGAAACAAAAGTATCAACGAAGTAGGCGCGTATACGCATCGTTCAAATACATTGAATATTTCATTTCTGTATTTCCTTATATTATCAGCAACAGTTTCATAATTTGTATCGGGAGTATTTCAAATAAGTTCGTACGAAGGAGGTCGTTATCGTTGACTTTATTAGAGCTATCTGGCGCAGCGCTTATCCTTAGTCGCCATCTCCCAACCTTTCGAGACGTGCGCGAAACGAGCGCAGATGTTAGCACAACTTCACAACGGTAAAATGGTCCCGAGTCAAGTTACGAAATAATTGTAAAAATAACAACACAGCAAAACATCTCTCTAAATACAATCTTATTCCTCATGATGTAATCTGAAACATCTTTCATTCTTTTCACGTTGAATGGCGTATAAAAAAGAAATTCATCTTGTGCGGGCGGGGAATTAATAATTCTAAGCCGAACAACAATACTGGAAAGAAATGAGAGCGCGAGAACGCCTGGTGCGCGCAGGTGAGGCGCGGGGCTGTGGGTTAGGTACACGAGTCAAGGCCGCGGGGGGGGGGGGGGGGGGGGCACGGCCTGCTACTATCGCTAACAGCTTAAAAGTCGTTGAATTAACTGTAAATCTTTAGTAAAAACTTGTGAAACTCGGGTAGTTAGTGTGAAATTGAATTTAAATAGGCCCGCGCGGAGCCTGCTCCCTTCTGTAAAAAAGTTTAAACAGCAGCCGGGGGCGCCACCGGCGTCAGGCGCCAGGCGTGGGTGGCTTCCTTTAAATTATTTAGGCTTTGGCGTATGTAAGAGATTACTGCTAATTCAGTCAGCTGGAAAGGCTTTCCAACGAGATTCATAATCTGAAGTTTGTAAACAAAGCCGCAGGTAGGTTCTCATCATTCGTCGATGATGAGATTCATACTGGTTAATAGCGGTGAACAAACGCATGAAGCAAGGGTGCTGCAGATCACTGGGAAACACTCTCGAGAAGTACATAATTATGTGCGCGATGGTTTGTCTTACTCAGGAAGAAAACTCACTAAAAACACGCGAAGCAGCGCAGACGTTTATGCATAGTATATCCACATTTGACCAGCTATGTTTAAATCACAGGCATAATTTCAGACTCTTGCTGCTACTGAGAAATTCCTAATAGGAAAACCCAATAACACTAAGTATACCTGACTTGGGGATCGAACCTAGGACGACCAACCCATGCCTCACTCTCAGCAAATTCGTTTCCTTTGGTTGCACTAACGAGGTTGTCCATAAAAGAAAATGAATGAAATGATGTTATGATAATTACGTAACATAATTCAAATATCGAACTTATTGTTGGAGCAACAAGTACACGCGATAAAAATACAAATATACAAATAGCACAATGTGAGAATTTTAGAACCAGTTTATCTGTTTGTTCCAGCTAATCTCCGAAACGGCTGGGCCATTTTGACGGGGTTTTTACAGATAGCTGATGTTATAAGGAGTAACTTAAGCTACTTTATTCCAGAAAAAGAGTTAGAGTTTGCGCAAAAAAATAAAACCATGATATCCAATTTGCCAAGTTGCGGGCACAGCTAGTTATTTTAGTATAAAACTAGCTAATATCCAAATACTTGCCTACTGTGTGCAGTCACTGTAGCCGGCTATCACGGACTTGTGTACTACAAGTTGACAACTAATCATTGTGTAGGTACTAAATTGTAGGGCACTTGTGAGTAGTCAATAATAGTTATACTATATTATTATAACAACATGAATATTTCAAGTGTTCATGTTATATGATTACAGAGTATTCATAAAACAGACAATAGCATTGTGTACGAGTAGCCCTAATGTTGGTAGGTATCTTCGTAATTATGCTGAAAAAGCTATTAAAAGTAAGAACTTTCAGGTTTCCAGATAAAGCAAACAAATCTTAACGTTTTATCTTATCAAATCTCCCCAAGACCACCGGACAGGTGACAGAATCTCTGATTTGGCAAATATTGAGATACTGGAAATAAACAAAGCGTACAAAGAATATGTTGATGTTTCCGGCCTGTTGAGTTATTGTATGGCTGTGTTCAAAGTTCAAAGCGAGTGATGTCCAAGGTCATTGCTAATGGTGTCGGTCCCAGCTCGACTTGACGAGCGACGAGGTGGAACAGACCGCTGCAACGGAGACGATTAAAGAAAACCCACTACATTAAAGTCAGGAACCTCGCTGATGTTGGAACACGCTGAAATAACTTTACATACTTTCTCCAAAATAGTTGACAAGTTATCTGTTACTGTATTGTTTTATTCAGTGTCTTGTTTCAACACCACCCAAAATCTTTAAAATGTGTAAGACCGAGATTGATAAGCGTTACTTCGCATGTGCTTTGGCGAAGCATTGTTCTGTCCTTGCCGCATAACTGTCGAACTACAAGTGCAAGATAGAAATCATAATTATCTAAGCTGAAGTACGTGCTAAGAGACGTTTATCAATCTCGACCTAAGTTAGCCTTCTGTACCTTTAATTTTTCGATACTCGAGAGGGCTGACCTGACAGCCCTCCGTCGAAGGCCGAAAGCCGAGCCTGTTCGGCCAGCACTGAAAATACCGCACATCCCTCGTGGGAATACAAGTCTATTGCTATTCTACCTGTAGGTATTCGTCTTTATTTTGAGGAAATTGGTAGCTTTGAAACTGTAATCTCTATGTTTTGGTTTCGATGTGTTTTCATTATATCAACGATGTTGGTTATAGAATTCTAATGAGTAAGTAATGACTTAAATGTAACATAAACCCCCTCCCTATACATTTAGGTAAGGTCAGAAAACCTGCCGCAGGCATGATTCTTGATACCGCCATTTCTACGGGCTCATAAAATAAAGGATACCTCATTCTAGACCTATTTCCACAAGTATGCATTTTGCTTTGTTATTCTTTTAATACGAAACAATAAAATTAACTTCCTCTGTCTTCCATACCTTTCTAATTCATAAGTCTTTTGAATCTACATGGGTGTAAAGCTCGTCGGCGTTATCGTCAACAAACATTTAACAGTATTATGTAGACGGATTACTTATACGAGTATGCAATGTGTCTGCGGGCAAGCGCTATGTTTAGTTCATTTAAGTAGAACATATCAAAAGCTTCACACAGTGGACAGCACACGTGGATCATGAACGTTCAAAAGGAACACTCATTATGATTTTATTTCTTTTGCTTGAGAAAAAAGCGTCTAGTGCAAAGTTAGATGAATTTAAACGAGCATTATCTGCACTTAGCGCGAACTTTCCAAACTACGTTTAACTTCAACTTTGATCTTAGTTTAGCACTTCCCACTACTATAATTATTTGTATTACTTTCTAAAATTGTTCGCACTAATTAGTTTTAATGAACTGACACGGAGTATTTTAGAGATTATTCTATTTAAGTAGTTTTTAGTGGGAGTGTTGTTAGTGTAGTTGAGGAGGCCTGAGTCCCAGAAGTGGGAAAATTATAGGATGATTATGCTAGTGGCATTGTAAACCTTTAAAGAAACTTACTTTATAATATTGTAAATATGTTCTCTTTTTTACTGGAGCTTTATTTTGAAGAATCATACACTAACGGCCAGTTTCTTCATCAATAGTAACAGCCAAAGTGACGTCACAAAGTCAAAGTAACGGTTAAATTTGTTCCCTTACTATTTTAGCTGTTGCATTTACTGTTACTTTTGCCCCTAACTTTTACTTCTCATTAAGCAGATGTGAAAGCTAAAGCAATGGTCATTTAGTCAAAGTTGTATTGTTGTTGGTTAACATGTGGTGATTTAAAACAACGGTTACCTAAAAGTAGTTTAGGGATCTTTTGTAATAAATATAATTATAACAAAATGAAAAAGCAATATGCACATTAACTTAAACTAAACATCTAACATGTGGTATTTAAAACAGTCAACTAAAAATATTATAATAATGACGACCTAGGCGTCAAGTTTATTTTAATTTATATAATTATATAAGTTGGACAGAGTAATCCATATTTATGTTACTATACTTAATTAATTAAAAATTATGAAATTAAAAATTAAATAAAAATTATGTTAGTAACCAAAGAATGAAATACATACCATAATAAGGAAAGAATAATAATACTATTAAGTATTACTAAATTAAATAATTGAAGTACATAAAATCAAATTTAAAAATAAATTCATAAGTAAAATCGCAATTATCTTTAAATTCATTAAAATCTTTAGTTTATGTCTACATTTTCTTCATAACTCCAATAAACTGGATATTCAATGTAATACATTATTTCTCTCAATCTAATTCCAATAAAAAACAGTGCAGACGAACACTTGACAGTGAAATTGTGGTGCTGCCATGTGTAAAAAAAGCTCCTCGCGATTTTTTGGGGAAATTACGACGTTTGTGTAATGGTAACTCTTTTAACTTACTTTAGCTGTTACTTGAATGAAGAAACACATTTGCCGTAGTATCAGTAAAGGTCAAGCAAAAGTCAATACTTTTACTGTTTACTTTAGTTGTTGATGAAGAAGCTGGCTGTTACACAATCGACAGTATTTAAAGAACATACCGACAGTTTAAAAAAAACTTACAAGAACAAAAAACATACAATCCGTACAAAGATCATTCCTAAAAACATAAATACCCTAGGCCTTGGAATATGCACGTATTTTTTTATAATTTTATTCGTTAGTTTACTTCGCCATATATTAGTAAAAACATATTCAGCGCCAAAAAAGCAATTAAAAATACTTAAAAAAAAATTACAAATAGCCAACCGGCACGGGCACCATAAAAGTGCCGTTTGGGATGTGTCTTGGGAAAGATCGGTTCGTGTCATCGTGGTGAAAGGATTAATCACCTAGACTTTGCGTTACAGAGTGCTAGGTCTCCAGGGTGCGCCGGATATTTGGGGGATTGGGAACCGATTTCTAATGTCACTCGGGCGGCTCCTTTCTTGCACCCCATACAAAATTCAGTCGTGCCAGCGACACTAAGAAGAAAACGGGCACCTTAAATGCCCTCCATTTTGGCGCGCTTGGTGTGACACTCGCTCTGACTAATTAATTTCTTAAAAATAAATTATAATAAAAAATATTGATGCAGGCATAATTCTGAAGTAATACGGTTTATTAAAAAAAATATATTTGTCTCTTATTTGAATCACATGATATTCCCTATTTTCGATATTGTGCCCATATTAACTCGTTGAAAACTTGCACCCAAAACGGGGCAGAAGTGTGGCACCCAACACAGACAAAAGACTGGCGCCCAACATGGGACAGAAGGCTGACGCCCAACACGAAACAGAAGATTGTGCTTAATATGGGACAGGAAACTGGCGCCTAACATGAGACAAAAGACTGGCACCCAATATGGGACAGAAGGCTGGCGCCCAACATGAGACAAACGACTGGCGTTCAACATGGGGCAGAAGGCTACGGCCCAACATGGGATAGAAGACTGGCGCCCAACATGAGACAAAAAACTGGTACCAAACATGGGACAAGAAGACTGGCGCCCAACATGAGACAAAAAACTGGCACCCAACATGGGATAGAAGGCTGACACCCAACATGAGACAAACGACTGGCGTTCAACATGGGGCAGAAGGCTAGCGCCCAACATGGGACAGAAGACTGGCACCTAACATGAGACAAAGAACTGGTGCCCAACATAGGACAGAAGACTGGCGTCCAACATGAGACAAAAATCTGGCACCCAACATGAGACAAAAAACTGGCGCCCAACATGAGACAAAAGACTGGCTCCAAACATGGGACCGAAGACTGGCGCCCAACATGAGACAAAAGATTGGAGCCTAACATGGGACAGAAGACTGGCGCCTAATTTGAGACAGAAGACAACCTGAATAGAGATAGTGGTGCAAAGCGTGGGACAGGACGGCGGCGTCCAAATTCGCCAATTAGCCTGATTGATTACTCGCTTAAATTACATCACTGCAATTCTACAGTTGCTCCCAGCCACTCCCGCTTAAATACCAGCAGGCTAATCGGATATAATTCTAAATTACCTGCATCTTTCAACTTACAAGTGTAATCAGAATAAAGACATTGATTTTAAGTGCCGCCAGCTTAACTGAAACTAAATAGCTTCGGAACGCTATCATTCAATTAACTCAGCCAATTGCAGTCCACTGCTGGACATAGACCTCTCCCAGGCTTCGCCACAACACCCTGTCCTCCGCCTTGCGCATGAAGTCTGTGCGAGTCACCTTCTTTAGGTCGTCCATCCATCTAGCTGGGGGGCCTCCCTACTATAATTATATGTATAGTCTGAATTACCTTAAAGGGCAGGACTGGCTAATGTCAAACCTCCGTAGAAAAGCTCAGTAATGCGGATTACGCAGTACATACAGCAAGCGTCCATTGGCTCAGATGGGGTGAAGGTTTTTATTTTTATTCAAGAGGAACAACAAGGAGGATGGGGCGCTACGCAAGGCGTGCGACGACGCGCGACACCGGTACACCAGGCACCGCAGGCTCCGCATCCGCCCTCCGGATGCGGAAGCCACGGAGGTGGAGATGTACGAGGGGTACAGAGCGGCGAAGACCGCCCTCCAAGAGGCCGTTCAGCGGGCCAAGGATAAGGCCCGCGAGGAGATGCTGGAGACTCTGAACAGATATCCATGGGGACGCCCCTACAGAATGGTGCGGAATAAACTCCGCACATGGGCCCCCCCGCTGACGCAGAGTCTCCGCCCATAGCTGGTGGAGGAGGTGGTGAGCGCTCTGTTCCCTTCACGGGGGTAGCATACTCCCCCGCCTATGGCTCCGCCACTTGCGGTGCCCGAAGCGGACCACGCGGACGACGACGACGACATCCCTGAAGTGACCGGGGAAGATCTGAGAGCGGCGGTAGGCAGGCTGAAAGCCAAAAATACCGCCCCGGGACCCAACGGCTTGCCGGGTAAAGCCTGGGTCCTGGTCTCGAGGGCTCTCGGGCCTCGACTGGAGGCGCTCTTAAGCGCATGCATGGAGAGAGGCCAGTTTCCACTCCGTGGGAAGACGGGGAAGCTGGTCCTCATTCAGAAGCCAGGGCGCCCTGCGGACTCTCCGTCCGCATACCGGCCCATAGTGCTGCTCGACGAGGTTGGCAAGCTCTTTGAGAGAGTGATTGCGGGCCGCCTTGTCGGGCACCTGGTGAGGACGGGGCCGGATCTTGCGGATTGCCAGTTCGACTTCCGCAAGGGGCGCTCGACGGTGGACGCCATCATGCGCGTGAGAGCCCTCACGACGGGGGACGCGGTGTCCCGGGGTGGGGTGGTCGTGGCGGTGTCACTCGACATCGCCAACGCGTTCAACACCCTGCCCTGGAGCTGCATTGGGGAGGCCCTCCGGTACCACCGGGTGCCGACTTACCTCCGTCGAGTAGTCGGGGCGTATTTGACGGAGAGAGCCGTCATCTACCCCGGTCGCGAGGGGAACTGGTGCCGGCGAGAGATGTCGTGCGGTGTCCCGCAGGGATCGGTTCTGGGGCCGCTCCTGTGGGACATCGGTTACGACTGGGTGCTGCGGGCCGACCTCCCTGATGGCGTCAGCGTAGTTTGCTACGCTGACGACACGCTGGTCCTGGCGCAGGGGAGGTCGCATCAGGCGGCGGCCAACGCGATGACACGCGGGGTTGCGATAGTCGTGGAAAGAATCCGGCAGTTGGGTCTCGAGGTGGCATTGCACAAGTCCGAGGCCATGTCCTTTCATGGGCCCCGGTACGGGCCACCTTCGGGATCCCAACTGATGGTAGGAGGGGTTCACATCGGCGTCGAGACAACGATGAGATACCTGGGTCTCGTTCTCGACAGCCGGTGGAACTTCGTCGAACATTTCCGACGTTTGGCCCCAAAACTGGAACGGACCGGGGCCGCCTTAAAGCGGCTCCTGCCCAACCTGAGGGGGCCAAACGCCTCCTGCCGGAGGCTTTACGCGGGGGTCGTGCGGTCCATGGCCCTTTATGGGGCGCCGGTGTGGGCGCATTCACTGCGGCTTCAAGCCGCACACTATCTGAACGCGCCCCAAAAGGTGGTAGCCGTAAGGCTTATCCGGGGGTACCGCACGTACTAATAATAATAATAATAATAATAATAATAATAATAATAATATGTTGTTGACATGTGGAATGTGAGCTCAACTGTCATTGTGCCGATTGTCGTATCGGCCAATGGCCTGATGGCCGACAGCCTCGATCAACATCTATCGAGGCTCTCGTTAGGCGGTTGGATCAAGGGCCTGATTCAGAAGGCAGTACTCCTCGATACGGCTCGCATTGTGAGGAGGTTTCTATCTCTGGAGCCCTAACCACCGGTAGCTTGGACCCTGCTCCCGACACCGGTGGATCACTATTTTTTTATATTTTTAAATGTTTTTTTTTATTTTTTTATTTAATCATACTAATATTTAAAAATGTAACAAAATAAGACGACTAAATAAATAAACGACATAATAATAATAATAATAATAATAATAAATCGTTTATTTCTCACCACAAACCAAGTAAAGAACAAAAATAAATGATACATATAATTATGCTAATAAGTTACAACTTAGGTTGTGGATCGCTGGTGCCTGAGGTAGGTAAATAACACCTGTGTTACAGGACACGAGGCCTCCACCACATATCGCATTAATTATAAAACTAGCAAAAAAAGTGCAATGGCGCGTATACATTGTCAAAAAATAGGTGAGTAAACTAAAATAATGAAGACAAAAAAGGGGGTGTGATTGTGTGTGTGTATGTACATATGTGTGGGGGTGTGTGGCTCGTGTGTGGGGTGTGGGTGTGTGGGTGTGTGGGTGTGTGTGTTGTGTATGTGTGAAGAAGGGATGTGCCTAAGTTAGTAAACCTGTATATACCAAAATTTCATAGCCTAAGTAACTGTAGAATAAAGAGTGAAGACAAAAATTACTGGGGGACTTCCAGAAGGGCTTCAGTTTGTGAGTATGATTGTGTCAGAAGCCAGTTTAAGAGAGTAGTTTTATATAGACGGCGATTTAAGTGATGTATGGATAACAATTTATGGAGCTTGTTGTACAAGTATGGTCCAAGGAAGACAAAGAATCTGTGGCTAAAGGAAGTTCTTAGTCCGGTAGAAGTTGCAACGAGATGGTTACGAATGGTAGAATTTCGATTGAAGGGGGTAATGGAATGTTGCTTCATTGCAGTAGCCATTATAAATAGCTGCCTGACAGTGGGAACTTGGCAGAATTCATATAACTGGATTGTAGGAAAAAGGCGAGGCTTAAAACAGCACACCTTGAGCACCGCTCTTTGCGCCCTCTCAACCTTTATCAGGTTGGATTTAGCTGCACCACCCCACGTGATTGTGCAGTAGCTCAAGATGGACTGGCCCAGTGCTAGATACACCATTTTCATGACATCTGCATCAGCTGATTGACGTAATTGTTTAAAAATGTAGATGAGCTTTCTGACCCTCTTAGATAAGGTTTCAGTATGTTCTTTAAATGTTAAGTTGCTGTCTATTACTACACCCAAGTATTTTACTGATGTAACACGCTCAATTACCATAACACTCGAGTCGTTATTAGGAACATGTAAAGGTTTCGCAGATATTTGATAAATGGGATCTAAAGAATTCGACGGATTGCGGATAGAAAAATTAAGAAGTTTGGTTTTAGATGTGTTTAAGGTGAGTAAGTTGTTATTTAACCATTCTCTAACAGTATCAAATCCAGTTTGAGCAAAGCGATAGGTATCCAGCCAGGTGTTTGAAGAGAAAATAAGTGCTGTGTCATCAGCGTAAGAAAATATGTTACCGCTTTGAAGAGTGAGGTTGCAAAGGTCATTAATATAGACCAAAAACAAGGTCGGGCCAAGAATACTACCCTGAGGGACTCCGTATTCAATAGGTAGTTCAGAACTAGTATAAGATCCTATTTTGACGCTTTGGGTTCTTTTGGTTAAATAACTCCGAAAAAGCGACAGCTGCACCCCTCTCACTCCCAGAGATTCGAGCTTATCAATAAGCATGGAAATCGAAACCGTGTCGAAGGCTTTCGCGAGGTCTAAAAACAGTGCAACACACTTATGGCCTTTAT
Organism: Apamea epomidion; assembly: GCA_947507525.1. Lineage (NCBI taxonomy): Eukaryota > Metazoa > Arthropoda > Insecta > Lepidoptera > Noctuidae > Apamea > Apamea epomidion. The sequence goes on along the minus strand of OX382230.1, from coordinate 21,805,084 downwards.
CAAGTTTTTTGACTACATGATCCACTAGATTATGTACAGCATCATTTGTGGACAAATTTCTTCTAAAGCCATATTGATTAGGAGATAGGAAGCTGTGTGTCTCCAAATATGTAACAAGCCGAGAGTTGATAATTTTCTCAAGTATCTTAGACATCGCGGGTAAAACAGAGATGGGCCGATAGTGTTCGACACAGCTGCGATCTCCAGATTTAAAAATCGGGTGCAGTAGTGCTCTTTTGAATAGGTCAGGGAAGATACCAGTGGTTAAAGATAAATTACAAATATATGTGAGCGGAGGAACCAATATATGTTTATACGTCTTAAGAAATTCAGAAGAAATGCCGTCCCAACCAGCTGCTGAGCTATTTTTGAGAGAAATTATTAGGTGTCCCACCTCTGACTCATTGGTATTTAATAGCACAAAGGATTTCGGCTGAGAGCAAGAGAACGACGAGGAAGGAGGGGGTTGGGTGCTCTTGTTTATATTTTCTGCTAAATCCCTACCAACCTTTACAAAGTACGAGTTAACTTTGTTTAAAGAAGTTTGCTTATCACTGCAGGATTCTAGAAGTTCATATGCGGAAGGTTGTGATTTAGATAAATTAGTGACATTCTGGATAACATTCCATACTAGTTTAGAGTTTCTACCAGCTTTTTTAAATTCTAATTTTTCATAATCTGACTTAGCTTTACGCAACAGGGTAGTACAATAATTTCTATACCTTCTATAGGATATAACGAGGATTTCATCTGTGGGTTTCTTTTTCATTTTTCTATAGAGATTGTCCCTATGACGCATACACTTTAGTAATCCTGGAGTTATCCAGGGTTTGATAGGCCAGCGTCTGCGAGACAGTGTTATAGTAATCGTATTTTTAGCAAATGCTGATAAAATAGGCTCGACTAAATATTTAGTCGCCAAGTTAGGGTCCTCAACAGAGTATACCAGATCGAAGTTTATGTTCAGTACGTCACTTGCAAGCCCATCCTTGTTGACCTTTGTAAGCTTGTTAAAGGAAGGAAGTTTAGTGTTACAATTTTTTTCTTTAAGGAGGGCGAGCAAAACTGAGTAGTGATCGGTAATAGTAGACTCCAGTACTAATATTTTGGACGAATTGGAGGATTTTAGGTTAGCATGATCAAGGCAAGTGGAACCATGAGTGGGGTAGGTATGACCCGTAAAGAGTCCGTGGTGTGCAAGTAGGTCTAAATAGTCTAAAGAATGTTTGGATTGACATCCGTGGGTAATATCAATGTTAATGTCACCCATGAGGATAATATTCTTATAGGTTTTGAGTTCGCCAAGGGTAGTGTCCAACGACTCGATAAATGACGAAGGATCCGAAAAGGCATGAGGTCTGTAAACAGCAACAATCGCTACGTAGGTACCTAAAGTAACAATTAGACAATTACATTCAGAAATGACTGGCTCTTTTACTTTTATAGTAGACAAACTCGTTTTGACATAAACAACCACACCGTCATTTTGATTATAATTATTTATAGTCTTGTAGGAATTGTAGCCTTCAATAGTGGGAATAATGGGATTACAAGAAAGCCAGCATTCGGACAAAATAATTACATCAATAGGTACAATGATTCGCTCGAGTAAAGTGAGGAATCCAGAGAAGTTGGCATGAATACTGCGAATATTTTGTTGTAACACGGTAAGATTAGTAATTAGTACAGGTAATAAAGTAACACTGGCGTCAGGGTCACAGGTTTGCGCATCGCAAAAGGAAATATTATCCAAGTTAGTTATCAAATCATTTATAGCCGCGAATATATTTTTTTAATATTTCTCGAGGCACTAATATGGTGACAGTGAGCTAAACCACTCCAAAAGCATAATCCAGCAAAAGTATCAACAAAATTATAATCCCTTACAGTGTATGAATAACTAACGGTTTAAGTGTCTAGAACAAAAATACGATTCGATTTAAAGTTGCTTATACTGTACGTTGACAGCAATATTGTAGTGTAGTATGTGTAGTTATATGTAATAAATACCAGTAATACTTGATCACATGGCGAAAAACATATTATGTTATTGTATAATTGTATTGTGTGTAATTGAGTATAGAAGGTGTTCGAGTATAATAATATGCATGTGACAATATGATATATTGAGGGTAAGCTTAAAATATAAAATAAAATTTGTATGATAAAGATAAGGTAAGAGGTACACCTAGTTAACCGTGCAACAATGCCAAGGTTCACAAAACCAAAGTTGACAATTTTTAACAGTAGAGAAAATGTATCTAGTCATATTCTATTGAGAGCTAATATGTCCGTTTCGTTTTTTATTTCCACTCGCTTACCTCCATCCTCTTTACGCACGTAAATTCTACCTCTGTTGGCCCAGCAATATTTAATCTTCAGGTTCTTAGCAGAGTCACGGGCCATGGCAAACAGTTTACGGTCCTTGTTTGTTAAACTTTCGGTTATGTAAATAGGCGTAGATGGTCCCGGTAAGCCAATAGAAGAGGTGGAAAGTTTATTATCAACATTTTTAGTTCTGTTATACACCTTCGCATTGTTCAAGACCTTGTTTCTAGTCAGCACTGAAGTAAACACGGTTATAACTGTAGAACTACCTGTTTTGTTTGAGATTCTATAAATATCCTTGATGTCTGCTGGTTCAATATGAGTTTCAAACACATTACAAGTTTTTTTTACGAGTTCACAAAGATCTTGTTGTGTCTCCTGCTTAATCTGAGCCGGTATGTTACGAAACTCGATAACTGTGAACTTAAGCCTTTTTTGTAAATCATCAACTTTATTTTCCAAAGTTGCTATGTAGTTCAAGTTTTCTTTCCGTTCAATTTCCATGCCGATAATCTTTTCCTTCATTTCCTCATACTTGCTAGACATAAACTTCATAGATTTATCCATCTCCTCATTCGAGGACTGAATCTTGGCATTCTGTTGTTTAAGTTCCGCAATGTCTGAGCACAATTTATTCAGCACAGTATCTAGATCTTTTTTCCAATCGGATAGCATAGCCATAACTTCATCTTTGATGGCAGACTCGACTGGAGATTCTGGGTCTTCATTACGGGGTCTTTTTTGTCTTCTTCCAACATAATTTAAGAAATTATCCGGTTCAAGATTGGAGATATCATTTTCAGACTGAACCTTGTTTGGTGGTGGAGTTCTCGGTGTTGACATTTTTAAGAAATGTTAGTATGTCCTCAGTTTACGTAGTTAAAGATTGCCACCAGGTGCAAGAGCTTCACACAGTGTATATATAAGTGCTAATGAGGGTCTTGGTAGACTGGGCAACAAACAATAGGCCGCCGGCCGGCGTATGCGCAAAAAATAATGGCACCGATGAGAAATATATTTGTCACCTATCTTTCTATCCTTTGCACACACGACGATAACACTTTCGCAGGTATCTGTGCTCCTGGTACTTTAACGAGTTAAAAGTGAATTTTAGTATAGGTATGTTTTTTGCAAAAAATACAATATTTTAAACCGAGAGCGTTGCGCACGTCTGTTCACTAGCGCGGTCCGAGGGGAAAGGGGATACTCGGGCGAGACAGCAAGCCTCCTTTCTGGACTGCCGACATGGGATCTGGAGGCGATAGTCCTCGCGCGCCTGTATGATTGGCGCGCGGAGGCACTACGTCGGGGGGAAACTCCGCACCCGCACCAAATCGCGGCGGAGCGGACGGACCTCCGGCGCGATCTCATGGTGGAATGGAAGGCGCGACTATCGCAACCCAGCGCAGGGAACGCCACGATAGCGGCGGTAAGACCCCCCTTTGAGGAGTGGCTAGAGAGGCGTCACGGCGTTCTCACCTACCGCCTGACGCAGGTCCTCTCCGGACACGGATGTTTCGGGAGGTTCCTGCGCATCATCAAGCGGGAGGAGACGCCCGGGTGTCATCACTGCGAGGATCGCCCAGAGGACACGGTGGAGCATACGGTGGAGGTCTGCCCCGCTTGGGCAGAGCACCGCCGTGTCCTCGTAGGGGCGATCGGCAGCGGCGGCGACCTCTCGCGTCCGGCCCTGGTTCAAGCCATGGTCCGGGGCGAGAGGGAGTGGGAGGCGGTCACCTCTTTCTGCGAAGCAGTCATGCTAGCGAAGGCGGTGGCGGGATGGGCGAGGGAGAGATCCTCACGCCTCAGCCGCCGAGGGAGACGCTCCGGGCGTCGGGAGCCACGTGACGACTCCCGGCCACCGTAGGCGCGGGCCTGCGGGCGGAGAGCAATGGGTAGCTCTCCGTCCGATCAGGACCAGGCCCGTGCCGGACGGCGCGTATGTGTTCCACGCGCGCCTCAAAGAGATGTCAGCATAGTTGACGGGGCCCGACAGGGCCGAAGCCTGCCGGGGTAGCGGGATCGTCCGAAAGGGTTACCGCTGCCCTGGTACATAAAGGGCTAAGGAAGGAACACGGGTGGGTTTTAGTCAGTAAGAGTCTGACACTCCCTTCTGCTCCACCCAGAGCGGGAGGGGTCATTTGATGATTTCCCATCCTCAAAAAAAAAAAAAAAAGAGGAACAACAAACAGCTACAATATAAAACACAGCAACAAGAAAATCACAAAATATATAGACAATATTGTAGCCCACAACGCTGTTCACGTTCAAGGTTAGGCTCTTTAGAGCGTACTGTACATTGCTGTACTCGTGCAGTCGGTGGGCTCACTACTCTATAGAAGTTTCAGCGCCATCCACGTCCAGTACAATAACGTGTTTAGGGCGGTGATGGGGCTACCCCGATACTGCAGTGCCTCGGGTATGTTCGCAGAGGTGCGCTCCAATTGCTTCCACGTGACCATGCGCAAGCGCGCCGCGTCCTTGGTGCGCAGGGTACGGGTTAGCCCCAACATCGTACTCATGATGAACACACAATGAAGGACACAGCACGGTATCTAATATTTCAAACGGTAAGCTATAACTCTGACGCGACGTCTTTGGTGTTAGAGCCCTATACATTTCACTATTACGCGTCGGTCACGACACGTTTGCAAACGTTCCTATGACTCCCGCAGTTAATAAATATCTGGAAATCCTAAATGGGTAACAACGCACCAAGTCAATCTGTTATCAGGTAGCGAGGCAACTTTTATATGACTGTTTTAAATAAAATAAAACAATATTAACTAATAAAAAAAAATAAAAAAAAACTAAATATACGCAAATCCGGTCCTAGACTCCAGACTGGCAGTCGGAAGGCTCCTGGCTGGCTGGTATCAGAATCCACCAGCGTTGGGTTTGAATCCCAACAGGAAGCTTGCAGCTGTCTGGTCCCAGGTTAGCGGTGGGACGAATTCAAGATCCGCCTACAGTTTTCGGACAAATCTACAGAAAATAACGAAAAATGATAATCCGAGACGCAAGCAGAATCTTTTATAACAAAAGTGATGAAGAAAAGTTAAATTACATACCACGTCTGAATGAAGAAACCTGACTCGCCTCAAGACAAGTTTTAAATGCTGTATAGTTCGTTTAATTTCGGGAACACTGCCTATTACAAAGAAGGGAATGGAATAAAATTTAGGAAATGATCAGAACTTTTGAATAATCAATAGGAACGCAAACATACCCTTTGATCCAGTCGAACAACGAACGAACTCGGTCGTTCAAACCGTTATATCGTGTACCTTTAATATCGTGGCAAATTATTACATGGTCAAGCGGAAAAAAATTATATCATAGACTTCCGTCCTGTGTCCAAAAATAAACTTCCAATGAAAAATCTCGGTAAGAGAAAAGACATGACACTTTTAGATTCAAAATTCAAAAAACCATATGAAGAAAATAACCTTTCTGATTAAAAATAAGGTTGGATTTGTTATAAAAGAAGGTCGTTCGTGATAAAATGACAATGTAGCATTCGCCAATGCTGCATTATGTATTCATTTGATTTTGTGATTATTTATTTATTGATTTTATTTTGGGATTATTTTTTAATTAATTCTTATCTCTATATTAATTTTATTGTTTGATTATTTATTTTAATTTGATTTCGTTTAATTCGATTTAATTTGAATTTTATCCGATTTTATTTGATGGGAGTTTATACGTGTACATACTATGAATGCGTGTTATTTACCTGAAATAAATAAATTTATTATTATTATCTCCGAACAGTACTTCCGCACATATTATAATGATGACACGTCGTTGTTTCTCGAGTAGTATAGTGGTTATTACCGACGGCGAGGCGCTAGTTGGCGCGCTCGCGACTGATTTGCATCCGCCAAGCGAGACTGAACTCTCCGAACGGTACTGAGTCCTATCGACGATGTCCATCTTTCAGTAGTCATGATTCAGTTATGTTCTCAGATAGTATAGGAAGAGGCTTAGGTAAATTAATTAGTGACAACCTGAGTTATTCTACTCAAAATTATTGTATGCCAGGGTCAACCTACAAACAAATAATGGCATCAGTAACAGGAAATTTATTTAATCCTAAAACCAACATTACTGTATTTGTAGGTAACGGTTCTAATTTCAAAAAATATGAAATCACTGACGGTGTAACTGATTTGTTAAAGTTGAATTGTAGAAAAATAATATTGTGTGCCTTCCCATATTTTGAAAAATTGACAGATAGACAAAACAAGTATATTCATATGCTTAATAAACATATGCTTTTTTTAGTTAGTCATCACAGTGACAAACTTGTATATTTTGCCACCAACAGTTTTGTGGAAACTTTAAAGTCGACTAGGGATACTGTGTATCTGCCTGTTAGTTTTAGACACATAATAGCAAGGCTATTAGCTTCTTATATAAACTCAGACATAAATAGTATGTCGAAGTCGTGTATTATTAACACCACAATGGTTAGTAATAATACTAATAATAAGGTGGTGAGTCTGAATAAATGTAGCTCAAATGCTATAAATACTTATACAAATTGTACGAAGGAGGTTCCATGTCCCTCAGTCAATGTGAGCTCACCGTCCGGTGATGACATTGGAGTCTTGGGGTTAACTCCGGATAATCTTTTAAACTAGTTTGTAAGACAACAGACGGTACAAGTAACAATATCCTTATACCTAACAACAACAAGGTATTTTCTTGCTCTAAAGAGAATATAGACTCTTATTAAACAAGAACCGTTTAAGCTTATTCTGAAAGCCACTTGTATATACTAGACTTTTTATTCCTGTCGTCAGTTTATTGAACATTTTTAATGACTTGTGGTAGGCGCTATGCTTAACAACGCTTGGGCGAGGCACTTGCTTCATCTGGAGATCTTTCCTTCTTGTACTCTCCCTTTTTTGCCTTTCATCTTCAGAAATATTCAAAGATTTATTTTGATAAGTGACTAAGTCGGACCAAAATGTACAAACTTGGGACTGTCAATATATATTTAATATAATAATAATAATAAATCTTTTATTACTCCCAGAAATGCACGAACATTACATTGAACAAGTAACAAATTTAAAAATCGCTTAAGCTAATTGATTCACAGTAAAAAAGAACCTGACCTCTAAACTAGGTAAAAACCTGTATCTTAGAAGTCAGCGTACCTTCAAGATTATGCACGGATATAAGCCTTATGATTTATACCTAGATAGGACACAATGATATACAAGGTAAAATAGTAAAAAAACAAACATAAAAGATATAATGTAAAATTAGGCTGGTTTGTCTATACATATAATAAAACAGTAACAAAAGAAAAACTGTACATTGAGAATTTTCGAGAATAAATAAGTGGCTTTTGTTAGAAAAACGTAACTGATGACAAAAAGTGAATTATTAGAAGTTTTGTCTGTTTGTCAGTGTGTATGGTACGGCTTCACGCGAAAACTACTGGATAGATTGAATTGAAATTCAGCAAAAATGTTCTTTGTAAACCAAGGAAGGCTTTGGGCTAGATATTATCACGCCGTATGTTATGGGAGGTAAGCAATATTGATTTTAAAAGGTTTTTGTTCGTAATTGAATGCACAAAATAATTGAATGCACAAAATGACATGTTATTTATTTAGTTAATAATAATTTAACTCTGGGAACATAATAATCACGCTATTTTTATAAAGGAGCGGGGCAGTAATATTATAAATTGCAAGGGAACAGTTATTTCAACAATATGTCAACGGGGAATTTAGCGGTGAGGTCAGGCGACCGTTTACCGCACTAAATGGTGAGAGTTCCAATCCTATAATATTGTTTAAAAAAATCGTAAAATTCTTTTTTTAGTTTTTACATTTTTATGTGCATTAGGAACGATACTGTTGTGAAATCTGAGAACTTAACATGTCCTATCTAATTGTATGGAGAGTTTCACACCAATATTACTAAACAGATTGATTGGTGGTACAACAAGCTACACTATCATGAAGTCAAGTCAAACTTTTGGTTCTAAGATATATCTTACCAAGCACATTTGTTGTAGGTAATTGATTCAAGAGCTATGAGTACCGTCGTCAATGACCATGTCTCTAAGTTTACCTCAGAGCAAAAGCAAATTTTCGACACCATCCTTGAAAGCGTTGGGCTCGGCCAAGGTAAAATGTTTTCTTGGATGCTCCTGGTGGAACAGGAAAAACATTTGTCACCACCGCTGGCATTCTCGTAGAGGTCAGGAGCCAAGGCAAGATTGCCATTGCAGTAGCATCGTCAGGAATCGCCGCAACACTGCTTCCTGGTGGCAAAACAGCGCACGCAATGTTTAAGATTCCCATAGATTTAGAGAGTAATGAAACACCTGTTTGTGGAGTGTCACGCAAGTGACAAAGGGCGCGTGCTTAAAGATTGCTCTTTAATCGTGTGGGATGAATGCACTATGGCGAACAGAAAAGCAGTAGAGGCGGTAAACAAGACTTTGCAGGACATCCGTAGGAACCAGCAAATGATGGGTGGCGTTACAGTTCTGTTTAGCGTCGATTTCCGACAAACGCTGCCTGTGGTGACGCGAGGAACTAAGGCTGATGAGGTGAATGCTTCGTTGAAATGCTCTTTCTTATGGCCACATATTCATAGGTGGCGCTTAACGATGAATATGAGAACACAGCTTGGCGGGAATGTACACGCCCAAGAATTTCTGATGTTCTCTTAAAATTGGGTGAGGGAACGCTACCAGTAAACGGTGGCCAGGTGGTTCAACCTGAGATACTTGGGAGAGTGGTGTCCACCTTAGAAGATTTGATTCGCCTGGTGTACGGGGACATCAATAGGATACCGCACCAAGATAATTCTTAGGTGTGAGAACGAGCCATTTTAACACTCAGAAACGACCAAGCTTCAGCGATCAATGAATGCATTCTCGCGGAAATTGAGGGAAATGAAGTGATCTACACTTCAATAAACACTGTTGTCGACCAAGATGACGCCACACATTACCCCGTAGAATTTCTCAATTCCCTCAGTGCAAGTGGACTACCAGCGCACACCATTAAGCTAAAGGTCGGTGTCCCAATTATGCTTCTTCGGAATCTCACTCCGCTGAAACTGTGCAATGGGCAAATATCATTGAGGCGGAAATTCTAACGGGTTGTGGTGTCGGCGAGACAGTGTTTATACCACGTATACAACTGATTCCCCACAATTACCCCTTTCAATTCAAGCGCGTGCAGTTTCATGTGAGCGTGTGCTTCGCCATGACAATAAATATGTCGCAGCGGCAGACACTGAAGGCTGCGGGTGTCGACCTCAGGACGAGCTGCTTCTCACACGGACAACTGTACGTCGCTTGCTCCCGCGTCACCAGTCCTGACTCGATTTACATATTGAATGAGACCGAGGGAAAAACAACGAACGTTGTTTACACAGAAGTGTTACAGTAAATTATAACAGTTCTGATATTCGACGTCTCCTAAATTTCCTTATTAACCTGACGTCTCTTACCAGTAAATTAACTACATAACTTTCAAATTTTGAGTTTACTAAGCCAAATAGTTTTTGAGGGATCTAAGCTATAGTATAGTATGGGACGCATCTTTTGTGTATTTCTGTAAATCAACAAACTATTAGTAACTATTATTAAAATTAAAATAGAATTAAAAAAATACTTATGCGATACGTGGGCAAAGCCACGGGTACAGCTATAGTTTATAAAGATATTTTTTTAAAGTTATTTGCAATATTATTGTTAATTCAGTGTACCCTTGGGATCCATTGCGGAATTACGGGAAGAAAAATTTTTTGTTGTATAGGTATTAAGTCTGGGAAACGTAGAGGCTATAATTTATTTTGGAAAATGGAACACCTGATGCAGAACCGCAACAGACCAGCTAAAGTATAAGAGATATAAAAATGGTGCCATAGCAAAAAATATTCCACGTGAAGAGCATTTTCTGCTGTGAGAATAAATTTGAAGATCTGGAACACCTGTTGTGGAACTCCAAAGCCCAGCGACACTATAACAAATATAGGAATGATGTCTTAGCAAAAGTTGTTTAGTCTGATGGGCATTTCCTGTTGACTTATAAAAATGAAAGATCTGGAACGTCTTGAATAGTCTCGCGCATCACGCTGTTTTCCCGTCCTCGGGCTCTTAGAATTCGACATCAGACCTTTCAGATCTTCGATTTTGGCGACCCCGTTGTCGCTGGCATAAGCAACAGGATCCGCGTACGAAGTCGCAGGTAGAAGCTAGTGGGGAAATATAATAAAAAGCAGGAACTTAATAAAAGAGATAAAATAAAAACTGACTAATTGGTGAAGCGTGTGTTTGATATTGAGTGAGTGAGAGTATATGTGAGTAAGTGTATGTGTGAGTATGTGTTTGTAAAAGTGGTTGTGAGCGAGATGTATGTTTATTAAAATTCAAATAACGGATATATTTAATTTTGAGCTATAAAAGCTTATCTGTTGAGGTTTGAATATTTTCCAATCAGAAGATCCTCAGTCATACGGTAGGTAAGTTTTTGCAGATATTGTTGTAACTCAGATTTACACTGGTACTTAGTTTTAGGGAAAATTTTTAGTAATTTATTTAACTAGTTGTAAAGTTTCGTACTGTTGATGTAATAATGCCTTTTAGCGAAGTAGGTTTTAAATGACTCTAGCGGGAAGACTGTGTGTTTGACCCTACCTTTTGGCTCTGATAACGGACGAGTTGAGTGCTTACGGAGCATGGACTGGAGAATATACAGTTGCCTGACTGATAGCACTTTGGATTCTGCATATAACTGTGCTGTAGAGTGTCTCAACGGCCGAGAGAGTAGGGCTTTCAGTACGGCTCTCTGAGCTCGTTCTAGTCGTACAAAATTATTTTCACTGGCTCCACCCTAGGCTGGAATACAGTACACTAAAATGGATTGGCACAATGCGTAATATAAAAACTTTAAGGGTGTCCGTATCGGCAGAATTGCGTATTCTTAGACGTATATGAGTTTGCGAGTTCTACTCGCCAGTGAGTGCATGTGTTTATGCCAATTCAGATGTTGATCGATGTGTACACCTAAGTACTTAACAGTAGGTGTCTTGGTGATTACAGGGCAGTCACAAGAGGTTGAAGACAAACATGTGTGCATTTTAAGAGATAAAGATGTTGGTGGACTTAAATTTCATCTAATGGCGAAAGGCATGCAGAGCGTTTTACTTACGTTCACTGTTAAAGAGTTATTGCACAGCCATTCCATTACACAAGCGAGTGCCATTTCGGCGTTACGATAGCATTGAGCCCAGTCTATTCCATCAACCAACAGAGAAGTATCATCGGCGTATGAAATAATTTTACAGTTATGGATCGGCAACTGACACAGCTCATTGATGTATATCAGGAACAGGGTAGGGCCCAGAATGCTACCTTGTGGTACACCGTATTCGATCGGAAGCTCATCACCAACATTTTGCCCAATTTTGACAACCTGTGTACGACTCCGTAAATAGTCCCTGAAGATTTCTAATGCCACTCCCCGGATTCCAATGGCTTCCATTTTATTCAGTAAAACTGGCGCAGAAACGGTATCAAAGATAAGTCGATAAAGATACCTAAGCATTTTTGTTTATTGTCAAGAGTCCTTACAGCATGGTCAGACAGTGCCATAATGGCATCTTCGGTACTCATTCCCTTGCGGAAACCGAATTGGTTGGGAGCTATAATATGATTGGCATTAAGGAAGGAGACTAGGCTCTTATTTAAGACTCGTTCTAAGATCTTTGATATTGCGGAAAGAACCGAGATAGGTCTGTAATTGTTCACCTCGTCCCTGCGACCAGCTTTATGAACAGGGTGAACTATGGCCCTTTTAAAGACTATTGGGAATACGCCAGATGAAATGGCAAGATTGCATACATGTGTAATGTTGGGAACCAAAACGTTGCTGGTAGCTTTAATTACGTTAGTGGGGATGCCATCCCAACCAGTAGCGGAATTGGGCTTGAGGCTCATTATAATGCCTTCCACATCAATTTCTGTAGTTTCTAGAAGAACCATAGATCGACCAGACTTGGACACTGTTTCACTAGGTACGGAGGATATTGGTCTTATTTTGGATGCGAGATTTTTACCAATACTAGAAATATATTCATTAACTAGATTTAGTGAGGACCGTGGAGATACGGAAAGGTATTCGACGCAATAGACAATTCGACGGGGGGAGGAGTGTATGAATTAAAATCGGACACTTTTTTAACCACATCCCATGTTGCCTTCATATTATTTTTCGCTTTGGAGAATCCTCCTTTTTTATACGCGCGTTTAAGTTTTCTTAACAAAGAATTGCAGAAGTTGCGATAGCGAGTATATGTAATTCGCAAAATTTCATTGTCGCTACATGTTTTTAATTTTCTGTGAATGCGGTTGCGGTGTCGGATACACCGCAGTAAACCTGGTGTAATCCAAGGCTTAAGAGTTCTACTTTTCCTGGGGACTTTAAACTCGTATGTATTTTCCTCCGCGGCTATGTTTGCATCTTGCATCTGTAAGATAGGTGTCCAGTTATTTCCATTAATAGCCTCTATAACTGAAGTTGGATTCATTTTACATTTGGTACGAGGCAAGTTGCTATACTTATTGTTTATTTGCAGAAATAGTAGAAGAGGTTCATGGTTCTGTGGCGGAAAGGTTAGTTTTTAAGAGGATATGATCCAAACAACTAGAAACACGCGTGAGATACAGATGAGCGGCGAGAAGTCCGTGCGCAGCAGCACAGGATAGATATTCGTCGGAGTTAATATCATTGTTACTGTCACTGATGTCGATATTAATATCACCGATCAGGACAACATACTGTGTGGGAAGCGCAAGCACTTTGTCTAGACTATCGATAAAATTATTTATGTTTCTATAAGAGGGAGAGCGATATACAACAACTATTGAGACGGTCTACATACTACAGATAAGGCAGTTGGCATCAGCAAAAACGGGTTCTTTTACTTCATGCTTTATAAAAGATTTAATGTAAATTGCGCATCCGTCGTTTTGATTATAAGTGTTTTTAGTATAATAAGAGGTATAACCATCTAGAGTAGGTAGGTGAGATATTTTGCTTAACCAACATTCAGATAGGATAATGACATCACAATGAAAGCCTAGGAGTTTGATTAACACGGCTATTTCGTCAAAGTTTTTATTAATGCTCCGAATGTTAAGATGTAGTATTTTCAGTCCCTTTTTTGGATCTGTGATATACCGCGAGCACATTTCGGGTATACATTTAGACGACTTGGCAACGCTGAGTGAGTCTAATTCGTGATCTATACTATTATATTGGTTAGCCGTTTGTTATATAAAGTATTCAAAAGCTATCCAAAATGTGGCACACAAAAAGAAACGGCAATGAAAGATTGAACGTCAGGAAACTAAATGAGTATGATATTAGAGCTATACAAATACGGCAAAGAAACAGGCGTATTTAAGTCATTAAAATGTGGATTGCATGATTCTTGCTGTTGAATTCTCGCTATGGTTCTGATTGCTCTTTTCTGAATTACAAAAGCTTTATTAGTATTGTAATCATAACTTCCTCCCCAGAAAAGTATGCTGTATCTCAGTTTTGACTCAATTAATGCGTAATAGACCATTTTAAAATGTTTTGTGGTTACCTCGTTTCTTAGACTTCTTAATACGCAACAGGCAGAGCTTTTCACCATTTTTTTCACCATTTTGAATATCTCAAAGGGAGTGACAGGGTCTAGGATAAGGTCATCGGTTACTCCTTTTGCACTTTTATGTAGAATATCCATAGCAGCCCCTGTGCATGTAATAGTTGATGATTTATTCGAACTGCTGGGCAAAGATATTCACAATATCTGATGGTTCTGAAATAATCTTATTATTTGATTTTCAAATTAGTTTTGTATTGTGTTTGACACTCTTGTTTGTATGTTTTTTTATAACTTTCCAAACGTCTTTTGAGATGTTCGTTGATTTTGCTAATTCAGATTGTACTGTTAGTTTTTTGGCCATATTTATTACATTCATTTACAGAGCGATGTATTTTTGCCTATAATCCCTCACAGTATCATTTTGCCTATTCCCTTTGCCAGCACAGAAATCGTTTCATTTTTCTAGAAACCTTTACACCATTAGTGACCCAGCGAAGCTGCGTATTACGCGTTAAGTGTACCTGCAGTTTCCTTTTCATAAAACAGCGTGTGAACATTTCTTCGAATTGCTTTAAAAATGGGTTTATTCCGAAATCACTCCAGTCTTGATTTAATAGCCAATTTCTAAAGTTTCTTCTTGTATTTGCATTAAAAATCCGGTTGGTAATTTGAACGCTACTGTTTTTTATATTCCTACTTAGTTCGTTACTTCTGAATACTGTACTTTAAAGTAATCCTGCATGTCCATCTGCCAAGCCATTGTGGTCAACATCGCAACTTATCACGCAATCATCTGATAAATTGGAAAAGACATTGTCTATACAAGATCGTAAGTCATTTCGAATAAATGCAGTCGAACTAATTAGAGGTCTAAAGTTGTAACATGTCAATAAATTCAATAAGTCATTTCTTTTTTTATTGTCACTCGATAAGTCAATAAGAAAATCACCGCAAATAACACAGTTCCTGTTAAAGAAATGTTCTAGTAGTTTTTTGAGCCTCGCCATAAAAGTGTCTAAGTTTTTTTACGATGATACGAATGAGCAACAAATACAATAATACTGTATTAAACACATCTGACCTTGATATATTCAGCGACAAGCTACCGGTATTCAGAAAGAAAATCACGCTATCCTGGCCAAGTTGCTTTTAATTCCAATTTTTATATATATTTTTTTTTATTTCAATTATTGTTTTTATTCTTAACTTTTTCTTCATGTTTATTACCCATCTTACTTACTTTAGTCTGTTTTAGTTGATATTAGTTTTAGTTTAGCTTAATATACTTTTCAAGGCAGCAAGATATATAATCAATGATATGTACGCCGTAATTGTCATGTACATTATTAAGATTATTCTAGCATAAGTTTAATGTACGTCATGTGGCAGTGCTTTTCTTAAATAAAAATAAAAAATAAATGCGGTCAAACTCAAACTCAAATAATTTATTTCAATTAAACCATTTACAGGCACTTTTAATTGTCAAAATTGAATAGTCGGTCAGTTAGTCAGAAAGTTGAAGCTAGTTGCCCATTCCAAAACGTAGATCTCTATGGAGAAGAACGGGCAAGAAACTCCACGGGCACTCTTTTAAATCAAGATATTATTACAAAATCCTGGGTACATTATTCTTATTGCTTCTATATGTGAGAACAATGCAAAAGAGAAATAATTTAAAATATAAAATAAAAAATAAGCCCTGACAATTAAGAGATGGCCAGTCTCAACCTCTCAACCGACGGCGCCCGTTCACGAACATGACGCGTGGATCAGCACCACCCAGCTCAACCATTTTGTAGGGAACCGAATGATCCAACACACGTGCCACCACCAGTGAGACATTTAAGTGAGCATGACATATTCTCAACTGCCATGCTCTTTCAAGTCCACATCAAAATATCATAAAAAACGGAACCATGGTTCTTACATTTACAAAATTTTAAAAATGCTTCTAAATAATATATACAAAACTATAGTTTGCAATTTGTTTAAGAGATGAGAAAAAAAAAATACTATCATCCAGGAAGAGGTATTTAATATTGAAGTATTAAGAATTAAATCTTGATTGAATAAAATAAGCATTAAGTTTGTAATGTCAGAAACACAAAAAAAAAGAGGAAGCATCTCTTCCAAATATTGAAATTGTGATCAACTATTGAGCACAAGTGCCTGTGGAGCAGGCCCAGCATTAAGCCAAGCATTTTTTATCTACGATATGCTCATCCAACTTATAATATGCTTGTCTACATAATGTGCGTTTAATGCATGTTTTAAATTTCTTCTCATTTAGTTGAAGAATATCGAGTGGTATTTTATTATAACATTTTACACAGTACCCCCTAAAAGAAGTTTTTACTTTAGACAATCTGAAGCGCGGTTGATCTAGTTTGTTCTTATTCCTAGTGTTAAAATTATGCCTGTCACTTATCTTACTAAAAAGATGTAGATTTTTTCGAACGTACATAATGTTTTCGTATATTATATATTGACAAGGAACCGTCATGATGTTAATTTTTTTTAAACAGTTCCCTTAGAGATTCGCGTCTGCTGAGATTGTAGCTGGCTCTGACAGCCCTCTTTTGCAGAATGAAGATAGAATCAATATCTGCAGTGCGTCCCTACAGCAAAATAGCTAATAGCTTATTTCGCTTCTTTCGATCCCAAGACATCGTCGTAGGGCTAGCCAACAGCCAACAACTTACACCTAACTTACACCTACTAGTCAGGATATTCATTCAAGATAAATGAACTAAACATTGCTTAATATAACTCACACACTATACAACCTCACTACTCACACTTACACCCACACCCACACTCGCTCACTTACACACTAACATACTCACTCGTAACACACGCACCACACTTCCTCGCGCGACTTGGCCTTTTTTTCTGTACAACGTTCATTTCAAAGTCAAAGTCAAAGTCAAATCATTTATTTCAAATAGGCACATAAAAGGCACTTTTGAACGTCAAAAATAAAATTAATATAAAATTGATTCTAGTCGCCCCTTCCAAAAGGTAGTTTTCGTATGGAGAAGAATGGGCAAGAAACTCCACCGTTACTCTTTTAAAATGTTTTACAATATATTGCATACATTATTTATATAATTATATGTGAAGACGATGCACCCAAAAATAAAATTACTATACCACAATAGGTAAAAGAATTAAAATGGATAAATGTAACCATGACATATAGATCAACTATGTGATAGATACATGGTGCTCACATATTCACAAACATTCCAAACGTAGACAATTTTCATAAATAAATAAGGAGTAATAAGTCCGGGTGTGACCCCAAGTAATTACAGAATGTAAATCAATGTCAAAAGAAAAAAAAAAAAGAATAAATTATACAATTACATTAGCAACCAGTTTGATTTTGTCTAGACTCTAGAGATTGTCCTGTGGAGCAAGACCAGCATGTTTCCAAGCATTCTTATCTTGGATATAATCCTCTAATTTGTAATATCCTTGCTTACAAAGTGTAATTTTAATATAAGTTTTAAATTTCCTTTCATTTAATTGCAATATTTCACAAGGTATTTTGTTGTAACATTTAACACAGTACCCCATAAAAGATGTATGTACTTTAGATAATCTGAAAAAAGGTTGATCTAATTTATCTTTATTTCTAGTATTAAAATTATGTCTATCACTTATTTTATTAAAAAGATGTTGATTTTTTCTTACATACATAATATTTTCATAAATGAATTGGCAAGGTACCGTCATAATATTAACCCTTTTAAATAGTTCCCTAAGAGATTCGCGGCGACGTAGATTGTAAATGGCTCTGACAGCTCTCTTTTGCAAAATAAAAATGGATTCAATGTCAGCAGCCCGACCCCACAGTAAAATGCCATATGACATAATACTGTGGAAGTAACTAAAATAGACCAAACGCGTGGTTTCTTCATCTGTTAATTGTCTTATCTTTCTAACAGCATATGCGGCCGAGCTTAGCCGCCCCGCAATAGATGTTATATGAGGTCCCCATTGTAATTTCTCGTCTAGCGTGATTCCTAGGAAAACTGTCTGATTAACAAATTCTAATTTTTGGCCATTCAATATGATGTCACATTCGCTACTTCTAACATTAGGTAATTTAAATCTAATGCATTTTGTTTTTTTTTCATTAAGTACTAAATTATTTACCGTAAACCAATCTTGGACCTGAAGAATAAAGTTATTCACGTCGTCAAGATTTTGTGACCGTCGGTCTATTTTAAAGATCAATGATGTGTCATCTGCAAATAACACCATCTTCGGTTGATTTTGAAGTAATTGGGGTCAATCATTAATATAAACTAAAAAGAGGAATGGACCCAATATCGAACCTTGAGGAACGCCCATTGTCATTTCAGACCCCAATGAGTTTACGCCATTTACTTGGACTTTAACCTTTCTATCTTTCAGGTATGATCTTAACAAGTCAAGTGCTGTTTTCCTAATCCCATAGTGCTCGAGTTTCATCAGAAGTGTTTCATGGTTTACGCAATCGAACGTCTTAGAGAGATCGCAAAAGATTCCAATAGCATCTTGAGCTTCTTCCCAGGCGTTAAAAATGTTGTTCATTAGGGTAACAGCGGTGTCAGTGGTTCAACGCCCTTTGGTGAAGCCGTACTGGTGTTCATGAAAGATGTAATTTTTATTAAAGTGACGTAACATTTGATTGAGCATCAACTTTTCAAACACCTTACTGAGAACTGGCAGAATTGACACAGGTCTATAATTGTTGGGATCTTTACTATCACCGGATTTGAACAATGGTACTACTTTACTATGTTTCATAAGATCCGGAAAGACTCCTTGGTCAACACTGGTGTTAAATATGAAAGCTAAATAGGGCGCAATGGTTTCGATGAGAGATCTACATACTTTTACAGACATACCCCAGTGATCTTCTGTTGATTTAATTTTAAGATCTTTAAAAGCTCTTATAACAGCCTGGGGGTTTGTATGCTGAAACCTAAGCTCCGAAGGGCATGCCTTTACATTCCTTTTAAGTGAGGCAGCAGAAAGCGTGGGGGAAGAATTTAAAGCTTCAGTAGTTTTAAGGGGAATGTTGCGGCCTATGCCCGCATAGCAACCACCGCGGCGCGGCGGCCGCCCGACGTCATCAACAGGCCATCTCCGCTGAACCAATCGGAGCGCCGTTATGACTATCGGAAGATCATCACGCCATACCGCAACGGACCAATGGCGACGCGCCACCTGCACGACGGGACGGCGGTGGGGGGCTCTTAGCTCGGGCTTCGCGGTGTCGCAGCCCGGAGGACTGCTTCACTTGTTTCAACGCGGCGCCAACGATCGGTCAACATACGCATAACATTGTAACGGGTCCTAGAATCTTGTAATCTTGTACACGTCAGTTTAAATTTAAGTGTAAATAAGTATTGGTTTGTTCTATAACAGTATTTTCATTTAGTCTCCTAACACACACCTAAGCATAGGCGTCAACAGGGAATATTAGCAAAGAAGTTTTCAAATTCCTGAGCTATTTCTACATCTGAATTGATGGGGCCATGTGCAGTCTCTAAATTAAGTTCACTATTTCGCTGTTTTTTTCTACCTGTTTAATTATTTATTATTTGCCAGGTAGTTTTTATTTTATCATCAGCTGATTTTATTTTATTGCTTATATGTATAAAGAGCTTTAGCTCTTTGGCACACCCTTTTAAACGTTTTTGAATATTTTGCAACATACTGATGAAAGTTTCGGACTAGACTAAGACTCCTAATACAAGCAATTCCTTCCTTAAAAGGAGATTTCCAAAAAACATGTATCTAAATGCCCATTGTAATTGAAATAAACATTTTTTTTTTAAATACCGTAAGACATGATGCTACGGAAGTAACTAAAATAGACCTGTATCGTGGTATCCACGTCTGTTAATTGACGGATTTTCCAAACAGCGTAAGCGATTGAACTTAGCTGACCTGCAAGTTCACCTAACGTGAAGACCCCACTGCAGCTTTGAGTCAAGCGTGATCCCCAAGAAAACCATGTTTTCGACGAATTCAAGTATCTCCCTATTCAATACAACGTGACATTCACTACTTCTAATATTTGGCACAGCGAATCCAATGCATTTAGTTTTTTTTTCATTGAATACTAAATTATTTACAGTAAACCAATTATGGACCATAAGCATAGCATTATTTACGTCGTCAAGCTCCTGTGCACGTTTACCTACTTTAAAAATCAGTGATGTGTCATCAGGAAATAACACCATTTGTGATCGGGTTTTTAGTAAATGAGGTAAATCATTTATGTATACTAAAAATAGGAGCGCCCTAATATTGAGCCCTGCGGTACACCCATTTTGACTTTTAAGCCCAATGAATTCACACCGTTTATTTGAACTTGCTGAAATCTATCATTTAAATATGATTCTATTAAGTTAAGAGCTAGTTTACCCAGTCCGTAATGTTCAAGTTTCAAGAGCAGAGTTTCGTAATTCAAGCAGTCAAATGCCTTGGATAGGTCGCAAAAGATGCCTATTGCATCTTGTGCCTCTTCCCATGCGTTAAAGATGTGTTTTAATAAGGTGACACCGGCGTCAGTTGTACAACGTTCTTTGGTGAAACCATACTGTTGATCGTGTAGGATGTTGTTACGATTAAAATGATTGAGCATTTGATTTAAGATTACTTTTTCAAACACCTTGCTGAAAACCGGCAAAACCGATACGGGTCTATAATTATTTGTGTCTTTGCTGTCCCCAGATTTGAAAAGTGGAATAACTTTACTGATCTTCAATAAATCCGGGAATACCCTTTGATCTACACACCAATTAAATATTAAAGCTAAGTAGGGTGCAATTGTCTCAATAATGGATTGAGAAACTTTAGTGGACATGCCCCACAGATCTTCGGTAATTTTGATCTTAAGTTACTATATAAATAAAATAAAAAATAAATGCCAAATTAATGCTAAATTAAAATGCTAAATTAAATGCCTTTATAATGACTATAGGGTTAATATATGTTTAAATTTAAATTCCACAGTACAGGCTGAGACATTCGCTCTAAATAATTCTATAGCTCGTGCGGGCGAGGAATTTAAAGTTTCTGTAGTTTTAATTGGGATATTGGTAAAGAAAGTTGTAAATTCCTGAGCAACATCGATGTTATCGCTAATGAGACCGCGGGAAGTGTTCAGTGTGTAATCAGTATTACGTGTTTTGTTCCTGTTCGTTTCATTGTTAATAATCTTCCAAGCTGTCTTTATTTTATTGTCTACTGATTTAACCTTGTTACTAATGAATGAAGCTTTAGCTGCTTTACAGATATTTTAAAAAATTTAAGAATTAGTAGCAACATACTTATTAAAAGTATCCGTGTTAATACACGGCTTAAGGCCATACAGTTCAAATAATCTTTCCCTACTTTTTCTGATTCCTTTAGTTGCCCAGTCACTGAATATAAATACTTGGGGCAAATAGTTTTAGAGTTCTTCTTAAAATAAATATTGAACTCTGTTTGTACTAATTAAAAACACTGATTACACATTGGAGTCTTCACGTGGTGCCATATGCTCTAATTTAGAAGTAGCTCAAGAATTTGTAAACTTCTTTACTAATATACCATCAAAAACGACGGAAGCCTTAAATTACTCACCGGACGTATCACTTGAGTTTCTAAGAGCGAACGTTCCAGGCTGCCCGGTTGAGTTTCAATTTAGACATATAAACCGATAGTTATAAAAACTTTTCGACAAATCAAAATCAAATTGACCGAAGATCTATGGGGAATGTCTATCAAAGTTTGTACATCCATAATCGAGACTATATCGCCATACTTAGCTTTAGTGTTTAATTTGTGTGTAGATCAAGGAGTCTTCCCAGATTTATTGAAATATAGTAAGGTTATTCCACTTTTTAAATCTGGGGACAGCAAAGACACAAATAATTATAGACCAGTATCCGTGTTGCCGGTATTCAGCAAAGTATTCGAAAAGGTAATGCTCAATCAAATGCTTAATCATTTTAACAACAACAAAATTTTACACGATCAGCAATATGGCTTCACCAAAGGACGTTGTACGACTGACGCCGGTGTCACTTTATTAAAATACATATTTACAGCGTGGGAGGAAGCCCAAGATGCCATAGGAATATTTTGTGACCTCTCCAAGGCATTTGATTGCGTTAATCACAAAACCTTACTCTTGAAACTTGCGTATTACGGACTAGGTAAACTTGCGCTCAGCTAAGTAAAATCTTATTTACATGATAGACAGCAAAAAGTTCAAATAAATGGTGTCAATTCACTTGGTTTACAAGTAAAAATGGGTGTTCCACAAGGCTCGATATTAGGTCCTTTCCTCTTTTTAGTATATATAAATTACCTGCCCCATTTATTAAAAAACCAACCACAAATGGTGTTATTTGCTGACGATACTTCCTTAATTTTTAAGATAAATAGACGTGCATCAAATCTTGACGACGTAAATAACGCCCTACTGCAAGTGCAAAATTGGTTCACTGCTAATAATTTAGTATTAAATGGGAAAAAAACTAAATGCATAAGATTTGCTTTACCGAATGTTAAAAGTAGTGATTGTGACATAGTATTGAATAAAGAGAAACTAGAATTCGTCGATAAAACTGTTTTCCTGGGGATAACGCTCGACTCAAGGATGCAATGGAGTCCTCATATAACATCTCTTGCAAGACGGCTAAGTTCAGCAGCATATGCTGTAAGAACAATCCGTCAATTTACTAATGTAGATACCGCGAGGCTGGTCTATTTCAGTTATTTTCATAGTATCATGTCTTATGGTATTTTACTATGGGGACGGGCTGCAGATATCGAGTCTATTTTTATTCTGCAGAAAAGAGCCATCAGAGAAAAATTTTAATCTTTTCAGTAAAAGAGGTGACAGACACACCTATAGAACCAGAAATAGGGACGAATTAGTTCAACCAGGTTTCAGACTGGCTAAAGTAGACTCTTCCTTCATGGGGTACTGTTTAAAATGTTACAATAAAATAACTCCTCACATACTCCAACTCATTGAAACGAAATTCAAATCTTGCATAAAACGCTCACTATGCAGCCAAGCATATTATAAGTTGGGGGATTACATCGCTGACAAAAATGCTTGGCTAAACGCTGGTCCTACTCCACAGGACGCATAAATAAATTGATTAGCATTTGAAAATACTTCACACACGCCTACCCTACCTACATACTGTTGGAGCTGCTGAAGATTTTAAAATACTATGTTTGCATTATATAAATTCAATCTCCTAGTATTGTATAATTGCATAGAACGTATGTGAGTACTATGTTACATACTATAAAGCTACCATTTACTGGCTACGTCTTTCATTGACTTGAATGTGCCTTGGCGGATGAGAGTATGTCATGCTCACTCTAATGTCTCGCTGATGGTGGCACATGTGTTGGATCATTTAGCTCCCTTCAAAATGGTTGAGCTGAATGGTGCTAATCTATGCGTCATGTTCGTGAACGGGCGCCGTCAGTAGGGACTGGTCAACTCTTTGCTGCCATGGCTTATTTTAATTTCATTTAATATTTGAATTGTTTTTTTTTTTTAATCTTTTCATTACGGACGCTTTTAACGTTCTGCATCGTTCTTACATGCATAATTTTGAACATGAATGATGTAACCAATACTTTGTAACAATATTATTATGATTTAAAAGAGTGTCCATGGAGTTTCTTGCCCGTTCTTCTCCATAGGTACCTACTACGCTTTGGAATGGGCAACTAGCTTCATCTTTTTGACTGACCGACGTTGACAATTCAAAAGTGCCTGTAATTGGTTTATTTGAAATAAATATTTTGAGTTTTGAGTTTTGAGTAAAATAATTATTCATACAAAATATTACCATTAGTCATACTTAGGCCCTAAGCACTTAACTTGCTATTTAAAGTTATATTAATCTTATTCAAATTACTCGATGTTATTGGCCTAGTTTGAATCTGCACTTTTTGTATCGGTGTGTTGGACTTAAAATAAATGGTTTGACCGCTGTGATCAGAAGGGAGATAATTTACAATGGCCTTCTCTAGATATTCGCAGCAACAGAAAACATTATTAATACATGTAGCAATAGCCGTAGTTATTCGTGTTGGTTCCAAAAATATATTTGACAGATTGAATGATTTAAAGAGGCTTAATAATCTATTGCTATTTGACTTAATTTCCAAAATATTCATATCAAAGTCACCACAAATAATTACTGATTTATTACCAGTTGCAAGTTTTGCCAACACATCTTCCATTACTGACTCTAAAATAGAGTAATTTTGATAGTTTGGAGGTCTGTATACGCACACTATAAAATGCTTATCTAGCTAAACACAGGACAGTTCGATGCTATGTTCCACCGATAGTTCCACTATGTCGTTACGAGTCTTATATTTTATAGATTTTTTAATTAAAATTAAGGAACCTCCACGCAGCATGGATTTTCGGTTAAAGCAACTGCCACACTGTAGTTCTCATAATTAATCAGCATTTCATAATCTTTCAACCATTGTTCAGTTATACAAATAATATCAAGCATTGTTTTAAAACAATTCAATTTCTAATAATTTGGAAGAAAAACCTTGAATATTTTGAAGAGACAATTTCAAGGAATTCTGCTTAGCCCCTTTTTTACACTTAACTAATTGAGTGCTAGAAGACACCTTGTTAGAGGTGAGATTAACAATATTGTTATTGGTACCTTCTGTTGTCTTACTGACTGGTTTAAACTGACTTGTTGATAGCCACCTTAATATTAGTATTATTGCTAATTTTTATGGTGCTAATTAGATCAGACTTTGACATGCTACTTATGTCTGAGTTAATAATAAAAGCTAATATCCCTGCTATTTGACGTCTAAAACTAATAGGCAGACACGCTGTATCCCTAGTCGATATGAATGTCTCAACAAAAGTGTTGGTGTCAAATAATATGAGTTTGTCACTATAGTGATTAACTAATAAATGCATATGGTTATTTAGCATATATATATAATAATTTTGCCTACTTGATAAGTGCTCAAAGTATGGGAAAGCACACAATATTATTTTCTGACAATTAAACTTCAACATTTCAGTGACACTGTCAGTGATGTCATCTATTTTTACCTTAGCACTATTACCTACAAATACAGAAATAATGGCATTTGGATCATATTTCCGTGTCTGGCGTGAATATGTTGACATGTCTAAAATGGCATTTTAAAGGATTGACCTCTTCTGGTTAATCGGTAAATTAGTTTACCGTAAGTGTTTTAGTTGTTTTAAGGGTTATTTTGTACCATCTTTTAAATGATGACAATAAATAAACGAAATACCCCATAGTTTGCATAATAATAGACTTGTCAAGTCGTTCACCAATGAGATATCAACTTATTCACCGAGTTGTCAACTTATTCACCGAGTTGTCAACTTATGCACCAGTAGTTATCAACTTATTCACCTTCTGAGTGGGGAATATTAGTATGTAAACATTGTTATTAATGACAAACACAATGAGGACCAATCAAACAACTGATGACGAATATAAATATATTTGTTGATTTGTTGAAGGTCTTACTCAAATCAAGCAAAGTTTTTCTAACTGAACAAACTAATATTAAACTGAAAAACCACGAAACTATTAGTTTCCTAGTGTAAAAGCAATAAATAAAAAATAAATAGTAAATTGTTTTATTGAGCAAAACAACGGAAACATACTTAATAAAGAAAGAAAAGAATAAAGAAGGGATAACGTAATAATATTTAAAGTTGACAGACCTGATCTGTACACAGTCATATTTTATTGGACCTCAAAAACCTCGTCACCTGGGTTGTCCTCGTCCAAACCTGGATCATTAGATGCAGAGACAATATTGACAGTTTTTATTTTAATATAAAAATCCTTGAAGGAATCGTCAAGCAGCACCCTAATTGCGTAACACACGATCACTCGGAATCTGAATCATTTTGAAGCAAGTTGCTAATCCATTGCTTCATAAGTTTAAAAAATTTGTCTGCTCAATACGTAAATAACGCATGCATATTGTTGAACTGTCAAAATGAAACCGATTCCGATTGATCGTGTGTTACGCAATTAGGGTGCAGGTCAATCAAATCCTTTTTTTTCTCTGCGCTAATTGGCAAAGCCTCCTTGGAGATTTGGCTCAACTTATAGATATCTATGGTGGTTTTTCCTCTTTTCCTCAAACTTATTGAATTGAAAGGGGGTTCGCGGTCCAGGTTTTTATTAAAGTAAATTTTTCCGACGCTGTTTTTGTCATATTGCAGCCATTGAATAGGTGGCTACAGAAATTTGTCTCCCGAATCATCCAGTTTCTTGACAGTAAAGGGTCTTGGATATTAGTTCGGCAAAATCCAAAAAATCATTTACCGTCATCACCGCGATCTTGAATGGTTTCTGAACTTTGCAAGTCCTCACCAACTGCACCCAATCATATAAATGATTCATTCTCATTTGTCTTCTCTTTTTAGTCTTTTCAATAATCGCGTGGTCAGAGTCACACTCCATATGTGTGTGCCCACTGAGGAGGAATTTGTGGTTTATCTTTTGCAGCGTCGGATGATTATTCAGCAAAAACATGAACATCATCGCCACGAATTTTTTTTTGTTTTGACCACCACAACTATCGGAATAAAAAATCAGTTCTTTAACTTCTGATGGCAAACTGTTGCAGAAGTGCCACAAACATGATGCAATTTGGTTTGCTCCTCGAGCTCCTATAGTCTCGTCCCACATGTAGCATGTAGCCTCATTAGTTGCTAAATCATGTATTGTCAAATTTAAAGACCAAAGCTGTCGTTTGTATAACGAGACAGACGTTTTTAAATATGGTGTCGGCAAGCACTGCTGTAGGTCAAATGCAAATGCCCTAACAGATTTTTACGTTTTACGGAAACATCTTGACAACACGATTATTTTTTAAATACAAATTAGGTCCATAAGTTGGCAACTAAACATATTCATTTAATGTCAAAGTTTTTTGTACCACGGGCCACGGTATCTCTTTCGAACAACCCGCAGCCCCGGTGGCATCGGCCCTAGCGGACCCCGTCAGTTCGTGCTGATAGCTCTTTGAGGCGCGCGTGGAACACAACGCGCCGTCGACCCGGGCCTGGTCCTTACCGAGCGGCGAGCTGCCCAAAGCTCGCCGCCCGCAAGCCCGCGCCTACGATGGCCGGGAGTCGGCTGTTGAGTCCCGTCCAGGGCGTCTCCTGCGGCGGCTAGGCGCACGAGGGTGCAGAGATTGCCTCTCCCTCACGCGCTCCGCCTCCTCCTTCGCGAGCGTTACTGCTTCGCAGAAGGAGGTGACGGCCTCCCATGACACCCTGGCGTTTCCTCCCGCTTGAACAGGAACCTCCCGAAACAACCGTGTCCGGTGAGGACCTGCGTCAGGCGGAAGGTGAGGGCGCCGTGGCGCCTCTCTAGCCACTCCTCAAAGAGGGGACTTATCGCCGCAATTGTGGCGTGCCCAGTTGTCTGTAACTTGACATCTCAATTTGTCAATTACAAGAGAAAACTTTTATGTGTATAAGTTGAGATATCAAATAACAAATAATATTTTGGTTACTGGGCATAAGTTGATATAACAAAATATCAATGTTCGTTCACAAAAACCTGTGAATCGTTAATTAGACATGTTGTGTTGTCAAGTAAAACACGTAAAAATGCGAGATGTCAACATAATACCAAAGTCGATTGCTCCAAAAGTTATGTATATTATGAGCTGTGTTTTTTTCATATAAATTCTTGATGCATAAGACGTATTTAGCCAATAAAAAAAAAACATACAAGTGGAGTTGTCAATGTATTCACGCCAGCCACGGATTTATTGCTAGTTATTGATGACATTATCTCTTTGTAGGATTTCCCAGGCATACAATAATCAACAGCAGATTGACTCCGGTTGTTACTCAATAATTTACCTAACCCTCTCCCTATACTATCTAAAAACATCGATCGTACATCTGTTTTTTTGATGAAGAGAGGCCAGGCCGCCCGAAAGATGTGGTTTCCGAAGAAATCGTAGAAAAAGTCCATGACATGATTCTCACTGATCGCCGAACTAAAGTTCGCGAAGTAGCAGAGTCCGTAGGCGTGTCATACACAACGGTAATAAAGATTTTAAGACATGGAATTGAAGGAGAAACGGCTCCAGCTAGGATACATATGTCGATGAGTTTGCGCTTCAGGGAGATCGGCAGATCACCCTTTATTAGCGTCTTCATGGACCAGTAGCTTTTCCAGGCGTTTTTAATTCGGCGATCGACTTCCCTTTCCACTGCCCCAGGTAGAGATGAGCAGGAAATACATTATGTCAATGAGTATACTCATTGACATAATGTATTTCCTGCTCATCTACCTCGACCCTACGCTTGAGCTTTTAGTCATATAATTTTATTACTAAGTAATAATTAGCCAAATGCTATACTTGTTATCTATAACTATTTTAGCTTTAGTTTCATATATGTAGATATGCTAGATGCTAGATAAAGATAAATGTTAACTAACCTTGCACATTTCTCCCTGAAGCATGACACGCTGATACCCTCCCCGTATCCCGTTATGTCCGTGTTAGAAACAAGTCGATAATTACCCCTAACCCTATGGACTCCTGTCTGAAATAAAAGTTTTCTATTCTATTCTATTCTATTACGACTTGTTTCTGCTGATATTAAGGGAACGACAATGTCGCGGACTCCACATGTATCTGAAGAAAAGGGACAAAATGAAATTATACAGGAAAGGCATAGTTTGTGAGGAATGCACAAGTGGCTGAGACGCCGAGTGTGTGCCAGTGAGGCAGTGAGGCAGGGGATAAGAATGTTAAGTTGCGCTGAGTCACTGAAGATGACGCTAACATAGCAAGGACACCACTCAGCCTCTTTGTGGTGCATCAACCGTATGGAAGGTACATACGCTACTTATGGCTTCTTTACATGACTGAAATAAAGAGACTATAAAGTAACCGGAAATTGATATATATCAATTTCATTAATAAACATATATTACAGATATACGTGATGCAGAGGAGACTCTACATTACCAATCATATTACAGATATACGTGATGCAGAGGAGACTCTACATTACCAATCATTTTCTAAAACTCGATGTGTCACACTAACGGCCGCGGCCGTGTACGACTATTACGGTATTAAATAAGTTGTGCACTTTTATACATTAAAAAAGGTATATATATATATATTCTTTATGATTTCCTTTTTTGCTCTAAACTTGGATCCTGTAATTAATTTTATGATTTCGCTTCGACTCAGACATAATTCATTTTCTACATTAGCCAATGTCATAAGACCGCTGAGTAAACTTGATTTTCCAGATTTATGACAAATATTGAGATGAGTTAAACATCTCGTTATCTATGCACACATTACACTGAAGCTCTGTATACGTGTAATCAGTTGAGATTATCAATGAAATCACGCGGTGATTGTCTCGTCTCGACCCTCAGGGGTGCCACGCGATACGCTACGCTGTACCTAGGGCTGACAAGCCTCTCACTTTTCGATTTTCAACAGTTCTTTGTCTAATGAAGTGTTGGCAGACTGTTGATTTTTTTTTTGTAATAAGTTTTTATTTTTCCTTTTTAGTTCTGGTACCTACCCCGCACAAATTCTTATACCACTACTTGCTATTTAAACAAGAGTGTCAGAAAATTAAAATAATAGAATTAACATTTAAATAGTGCATTAAATACGAAATATTGAACCTAACAGTTAACTCAAAAACGCTCATAAGAATTTGACCATATGAATTTAGATAATCAAAAAAATAATTTACATAATCGATCCACAACTTACGAAAATATCAATCGCTAAAAATACATACACACATCAAAAGTGTCTAGGCATCAAGTACGTTTTAGAGTATCGCCGCAATTGAGGATTATTATTTTAACTTTTGTTATTGATTCTCTTTAGTTAATTTCACTATTTGAATAAAAAAATTCCTTAAATTTAATTAAAAATAGAAAATCAACTGTCAATCAGGTTTCCTAAAAAAGTGTGTGATAGAGTTTTTACAGAACCATTACAATTTTCGCATCGGAACTGAAAAAAATTGCATTGATATGGAGCGACGACATCATTTGACAAGAGAAGAGATGACGAGATGAGCGCCGTTGGAATGTTGCAAGCTGGTTCCGGGCAACGTACTGTGGCTGTCGCTCTTGGCAATATACAGAGCGTCATAAGCCGCCTCTGGACACGCTATCGCATCATGGGTAGCGTGACCGAGCGACATGAAGGACGATCTCGCATCACCACTCGCAGACAGGCACAAACCATCCGTAATTGTTTACGGGAAGTGGGTCTGCGTTCTCGACGGCCGCTGAGACTTCCACCTATAGCACCCCGCAATAGTAGGGCCCGTTTACAATGGGCTCGCGAACAAAGAAATTGGGAGGAAGAAGACTGGCGTTGTGTTTGCTTTTCCAATGAATCTCGTTTCGGTATGAGGAAGGATACAAGACGTACCCGAGTTTGGAGGACCTCTGGACGTCAAGTACGTTTGAAATTTGGTCAGGAAGTTCATTCATATGGAGGGGGAACAATAATGGTTTGGGCCGGTATTTGGATCGGTGGAAGAACCGATCTCATTTGGATCAGGGGCAACCTCAATGCTCAGATGTATGCGGAGAGGATTGTTTGACGTAATCATGTCTTTGTGCAGCAGGTTGGGTGCTTCGTTTCGACTAATGCACGATAATGCACGTCCACACACGGCTAGAGTCGTAACACGCACTCTTGTCGATGCTCGCGTCAACATTCAGTCGTGGCCTGCTCAATCGCCAGATCTCAACCCAATTTAGCACGCATGGGATATGCTCCAAAGAAGAGCTCTGCCGAGTATGGATGCCGTGCATATCCCACAACAACTTTTTGACTTGTTAGAAAGAACGTGGTCGGCCATTCCTCAAAGTGATTTTGATGAACTGATTTTAAGCACGCTAAATCGCTGTAATTGTGTAATTCGTGTCAATGGTGGAAATACAGATTATTATTTTTTTTATTTTCACAATAAAAAATTAAAAAATCCTCATTTTTGCCATTTAATTAACGACATTAACTTAGGTTAATTTCCCTCAATTTTTAAAAATTGCATTTTTTCTTAATTTTCATAAAAGATAATATAGGATAAGTTGTTAACTTAAACATATAGGAATTAAAGTAAGAAGCCAGTCTGGAAGACTAGATTTGGTAAATATTAATTGGATAATTTTGTATAAGTAGCTAATAATGTACTTGATGTACAAATGAAAGCAGTGGTAGCCCAGTAGACACGGCCGCAACTTACGAGTTGTAGGTCGTAGGTTCGAATCCTGACAGGCGCTTTGTGTAAATTGTTACATCTCCACTGCTCTCGAAACGGTGAAGGAAAACATTGTGAGGAAACCGGCATGTCCTAGACCCAAAAATTCGAAGACATGTGACATCTACTAACCCGCATTGGGGCCGCGTGGCGGATTACGGCCCACTCCCTCTCACAGAGAGGAGGCCTGCGTCCCAGCTGTGGATATATTATACGGCCTTTACCACTGGGCCGCCACTGCTCGGTGGGCTCGAGGCAGCGCACAGTGGTGCACTCACACTTTACCACTGGGCCGCCACTGCTCGGTGGGCTCGAGGCAGCGCACAGTGGTACACTCACACTTTACCACTGGGCCGCCACTGCTCGGTGGGCTCGAGGCAGCGCACAGTGGTGCACTCACACTTTACCACTGGGCCGCCACTGCTCGGTTCGCTTGAGGCAGCGCACAGTGGTGCACTCACACTTTACCACTGGGCCGCCACTGCTCGGTGGGCTCGAGGCAGCGCACAGTGGTGCACTCACACTTTACCACTGGGCCGCCACTGCTCGGTGGGCTCGAGGCAGCGCACAGTGGTGCACTCACACTTTACCACTGGGCCGCCACTGCTCGGTGGGCTCGAGGCAGCGCACAGTGGTGCACTCACACTTTACCACTGGGCCGCCACTGCTCGGTGGGCTCGAGGCAGCGCACAGTGGTGCACTCACACTTTACCACTGGGCCGCCACTGCTCGGTTCGCTCGAGGCAGCGCACAGTGGTGCACTCACACTTTACCACTGGGCCGCCACTGCTCGGTGGGCTCGAGGCAGCGCACAGTGGTGCACTCACACTTTACCACTGGGCCGCCACTGCTCGGTGGGCTCGAGGCAGCGCACAGTGGTGCACTCACACTTTACCACTGGGCCGCCACTGCTCGGTGGGCTCGAGGCAGCGCACAGTGGTGCACTCACACTTTACCACTGGGCCGCCACTGCTCGGTTCGCTCGAGGCAGCGCACAGTGGTGCACTCACACTTTACCACTGGGCCGCCACTGCTCGGTGGGCTCGAGGCAGCGCACAGTGGTGCACTCACACTTTACCACTGGGCCGCCACTGCTCGGTGGGCTCGAGGCAGCGCACAGTGGTGCACTCACACTTTACCACTGGGCCGCCACTGCTCGGTGGGCTCGAGGCAGCGCACAGTGGTGCACTCACACTTTACCAGTTATGCTTAAGCCCCATGTAACAGGGAGCGAGCCTATATTGCGATCAACCAGGTATAAATAAAAAAATAAAATGAAAAAACAATTCAAAATATAACATTAAAAATAAGCCCTGGCAGTCAGGAGACGACTTGTCTCAACTGACGGCGCCCGTTCACGAACATGTCGCGTGGATCAGCAGCTTCCAGCTCAACCATTTTTCATTTTCGATGGCACGGTTGACGCAGTGGTTAAGCGATTGACTGCTGCGCTGCGTGTCGCGGGTTCGATTCCCGCACGAAGCAAATATTTGTATGACCTACAAGTAGTTGTTTCGGGTCTGGCTGTTTGTGTATGTGAGTTTAAATGTTTGTAAACACACCCACGATACAGGAGGAATTCCTAGTGTGGGGAACGTTATTAAAAAAAAAAGAAAAAAAAAAACATCTTGTAGGGAACGGAATGATCTAACTCACCTCGTTAGTGCGATCAGTTCCGTCAGTTCCGCGCCACATTATAGGCCCATATTATGCAATGATTATGCTATACACAAAAAAAACATGTCGAACGTAGAACCTCCACCTTTTTTGAAATCGGATAAAAACTAGACAACCCTACAACCTCTCAATGCTCCAGTTATTGACCAGCGACAGCGTCTTTACGTATCAGTATACGGATCAATATCATTCTATACTCGCACCACGGTGTACTAGCAGTCTAGCAGACCCCGATTGTGTTCACGTTACAGTACAGTCACACGTTACAGGGTGTAGCGTGTGAGACAACCCTGTCGGGACGATACTGTACTGATGGATGTTACAACTCGGACGCTATCACTGCTTGATACGGCTGTGTATCTACTCCTCGCAATAACATGACAGGATCTACTTGTCACCTAGTGTCACAACACTACGTGATAATCTTCACCTACTCTAATATAGGTACAGTTCAGCTCATGTAGTAAGACTATGGGCATTTATAATGTCTTCAAGGTCGATAATTAAAAGGGTGCTGTGTGCCCATAAAATAATTGATCTTAAAATTTAAAAAAACCCCAAACAGAAAATAATAATAAAAATAGTATGAATGTAAAAATCTTTAAAAACTATTGAAAAAATAGCCACAAATAGAACAAAAAAGGCATAAACGTGAAACCCTATAAAAATAAAAAAATAACCTTGAAATTATGACCATATTGAGGGAGTTGTGAAAAAAAAAATGTAATTCGCCATTTTGTGGTGGCGGCCATCTTGGATTTGAAATTTATCATAGTGTATAGTATTTTACTAGTCAAGCCCTTTCATTTGATACCCATATTGAGGGAGTTGTGGAAAATATGCAATCCGCCATTTTGTGGTGGCGGCCATCTTGGACCGATTTTCATCAAACATAGCTAAGAACACTCCCGACAAATACACCTTTCAAACAAAAAAAACAAAATCAAAATCGGTTCATCCGTTCGGGAGCTACGATGCCACAGACAGACACACACACACACACACACAACCCCCCCCCCCCCCCCCACACACACACAGACACGTCGAACTTATAACACCCCGTCATTTTTGCGTCGGGGGTTAAATATGCATAGTCGATCGGTGATGTTGGTCTTCAGAACTTGAAGGAAAATTATTTAAACTTGATGCTCACAGTCAGTAGACACACTCGCTGCGAGTTCACTACTTCTCGATTAATTTATGACAAAAACCTCCTTTCACATTGCATTGTTGTGCTCCCAATTCTCATGTAACTATTTTTTTAATAATTGAAATGCTGTCGCACATGATATTAATATAAAATGTTCGGCATCGATATAATTACGTTCATTGTTTGTATTGTCGCCACCCGTCAATCAGTCATTTATTATGAAGTAGCGCTGTGTCCGATACATGTGCGTGTGTATTGTAACTATATAATAGTAAATGGTTGGTACTTAAGGAGTGTCGCTGCTAGTAAACAAGAACAATGCGCCCATTACGATAGATAATGAGTTAGTGAGATAATTAATGATTTATCTTTATCTGCGCCCGCGCCCCGCCCCGGCTGACGGCGGCGCCGCCTCTATGTCAATTATTCTTATGTGGACAAGCATATAAATAGATCGTAATTACATATAACTGAATGTCATCATAAAGAGATAGATAGAGATAAATAGATCATAGAGTCAGGCAAAGGTCTATACTGCTAAAGGTTCAAAATGACAGTTTTGCTAAACATAGATTCTCTTTTTCTTTTAATATGTACGATATGACACAACTTCTTTTAATATGTACGATATGACACAACTTCTTTTAATATGTACGATATGACACAACTTCTTTTAATATGTACGATATGACACAACTTCTTTTAATATGTACGATATGACACAACGTCTTTTCTTTTAAATAACATTTATATGAAAGCAGTGGTGGCCCAGTGGTAACGGCCGCGACTAAAGAACTGTAGGTCGAACTGTAAGAAAGATATTGAGTATTGAGGTCGTAGGTTCGAACCCAGACAGGCGCTTTATTTTCCATAAATTATTTCATCACCACTGCTCTCAAAATGACGAAGGAAAACGTCGTGAGGAAACCGGCATGTCCTACGACCAAAAATTCGAAGACATCTACCAACCCGCATTGGACCCGCATGGTAGATTACGGCCCATTCCCTCTAACTGAGAGGAGGCCTGTGTCCCAGCAGTGAGAACATTATAGGCTGATTATGTATGTATGTAACATTTACTTATACACATATTTTATTTATTTGTCGGAGATGGTATATCTGTCTCTCGTTAGCATCAGGCATATTTTAATTATGAACTAGTTAGTCTCACTAGCGAATCACACACTCACACAACTGAATGATTCGGGACGCAATTGACAGTTTCTGAGCACATGTTGTTCGTACTATGTCCAATGTTTCAATCCTCTCGAGAGCTCTGCTCACACGGCTTTTGTAGCTGTTACTCTCGTCCCACCACGAACTCAGGCTTGACTCTGTCTAGCGCCACGAGATGGCGCTAACGTTCCGAATAGTCAAACGAATGACTCCGACATATTTATTTATCACAAACAACTAACATTACAGGGAATTCCTAATGCGTTAGCGTGGTCCTTAATTAAACTATCTTATTTATAACTATTTTAAATACCATCATAACCAGTCTACTATCGTTTCTATCATTATGTTACTGGATCATTGTCGTAGCACCTGTAGCGGTCTACGAGAGTTCAGTACGCGCCATGTTGCGGCATGGTCTACGATCGCCTACGCAGTAGACGCGCCGTAGCTGTTAAAGATAAAAGTTATTAGGTAATGGCGTGTGATTTGGGACGCTCGCGGTGACAGGCCAGTCTATTCCCCCGACATCCAATTACGACACGTTAGTGATTGTTATGGTCGCGGGCGCAAAGTACATTGCGCCGTCAATACTCTTGTCACGGCTATCGAGCACAATTGTATCGTTAACTGTTATTTATTTACGCAAACGTCATCACTTTGCAACGCTTCGACGTTCCTGTTGCACTGTGACATCGTTATTGCGGCGATTAACCGCTGAACCTTATGTTGTAGTTAAATAAATTGGGGCTCGATAGTGACAGTTACTTGCACGTGGTATCAAGAGACTACAATACAAATATAAATATCCGATTAATGCGACGCTACGTAAAAAGCTTTACATATTGTAAGACCAAATTTTAGAGCACAATAGATAGTGTGTAAACCACGACAATATTCAGAAAAATACCAATCGTTCCATCGCATGTGAGAGCATATCCGACCGTAATCGAACTCGTCGTGAGAGCACAGATCCGTCTGGCTCGGCTCCACAAACCGATGACGTGTGGAGACAGGACGTTGATGTCCCAGCAATTTTCACATTGCAATAACTCCATGTTTTGCTTTCGTCGAGCGAACCAACTTGTGGGTGGAATTTAGTTCGCTCGACGAAAGCAAACCCTAACTCTCTAAAATCTTAACTTAGCATTTTCACTGAACTCATCTGAATATGCAAATGGCTTTTATATTTAGCTTTGAATCTGGCTAGCTACTGAACAAGATTAGAACATAGAGAACATGAATAGAACAACACCAAGTTACAGTTTGATGCATAACTTAGTGAGGTAGCTATAATAATAATAAACATGTACCTACAAACTTTCTAAAGAATCTAGCAAATAATTTGCTTAAGTTGTAAGATCTTACCTTCACCAAAACAATGTATTTCTGTAGCGGTATCTACAACGCCACATGCGAACAACGCGTTATACTGACGTCACGCAAATCCTGCATCTCGCAAGCAGAGTTTACCGCGCAATTAGCATAGATACAATTTCCCAACATCAATCGTTGGGCAGCTGCCCGCCGGACACAACACCCGTCTGGTTGGAGGATCCTCCCTTTTCTATGGAGGATGAGTGAACTTTACACCCTGTTCCTCATACCTCTATACTGGTGACCCCGGACATGAACGTCAGCGCAGCCTTCGTGCAAACACTTCAGCGTGACGTCATCATCATCACTCCCGCAAGCTTTAGCGACGAGTCACCCAGCCAGCCAGCACCCACGGCTTCAACGGGTATCCTGACCACCAGCATGCAGCGTCCGCGCATACCTGGTCATCACGCTCAGCCTCATCAGCAACCTCGGCACAGCACACTGCACTTTCGGCCGGTCAACAAGCAGAGCACCCTCTCCTGGTCGACGCAGCAGCCAGCCTCAACCCGGCGCTGTACGACATCCGACGCACTGGAGTATAACGCAGCGCCATCCACCCCGACTCACTGGGGACATCTTCGCAGACAGTTCCGACTCACCGCGAACTATGCGCCACCCCGACTCACTGGGGCATCTCCGCAGACAGTTCCGACTCACCGTGAACTATGCGGCAACCGGTTCCGACTCACTGGAACCTCAGCTGGCCTGGCAAGCATCGAGAGATTCAAGACTCAGTCCACTATCGACCTTCGGTCTCCGGAGGGGAGTGATGTAGCGGTATCTACAACGCCACATGCGAACAACGCGTTATACTGACGTCACGCAAATCCTGCATCTCGCAAGCAGAGTTTACCGCGCAATTAGCATAGATACAATTTCCCAACATCAATCGTTGGGCAGCTGCCCGCCGGACACAACACCCGTCTGGTTGGAGGATCCTCCCTTTTCTATGGAGGATGAGTGAACTTTACACCCTGTTCCTCATACCTCTATATTTCTAGCAAATAAACGTTAGATTTGAATAATCCAAGTAAATCAGTCGCAGCTGGCTTCTGATTGGTTGCTATTATTAGAAGGAAACACTTCTTTGCAACCCCAAAACAAAATCCGTAACTCGCCAAGAGTGTGCTCGGCATCCCATGCTTGACGCTCATCCGGGGTCAACAATCAACTACCTTGTTTTTATTTAATGATGCCAATAATAATGTTAAAGCCTATTTCTCGAATTTAAATTTTGAACTTTATATCAAAAGAGGGAGTCATAACAAAGTACTCCTCCAATATACCGCCGCGGCCGCTTGGCCGGCGGTATATTGGGCGGGTAGTGAGTGACATCAAAGGTTTTTTCCGTCGGTTCGATATTGTGGAGAGTCGGTGAGAGCACTTGTTTTCATAGTCACCGCCAATGCGAGTACAAGGAGAAGTATCTGTTCTAAAAATATAACCAATATTTTCACAATTTTGGAACGCTCTATGTATATGAAATCCCGATTCTTTTGACAAGAGAGGGAATCAAAAGTCAACCATGTTGGTTTAAACCAGGTTTAAACTAAACTTAGTTAATTAAACCAAAGCTACTTCAATTCATAAATATGTACCTAGTGTGCTACTGTTCCTGAATCTAATTCGCGGAGCATGTTGATCAGAACATAAAGCACGTATTCATGCCGCCTGGTGTATTTCACGTAAACGGTAAGACGAGTATATGACTAGAAGATTCTGATACTACAGCTGAACACTTAAAAGTCGAGCAATAAAACCAGATAGCGTTAAATGATATCTGAGTTAACCCGTCAGCGAAGGCTCGATCTCGGTGGAGGTCGTTATCAAAGTTTTTCGTTAAGTTTAGATTCCAGTTGAGGGTCTGAACACTGTGAGCCGGCCCGGCCCCGGAACAGCCACGGATTTATGGTGACGAAAATTTATTGGCTCCGAGGCGACACTCGTCCTCAAGTTATGACGGCCCAACTCCAATAATTACGCCACACTAGATCCGCCCGCGGCACCGCCACTGAGGAACTAAGAACTTGTTCCATTACACAGATTGGACTTAAATTATACTAAAGTGACAGACGAGTGTTTTGGAGGCATTGTTGTGTTAGGAACAGAAGTTGATAAAATATAATGCTACTTAGAATTACAATAAATGAACAGCCTAACAGTGCTAAGGAAACAAGCCTTGTCTTAAACTAGTTAAAACGGTTTTAAACCAATGTATTATGTTTATCATTGCACAATAGATACACTGCATAGTTAATTGTCAAAGTAAAAGACGCAATTTTGAGATCGAATTGATTAACGACGTAACGACGTCACATTCATGTGACGGCGACACTATGGCCCGACCACTCGACGCACGCTCATCTCATTACAAGTCTATGCTCCGGACTGGTGACCAAATGCATAATGAAAATAAAAACTTCGCCGGGTAGAACTCGGTCCTTCCTAGTCTGCAAAAGATTTCCGAATACCAAATTTTTGCTTTGGGTGGAACCTTTATTTTTAGGACTAAGAATATTATCCCGAAATTGTTTTCGAAGCTGAAATTTTGCTTATATTTACGGTTTTAAAGTTACTCTGCAAATATTCAGAAATGAGATTGGGGCGAAGCAGAAGTTTCAGAAACGGTTTCAAAAAGTAACTTTGATGGGAGCGCGGCGAGCGTAAGCGATGTATCTCTTGTTCTAATCAGCTAACCAAATAATAATACGTCTGTGTACGGCCCATCATCTGGCGTCCCAATAACAATTTAACATTCATTTATTCGTAATTCAACTGGCAAGTAAGGGAGCTCCCGCGCGGTTTGAGATCTACAATACAGTTAAGTTTGCAGTGTGTACATAGTATTAAATATGCGCCGTCCTTCGGGCATTCCCGGCAGTGTCGTCAGTTCCGACCGGGCCGGTCTGTGCACGGACCCGGAACAACCGGCGCGTCTGACCGTTCCGACTTGTGGTGATACGTTGTCCAAAATTATACGTCCTTCTAACCCGCAAAGATATTTTTCGGGTCCGGAAACCGAGTTTATTTGCGCTATGAACTTTAAACAGTTCATCCTTTGGAAGGTTCCAGGAAAATAATATAATTTAAGCGAAGGCAGAATACTAAGTATTTCTAGCTTTCTGTACAAGATTGATTTGAATGATTTTGATGAGAACCCAGTTCGGGCATGTCAACAGGGCGCCGTGTCGAGCCATCGCTTCCTCAAGGTCAAGCAGGTCACGTGTACTATTTATGTTCAAGCGCAGCAAAACCCCGCGCACCTCCCTGGACCCCAGAAGAGAAGGGGGGCGCCTGTCGCTCCCCGCCCGGTACTTAACCCCGACCGGACTGAATATTTTAATGATGCCGTGATGCCCAAGCAGCCGACCCTATACGAATTATAACATTTCACGTCAACGCCCTTATTCCAAAGGATAATCGATGAAAACAATTTAGCGTAAGTATGTTTTCTTTAGAGTTTTCCTTGTAATTCAGAGACGTAATATTCTTCAGAGGTCCATTGCCTGCAGAAATGCGATGAATTTAAACAACACAGCAATGCACTTAAGAACAACAATTTAGAAAATTAGTTTAGCTGTACTTCGTGACTTCATTCCTAAGTTGACTCACCTTGGAGGGCTTGCTTAAGTTGTTTTTAAGTTTGTTAACGTTTTTCATTGTAAATGTGAATTAACAGTTGAAAATCTAGATTTATTTGACATAAAAACAGCATGGTCCGTGAGTTAGTTCCCAATTACTTTTCGGAGTGGTGTCATTACCATGTACATGTTCAAATGTTTGTGTTTCAAATGATTACACGTTAAATGGCGTTTCGGAATTAATTACCATCAGCCTGACAGATTGCCGTTTTTGTTCACAACGGTATCGTCGCAAAAACCGTAATAACCCTAGTCGGTGCGAGTGTATAGGCATTGCGGCACGTGCTCATTAGGATATCTACTAATGTGCTTACATGGGAAATTGGGTATTTCGCCAATAATATAATTAAAATAATATTATTCGGCCACTTGCCGGAGATGTGGGGCAATTCAGTTTCATTCTCAACACTTTCAGCCTGTGTAAGCGCATCTTTATTATGTTGTTTTGCATTGATTACTTAGTTAGAACGTTTATTTAATTCTAGGAACGATTCATTTACGCGAAGTAATCAATGAGCTCAGCGAGCCAGTCACAAGTGCGTGTCCTCCGAGACAGGTCGTGGGTTCGATGTTCTCAAGTCAGAACATATAATTGAACCTAACTCAATTATTATTACGGTACACTAAACTTCATTTAAATTAATGGTCATCTCTTCCAAATAAAGTAGATGATTTGAAACGGCACGAGTGTGGGCACACATGGACATGGGCCCACACTCGTATCGAGCTCTTAAGCGATCAAATGCGTGTCCAGTGCTTGAGCACACTTGCCGTTGCAATAGACTGGCTCAGCGGTTGCTAGCTGGGAACAAGTCGATCACGAGCGAGTCACTCCGTTAACGCAATGGTCGTGACCATAGATATAGGAAACATTTCTATATTCATATCAGTGGCTGCTTTGCATATACGGAATGGATTGAAAAATGGCTGTTTCAATCAATAAGACGGAAAAACCTAGGTTTTACTAGTAAATCTTATGATTGACCAACATGTGTTGGTAAATGTAAGGATTTTATACAAACAGAGAAAATTATCCGGGCTTTACCATTAGAGTTTTGTACATGCTAAAGCTAGGGTTTACCAATGACGGTTGGTAAATGTTGGGTTTTTTTGGAATAAAATAATGAATTAACTAACTTAACTTAATCATTTATTTCAATTACCTATCAGTCAAAACCTTATATATTTTTAATTAACAATATGATACATTTTATTTATTTTTATTTATCATATTACAATATGATATTTAAATTACACACGAGTCAAAATTATGATCATTTTTCTAAATTTATTAGTAAATCTTTAAATTTTCCTAAGTTCGGGCTTTTACAGTAACAAATAGGTAGACAATACACACCCACATGGCCTTCTTTCGACCCTAAGTATGGAGAAGTGTAAAGTAATGCAACATAATATGTTTGGCATCCTTCACTGTGGAGGAGCAGCAACGGTCCTGGTGCCGTGCACAGGATTTTCTGAGACAGTTAGCCCATTTATGTTCTGACCGGCGTTGTACCCACGTTCAGATGGTACCTATTGGCTAGGAGCCTTGAACTGGTTCATGTGTGAGTCATTACATGAGCTAGTCGGTGCTAGTGCCTGCATAGTTCACTAGTGAACGACGAGCGGGGCCGGCGCGCGGCAGTAAGGTCACAGTTAATGTGCGTGTAATGAGGAGACACCTCGCGCTACAACTAACTTCATCCTGTGTCTAACAAGCCGATACTTCCGGTATGCGTGTTTGTATTTTCCATTAGGAATTTCTAAAAATGGATTGGTAGAAATTGCACGCCTTCTATGACAAGGATAAAGATAACTGTTAAAGATAACTGGCGACATGTCGGTAAGACCTCTGCACTACCTCTTCGGGGACACAGGCGTGAGGCTAACGATAGTTTTAGTAGGGTGCAGTTAAACAAATGGGCTCCGTGTGTAAAACTTTCTTGTCTAAATACCAAGTTAAATAATCTATAACTGACTGAAGAGCTACTTACAGTTAATAAAATAAATTAGCACAAATGACCAGTTCGTCGTATAAGCACGAAGAATCAAGTTGAATCAAAGAATCCTTCGACAACAGTACCCCGAGTTGTTCAACAAGACGCGTTGAAGCGGTTTGCTGATTGTCGCGTCTTGTAATCACATTATATCTGAACTCTAGCGACGCGCCATTACCGGGCCAGAGTCAAGGCCAACCATGTTATTCCTTAAAATAAATCGCGGCAAACAGTCAGTCGCTTTCAGCCGCAGTTCCAACTCAAAGCTTTTAGTATTTGAACGGCGCCTATTAGCCGGGATGAGTACTCATCTGCTTTGTACATGTCTGTACTCTCTTCATTGTTGGTTCAACGTTCTGATGATGACAAATATGCTCCCGACAGCCGACACCTTGTAATAGTCGAGAGTGTCGCCTCTTCATATTTAGAGGCGCTAGCTGCTATCTGCTAGTAGGTAAGTGACGTGTTACATCGTCGTCATCGTTATAATCGCGCGTCTTCGCTGCTCTACAACAAAATAGTGTCATCTGTGCTTCTTAATATTTGCGCGACCCATTAACGTGTAGTCGCTTATAGCTAGCAGCTACACGTTCTTGGTAAAATGTGTCAGGTGTTACCTGCCTAAAAATATGTACACTATG
Source organism: Apamea epomidion (assembly GCA_947507525.1). Lineage (NCBI taxonomy): Eukaryota > Metazoa > Arthropoda > Insecta > Lepidoptera > Noctuidae > Apamea > Apamea epomidion. The sequence goes on along the minus strand of OX382230.1, from coordinate 21,762,107 downwards.
GCACTATATTGTAAGATTATTATCGTATAAAAAATGAATAGGTAAGAAGCGGGTGATGAGATAACGGCTAATAGAGCTAAGTTAAAGAAAAACACGTACTACGCTGACCCCAAATAAAATGAGACAGGAGAATTATGATCAGCTACAACCATTGTGTTGTGACTGAGTCCCTTTGTGTACAAAGCTGAGTGCTTAGACACTTATGACACTTCCTTGGTTATCCTATAAAAGCTATGATTAGCAATCATTTAAAATCAGCCTGTGACCGTCGACACTCCCTGTTCTGAAGCGGTGTATGTCGCGGCGTCTGTCCCCGGCGTTGTGGACGCCACTAAGCTGCTCCTGCAGTACTTATGTGCTAGACGCTTCAATTAGCTCCGATAGTCACAGTGGATGTATATGTAGGAGTCATTCGTTTGACTATTCGGAACGCTAGCGCCATCTCGTGGCGCTAGGCTGAGTCTAGCCTTAGTTCATGGGGGGACGAGAGCTACAGCTACAAGAGCGGTGTGAGCAGAGCTCTCAGCATCATAGAAACATTGGACATCGTACGAACAACATATGCTTAGAAACTGTCTACGTTCCGTATCGTTGAGTTCGGTGCCTACAGTGCGTGATTCGCTAGTGTGACTAACTTGTTCGTAAATTGTAATTTGATTTGAACTGCATACCGTTTTTCTATTGTGCTATAACCAACACTACCCATAGTACACCCACAGTAATTAAAATATGCCTGATGTTAACGAGAGACAGACATACCTTCTCCGACATCAGAACTGGGATTCGTGTTGGTTCATGCACAAAATGAGAACGCTTAAAGTGAAAGTGACCGTTGACATTTGAAAAACAAAGTGCAAACATGCGAACGCTTATTAAATAATCCTGTGGATATGTCCAAGTTCGACCCAGATAATGCAGATACGGATGCGCGAGCATGGTACATGTTGTTTTGGGTATAGGCTGTATGCAGAAAATACTTTTGCTGAGTGACGCGACTATTGCGCCTACCGCCATGTTTGAAAAAAAAAGACTGTCTCTAACCAGCATTTGATTTCGAAGTATCCCACTACCGTAGTTAGAACACGCAGTATAAGGCGTGTGCAAACATAACAGTGCACAACAGCTGATTTATGTTTTGCCGAAAATTCACTGCAAGGTGGTCAACTTGTTGTGGCCATCAGTAAGACGTACAAAGGAGCAGCATCGACGTGACTATCGCAAATAGCATACCAAGGAACGACATGGAGCGACTTTAAGAATCTGAGCGAAGCCTTTCGTGAGCTGCAAGTGAGGGAAACCAGGACTTATCGCAGCCGGGTGCACGAGTAGTGGCAGCCAAGCCAAGCGGATGGTGGGCAACGTGCTGGAACTCGTGAACGGCGAGTGGACGTCGTACAACTACCCTCAGACACGTTAGAACATAAAGGTGAGCTGTATTGTTTTGTTTACGATTCTGGTGCTGAATGCTCATTAGTAAAAGCGAGTTCTGCAGCCAAATTAAGTGGCAAACGAGTTAATAACGTTGTTGCATTGACTGGTATTGGTCAAACATGTGTATTCAGCACAGAACAAATCATATGTAGTGTTGCGATTAGCGAGCAACAGCTTGAGATTTTATTACATTTCTACCCGACATTTACTTGCAAAGTAATATTATGATAGAACGTGAAATATTGAACCTAGACTTTCGATTAACATGTCTACGACAGAGTTTTTGTTGCATAAAGCTCTTGTAATAAATTCAGTTTTAAACGGTCAACAAAAGAAAGCTAGATTTGATAGAACAAAGGCAGCTGTAACAAAATGTTCGACGATTGACGATTTCATGTTATTAGAAAACGAAGAGTGAAATCAGATTAGAAGACGTTAGATCGGAAGTTCAGAGGTCCGTTTACGGTAGCAGAAGTTTTTGCAGGTGATCGCTATACGTTAAAAGCTTTAAATTCTAACCTTACAAGTATGCACATGATCGCATAGGAAAGATGCCACAAGATTATGTTCCAAGTGAATTGTACATAATTAGTGAAGAGTTAGACGTAGAAGATGCTGGTGAAGGCCCATCTACTGGTACTGACTAATATTGACGCACAATAAATGGCTATAACTTATCAGCGAGAAGTGACTGGTAATGCTATTTTGTTTTGGGGCTTATCAGCGAGAAGTGACTGATACTGACCTACGTATATGCGGGCTTAGGAACCAGTGAGACGGACTGGTACCGTCCCATATCTATCGGGCTCAACAGCGAGACGAACTGTTACCCATTTGCTGTCATTTGTGCATTAATATTGAGTAGCCTTGTACCTAATGTTCAGAAAGTTTGATTACAAAACTGGTATTCTTTTATGTGCGTTTATGGCATGCATGTTGCATAATTTCGATGTAGTCAGGATTTACGCTATGATTAGATAATCAAAGTTTGTTTACATTACTCTGGTTGAATCCTTTAAAAGCCTTCAACTCTAGGCGTACGTATTTGTATGCTCACATATAAACGATGCCTCTAAGTATGTAGTGTTCCTAACGAGTTAAACGTAGAAGACGATGAGGAGAGTTCCTCCACCGAGTAGTAGAGCACATACCATGGCTATTAGGTCACGCTGTACGCACTTGTCTGTAGTCGTAACTGCAACTCAGTTGTGAATTGTTCAGGGGGCGCTGGGCAGCTGGTGGTGCAGCGGGGACCCGGGTCTCAAAGGAGACTATTGTTGTGTTGGTCTTGTAATGACCTGGGAGTCATAGACTCTATGTGAAGTGATGTGTGTTGGTAGTACTCACTTAAGGTGATGACGATATGGGGAGGCATGAGTGTCACTAGCTGCTGCGGCAGCCAGACCATGAGCGTTGTATGTAATCTACGAGTTAGTTGATATAGTTTCTGATCAATTATTACTAAGGCTTAGAGGAATCTTATGTTATCGATGAGAGTTTGAATCAGAGTATTACAAACGAATTTGAGGATAGTGATAGTTTTGTTGATGAAACAGAGTAGAGATTTAGTTGTGTGTGTTATGTGGGTTTCGTGAGAAACCATAAAGTCCAGGAGTGACTTGGCGATTCGATGGGGATGCGCAAATGAATTTGACGAGTTCAGTAACTGGAGTTTACTAGATAGTATGAGACACATGCATCTTAGTTGATTCTTTTGATTGTAATCTTGAGATTTCGAAATCAAATAGTGGGTAATGCTCTGAACTCTGCTATTGTTAGTTTGTTCGAGTTTTCATTGTGTTTTTGCCTGTACCAAATGTGGTCAGGAGTGACCGAGCCATATGATACTTTGCGGGTATGTTTCTTTACAGATTAGCACACGAGGACGTGTGTATAGCAGGATGGCCGTGTCGGAGTCATTCGTTTGACTATTCGGAACGTTAGCGCCATCTCGTGGCGCTAGACAGAGTCTAGCCTGAGTTCGTGGTGGGACGAGAGTAACAGCTACAAAAGCCGTGTGAGCAGAGCTCTCGAGAGGATCGAAACATTGGACATCGTACGAACAACATGTGCTCAGAAACTGTCAATTGCGTCCCGAATCATTGAGTTGTGTGAGTGTGTGATTCGCTAGTGTGACTAACTAGTTCATAAGTTCTAATCTGATTTGAACTGTAAACCGTTTTTCTATTGTGCTATAACCAACATTATCCATAGTACGCCCACAGTAATTAAAATATGCCTGATGCTAACGAGAGACAGATATACCATCTCCGACATGTTAATTTATTTTTATTTATTTATTTGGCTCACCGACAATTGAATACACTGATACAAAGATATGAGTTACATCCAATAGACTTACAGAATAGTGTACCAATTTCTTACAGGTAAGCACATCATGCATTACTTATTTGTCGATTGATATCGAGTGAGTTGATTCACTCTCCGAACATAGTTGTTTTTTTCAACCAAATTCCAAATTAAAATCACAATCATAATTAAAATCACATGCAATCGAAATAAAAATCAAAATATAATTCAAATCACAATCAACACTAAAATCAACACTTAAACTTAAATTAAATGAAAATTAAATTAAAATATAAAAATAAAATTAAATAAACAATACATTAAATAAAAATTAAATTCAAATTCACACTAAAATGTTTTTACAAGTTTTTGTACATACTACTTCGGAACTTACCAAGTGAGTCAGATTGCACATCGACAAGATCACTGCAGCTGTTTAATAATTTACATAGGCGGGGATTGGAGAATTACCACCAAGAACAGTTCTGCGAAGAGGAGGACATAAGGGCGTTATAGGAGCTCGTGGGCTTGGGTACACGGATTTTGATCTTGCTCAACAATTGGGGACAGTCAATTTTACGCCTCAAAATTTTAAATAAGAATGTCGAATCCAGTAAATCTCTCCTCTTCTTTAAGGATATCATCTTGAAATGCAAGAGTCTCTCTTTATACGATCGTTTCTTCTTAGCTGTCCCGGAAGAGTATGCTAAATGCCACAGGAATCGCTTTTGGACCCTTTCCAATGTTAGTGTGTGGGTGGCATAGTGGGGTCTCCATACAGTGCTGCAATGTTCTAACGAGCTACGGACCAAACTATTATAAAGCAGAATTTTAGTCTTATTGCGACGAAAACAGGTAACATTTCATAAGACAAACCCAAGCATGCTAGAGGCTTTTTTAACTACATTTTCAATATGGGGTATAAATGTTAACTGCCTATCGAACAAAACTCCCAAGTCTTTTATCTGTTCCACTTCCTGAATTAAGTTGCCACTAATGTAATAAGCAGATTGTGTTAATTTAACTTTACTAGTGAATTTCACGGGATAGCACTTGTTGATGTTTAAGTTCATATCATTATCCTCACACCACTTTACTAACATGTCAATATCTCTCTGTAGCAACTCAACATCGAGGTCTGATTCATAATTCTGCAAAATTTTAAATCGTCATCATATGTGTAACACTCATGTTTTAAATATACACTGACATTAGTAAACATAATAATCTATTTTATTATTAACTATTTTTATTTACGTTATTCGAAGGCTTTTCTTTAATCTATCAAAAGGCCCGTGCCGTAAGGGGACGAAAAATGGGCTAGACCAAATTAATTTTGTTTTGAAATTTATTAACTTTAACAATAAACATAAGTCTGTGGCCCGACTGTCAAGCTGACAGTAAAAAAATTTACTCCAATATTTTTTAACATTTTTAATTTAAATAAACAAACAATAATCTTTTGTTATGTGTTCCTACACCACTTTTATGACCGGAATTTAATACTACTATAATATATATATCATATTGGATCCAATAATAGACAGAAGAAATTTACAATGCTGACACGAAGTCGGGCACGACAACTCGAAACCACACACCCAACACCTTCGGGTTCGTTGCTCAGTTCCGCCTCGCAGTTGCCGGAACCTGCTCCAGACGTGAGTCCAGTGACACCGGCCGCTGCAGTTGCGTCGAGCTCGAGCGACGACTACTTTTCGCCGCCGACGACAACACCACCAGTACGTCGACGCGGAAGAGGCCGACCACCGGCCAGCTTAGGATTCCGCGGCCCACCGGCCTCTTGATAGGGTCCCCGCTGCCGGTGGAAGTGTATAGAGCATGAGATGCACACAAACTGTCAATGAAAATGACATGCGCGCATACTTTGGGGCTACAGAGAGGGGAAGTAACTTGCCTGCATACCGTGGTCGGATGCTCTCTCTGTTTCAGGTGCTTGAGCCAGCTGTCAACGTGTCGGCGCAACGACTGTCGGATCAGGTGCGGGTCATCCAGCGTAACCATATGCTGGATAACGTTGTACTTGATCGACTACGCCTCGCGTCACGGAATAGCCACGTTGCGCCTGCTTCGTCATTGGTCGCGGTGCAACTGCAAAATTTACCCAGTTTCTCATCGCGACCCAACCGCGTTGATAAAGAGGATGATGATGAGGCTATATCCGTGAGTTCCCAGTGCAATATAAGATTGAGGAGCGCTTTGGAGGATGCCTTTCGTGCGTACCTCTCTATTCCGTCTGGACTCAGACCACATTTACCTCGTTTACCCATGCACAAGAAAAACAAGGCGCTGCCACTGGTGTGTGCTCTAGACTCGCAGCTGTCAAATTACTTTAACGACAGCAAAGACCTCACCGATACCCATTCAATCTTGTACTGTGCGGCTGTTGCAGCATGTCGTGTGGCTCATGTCAAATTCCCGAACAGTGACAGAGTCACACGGCCAAAACCAGCTGTACCAGCTTGGCAGTGCAGGATTGAGCGTCGTATCGGGGTGACTAGAGCACTCATCGGCAAGCTAATCTAATTCAGGGAGGGCAAAACTCGCCCTAGAGTGATGCGTTTTGTGAGGCGGGCGTTCTCGGGGACTGATATTAGTTCTCGAGATTATTTGTCCCACGTCACAGAGCGTATCGACTTCCTGAAGCAGAAGATCTGTGCATGGGCAAACCGTATTCGTCGGTACAGGCGGAGAGTGGAGCGGTACACTCAGAATCGCACATTCCAGAGCGATGAAAGGTGGGTTTACAGGGATTGGGAGCGACCGGACCAATGTGTGACTGACACGCACCTACCAGATGATGACGCCATGTATTCGTTCTGGCAAAACATCTGGTGCCTGTCAGTCACACCGAAGATGATTGGACAGGGAAGATCGAGCGAGCGTGCGAACTGATACCAGAAATGGGGCCACTTATCATCAGCCCCGAAGATATTGCTCGTGCAGTCCGTCCGTTGCCTAACTAGAAATCTCCAGGGCCGGACGGGCTGCACAACTTTTGGATAAAGTGGTTCCAAAGATCGCACGCCCCCTTGGCATCCCAGTTCCAGTCAGCTTTAGAGCCAGGGTCGCTGCCCCAGTTCCTAACGACAGGAATAACCCACCTGCTCCATAAATCAGGTAGTACCGCGGATCCTAGAAATTATAGACAGATAACTTGTCTACCGACGTTCTATAAAGTTCTTACATCCATTTTGAGAGCTAAAATTAATAAACATATAGACACCAACTCCATCATGTCTGTCTCTCAAAATGGATGTCAGAACGGGTCCCGCGGTACTAAGGAGCTACTTCTCATTGATATAGCCATTAGCCAACAGGTTCGTCGTTCCCGAAAGGATCTGTCGACATGTTGGATAGATTATAAGAAGGCCTATGACTCGGTGCCACATACATGGCTCATGAGGGTGCTGGAGTTGTATAAAGTAGATACAACTCTGCGCACCTTCCTGATGACGTGTATGGGGCAATGGAGGACGGTCCTTCGCTATCCAGGATGTCGAAATATCCAGAGGAATAGCGAGCCCATAAGGATCGAGCGAGGCATATTCCAGGGCGACAGTTTGAGTCCGCTTTGGTTCTGCTTAGCCTTGAATCCTCTAAGCACGCTGTTGGAAGATTCAGGTCTAGGCTATCGGCTGAGGAGAGGTTGTCAGGTTATATCTCACCTCCTCTACATGGATGACCTAAAACTCTTTGCACCCAACAATTTGCAACTGATGGAGCTACTGGAAATTACTGAAACTTTCAGTAGCGCCATCAGGATGGAATTTGTTGTGGACAAATGTGCGGTCATGCATGTAAAGCGAGGGGAGATCGTGGAATCCGTGGGAACCCAACTCTCGGATTCCACAAATCTTAGAGCCCTCTGCGCATCCGAAGCCTATAAGTATTTGGGTATGTCGGAAGCGCTGCGCATCAATGTTACTGACATGAAGCAATCGTTGAAGGAGCGCTTCTTTAGCCGCCTGAAAAAAGTATTTAATAGTCTTTTATCAGGCAAAAACAAGGTGCGCGCCTTCAACTGTTGGGTCATGCCGGTTTTGATGTACTCTTTCGGCATACTCAAATGGACTCGGACCAAACTCGACGCCCTGGATAGGAGGGTCCGTACGCTGCTAATTGCAAATCGAATGCATCACCTGCGGTCATCGGTAATGAGGCTGTATATCCCGCGAAAGTGTGGAGGTCGAGGCTTTTTAAACGCTAAGAACCTCCACAATCGCGAGATATGCAGTCTCAGGGAATATTTCCTAGAAACCGACGTGGGGATGCATCGACATGTAGTCGCGGTGGACAAGGGCCTCACACCGCTCTCCTTGGGTAAAGAGAACTGGCGCAAACCAGTAGTGCTTGACACTAATGAACGCATGGAGGTATGGCAGAGTAAGGAGCTTCACGGATGCTTCTTTCGGGCCCTACATGGACCCGATGTAGATCTACTAGCGTCCGTAGCCTGGCTGCATTTCGGTGACCTCTTTGGAGAAACCGAAGGTTTTGTCTGTGCAATTATGGACGAAGTTATGATGACGAACAATTACCGGAGATTTATTGTGAAAGACGGCACGGTTGACATCTGTCGGGCATGCCATCGGCCGGGGGAATCAATCAGGCATAATTATCTCCGGGTGTTCTCGTCGAGCTAACGGAGAGTACTTGCATAGACACAACCTTGTAGCTAGGATAATCCGTCAGCAACTTGCTCTGAAATACAACCTTGTGGAATCGGAGGTGCCGTACTACAGGTATGTGCCCGACCCAGTTCTCGAAAATGGTAATATCACATTGTACTGGGATCGATCCATAATCACTTACAGGACTATTGTTGCCAATAAGCCTGATATAGTGGTGGTGGATCGATCATAGCGGCGCGCAAAAATTGTTGACATAACCGTCCCGCAAGATGAGAACCTCGTGAAAGCTGAGAAAGATAAACAAGTCAAGTATCTTGACTTGGCTCGCGAGGTTGTCGACATGTGGGATGTGGACTCAGCGATCATTGTGCCGATAGTCGTGACAGCCAATGGCTTAATAGCCAAGAGCCTCGACCAACACCTGAGGAGGCTCTCGTTGGGCAGCTGGATCAAGGTACTTCTGGACACGGCTCGCATAGTCAGGAGGCTCCTCTCTCTGGAGCCCTGACCACCGGTAGCTTGGACCATGTTCCCGATACCGTAGGCTACTATTTTTTATATTTTTAAATGGTTTTATACTTTTTATAATCTAATATTTAAAAATATAATTGATATGTTTACTTTTAAATAAAGGAATAATAACATAATATTTAGAACCTTCTAATACTAAATAAACTACAAATTATTAAAATAAACATCTTAGACAAAAAAAAAACTATAATTCATTTATGATAATTTACCTATATTATAACTAGGGTAAGTATTGCACTTCAGTTACATTAATTTATTCCTAGGTAAACATTGAAAAGTCGAGACGAGTTAGTTAAGTTGAAGTAGGCTTAATATTAACGTAATATCAAACTGTTACTCACCGTTATACATAATTAGGAGCCTTGCAATTTCACACATAGATACGTTTTGCTCATGCAGAACAACGATTTAGTTCTGCCTTTTTTAACACTGATAAATGTTGCACGGTTGGATACACAGAAATAAATCTGCACACGAAGACGAGTAGCAATCAATAAACTCAGTAATGCAAATACTTGTAGACTGACAACAAAGAATGCTCATTTTTTTATAAAATAGGGTGCTTTTTTTTTTTTTTTTTTAGGATGGGAAATCATCAAATGACCCTTCCCGCTCTGGGTGGAGCAGTGAGTAAGGGAGTGTCAGACTCTTACTGACTAAAACCCACCCGTGTTCCCTTCCTTAGCCCTGTATGTACCAGGGCAGCGGTAACCCTTTCGGACGATCCCGCTACCCAAAATAGGGTGCTTGAAAACAATTTTTTTTTAACTGTCGGTAGTTATTTTCTAAACAGTCAAAATAGAATGGCCTGAGAGTTCCGTCCGTGGCTGTCTCAAATGTTGCAAGCTTCATTACTCATCCATCAATGAATGGGATCGAATTGTTATAAATTCAACTTTTAAGTAATGTTTAAACAAAATAATGAATACAAAAAGAAAAAGACATTTGCTGCACATATGGTTTGAACTTACGACTTCTCGTTCACTGACCAAAGACGATAGCCATTGCGCCAAGGTCGCTATAGTAATAATTATGATGCGTAATATTATATCTCATTCTGTAACATCATTGAATGATTCGTGCCATACGCACACTACTAAACACAGAGCTCGCTCGTTTTATTTGGTGTTTGTGTGCATAACCGTCATGACTTCACCCACACACGTAATATGTAAACTAAATAGGTTGTTCGATTGTACCTAGTATTGTATACAATCAAGTACTTTCTAACTGAACAGACAGCTGTGCTGCTGGGGAGTTTGTCGCGCCACGTCTTCTTCCCAGCGATAGCACTAGGAAGTGGTGAAGGACGGGCGATTTTGGGGACTGTCTTTTGTAATTTTGACGTTCGAAAAGTATTGATTGTCAGCCTAGTTTGAATAAATGACTTTTGATTTTGATTGCTTAAAGTATGGTCTTGAGATATAATGAATTTGATAATGAAGTTCCCGCTTGGACAACATTTCACTTCAACTTAGAGAATTGTACACAGATAATTATTTATTAAAGCGATATCTAATAACTTGTATTTTTGGAATACAGAGACTGACTGACTTATTAATAAAAGCAAAAGAGTTTAGAAGAATTTTGTTATTTCTTACTAAATATGTTGATTTGCGAATGAATTAAAGTGAACGATCTTGTTGAAATACGAGTATACATAAATAAAATGTATGTATGTGTAAGTAATGTATGTGAATGTAGCGATAATGAAGATAGTGATGATTAATGAGTCACTACAAGTAAGAGTGCTTGTAGTCGATGTTTAGTTATAAAAGTGAGTCACTACAAGTAAGAGTGCTTTTAGTCGATGTTTAGTTATAAAAGTGAGTCACTACAAGTAAGAGTGCTTGTAGTCGATGTTTAGTTATAAAAGTGAGTCACTACAAGCGAGAGTGCTTGTAGTCGATGTTTAGTTATAAGAGTGAGTCACTACAAGTAAGAATGTATGTAGTCGATGTTTAGTTATAAGAGTGAGACACTACATGTGAGAGTGCTTGTAGTCGATTAGACGAAGTTAAGAATTTAAGAGCTCCTAATTAATAGTAAGATTTTGATGTACATTTTTTTTCTCTCTTTGTTTATTTTTAAAATTTGTTAAACGCGAGGCCGCGTTTGTCGTCAGGATTAGCCGAATGTTAGCATACACAATAATCGACTATTTAACTAATATTATTTGTGGGTTGCATCATTGTCATTTTTAACATTTGATGCTTCTGAGTTGTGGCAACCCATAGATGATTTTTGATGAAATACGGCGGGAAAGGTTGGATGGTTTTTCTGTCAGCTAGATATGATGAAAGTGGTCTCGAGTTAAATTACTATTTTACTGTGTAGAGTACCAATAAAATGAATTTTCTAAGTATTCGAGTTTATATTTCTAACACTAATACATAAATAACTAGTGAGCCTAGCAATTATAAACAAAGAGGTTTACACTTAGCAGCACTAACACTTGCATAGCACTTGTACACTATATAGTCAGGGGTGGTTATGATATAAACAAAGTGCCTGCTAGCACTTGTGCACTGTACAGTCAGCGGTGGTTATGTATATCGACTTTTAGAAACAGTTCGGCTTGTTTGAGCGTCGTCTGATACCAGAGTGTGACAGTCTCCATTTAGGACTCAATGCGCCCAGGTACTCTACAGTCAATTATAATATCGTTGCGCTTTCCTTTTTTTACCTTTATGAGTTTTAGAAAGCATTAAGAATTTCACATAAGTGTTACTTTCTCTTTAGATAGCAAGCCACATAAGTATACAATTGTACACACATGTTACAATAACGTCGTGTGCACAGTGTGCGCAATGCTCCGTCGCGATATATCTTATGATAGCGGTGCAGTACTCAACAGACAGCGAACACCTGTTCCCGCCGCGCTAAGTGAACTATGAAAGTATAATGCCGCGTAAGAATAGCCGCCTGTAAGCAACACTAGGCATGCCACACTTACATTCTGTAGACTAGCTAACACGTGGGATGGCACACATACGTTGTGTACTGCAACATTGTTTGATTTAACTCCGCTTTTATGCCGTGTTGAGGAAGATTTTTCAGTGTTAGCACTTACCTGATTTTATACTATAGTAAAGGATAGAACACACACACAGTTATATAAACGACTACATTTACTGTTTTAACTTTTTGTGTATGAATGTGGATAGCCATAGGAGAAGACCAAAGAAACTAATAAGGAATTTGCGAAATATGATATAATACTCGTATCTTGAAAGGAGGTGACTAAACGTTTTTAATATTCAAGGCAAACATTCGGCATAATATCATTTGCCGTGTAAACTTATACAAGCGTACGTACTTACCTTAAAGAGCTCCGTAATCCTGTGTTTGAGACGAGCCGCGCGTCGCTCTGTCGGTCAAGGTGTAGGCTGCTCCGGGATTTGTGCTCTAGTTGGCGGCAATATCTCATATTCTGTTTCAGAATACCTCGTTGTTATACGTTTATAAAGAAGACGGGGATACGAATGATTAATTACTATCGAAAAATCATGAAACGATAAAGTTACGAATTGTAAAATTGAGTTTATTGGAAGCAAACAATTTATTGAGTAAGTTTATTTGAAAGTTTTCTAAGATTTATAGACCGTATTAACGAGCAAAGTAGAGAGCAGTTTCATAAGTTTCTTGTAGTTCAATAAGCAAACCAGCACAGATTTATGTATATCTTTATTCTTAGATAGGTACTCGTATCTTAGTATCTTTCAATAATAGGAAGCTAATGTAAAGCGGGTGTCGCACTACGGAAGCCATCACTCCAAAGGGACACATAATTAACACAAAATGGCCGCCATGTGACAGGAGGAAGTAAAAGCAAACAGGTTCATATTTACTGCCTCCGACGCACCAGCGAAGTAGATCAACTATTATAGGCATGTTTAATGGGCACCGCCATATATCTGCATATCACGGTATCAGTAATTAGAACTGTAATTACTAAACAAGAAATCATAAGCCTTCGATCAGTTTACTCCAGGAATTTAAACCCTATTTCAAATACGATGAAGATCCAAGTTAGTCAAGTCGATGTATGATTGAACTCATAAGTGCGCAATGTATGTACACTGCTGCTCGTCGATTTCCGGCGAACTGAACTGATGTTTGGCCGAACTTGGGCTTCACCTATCCCCGGCGTATGGATCTATGTTCGAACTTCAATTTAGCAAGGATTAAGATCAGAAGTAATAATAATATAATATATTTATTCAAAAAATTATAGGGCATGAAAATTAGTACAGTTTTTCATATATGTAAATTATATTCCTAAGACTTACGTGCCTGAACTAGGTAAACCTGTTGTTACAAATTAAAATTTGTGGCCTCTTACGGCAAGCTAACATAAGCCCAAAGGACAGGTGGTTTGGTATCGGTATATAACGAATCAACAAACTATCTCAAACACCGTATATTTATAAAAATAAATTCAAAGCAATAAACGGTGAACCTTAAAAAACTAATTTACCTTGTCATTAACAAATTAGGTAGGTGTCTCTATCTTAATATTGCCAGCCAGCTAAAATTTCAGCTGAAAGAGCTAAGGTCGTGGGGAGTTGAAGATAAACCCAGTACTGTTCCGTTTTAAACGTTTAAATTAAATAATATAAATTTCAAATTTAAGGTATAACCTTCCAGTTATTTGAATGTTATTAATTAGTAAATGGGCGCCAGGGACTTTAAGAGTCCCGGATCCCGGAGGCGACGAATGTGTTCAATATATTTCTGGATGAATGTGTAGAATGTCGAACTCAAGATCCTCAATTCAAATTAGGTTGAAGACCGGTTTCCAATGTTGAAAACTGGACTAAGGTAACCAACGGGTTCTTACAGAAGCCGTATTAAAAATATTAAAAAATATTATAAGGTATAAAAAAAAAACCGTCCCGCATGCGCTACCGCTAGATGGCCTCCAACAGCCGCACAGTCGTCTCCGCAAGAGGCTTCGAGCGGACTCGAGGAACGGGTCTCGCGTCCAGGCCCCAGACGCTCCTCTAGACCCTGGCGGCGAGACGAATCTCTTGAGATGCCTTCTCCTGGAATTGACAATACGGAGGCCTAATAATATAAGGGGAAACTAATTTACTTTCCTTGAGGTGACCGAGCTTTCAAATCTAGAAGGCTAAAACGTTCGCCGGTTAACATGGCCTTCAAATAGGAATAAGGATTACCCACATGGCGTTCATTAACCCCACAACAAGGGCTTGTTGCCTTTTTTTTTTTTTTCAGGATGGGAAATCATCAAATGACCCCTCCCGCTCTGGGTGGAGCAGAAGGGAGTGTCAGACTCTTACTGACTAAAACCCACCCGTGTTCCTTCCTTAGCCCTTTATGTACCAGGGCAGCGGTAACCCTTTCGGACGATCCCGCTACCCCAGCAGGCTTCGGCCCTGTCGGGCCCCGTCATCTATGCTGACATCTCTATGAGGCGCACGTGGAACACTTACGCGCCGTCCGGCACGGGCCTGGTCCTGATCGGACGGAGAGCTACCCATTGCTCTCCGCCCGCAGGCCCGCGCCTACGGTGGCCGGGAGTCGTCACGCGGCTCCCGACGCCCGGAGCGTCTCCCTCGGCGGCTGAGGCGTGAGGATCTTTCCCTCGCCCATCCCGCCACCTCCTTCGCTAGCATGACTGCTTCGCAGAAGGAGGTGACCGCCTCCCACTCCCTCTCGCCCCGGACCATGGCTTGCACCAGGGCCGGGCGCGAGAGGTCGCCGCCGCTGCCGATCGCCTCTACGAGGACACGGCGGTGCTCTGCCCAAGCGGGGCAGACCTCCACCGTATGCTCCACCGTGTCCTCTGGGCGATCCTCGCAGTGGTGACACCCGGGCGTCTCCTCCCGCCTGATTATGTGCAGGAACCTCCCGAAACATCCGTGTCCGGAGAGGACCTGCGTCAGGCGGTAGGTGAGAGCGCCGTGACGCCTCTCTAGCCACTCCTCAAAGAGGGGTCTTACCGCCGCTATCGTGGCGTGCCCTGCGCTGGGTTGCGATAGTCGCGCCTTCCATTCCGCCATGAGATCGCGCCGGAGGTCCGTCCGCTCCGCCGCGATTTGCCGCGGGTGCAGAGTTTCCCCCCGACGTAGTGCCTCCGCGCGCCAGTCATACAGGCGCGCGAGGACTATCGCCTCCAGATCCCATGGCGGCAGTCCGGCAAGGAGGCCTGCTGCCTCGCCCGAGATCGTGCGGTACCCCCTTATCAGCCTTACGGCTACCACCTTTTGGGGCGCGTTCAGATAGTGTGCGGCTCGGAGCCGCAGTGAACGCGCCCACACCGGGGCCCCATAAAGGGCCATGGACCGCACGACCTCTGCGTAAAGCCTCCGGCAGGAGGCGTTTGGCCCCTCAGGTTGGGCAGGAGCCGCTTTAAGGCGGCCCCGGTCCGTTCCAGTTTGGGGGCCAAACGTCGAAAGTGTTCGACGAAGTTCCACCGGCTGTCGAGGACGAGACCCAGGTATCTCATCGTTGTCTCGACGCCGATGTGAACCCCTCCTACCATCAATTGGGATCCCGAAGGTGGCCCGTACCGGGGCCCATGAAAGGACATGGCCTCGGACTTGTGCAATGCCACCTCGAGACCCAACTGCCGGATCCTTTCCACGACTATCGCAACCCCGCGTGTCATCGCGTCGGCCGCCGCCTGATGCGACCTCCCCTGCGCCAGGACCAGCGTGTCGTCAGCGTAGCAAACTACGCTGACGCCATCAGGGAGGTCGGCCCGCAGCACCCAGTCGTAACCGATGTCCCACAGGAGCGGCCCCAGAACCGATCCCTGTGGGACACCGCACGACATCTCTCGCCGGTTCCAATTCCCGTTGCGACCGGGGTAGATGACGGCTCTGTCCGTCAAATACGCCCCGACTATTCGACGGAGGTAAGTCGGCACCCGGTGATACCGGAGTGCCTCCCCTATGCAGCTCCAGGGCAGGGTGTTGAACGCGTTGGCGATGTCGAGTGACACCGCCACGACCACCCCACCCCGGGACACCGCGTCCCCCGTCGTGAGGGCTCTCACGCGCATGATGGCGTCCACCGTCGAGCGCCCCTTGCGGAAGCCAAACTGGCACTCCGCAAGATCCGGCCCCGTCCTCACCAGGTGCCCGACGAGGCGGCCCGCAATCACTCTCTCAAAGAGCTTGCCGGCCTCGTCGAGCAGCACTATGGGCCGGTATGCGGACGGAGAGTCCGCAGGGCGCCCTGGCTTCTGAATGAGGACCAGCTTCCCCGTCTTCCAACGGAGTGGAAACTGGCCTCTCTCCATGCATGCGCTTAAGAGCGCCTCCAGTCGAGGCCCGAGAGCCCTCGAGGCCAGGACCCAGGCTTTACCCGGCAAGCCGTCGGGTCCCGGGGCGGTATTTTTGGCCTTCAGCCTGCCTACCGCCGCTCTCAGATCTACCCCGGTCACTTCAGGGGTGTCGTCGTCGTCGTCCGTGTGGTCCGCTTCGGGCACCGCAAGTGGCGGAGCCATAGGCGGGGGAGTATGCTCCCCCCTTGAAGGGAACAGAGCGCTCACCACTTCCTCCACCAGCTGGGGTCGGAGACTCTGCGTCAGCGGGGGGGCCCAGGTGCGGAGTTTATTCCGCACCATTCTGTAAGGGCGCCCCCATGGATCTCGGTTCAGAGTCTCCAACATCTCCTCGCGGGCCGTATCTTTGGCCCGCTGGACAGCCACTTGGAGGGCGGTCTTCGCCGCTCTGTACCCCTCGTACAGCTCCACTTCCGTGGCTTCCGCATCCGGAGGGCGGATGCGGAGCCTGCGGTGCCTGGTGTACCGGTGTCGCGCGTCGACGCACGCCTTGCGTAGCGCCCCAACCTCCTGCGACCACCAGTACACCTGACGTCGGGCGCATCCTGGCCGGACTCGGGGCATTGCCACGTCACAAATCTCGGACATGGCCTCCCGGAACCACTCCGCCTCACCGTCGATGTCAGCAGGCCTGTCCGGTGAAAACGCCCAGGCCTGCACGATTGAGGCTTCCAGGAGAAGCTCCCGGTCCAGCTGCTTCAGCGCCCACCGCGGACCACTCGGGGCCTGTTGGACTAGCGCGCTAGAGGTCTGGGTGGAGACATCAAACCGGATATACCGATGATCGGAGTATGTCTCCACCTCCTCCATGACGCACCAGTCAATGACACGCTGTGACAGAGCGGGGCTGGCGAACGAGATGTCCACTACCGACTCGCCCCGCATCCGCACACACGTAGGAACAGAACCCCGATTTAGGACGACCAGGCCTGTTTCCAGAGCCCAGTCCTCCACCATCCTGCCCCGCACATACGTGCAACGGGAACCCCAGGCCAAATTCTTGGCGTTGAAGTCCCCGAGCACTAGCACGGAGAAGGCATGGTTTCTGGCGACGACGACACTCAACTCTGTTAAAGAGTTCTGGAACTCGGCGAGAGTTCGGCTCGGAGAGAAGTATACTCCCACGACTACAATCTCTCCGAACCGTGCTGCTACGCACCCCTGTCCCTTCATGACACCTTCGAGGGACGGGGTACCGGCGGCAGCCGACGAAATTATGGCCACTGAGCCGCTCAGGTCCTCCACCCAGTCATCCCTGGGCGGGACAAAGTACGGCTCAGCGACCACGGCGATGTTAATCAACCACTGCGCCATGCTCTGGAGCAACAGGTCCTGAGCGCAGGCGCAGTGGTTGATGTTCGCCTGGAGGAGGTGTAGAGGAGGAGTCATTACTCCTCCATTTCAGCCCCCTCCCGGACCCCCTCGGCAGTGGTGGCGGCGGCGGCGGCGGCGGCGGCGTTGGTGGCGGCGGCGGCAGTGGTGGCGGCGGCGGCGGCGGCGACGGTGGCGGTGGCGGCAGCAGTGGCGGCGACGGTGGTGGTGGCGACGGCGGCGGAGGGCCTGCCTTTCCTCCTGGCTTCGGCGGGTGGAGCGCAGGACTTGGTCCCCGCCCGGTGATCGGCCAGCTTGCCAGCAGCCGCACATGCGACGCAGTGCGGCGCGGCGTTGCACGAGCCGGCCGTATGTCCGGGCTTACCGCAGCGGAAGCATAGAGTGCTGCGGTCCTCTAAGGTGCAATGGACGCTCACGTGGTGCCCCACGAGGCATCGATAGCACCTTAGAGGTCTGGGCTCCAGCAGCTTGACCTGCGCTGACACCCAGCCCACCAGGAGCCTTCCGCCCTCCACGATTTTTCTCGCCGCCGTCACGGGACAGTTTACCGTAACGGTTCGCATACCCGTGAAGTCAGGACGTATGGTGCCCGCCTTCACTTGGTCGGCCGGACACCCGCCCGTCCTGACGACGGCGGCTATCACCTCTGCTCCCGTCACAGACTCATCCAGGCCCACAATGCGCATATCCGCGCACTTGACGGGCCTGGAGACTCGAGCCTCGTCCGCGTTGAGGGACGCCCTTAGCTTCTCAGCCAGGGCGTCAGCGGTGGGGCCACTCGTCGCACCGGGGATCTCCAGCATGCGGGCACCAGTGGCGGTCACCCTATGCCGGAGGCCTCCGGTGATCCCCAGCTCCTGGAGATCCACCGTCGCTTTCGCCTTGGTGAGCACGTCACGATAGGTCACCCCCCTCTTAACCGCGTCCGGCTGCAGCGTTATAACTACAGCCGCGGTCTTAGGGGAGCGAAGCCTAGCCGCAACGGCTCGCTCCTTGCGGCGCCTCCTCTGTGCCTTTTTCCTGGCCGCTTTGGCCGCCTTCTTTTTCTCCCCGACCACCTGCCACTCGGCGTTGGTCGTGGGAGATTTGTTTTGGGGAGGCGTAGGCTCTGGGGCCTTCCCCTCCCCAGCCGTTCTGCCCTTTCTCTGGGCCGGCGCCGCGGGTTTGGCGGCAGGCGCCGATTTTGCCGGCGCCGAGGCTCCACCAGTCGACGTCGGTTTTGCCGGCGCCGGGGCTCCTCTAGCCGGCGCCGGTTTGGCCGGCGCCTGTGCCCGGCCAGACGGCCCGGGCTTAGGGGCGGCAGCAGCCGCGTACGAGGCCGCCTTCTTCGGCCCTGGGTCCGTCCTACCCGCCAAGGGGGGGCGCAGGACTATACCCTCCAGGACGGCGAACCGCGCCTGGAAGGTCGCCAGCTCCTGCCGAACCAGGTTCAGGACCTGGTTCTCCACCGGCACGGGCTGGCTTGGTGGTGTCACCTGCGCTGTGCCGGCTGCTCGCAGCCCGGCCAGGTCCGCTCGGAGCTCCTCGTTCTCCTTTCGGAGGAGCTCCATGGCAGCCGTCAAGCGGGCCACCTCCGCCCGCATTTCGGACGTTACGTCCGGCGGGGGCCCGAAGTGGATTGCCCCCACTGCCGCCATGATGGAGGCCTTGGCCGAGACTATGGCCCTGTTTTTAGAAGTCTGTAACTTCTTCAGGGCCACGTCCCGGATCGCGGCCTCCACGACCGCCGCAAACCTCTCTTTGCGGTCCGCATCAGGGCCGCCTACCTCAGCCGCCTCGTCGCTTGAGGTCTCTGATGCGACCGCGCGACCAGACCCCCCCTGCTTTGCGGTCTCCTCCGCTTTTTCAGCGGCCTCCCGAGCAGTGAGCCCCCTCCCTATGCCTCGCTCTCGGGCTCCTCCCCGCCTGCTGGTGGGGATTTTTCTGGCCGAAGCCAGCTCCCCGTCAGAGGACGACCCCTGGCCGTCCACTGACCTTGGCCGCTTGCTTCGAGCCTTTCTTTTGGCAGCGGCCGTCTTCTGGTCACGGCGAGGGCTCACTGAGCCTCCCGTGCTCGCTCCTCCCGATGCAGCATCGGACTCCGACACCGCATCACTCCTCCTTTCGTTTGTTGGGTTTTGGTTTTGAATAAAAGTTTCCATGATTGTTCCCACGAGTAATGTACTTTGTTTACTGGCTCAAAAATACGTGGTTCGCACTAGTGACTAAATCAAGCTACCCATTAGCCAAGCTTACTACCTCCCTCACGGTGCGCCGCCGCTTGGAGGTTTGGGGAATTTTTTAAAGAGGTTAATCTTCCTCGCGGTCCGGGTGGTTAAGCCAAGACCCTCGACCCCCGTCAAAAGTCAGAGACATGACCTTGACAATCTTCGGGGCTACGATATTAACGGTGGCAGGAGGGGGGGGTTATCCCCTCCTGCCTGCCCGGCGGCAGGGTAAGTGCACACCAGGCCCGCTCTTACTCCACACAGTAGCCGCTCTGCTCCTCATAGCGGCTTGTGTGGAGCGTTCCTCTTGGCAGAACATTAGCATGCGGGCAGCGAGATCTCATTGGGAAAAAATCCCACTGAGAAATAACTGCCCGCACCCCAGGATGCACCGGCCCGAAAACTGGTCTTCCCCCCGGACGTATCCAGAAGGGAACTCCAGTCCCCAGGCACACGTGGAGGTTTTCTGCCCTGGCACCCCGGGCTTGTTGCCTTGAACAATAATTTAATACCGAAGTTGAAACTGAGGAATCTATGGTAAATAGTCAGCGGGCGAAACACTCTCGGTTGATTTAGAGAGAAAACACTTGACTGCAAAATCCTCGGCTGGCTGAAAAGTTGTCTGCATATGCGCAATTTAGAATCCTGTAATAAATATCCATGGATCACGACCATATCCTTTTAAGAACCAGGGAAGGGCTCACAGACCGCTTCCTAACACTATTACAACAAAATCCTTACCTTTTTAAAACATTGAATAAGATTTGTATGGTCACTCAAGCGTGTTCAATGGCCAATAGACTCCACCACGGTTCAATAACCCTGTCATGATCACAAACCGGAACTAGACGGAGCATTCCGAAAATCTCCCCTATTTCAAGGTAAAATGATTAGAGGATAAACACTACACCAAGACACTTAATTCTCTTGAAAATCACTAACAACTGTCCAACGAGACGTTTAAATGCTGAAACAACAAGAATCTTCATGATCCAGACCAACAAACAAATTATTTGTTATTTCCAACATCGAAATTGGTCCTGATTGGGGTAATTCTCCCAGAATATTCATTCGGCAAATTTAGAATGTATAACCTTGCCACACTATGTCAAAGACAATGCACAGATTAAAATTGGATTTATTTGACAACGAAGTTTCTAGAAAGAAGTCTATATAGAAAATATGTTTCAGGCGAAAAGAGCTAAAATAGTCTTTAAAAATTAATAAATAATCAAAAGTTATAACTCCTAGTTTCTAAATTTGATAAATATTTGTATACATATATTTACTTTAACACAGTTAGTAAATTCTCTGTTTCTTCGTAAGACATACTTTGCAGAGCCTCGTTGAGGATTCTCTTACAATTTGTATAGTTCAGAGAATAAATGTTTGCTTTCGAGTTTAGTCTATTATATAGGAGAGGTCCGAGGTACAGGCAAAATTTGGCTATAAAAGCATGTTTTGTAGAATTTTGTGGACAAACTATATCTTTACGTCTTTTATTAGTATATCTAGTGCTGTAGGGTAGAGCTTTGTGTTGTTTTAATACAATGCCCATAGTAAATAGCTCTCGAACTGTTAATACTTCACAAGATTTGTACAGAAGGCTAGTAGGAAAAAGGAAAGGGCGGAAAGTAGACGCTACTATTTTAAACTTTAACAGAATGTAAGGCTATTAATTAGAGCGGTCCCCCGACGGGATAAAATTTAATCAAAAAATGTTATACGTACTTACGTAGGGTCATAATTTCAAGGTTATTTTTTTCTTTTCATAGGGTTTCACGTTTATACCTTTTTTGTTCTATTTGTGGCTATTTTTTCAATAGTTTTTTTAAAATTGTTTTAGGCTTTTTACATTCGTACTATTTTTATTATTATGTTGTGTCGGGGGTTTTTTAAATTTCTAATTTAATATTAACTATTTCTATCAGCCTTTACTAGTGCAGTTTTATCGTAGTTGTTTTTTTACTTTTTTTAGAAGATCATTACAAAAGTTACGATATCGTTTATACGTCAGTTGCAAAATTAAATTATCAGGAGTGGATTTAGCTTTCATATTATGCAGTTTATCTCTATTTTTCATACAGCAAATGAGTCCTGTCGTGATCCATGGTTTTATATTGTAGTTTATGTTTTTTAGCCGTGATATGAGTGTTCCTCTGAGTTGCATGTTGTAAAATTTTTATTTAGTATAACATACAAAACTGCGGATCAGCGGAATCGTTAACTGGGTCAAATTCGATATTGCGTAAGTCTTCTTCAAGTTTTTTACATTTAAACGCGAAATTGTGCGAGTGATTACTTTTGGTCATTTGCAATTTAAAATAAGTCGCTTTCCATGGTTTGCTTCCCGCTCACACGCTTCCTACACATCAAAGTGGCTCCTGTTTGGACCATATAATATTTAAGTCGAATTTCCCCGCACTTGCCCTTGTAACTAATTCAACAATAACCGATCACAGTGGGTAGCACTGTGATCGGTTATTGTTAAGGTTAAGGTATTAAGGTTAAGGTATTCGCATAGGTTAAGGTATTCTTTATGAATAATAATAAAAAATATGTAAATTGTTTACGAATAAATAAATGAAATGAATGAATGAATATTCCTCAGCGGATGCGTCAGTACTTTCTGGAAAAATATTGATATTGATATCTCCAATTAAAATGGTATTTTTGATAGATGATAGGTTCTGCAAGGCGTCGTTTAGAGAGTCGGTGAAATCGTTTATATTTCTAAGGCAAGTATCGCTAATTCTGAATCAATTATATTTAACAATTTGTTACAGTCGTGCATATTTGGTTCCTCGACAGACACATTGAGATGATTTCTTGCGTAAACTATTACCCCATCGTTCTGATTGTCATTTATATTACTTTTATACATATTAGATCCCGGAATTAGTGGTATGTTATATTGTTTGGAAAGCCAATGTTCGGTTAAGACAATAACGTCACAGTTTGTGTCTAGACGTTGTAAAACAATGTAAAAATTCTTAAAAATACTGCGAATATTTTGGGTTAGTATTGTTAGTGGACTGGTATAGGAGGAGAGATATTGTTTACAGTGTTCAACGTCACAAACATGGGATTTAGATACAGAGAAATTATCTATGTCATTAATTAAATTATTAATCATAATTATAACTAAATGTAAAAAATAACAATAAAACAAACAATAACAAGACCAGATAGATACGTAACTAACGGCGCTCTTAGGCACCTCCATAATCAATAGTATTTATGTACCTCTTTTCAGCCATTAGTTTCGCCGGACAGTTAACGTCACTTGTCTTGTGATTGCTCGGTTTTTTGAAGTGCGAGCAAGTAGCGCATTTTGGTTCCTCAGCCCTTTTTGTGCCTTCTTTAATGGAATGACCCTGATCACCACAGTGGCCGCAGGTATATGTGGTCTCCCGACATGATTTGGCCGCATGTCCGTACTGCTGGCACTTATAACAGCGAGTGACTAGAGTAAAGTCTCTCACAGGGTATGACGACCAGTTCAAAAAGACTTTGTCTTTAGATATCAGGGCTTTGCGTATGTCTGCAGATACTTCTAATATATAATTATAGGTCTCAGCATACTTCTTACCTGACTTATGGCTTAACTTAATGGAGGTCAAAAAGGTCTCGAGGCTGCAATCCTGAAGCTTCTCGGCTAAATTCTGATGGAACAAACAAGTAAAAACTTCCTTCTCTTGCATGGACGAGGGCACTCCAATAACCACTACTCTAGGCTTCCTTGTTGGGGGCTCGTCTACTGTAAGGCCTGAATATCGTCCTTTGTTTCAGTGCTGATAATGACACCGCCATTTTTTGTCTTACTTAGTCCTCTTACCCGAAGCTTCATTTGCTCGGCGCATATAATTTTTTGGACAAGTGTTTTTGTCTCCTCACTCAACTTTAGTTTGTCGTTAGGGTATATGGCCACTGAGCTTAAATTTATTGGCAGTACATAATTATTGGTACCTTTTTTAACCATGTCAGCAACGGAAGTTCCGGTAACTGGTTTCACAGAAGCTCCGATTTTCAGCTTAAGGTCTTGCAGTTGCTGTGACAGATCAATTTGGTCTTCGAGTGTTTGGACGGTGGTGTGGGCCCGGACGGCATTCATCTTAAGGGACTGGTACTGAACGGCCATTTGCTATGTGCCGTGACTAAATTTTCGGCATAGGGTACTTATACGCAGTTTTTGCTCCATATTTAATTTGCCCTCTGCTGCAATAGAGCACACTTCGCTTAGGCACTGCTCAATGGACAACATCCAGTTCTGGATTTCCGCCGTCGATATCGCTTCTATTATGACATCTTCTCTTTGGCTGGGCGGTTGAGGGTGAGGTGCTGGTGCGGGCGCGGGTGTAGGAGGTGGGCTCTGAGCACATCGGCCACCCCGGCTGAAAGGACTGGTTGCCATTGTGATACAAGTTATGTACCTGTTAATTAATAAATAAAATAAATGATACATACTGGTCTGATCACTATCCCTTGCAGTTAACTTGTAATTTGAATGTAATAAAACCTAAAATTATAATGAATAGTGTTTGTAAAAATAAAGTGGTCTGGGGAGATAGGCAGGCTTGTCAAATTGAAACATATCATAATTTTTGTCATACGAAGTTAAGGGATATTGACTTTCCAGCCGATTTTACTTGTGCGGATAAAATGTGTAACTGTACATTTCATCAATCATTAATTAATGATATGTATAAAAGTATAGTGCAAATACTGGCTGAGTTCGCGAAATATTCATTTAGTGCGGCTTCAAATTCCGGTAGGGGTAAACACATAATAGGCTGGAACAGACACGTTAGAGAGGCTCACGGTAAGGCGCGGCAATGTTATCAGAATTGGCTATTGTATGGGAAACCTAGCTCTGGACGGTTATACAATGAAATGGCAGAGTCTAGGCGATTATTTAAGGTAAAATTTAAATGGTGTCAAAATAATCAACAAAGGATTAAAATGGATATGATAGCACAACCCCATACCAATCATAATTTTTCAAAATTTTGGAAATCAACGAATAAGTTGAATCTGAAGCCGAGCCGGCCCGTGAGGGTCGAGGGTGTACACGAGCCGGATGATATCGCGAGATTGTTTCAGCAGCATTTCAGGGTTGAACCGTTTTTGAGGCCTGCACAGTCGGACTTGCTGTCGGTGTCGAGTGCTGGGGCTACATCTGGTGATGTCAAGGTGAGGTTTCCTGCAAAGGATATAGCTTTGGTCATAAAATCTATGAAGAGAGGAAAGTCTCCAGGACATGATAGCCTCAGCATTGAGCACTTACGGCATGATGGGATACACTTACCTAGGGTTCTAGCTTTGTTATTTAATCTGTGTGTCAGCCACTCCTACTTACCTGATGATCTCATGTTTACTGTTGTTGTCCCTATTGTAAAAAATAAGACCGGTGATGTCTCGGATAGGTTAAACTATAGGCCTATCTCGTTAGCTACGGTTATAGCGAAGGTGATGGACGGTCTGCTAGACGGCCATTTAACTAAACATATAAAACTTCACGACGGTCAGTTCGGTTTTCGGACTGGTCTATCCACGGAAAGTGCGATCCTGGGCCTCAAGCAGACCGTGCACTACTACACCGCGCGTAAGACGCTAGTATACGCGTGTTTCCTAGACCTGTCCCGGGCTTTTGAAATGGTCTCATACGACCAAATGTGGACAAAAATGCGTCAAGACACTAGTCTGCTCCCTGAGATTGTATCGATATTTGAGTACAGGTATAATAATCAGAAAAATGCTGTTAGGTGGGCCGAAAGTAGATCGGACGAGTACAGGTTAGAGTGTGGGGTGAGGCAGGGGGGGTTGACCTCACCGAAACTTTTTAATTTGTATATGGACTGCCTGATTGGAGAACTGAGCAGCACAGGAATCGGATGTCATATAGATGGAGTTTGCGTTAATAATATTAGCTACGCGGATGACATGGTGCTGCTCAACCCTTCAATCGGCGCGTTGCGTAAGCTGCTTCGTATATGTGAAAGGTATGCGGAGGCCCATGGATACAATGTGAAGAAAAGTGAGGTTAAGGTTTTTAGAGCACCCAAAAAAGATTTCTCTGACGTACCACCTGTCTCACTATATGGTACACCTTTAAACAGAGTCACTCATTTCAAGTATCTGGGCCACTGGGTCACCGACGACCGCAAAGGCAACATGGATATGGAGAGAGAACGTAGGGCGTTGTGTATACGCTGTAATATGTTGGCTCGCAGATTCGCTCGTTGCACTGAACAAGTGAAGGTCACACTATTTAGGGCTTTCTGTCAAACCTTCTACACGTGCAGTTTGTGGGCTAAATACACGCAGGGGACGTACAACGCCCTGCGTGTACAGTATAATAACGCGTTGAGGGTGTTGATGGGGCTGCCGCGCTGCTGTAGCGCGAGTGGCATGTTCGCAGAGGCGTACGTGGACGGCTTCCATGCCATCATGCGTAAGCGCTGTGCATCGATGATGGCGCGGGTGCGCGGCAGCCCCAGCGCCATTCTGGCCGCGTGTGCCGGCCGCTGGGACTCGGTACTGATGGCACACTGGATAGGCCTACACGCAAGAGCAAGAGCCTAACCACAATAACTTTTTTGTACCTTAACTAACACTAGGCTAAAAACATTGTTACTAACTACTTTGGAGTTGTATTTTTACTAACACTAGGTTAAGAACATTGTTACTAACAAATTTATGGACCAAGTCTGAATTAAATATTATTATTATGTCGTTTATTCATTTAATATCTTAATTCATTATATTTTTAAATATTAGTATAAAAACAAAAAAAAAAAAAACATTTAAATATAAAAAAATAGTGATCCGCAGGTGTCGGGAGCAGGGTCCAAGCTACCGGTGGTTAAGAGATAGAAACCTCCTCACAATGCGAGCCGTATCGAGGAGTACTGCCGTCTGAATCAGGCCCTTGATCCAACCGCCTAACGAGAGCCTCGATAGATGTTGATCGAGGCTTTCGGCCATCAGGCCATTGGCCGATACGACAATCGACACAATGACAGTCGAGCTCACATTCCACATGTCAACAACCTCGCGTGCTAAGTCAAGATATTTAATTTGTTTATCTTTCTCAGCTTTCACGAGGTTCCCGTCATGTGGAATGGTAACATCAACAATTATTGCGCGGCGCACTAATCGATCTATCACCACTATATCAGGTTTGTTGGCGACAACAGTCCTGTCAGTGATGATAGACCGATCCCAGTACAACGTGACATGGTCATTTTCGAGAACTGGGTCGGGCACATACTTGTAATATGGTACCTCAGAGTCGACAAGTTTATATTTCAAAGCAAGTTGCTGGTGAATAATCCTGGCTACTTGGTTATGCCTGTGCAAGTACTCGCTGTTAGCCAGACGAGAACAACCAGAGATAATATGTCTGATGGACTCACCCGGACGGTGTCATGCCCGACACACGGCAGCCGTCCCGTCCTTCATAATATGTCTCCGGTAGTTATTCGTCAAGATAACTTCGTCCATAATTGCACAGAAAACTGAAGGTTTTGCCTTCAGTTTCCCCGAAGAGGTCACTGAAACGCAGCCAGGATACGGACGCTAAGAAATCTACACCGGGCTCATGAAGAGCCCGATAGAAGCGCCCGTGAAGCTCCTTGCTTTGCCATACCTTCTTGCGGTCATCGGTATTAAGCACTACAGGTTTGCGCCAGTTCTCTTTCGCCATGGAGAGCGGGGTGAGCCCCTTGTCCATTGCGACCACATCACGGTGCATACCCACTTCGGCTTTTAAAAAATATTCCCTGAGACTGCACACCTCGCGGCTGTGCAGGGTCTTCGTATTTAAAAATCCTCGACCCCCACACTTCCGCGGGATATACAGTCTCATCACCGATGATCGTGGGTGAAGCATCCGGTTTGCGGTCAGCAGTGTACGGACCCTTCTATCTAGGGCGTCGAGTTCAGTCTGAATCCATTTGAGTATGCCGAAAGAGTACATCAAAACCGGCATGACCCAACCATTGAAGGCGCGCAACTTATTTCCGCCCGAAAGAAGACTAATTAATACCTTCTTCAGGCGACAAAAGAAGCGCTCCTTCAACGATTGCTTCATGTCAGCATCGTTGATGCCTAACGCTTCCGACATACCCAAATACTTATAGCTTTCGGATGAGGAGAGGGATCTAAGGTGTATGGAATCCGAAAGTGGAATTCCCTCGGATTCCATAATCTACCCCCCCTTTACATGCATGACTGCACATTTGTCCACACCAAATTCCATCCAGATGGCACTACTGAAAGTTTCAGTTACCTTCAGTAGCTCCATCAGATGCAATTTGTTAGGGGCAAAGAGTTTTAAATCATCCATGTAGAGGAGGTGAGACATGACCTGACCACCTCTCTTCAACCGGTAGCCTAGACCTGAGTCCTCCAGCAGTGTGCTTAGAGGATTCAGGGCTAAGCAGAACCAAAGTGGACTCAAACTGTCGCCCTGAAATATTCCCCGCTTAATCCATACAGGCTCATCATTCCCCTGGATCTGTCGACACCCTGCATAGCGAAGGACCGTCTTCCACTGCCTCATACACGACTCAAGGAAGGTGCGTAGAGTTGCATCTATCTTGTACAACTCCAGCACCCTCATGAGCCATGTATGTGGCACCGAGTCGTAGGCCTTCTTATAGTCTATCCAGCATGTCGACATATCCTTGCGGGATCGGCGAACCTGTTGGCTAATGGCCATGTCTATGAGGAGTAGCTCCTTAGTACCGCGGGACCCATTCCTACATCCATTTTGAGAGGCAGACATAATCGAGTTACTGTCAATGTGTGTGTTAATTTTCGCTCTCAAAATGGATGTAAGAAATTTATAAACCGTCGACGAACACGTGATCGGTCTATAATTCTTGGGTTCCGCGGGACTACCTGACTTATGGAGCAGGTGGGTAACGCGTGTTGTTAGAAACTGTGGTAGTGACCCAGACTCTAAGGATGACTGGAACTGAGATGCCAGGCAAGTGTGTGAACTAATTAGCCATTTTAACCAAAAATTATGCAGTCCGTCCGGTCCCGGTGTTTTCCAATTCGGTAACGGACGGATTGCTTTGGCTACGTCTAATGGCGTAATTATGACTGGTTCCATTTCTGGTATAGTTCCACACACTCGCTCGATATCGCGCATCCAGCCACCCTCAGCGTGACAGACGGGCACCGACCAGCTGCTGCGCCAGAATGCACTCGTGGTGGCATCATCCGGGCGGCATACGTCCGTCACGTTTTGTTCAGGTCGCTCCCAAGTTCTATATACCCACCTCTCATCGCTCTGGAACATGCGATTCTGCGTGTATCGATCAACCCGCCGAATACGACTCGCCCATGCACAAACTTTCTGCTTCAGAAAGCCGATGCGCTCTGTGACATTGGACATGTATTCCCGGGGGCTGATTCCAGTCCCCGAAAATGCCTGTCTTACAAAGCGCATCACTCGTGGTCGTGTGTTGCCCTCCCTGAAGCAGTATAGTTTACCGATGAGTACCCTGGCCCCATCGATACGACGCTCGATCCTGTATCGCCAGGCTGGTACGGCTGGTTTTGGTCAAGTAGCTGCGTCACAATTTGGAAACTTGACGTTAGCTAAACGACATGCCGCCAAAGCCGCGCAATACAAGATCTAGTGTGTATCAACGAGATCCTCGCTGCTCTCGAAGAAATTCTTGAGCTGCGAGTCCAAGGCACACACTAGCGCCCTATTTTTTTGTGCATAGGTAGCCGTGGTATTCGGGGTCTAAGTTCGGTTGGAGTGGACCTATACTCGCGAAACGCATCTTCCAGTGAACTCCTCAGTCGGACGTTGCACTGGCTACTTACTGTGTCAACCCTATCATCATCTTCTTCAACACGATTGGACCGCGGCGGGATGGCATCAATAGTTGAAGCTTGTGCCGCGGTTTGTACCAGAGTCGAGACGATTTGGTTGTTCAGTACCTCTGAGCGCAGCCTATCAAGTGCGATGTCATCCAACCTGTGATTGCGTTGGATGACCCGCACCTGATCCGACAGTCGTTGGGCCGAGACGTTGACGGTTGGTTCCAGTTCCTGGAACAGAGACAACAAGCTATCACGGTACGCAGTGAGGTTAGTTCCCCCCTCTGTAGACCCGTAGTATGCGCGCATGACGTTCTCGTTCATAGACTGAGTCCATCTCATGCGCTGCACACAACCACCGGCAGCGGGGACCCGGCTCGGGGCCGGACGGCCCCTAAGTCCCAAGCTCCTCGGTGGCCGGCCTCTGCCCTGCCGACGTACAGGTGTTGGCGACGTCGGCAGGGAAAAATATTCGTCGCTCGAGCTCGACGCAACTGCTACGGCCGGTGTCACAGCACTCTCGATGGGGCTGGATTCCGGCGGCGGCAGGGCGGGGCTGAGCGACGACTCCGGAGGTGCTAGGCGTGCACGGTGAGCTGCTGATCTTGTTAACATCTTCATCATTTTATTTTTCACGTTTTTATCGGAGGTGACATGACAGATGTCACCTCCGGTTCGGCAGTTTTTGATGCAAGTTTTTGTTTGTGTTCATTGTTATATAAAATTATGTTTATGTTTTGATAATATTTGTTTTGCCTGATATGGTTTAACGGATATATAAATATAAAAACTGCTTCTAAAAATTATATATTAGAAAATTGTGAACAGATGACAAAAGAGACGTTGACGTTGACGTTGGTGTTGCTAGCATTATTATTATTATTATAATCACTACACATTTTCACACAGTAAACAATTTACACATATTATGCCTACGTATGACACAGTTTGCTTTACTTCCGGATATTTGGTAGATCCAGGTCACGATTCAGCAAGTGTTTATTTATTTATTTTAATAAATCTTCGACACGTCTGTTCACAACAAGAGTGCAAATATTAAAATAAAAAAAACGCAGATAAAACAATAAAAAAAGTGAAGTATTGTATTCATCGTTATCCTTAAAGTTTCTTGCCATTTCTCCTCC
The DNA here is from genome assembly GCA_947507525.1 of Apamea epomidion. Classification (NCBI taxonomy): domain Eukaryota; kingdom Metazoa; phylum Arthropoda; class Insecta; order Lepidoptera; family Noctuidae; genus Apamea; species Apamea epomidion. The sequence goes on along the minus strand of OX382230.1, from coordinate 21,731,332 downwards.
GTCATTGGAAACCAATAAACCATGCACCTTGTTACATCCGTAACCACAGAGATCAAACCCACAAGATCCCATTAGTATAAGACAGATAAATTAAGACCTTTGCGGATTACAAATATTTATACATACTACAGTGCTTTTAATTCCATCTCAGTCGTATCTATAACGTAATCTGTCAAAGTGATTTACAACCAGAGAGATTAGCATTATCGTCACGACTCATCTGGGAGAGACTTTTGAAAAATTACACGGTGGGAAATTACTTAACATTTAGTTCAGGACTGGCCAACTTTTTGATACTTTCTAGGTTGCCACACACTCTTACAGCATATGGTATCTTCATCTGATACGAAATAACGTATCATATCCCACGGCAGCTATCAGCTCATGGTATCTTGTAGTCTGCATTACAAAGCCGGCTCCGAGGTGTCCCATTTGTCTTTCATAATTATGTTGTTAAGTAGATACTTTATCATTACGCGCTCGTGACTGTTGTAAACACGTCTTTTACGCAAAGGCTGTTATTTTGTGTTATTTATAGTTCATAAGATGACTTGCTACTCCCCCAAGTATGACATTATTTAAGGCTTTCTGAAATTCTTTAATTGCATTTTTGAAGTGACTCTTGGCTGCTTAACTGAGTACTGAGTCGATTTCACACATGCACACAACTGAACCTCGGGTGCTATACGCGAACACACGCCACGCAAAGCCACGGGCGGAAGCAAAAACACTACAATATAGCGATATAATTAGTATTGTTTCTCTGACAGCTGCGCACTAACAAAGCCTATCACAAAGTCGCGTCGTGTTCACGAGAGGGTCGACTCCAGCAGTGTCGCACAATAGGGAAGCTCAGTCTACCCACACGACAGCACTTTAAAACTCCGTCAAAGTTTAATTAAATACTCTGTTAAACTGTTGAACTGAGCGCGGAGAATAACAAACGAATCAGATCCGTGTGGGATTGTGGGGTATGTGCGGTTACCTTCGCTATGTTTGTGACGTATATTAAATGCGTGTTATGCGTAAGGGTGCTCATGGTGGTTGTATGCGGTGGTGTATGTCAACTAAGTTTGTATAAATATAGACTTATGTTATCAGTCCACCCCCATATCAGACTAATCATTTTATGAATGAAATTGTAATTACATACTTACCTGACCTGATCTGAAATACTTGAAACGCACCAAAAGAACTTCTAGTGAATTACTTTCACAAAAGAAACAAAAGTGTACAAATAAACGTAGAATGCTTTCCGTGATAGCATCCCGATTTCCGCCTTACTTTCCACCTAGGCGAATATTCAAAATTGCTCGCCCCATGCAAAGTCCGGAAAATTGCTTCCATAAGACATTCAGTAAACGTGGCGTCGAGATCTTCAAGAGCTATGAAACTTGAAGAAGTTCAACTAAGTACATAATAACGAACTCAAACAATCAAGTGAAGTGATTCCCGAAAAAAGCTTTACGCCTTGAAAATAATTTGCCCTGCGTTAGAACATGAACAGTGAATAGGCGACAGCGAGTTCACCCATCACAATTGTATGATAAGCACAGATATCCTATAAACGAGATGCTATGCCATATTGGCACCTGAGCGATCTCGGCTGTTACGTGCGTTATAGAGCGAACTATGGCGAGCGCCGGTCACGCGCGGAGAATGCATAATGCAATAATGTGAGTATTAGCGGCGGTCGTGCGGTTCCGTGCAACTTCGTGCGGCTTCGTGCGGACCGCTGCGATGTGGTGCGGGCGGTGCGGCGCGATTTACATGTCAAAGCTCGCCTCACCTCACCCTTTAACGCGATTATGCTAAGAAACAACGCGTTGTACGTGGTAGCTATTAATTTGGAACTTGACTATAATATACGCCGATATAAATACCCATACAACAGTTATGTTCATAGTTTTGGAATATTCAGCTGTCTTTATGTTGAAAACTATTACTCCGGGTAAGTTACTAGAAGGCACATTGGATACTTCTTTTGTTTACTACTACGACTAACTAATTGAATAATCTCCATTTTACAGCACTCGTTTACAAAAACGTTACTCTTCAAATAATAATTATAAAGTTCTCATTTACTTAAACAAACGCTGACTCGTCTGGAGTACTATCAAACTTATTAATTTAATAATATGTTCTTAAAGAAGGTTTGAATACCGCTTAGGTAATTAGCAAAGGTATGAAAGAGGTGCTATACAACAAGTGGACGAGACTATCAGTTTAAAGTATCGTTCTTTCAACACCAAATAAAACATCAAACAAAAATTGAGAATTGGTCCAGACAAGTTTGAATGACAAGCGACAAATCAAAGTTGTGCGCACTGCTGAAAATAGACATGCTATAAGAATATACCACGTAACGATTAAAGAATGCAATGAAATGGTAAATTTTATTGAACCAATGTTGCAATTATTACCTTATGATTAACTTAACGTAATGTCGTTTTGTAACTGTTGGCGATCTTCATTTGGATCTTTACGGCGGACCCCAAACTAGGTGGCGCCTGTATCTTGGGGACCAGAGTCGTGATTTTGTAATATATAATGCTATTTACCACTAGAGTTTATGTGAGAAAAGGTAAGTAATAGCAAAGGATTACATAAAACTAAATTAATATCGAGATCAAAGTGAAAGTGAAAACTTAAATCGTAAACAAAAATAACAAAGCGCAAAAATAAACATAATAAATAATTAAAAATGAAATGTTAAACAATCAAAAATAAATTATTGGACAGTCAAAAATAAGGGTGTGTTAGTGCGTGCGCGTGTGGTGTGTAGGTGTCAGTTTTTTTTTAATTTTTTTTTTAAATCTTTGCCCCACTCTAGGAATATTCCTGTATCGTGGGTGCGTTTACAAACATTTGAACTCACATATACAAACAGCCAGACCCGGAACAACTACCTGTAGGCAATACAAACATTTGTTCCGTGCGGGAATCGAACCCGCGACACGCAGCGCAGCATTCGATCGCTCAGTCACTGCGCCAACCGTGTCGTCAAAGTATCTATGGTATGAGTAGGATTCCGAGTGTGAGTTGAGTGATGTGATAATATTTTCCGATTCATCGTATGAAAGACCTAATAGCCATTGTTTGACAACTTTTTTGCATGTGGAGATAGTTCTCGTTGTGTTGTTGTTGAGTTGTCAGTTTGTTATACACAAAAGTGTGTAGGTAGGCGGGACAGCGTCTTGTTAGGAGAGATGTGGTTCGTTGTAGGGGGATGTGTAAGACACGTTTGGAAGTCGATGAGTTGTAGTCAGGTCGGATTTATAAATTTCTGTGTATGCGCAGGTATGCATTAAGAATAAATATGTAGTTGGCAGACACGTAGAACTTAAAGGTACAGTCAGTGGGGTAGAAAAATGGTCTTTTTAAGAGAACCTTTATCACAGTTCTCTGGGCTCTTCCAAGCTCACTATCGTTTTCCCAAATTATAAAATAAACATTGTTATACAATAAACAAAACATTAAGCATTCATTCTTTGAACAAATTCCAATGCAACCAAAAAATAAAAGAATATTTGCTAACCCTGAACTATGACGACACAGAAGAATTACTCAAACCATAACTTAAACAGAACAAATCACGCACCCACTCACACAGACACACCTACACTTACTCATACATCCACACTCAAACATACACAGCTACACTCACACAATCACACACACGGCACTTATGTAGTTACTCTCTTTTCCTTAACCTTCTTCCCCAGTTTTTTATCTTCAAAATTATTATTAGTATTACTCTAGTTTATTTTTTACAAAAGTGCACATTACTCATTTGTACGTAATTATTATAATAACCAGAATGGACGAATGGATGACCCCTGTAACACAAGTTTTGCCTAGCATGGGGGTCATTGATCATTTATTATGTACCAGGCTTTTCGCACGCTTAAATTATGTGTCACCCTGTATCTCTGTACCTTTTTACATATCTAATAAAAATAAAAATATTTACCCCAAATCGACTCGCCATACTGTATAATAACATGATGACATCGACTCATACAGTGTTTTATCTCTTTTCTCGTATGCATAGTGTTCCCTATGCAGGGAAAGAAAACTATACCTCAAACGAATCGAAGGTCACATTGGCCAAAGACATGCTGCAAAGAACATTTGCTGAAAACTGATAACTGACTAATACGCGATTGAATTTTTTAAATTAATTATATCTGTCCATTCAGTGCTCTTTTGAACTTGTATACATTCGATCGCCAGGTTCGTCCATGTAATCACGGATCAGAGCCGGGAGTGCATTGAAGCCCAGATATTGAAGCTCAATGAAATGACGAAGTCTAAAGAAAGATGTCTTAAGTCTAACGAAAGATGTCTTTGAACGCTTTTGTTGAAGATGTCGCTACAATGGCGGCTTTCTATTCGATCCGCGAAGACTTAAGCACAATGAGCGTAGATCTAGGGTAAGTCTTAGAATGGATTGTCCCGTGGATTTTTGACGTTCAAAAGTGCTTTTTATGTGCCTATTTGAAATAAATGATTTGACTTTGACTTTCATATAAAATGTATATATTCATTGTAATCTAGGCCATATCAATCGACCTGCGAAGTTAGATGCCCTATTTTGTTGAGAACAGATGATGATGATGATTCATGTGTAATCACCTAATCACGTTTCAAAAATGGCAGACTAACATCTGGTGTTGAAGCACTTATATGTACTTTACAATACAAGGGATTAAGACTAGTAAACATTATTATATTAGAAGATGTAGTTATGTTATAATATACATTAACACAGAGTTGTATATGAGTTGTATATACGTATAGGTGAACACATTACATTGAAACGAATAAGATGTTAAGGCCTCATATTTGTAACAAGATAATCTTTCCACGTTGTAACTTGCTCCCTCAAGTAGTAAAATGTCTGCCACTCGGCCATTAAACCTCAGTTTAACTACTAAATATTTGCACCGGCGCGCCATATAATGTTACGCACTGTTATCCCTCGTATCGTCGCATGAAGACATCAGAACTATATCAAACGCTAAACCAACAGCAATAATGCGCCATACGTTCACTCATTTAGAATTACCGACAAGGCAGTAATGTGCTAAATAGCTTTCAAACAACATCATAACTGACACCCTGTCATGGTATGATGATCCTTCTGTGTATGGGTGTAAGGTCGTGTGTTGTTGTTGTTGGCAGTGGGTGGTGATCCTTCAAGTAGGGTGCTCGTAAAGTGGCAGCGAGCCCGTTAGGCACAACGACGCCACTTTGTGTTGCTAGTAATGTAACGATGGTATCTACATATTTCTGACCTTATCGCTACTGTAAGATCGATGGGTACTCTGAGTTTTGGTGAATTTCATAGTTGATTGAAAAATCGAAAAATGTCCGGTCTTTGTTAGAACATTGTGTTGCAGCTCATCACCGAGATAGACTTTTCGAGTAAATGGAAATAAAGTGACCCTCCGTGACATTGGAATTTAATGCCGCCATTTAGATGTATCACAGTGAACCTGGTGTAGATATCATAGAGATTCTATGTTCTAGATAACGTATAAGTGTGATTACATATAAAGATTATAAGTAAAAAGGAGCACCTTTACAAAGTCAGTTTAGGCTATACAATCAAAGCAAGGTTAAAACAACTAAAGTATGGGAAATTATTTTTTTTTTATTTTTTTTAAAGCTTCAAAGCGAGATTGTGTAAAGAACTGTGACGAACATTTCCTTATTACATCGTTTACTTTATATAACATACCTATTCTTTTAAAGTATTTCAGCTCAACAACACGCAACGGTTAGGTTGCGTGTTAGTATCGGTGTAGTCTGTAAGCTGTAGGACATCAAACTGAAGACTGTACGAATCACGCCTTTTGTTGGTGTAAGTATTCATCGGCAATCAACGTCTCGTCCCACGCACGACTGGCCGACTGTACACTCTGCCAACGGCCGTAATAGGCGGCTCGCGTGCAAATCAATCAGCCGTCGATCCGACACCTGTCGTTACAGCCACACACTACTTTGTATATGGGGTAAACCCCGAGCTCACACTGTCGACGTATCACGTCGATATTAGAGTAACTCGGAGTTCACAAACCTTACATTTTGTTGATGGTTCGAAGGGTGTAAAGTATAAAAGCTATCGATAGAGCTATGAATTTTATAGTGTCAACGAAATAATAGAACTTGAGGGGCTTGTGGTTAAGTAATAACAGCCGAACGGGTCGATCGATCAGGTTAAACTACGCTTGCCGTGGTAGGCCTTTGGATGGGTGACCATCTTTACATATCCCTTCGTCCCCCGCTCCGTGCCTTGGAAAGCACGTTAAGCCGTTGGTTCCGGCTGTCATTCGTGGATCTTTGGCTGGCAGTCGTTACGGGTCGTCAGAAGCAAGAAACTCTGTCAACCAGTCTATCATTTTGAACCAAGGGGTATCGTATTACCCAGTACCTGGGTTGTGGAGGTCAGACAGGCAGTCGCTCCATGCAAAATACTGGTTAGACTGGAAGCCAACCCCAACATAGTTGGGAAAAGTCTAGGCAGATGATAAACGAAATAATAGAACTTAATAATACATTTATTTATTTCAGGTAAATAACATCCATTCATAGTACACATTACTCACACAATTCAAATGAAATAAAATCAATACAAATCAAATTAAACGGAAACAGAATAAATCGAATTAAATGAAATCAAATTAAAATAAATAATCAAAACAATCAAATCAATACCTATAGAAATAAGTATGAATAAATAAATAATCACAAAATAATTAATCTATGAGTAAAATGAAGGAAGAAAACAATATCACAGGAATCTGCTGGATGTGAGGAGCACAAGAGCGGTTCATGTGGCGACGCTTGAGGCCTCTTTGGCCGATGCCAAGCAGTGGACGTCTGGCGGCTAAAATTAGATGGATGATTTAACAATATGACCGCACTTACGAGAGTAAAAAATAAGTAAATAAATACGCACGAACTGACTTCGTAAATAGTGATCAGCCCTAGTGTGATCAGCCCTAGTGTGATCAGCCCTAGTGTGACACTTTATTTCGCCAATAGATACCGTCATTTTTGCTGTTTTGCAAGCACAGTTAGATAGGTGCACAACGAGCGCCCAGTATTACCTTACATTCGTGTCCATGGAAGGCAAAATCATTAACCCCAGATCGTGATGAACGTTTGCCTAGCTATACTCGTTAACACACGCGCTACGTTTACAGGATGTTCTACACGATGTCTCCACGGCAGGTAAATTAAAGGTAAACTATCAGCACCGTGCTACCGGCGAGGTGCTCACGGTGTTATGCAGCGTCGGATTATTCTGGGTGATATTGGGTGTCGGACAGTGTGGGTTAGGTTAGGAACGTAGTGGCTCACTCATTGCGTTCCGTATTCACGCCGCGCGCCGCGACACTACTCGGGGTGGGCGTCCAGGCACACGTGACACGATCACTACAAACTGAGCTTAGAAAAGGTTGTAGTCCACGTATCATTAATTTATCATTGAACTACGAGTCCTTCAGGAGTGAGTAAAATACCAAATTGAATGTTTGTTATTTGATTGCATCTAGACACTGCTTAGTAGTAGGTTTCAAGACATAGTAGAACACGCCAATGTCATGTCAGTGTAATACTGAGATATCTTATCAATTTACAGGTAAAGCGTTTCTAAGAAAGAGTCAACACATTCTAGTTTGATGTCGTACTAGCTGCTAACACTAATCTGCTATATTGTGTTGATACTAAAATGAACAGTCAGCTCGATGGCATCTGTATAAATCTTGACTTCTGCTAATCTAAAGTCTGACGTAAAAAAGCGCCAACCAAACGTAATGTGTTATCATTTATCTTTTGGATGAGCTTTATCTGATATAAAGTCATAACTTTGTGTTTAATGTATCGTTATCTTTTCTTTTTGGCTGAATGTATGTAGCTCAATTTTACAAGATTGATGTAGGTTTTATATCATAAAATAACAAAAATAGCATTCAAAGTTAATTCACATGAATGAACAAAGGCAGAGATTTTTTTTGTTTTTTTCTGTCAATGTTCTAATTCTGGTGTTAAATGAAACAAAAATACGAAAAAAACAACCGACTTACAAATAAACACTACAAAGTTAAAAATAACTTTAATTTCAGAAGTCGGTGTTTTTCCCTTTTACAATTTATATGGGACCACCAAAGCATACCAAATGACAATCAGTCCACAATTGATGTTTTTTTTTAAATTTTAATTATATAATCTAGTGCTTGACTTCGATCTCGCCTAATGGAAAGCAGTGATGCAATCGTTGATGGTAAAGCGCACTAATTTATTATGTGCCTATTCACTCTAGCCTTGAAGACACTTAAATTATAATCGGACGGGAAGACCGCTGCAGGCAAAAGTATCGATGAATATAGTGTGCCGATTAGGTTATCACATTAATTGAAACCACGTATACCACCACCACAAGTTGATTATATTATCACTATACTGGCTCACTCTCACAGCAAGCTTCTCTTGCAGGGCCACCTTGCTTTTCACCTTGTCCGGCTTTATTTAGCGTCATATAAAACTAAATTGTTGACAACTTTAAATACCATGTCTTGCCATAAATATTGTCACGAAGAAAAACATTTCTTTTTTATTGCAAATAATATTTATTACTTTTACAGTGTGTTAGTTTAATACATAAATATAAAACAATTTGAAATATAAAAAGCTTATTCGAAGTGGTCTCCATTGGCTGCAATACAGTCCTTTAAACGTTGAGGCCAGTTATCAATAGAAGCACGCACTCTTTCCATGGGAAAATTCTTCACTGCCAATCGTATGGATTGTTTTAGGGACTCCAAATTATCATGGCGTTTAGAGCAAGCAGTACTCTATAACTGACCATAAATCATAATCCAGCGGATTAAGATCGGGACTAGACGACGGCCAGTCTTCAGCTCTGATGAAGTCCGAAACGTTCACTTCCAACCAAGACTGCGTGGACCGAGCTTTATGACCCGGCGCCGAGTCTTGTTGGAAGGACTATACTTGGTTATTGAACATGGTGTTGTTAACGGGCTTCACTACCTTCTCAAGAATGGTATCTTGATACACTTGTGCCGATGTTTTGATACCTTTTTCACAAAAATATGGCTCAGTCACTCCTTCATAGCTAGACACCCCACCAAACCATCACTGAAGTCGGATAATGCCCACGTTACACTCTGTCGACTAATTGGGAAGCTTCCTTAGAGCTTTGAGCATAAATACGGTCATTTTGTTTGTTAAAATGTTGCTCAATTGTAAAGATTTTCTCATCCGTAAAAAAAAATTTCTGTGACCTCCCTTTGCGTACCGCTTCAGTAGTTGTTTCGATTTTACCACCCTATTCTTTTTAAATTATCAGTTAAAAAATGACCAGTGCGTCTCTTATAGGCTGCAAGTCCTAAGTCATCTTTTAAAATACGCGACATGGTTCTGGGTGCTATGTTCATCTCCCGAGATAAAATCTTTGCTTTCGGACAGGATTTCTTCGAATTCTTTCCCTTGCTGCTTTGACCACCTTTTTCGTACGAACACTGCGTGGACGGCCAGATCTTTTTCTGTCACAAACGAGGAAGTCTCATTGTACCTATTAATAGCCCGGTACACAAATATTTGACTAATACCAAGCGTATGGAGAGTTTTAAAAATTGCATTTGGCTCCATACCAACTTTGTGTAATGCAATCACAGCGATTCGGTTCTCTTTATCACCCCACTCCATTTTAATATCGCAAAATATTGTACAATGTATTGGCGCCAAAATTAGAAAACTCAATGAACAATCGTATAAAAATGACAGATTCCAAATTCAAATGTAATATCTTTCTTATTTTTAATTGTAACAGTATTTATGGCCAGACTGTGTATAATGTTCTGGTAGAATTTCTTTTGCTTAGGGAAACATATAGGAAAGGTAGTATTATATGTGTATAGAAACAGCGATATCGACGATTAGGAGACGTTCATCTTCACGATATTTATGACCGTGCGCGGGACTTCCGGGGAGGGAGCATCTGTGCCAGGCTATATGTTATAACGATGATATTAAGAAACATAAACGTCACGCTTGGATGTAAGTACAGATGTTAGGTACAACAACGAAACACGTAGACATTCAATTAGAACATTTGCATTCGAGGCCTATAATGGTTTTTCTTAACTTAGATATAATTATAGTGAAAGCTACATAATCAATGACTCAAAGGAGCTTTCGGTAGGTAGCTTGTTCACACTCCATTGAAAATGAAGCGCACACACAAGATGAAGCGGTCGACGCACTTACGAAGAATTTCATTTATTGCATACCAACAATATATGAATGAATCACGAACTCTCTACTATTTATACTATTTTCAGTTTCGTACGAACTGTAAATTGTGATGTGGCGATGAATTTAAAGTACTTGTAGTGAGTGTATTGAATGATTTACGAGATCCGATAGCAGTGGGAGTCGTGAAGTATGAAGAGCGGCACGACGTTAGTACAATGTACTTTGTTAATATTGATATGAGGTTGAAAAAAGACAGACTCGTCTTGAAGCTTGGCGGCCGCTCAATTACTGCAAATAAGAATTTAGTTTAGTTTGATTTAGATCGGGGGCGAACGTGAGCCGTGGTTAGTTACAGACATCATTTATCTATATTGGTTTGAAAATTATGATTGGTCAACAATATATTAATAATAACTATCACAGAAAAAATCAGGAAGTATACAGAATTAAAGAGAAAATTACCAGAGTTTGGAAAATGAATTGAGTCACTATACATAGTCCCAATAGTAATATCAACAACAGGTGTTATCCCAAAATAAATATTCAATAGTTTTAATGCACTAAATTTATCCAAATACACGTACATAACACTACAAAAAACTGCCATATTAAACACTTGCCGCATAGTAAGAACATTTTTACAACTAGACTTGGATAATAATTTCACTGCAGCACAGAGCAATTTACCTTCTCAAAATAACAACTAGAATCTCACCTTGGTTCACACCCGTGAGATCTGAAAATACTAGGTAATAACCTGAGAAAATTAAATTTAAAAACCAAAATAATAATAATAATTTATTTGACACAGAACATTACATTACGTTACATTATAGTGTGGGGCAAGATTAAAAAAAAAAAATTAAAGATTTTACTTTTACATATTTTTTTATTTTGCGGGTATATTTCCAAAGCGTTATTTATCTTATTATATAAGTACGGTCCCAAGAAGCAAAAGTATTTTATATTAATATTTACGAAAGCATGTCTGAAAGAAGGTCGGTCAAGATTACTGATAATGTTTCGTCTTCTAGTTAGATCCCTTTTTGAGAATTGTAGTAAAGAGTGTTGCTTCAGAACTACCAGAAATATAAACAACTGGCGAACTGTCAGGACCTCACACGACTGATAAACAAGATGGATTGGGTACAAATAAGGGTGAAAAGTACTAACTTTTAGTACAGCCCTCTGAGCAATTTCTAAGGCTTTAATATAGTTTTATGTGCACCTCCCCAAACGGTGATACAATACTGAAGCATTCTTCAGTATTTTAATCCTATTATTTTCAGTAGTTTAATAATTTGTGAAGCAAATATACTTAGCACTCGTACAGTCAATGGACTGTACGAGTGCTAAGTATATTTGCACAAATTTTTGGGGCGCAACATGTCTGAGGTTGTTGAAAACATAATTCAGCTTTCTTGTCCTAGATGTAAGAAGGTGAATATTGTTTCTGAAGGAAGGGTTACAGTCTAGAATTATACCAAGATATTTAATTGACGCTGTCTATAATAGTGATGGACAAGAGCATACTAAGCTATTACAACAACTGTGTGCTGTGATCGAGGGGGTATAAGGGAGCTGTTCATTTTGAGAACACATCGAGAATATGATATACTGGTTTTATCCGGGTTAAGAGTCAGGGAGTTATTCTGCAGCCAGTGGGTCACCACATTGAATCCTTCCTGCGCCTCCCTATATACTTTGTCCCGGGTATCAGCAGAGAACAACAGAATGGTGTCGTCTGCATAAGACATAGTTTTACCTCCTGAAAGGTCTAGTTTACAGAGTCATTTAAGTATACGAGGAAGAGCGTCGGTCCCAGAATGCTCCCCTGCGGAACTCCGTGAGTGATTGGCAAATCGCTGCTGATACTGTCATTAATCTTAACGCACTGAAAAGATTAGAGAGGTAGTCCTTTACAAGGTGTAGTTAATTTCCTCTTATTCCGAGGCGTTCTAATTTTTGAATCAGCAAAGGTGTAGAGACCGTGTCAAATGCCTTGGCTAGGTCAAGGAAAATGCCTATTGTCTTTTTACCTGAATCAATATTCTTTACCACATAGTCTTGGAGCTCGTGGACTGCATCACTAGTAGACTTGCCTGCTCTAAAACCAAACTGGTTGTTGGATAAAAGGTTATTTGATTCCAGGTAATCAATCAGTCTACTATTTATTATACGTCCAAGAAGCTTGGAGATCGAAGGCAATATGGAGATGGGTCTATAATTAGTGACACGGTCTCTATTACCCGACTTATAAATTGGGTATACTACTGATTTCTATAACATCGAAGGAAACTGACCTTTAGTCAAGCAGAGGTTAAAAATATACGTTAATAGACGGATTAAAATGTGTCTGTATTCTTTGAGGAAATTATTTGGTACAGAATCCCAACCAACGGAACACGCATCTTTCAGGTTCAAAATTAAACGTTCCAGTTTAGACTCATCAGTTTCCGACAATACACAGGAAACCAGTTGTGAGGGCACTTTATTTAATTTACTATGGGAAGGGTTTAAACAGGAATGAGTATTATCAGCCAGATTTTTGCCAATTGATGCGAAAAAATCGTTCACCATCTCTACAGACTCATTTGTTTTTGATGGATTTAATAATTCCGTAGCGCTGTTTCAGTTTAGTTGTATTTGTTATTGTTTTGATCGCTTCCCATATTTTTTTATTGTTATTTTCTGCTTTTGTTAATAAGTCTTTATCATGTATTCGTTTGACCTTTTTTAGTAGGTTATTGCAATGGTTTCTATACCTGGAGTAAATAATTTTAAAAGTCTCATTATTAGGTAATTATCGCATTTTTTATGAAGCCTGTCCCTATGTCGAATACATCTACCTAATATGACTTTAGATAGAGTATTACTAGGTATGGCTATAGCTAAAGTGATGTCAATGTTACAAGTCCGTGTGTTACTATTACTTTTCACACGTGGCAAGAACCGGTTTCCTATTCAGTTTATTCCGTCGGTTACCGACGAATAAGTTTGATCCAAAACTAGACTATTTAGTTTCACGTCACAGTGTAGCTCTCCAGTGCACAGATAATATTATACAATACGGAGTAAATATAATAACCGCGGATGTTGGCGCACTCGATCAAACATGAACATTCGCTGTAGGTCAGGGAAGAACATTCAGAGGTCAACTTTGTTTGCCACAAAGTGTAAAAATGAGAACAGTTTCAGATTACGTGTATCCGAATCAAGATAGACTGGAAGACGACCTCGACCTATTTGGAAGAAACCTAGACAGATACATTTTAAGTGTTTCTTTAGCCTTATGTACCGGTAGCTTTGTTTCTGCAATAAATTAGGATATGGTACAACTACAAACAAGTTGAAGAAAGCAGTCTCGCAGAACTAAAACGACGTAGGTACAAAGATGCTCTTTGTAGAAATCAATATGTCTAAGCAATAAAACTGCATTATTCCAAAATCTCTGACACCTTTGTTTTTGTTTCCTCAGCCTCAACCGGGTCGGAGGTGTTAGTGCACAATTTTGGTGGAGAGCTGACGAGCTGGCAGCGAAGTTGCCGTAATATGCAGTAAATGTATGCGAAACATAAGCAAATCGCGTCGTTTGGCACCGCTGTACATTTCAGTTCGCGAGCGCGCAAGAAGGGGACGGTAGCGTCTCGCAACATATCGCCATACAAGTCTTCACAAGAAAGTGTGAGGTACGAAGAGAAGAAAGAGGAATGCTTCGAGCAGTTAGAACAAAGGCTCGGCAAGCTTATGACTCATAAGGACTACTCACAATCGCTACTCTAGAACTACGGAAACATTCTGTACAAACAGCAGATGCATGCAGCCAAACACGCTGTCACATTTTTTTTTTTGACTGTAGAAAATGGCGCCTAAGAATAAATTATCTGTTCCTACCTCGGTATGAAGTCGCTGTTAGATAAGCGCAAGTTTGTACCACTTTACCGCAAACAAACCAACTATGTAGTTGTTTATCACTCAACAAACACTGTCTGTTAACATTACACAAGTGCGTTCAAATTAAATAGAATTAAGAAGTAGTCCAGGTCATTGATACGCTATTCGCTGGTAAGTTCTAGCGATAGATTAGCGCTTGTGCAAACATGGCGTCTTATCGGACGCTCGATGTCTGAACTTCGTTAGGACGACATAATAAAATTGTTGACATTGGATAAGGAGTTCCTTTCGTGTCAATTTAGGCAGTTATCGATCAACAAGATTGCCGAAAAAACATGGGCACACTGCGTCAATCATGAACTACAATCTAAAAAAATAATATTGAAGAGCTGAAAAAATATTAGTCTCCGGTTGATGGTCGTGCATCCTCATCAAATTCCGGTGCCAGTGAGCAATCATCTCCATTAACATTCAGCTAATGTGCCATTGCAACACTTGTATGCAGTTGTCAATTTTTTTGGAGGAGGAAGCTTCTTTTTTTTTAAATCCTTCTACGCAATAATAATATTATGTTTCAAATAAAAATCTAAATCTCCTTCCTTAACTTACCTACTTATAATCTATAGTAAACTCACTGACTACGCATAAAAAATATGATATCAAAGAACGCGTGCGGGGCACTCGCACGGTACACCGCGGTAATTTTTCAGTGCAGTTAGCACGGCTTGCATGTTCGGCAGCACACCACCTTGAGTGATCGCCACACCCACCGGAGAGCAGCTTGTTCAACTCCTCGTCGCTGCGGATGGCTAAATGAATATAAGTTCCTCAATAAGGTTTTGGCGCGGTATGAAATTATTTTTTGTACAACTTTGACTTGCTATAATTTTGGTGTACATCTTGGGTGAGGCGACTAACTCTCAATCAATCTGCCTACACCGGATGCAGCTGAGAACCAGTATGTTACGTGGAGCGACTAAGGTATCTGACCTTAACGACTCAATAACTGGGTAATAAAACTGGTTGTCTTTTGGGACTTTTGGGCTTCTAAATACCGGAACTGACTGACAGAGATCTACGAATGGCAACCGGAACCAACGGCTTAACATGCTTTTTCTGAGTCACGGAGAGGTCTCGATAAGTAATGGCCACCCAGCCGTGTTGCTGTTGCACAGTTGCACAGAATTTGACAGTCAACGCTAATGTCGAGAGATCCGTACAGCTCATACCCAGCGTTAGGGATTAGCCACGGGCCCCTCACGCGACTGACCGATACTTTGATGATTATTGTTAAACAACTACTAGAAATTTTGGTTGAATATAAAATATATCGCAAGAATTGTTTAAAATTTCGAGTTCGCTTCGCTCGCTCTTGCATTCTACATTCTCTTAATTCTTCAACTATTCGGCATAAATTGACAAAGTACCTTTTTCTGTGTGAATAGTCAAAAGAATAATGTACCGTATCTGACATTGTGCAAAATTATTCGAGCTCGCTTTCGTTCGCTTTTACATTCTTATGCGAATTGAACAAAGTATAAGAACAT
This sequence comes from Apamea epomidion, assembly GCA_947507525.1. Classification (NCBI taxonomy): domain Eukaryota; kingdom Metazoa; phylum Arthropoda; class Insecta; order Lepidoptera; family Noctuidae; genus Apamea; species Apamea epomidion. Next base: position 21,715,604 of record OX382230.1, on the reverse strand, counting down.
TCCCGACTAATTCACCTTTCAAACAAAATCGAAATCGGTTCATCCGTTCGGGAGCTACGATTCCACAGACGGACACACACACACACACACCCCCTCAGACACGTCAAACTTATAACACGCCGTCGTTTTTTACGTCGGGGGTTAAAAAGCAAAGTAACTCGAGGGGCAATAGAAAATTAGGGAAGGCGCGTGTGTTAAAAGATTGGGATCCCCTGCTCTAGAGAGACGCAAGAGCATGAAGACACTTTAATTATAAAAGATTGGGATCCCCTGCTCTAGAAAGACGCAAGAGCATGAAGACACTTTAATTATAAAAGATTGGGATCCCTTGCTCTAGAGAGACGCAAGAGCATGAAGACACTTTAATTATAAAAGATTGGAATCCCCTGCTCTAGAGAGACGCAAGAGCATGAAGACACTTTAATTATAAGGCTGTTCACCTTCTTTTACGCTTATGAATGATCCGCTTCCGTCCACAACTTGAACCAACAATATGTATCAGTGAATAGTGTCTAGTACGAGCCAAGTGCGCTGTAGTTGCGAAGAATACCGCTAAGGCGTTACTGCACGTTATGTCCCTACATCACACTTATGTTACATAGTAGTAACATAGGTGTAGGACATAACTAACTAACTCCATAGTAATCTATGGTGTAGCAAAACTTGCAAAGTAGACTACACACTACAGTACACTACACACTTACTGCATTTACACTTCCTACGCCTGTAGGAAGCAAACGCGCTCTTGCACAACACTATAACATAAAGTTTAGCGGAGCATGGTCATGACGACATCGTCATTCAGTGCAATTTGGTGCAAGTACCAAAGCAAGTGCAAGGTACCGCAAATAATAAATATTATGATTGATCTTACAGCATTATTAAGCTATCTATACGTTGTCAGGTAGCACTACTGTATACGACTACAGGTTTTGATCGTAAAACAACTGATACATCCTGTAATTTTATTTTAACTTATTCTAATATGTAAAGTTTTCTATCCGTTTCATTTGCGAAGCGAAGCGAAGCGTTGATATACTATACCTACTTAGTGTAAGCTTATTTTGTATTTTTAATAAATAACAGTGTAGGCGCTTATGTACGTATATAAGTACTTACACGTATATAAGTACGTGCACAAAAGTATGTAGTTTTACCTACTTCAATAAGGTGTTATCTACTTGGTAATTGTGCACTAATCTTATTTTTGGTGCAAATAATGGTCGATGTGAACTATATTTTCTCAAAATTCCTCACTCATTAACAACTACTGTACTATCTGTACTGTACTGCACTGAGCATACACATCGTCAGCCATAGAAGATGAATAACGTACCTATGTATGTGCTTCATGTACAACAGTAACAATGCACTGACAAATGCATTCGAGCAGTGTCAACTCAGCATAGAAGTCAATAAGAAAACATCGACTGGAAAAATCTATGCTTTAATGACCGTTCTGTCCATCGCAGGACCTCCAATTGTAGGTTTGATAACTGCACTTTGGTGCTTAGTGTAAACTTGATATTTTTTCATAGCTCTGGAGTTGTACCTCTGTCATGTTCAGACAGCTGACTAGATCACATGTTTACTAAAGTGGGTATACGCATCTTCACATGTGTAGGTACATCGTTCCAAAACGCAGGTGTCATGTCGGGAGCGTGTGGGGCGTCGATCCGACGTCCGTGTCGGTCTAATTCGACGGCGCTTTGAACTGCAACAGTTATGAATACACCGGTCGTAAACAACGGGCTTTATGACGTCACACATGCTTTGATCTTGACGGATCACTGCGCACGCGGCGCGGCGCGGCACGACGTGGTATGGCCTTAAATCAATCGGTGACAATGTCACGTGTTTTGTATAAAGTGTATTGTTTCAACGACAGTTGTAAATTGTGGAGAAGAACAGATCTTACTGACTATAAGGTAGGTACAGGGAGTAATGTAAGAAAAACTTTTTCTATCCTACTTACCGAGTCCTGTGAACATACTGTAGCTTGTTCTTCTACACGCTATTCTTCGCAGGAAACCACACGGTCAAGTGGGTCATATATTGTCAACACATAAAATAGCCGTGGTCCCTAATGCTAGTGAATTAGACTTATTTCCTGTGACTTGGCTCTTAGCTCCGCCTCCCGCGAACGAACTAAATCGGTCACGATAATTATAGGAAACAATAAATATTGCGTGCCGACCGAGAGGGCGCCATGCGCCATGCGCCACCTCGTCCGTATCCATACTGTTTGACTTGAGAATTAGCCACAAATGTCAACGGAACCAAAGCAGCGGGAATTATACACAGAAACCTTATGTTTAGTTTCGACACATTACAAGTCAGACTGAACAGTCAATAAATCAGTGTCCAGAGGAAGCCCTAACGAATAAGAAAGAAATGTGTTTATTGTGTAACGTGTTCATCAACTAAGTGGTCGTGTAGAGTTATGACGCGACGGGACAAAGGCTGCTTGACAGTTACGAGTAGCGTCGGGCAATCGCGGAAACAACTAGTCGACGAGTGTTGTACAGTAAGGGTATAGGGTGCATGTGCATATGAAGACATACATAAATAACTGTGCGAAGGTATAACTCGGTAAAGTTTCAAAGCCATGCAGGCTTTGTACGCTAACGTTTCATTTGGCCTCTATGGATGAATCTACTGAAACATCCAGTGGGTAGCGTGACGCCAGATACCTTCGGTGGCGTTGCCCTGATATCTATATATATAAAATTCAAAGTCCTGACTGATTGACTGACTGACTGATACATGAACGCACAGCCTAGCCTAAACCGCTGGTCCTAGAGACATGAAATTTGGAGGGTGTGTTCTTCGTGAAGAGTAGAAAATCAAATCAAATCAAAAATGTTTATTTGTCAGAATATGGTACAATAGATGTTACAATTTTGGTTCCAGCATATCCTGTCATACTATGGCGTACAAATATTTCTATTAAAATGAAGGCTTATTTATTAATATTTGAATTAGTAAACATGAATCACTTAATAAAATATAAATATTATTGTAATAAAGATCGAAATTGTATTGTGTTATGTCAAGAATATAATATTAAAGATATGTTAGTGTTGGATATGGTAGAATAATTTTTATTTAATATGTTACTAGCGACTTATCCTCTAAATATTCTTTAACACTGTAATAATTTTTGTCCAATAACAGTCTAAATAACACCCTTTTGAACAGCGACGATGGCAAATCTTGAACGTTATTTGGAAAATAGTTAAAAATAATAATTGCCATGCAGTAAATATTTCTTTTGTATAACATTAATTTTATTTGGGGCAGTTTCAACTTGTCTTTGTGACGTACTCGACTATTTATTTTGTAACTGCTTTTTTCAAATAAATTATATTTTTTTTTTACAAACATGCAAGTTTCAAATATATAAAGACATGGTAAAGACAGTATTTTAAGTTTTTGGAATAGCGGTTTACAGCTATCTAAAAAGTGAGCTCCACACATTGCTCGATTAAATTATTTTTGTCCTTTAAAAACCTTTTTCACGTCTACTGAGTTGCCCCAAAATAAGACCGTATCTCAGTAAAGATGCTACATATGCATGGTAAGCAACCGTTGCGGTATTTAAGTTAACAGTTTGTCTTATTCTTTTCAGGACATATACAAATCGATTTATTTTTTTAAGTATCTTATCTATGTGTGGTTTCCAGCTAAAGTTTTTATCAACGGTTATACCTAAAAATACACATTCATTCACGGTGTTTAAGACGGAATTGTTATACTGAATAACTAAATGATCTGTGTTTGTGTTGGATGCTTAGAATTGTATTATATTTGTTTTTGTCATATTTATTTTTAAATTATTAATTTCTAGCCATTTGATTGCCTTATCGAATGCTTTAACAATTCGTTTTTCTAAGCCTTTGTTGTCATTACTTTTAATAATCAAGGTTGCGTCGTCAGCAAATAGTATATAGGCATCCAATAAGAAAGGATTTTTCGAAATTCCACCCCTAAGAGGGTGAAATGGGGGGATTTCGTTTGTATGAAAAATCTTATTCCTTGAGTTAATAAACTTGAAACTTGGCACGAATACTTATCTAAATAAATTATGAAGATTTCCAGTTTTTTTTTTCTAAACTACCACCTAACAAGGGATTGGGGGGTTTCAAAGTTTGTATGGAAGAATTTTAGCGCGTGGTCCGATTTACTCGAAACTCAGTATTTATACCTAGAATCGAAAGTAAACAATAATGTTCTCGTGGGATTGTTTCCGACATGCACGCGAGCGAAGCCGCGGGCAGAAGCTAGTCTTCTGGAGAAGGTATGTCTGTCTCTCGTTAACATCAGGCATATTTTAATTACTGTGGGCGTACTATATGTAGTGTTGGTTGTAGCACAATAGAAAAAGGTTTGCAGTTTAAATCAGATTACAATTTACGAACAAGTTAGTCACACTAGCGAATCACACACTGTAGGTACCAAACTCAACGATACGGAACGCAGACAGTTTCTAACACATGTTGTTCGTACAATGTCCAATGTTTCGATGATCCCGAGGGTTCTGCTCACACCGTTCTTGTAGTTGTCGCTCTCTTCAACCTCCACGAACTCAGGCTAGACTCTGTCTAGCGCCACAATATGGCGCTAGCGTTCCGAATAGTCAAACAAATGACTCCGACATATATATAGGGTGTCCCGAAACTCAACGATAACCTGGAAGGTATACCAGTTATGAAAAAAATAAGAAATTTTTTTTTTGTTTCCAACGTGCATTGTCAAAGTTAACTGACAATAATTTTGTAAACCATAACTCGTCAAAAAATAATTTATTTTACTTATTTAACAATGTTTATAACTTTGATTTGTGGTTGCGATTAATAGCACTGTTATTTGAGATTACATTATTAAAAAAATAACTGTAAAATTATAAAAAATTGTGGTCTATTATCGCCTCTCGCCCGGTACCAGGTTATCGTTGAGTTTCGGGACACCCTGTATATAAAATTCAAAGTCCTGACTGACTGACTGACTGATACATCAACGCACAGCCTAAACCGCTGGTCCTAGAGATATGAAATTTGGAGGGTGTATTCTTCCTGAAGAGAAGGTATCCAATAAGAAAGGGTTTTTCGAAATTCCACCCTTAACAGGGTGAAATGGGGGGATTTTGTTTGTATGGAAAATCTTATTCCTTAAGGTAATACTAATTCTAAGTAAATTAAGAAGTTTGCATTTTATGTTTTTTAAACTACCCCCTAAAAAGGGGGGTGGGCAGTTTCAAAGTTTGTATGGAAAAATTTTAGCGCGCGGTGCGATTAACTCGAAACTCAGTATTTATACCTAGGATCGAAAGTCAAGAATAATGTGTATCAGGGTTTTCCGAAAATTACCCCTGACGGGCTGAAATGGGTAGTCAATTTTACAGAGGAGGATTTTACTGCATGGCTTGAATAACTCGAAAATTAGTATAAATAATCTTTGAGTCAAGTTATGAATACATCCAAAACGATATTTTAAAGTCCACCCCTGCCGTGGGGTGAAAAGCGGGGATACAGTTTATATGAAAAATCTTCTTCATTAGGTTAATAAACTTGAAACTTTTCAAGAATACTCGGCTAAGTAATAAAGTTTATCATTATAAATGTTTAAAAACTACCCCTCAAAGGGGTATATAGGGGTGTTGAAGTTTGTGTGGAAGAATTTGATTGCGCGGTCCGATTAACTCGAAACTCAGTGTTTATACTTAAGACCAAAAATAGAAAATAACATGTATCAGGGTTTTTCGTAAATCTACCTCTAACGGGTTGAAAAGGGGTAGTTAATTTTACAGGGGAGGATTATAATGCGTGGCTTGACTAACTCGAAAATTGGTATAAATAATCTTTGAATCAAGTTATGAATACATCACAAACGATTTTTCAAAATTCTACCCACCGGGGGGGGGATTTTAAAAAGCGGGGATACAGTTCATATGAAAAATCTTATTCATTTATTTATTTATTATTATGGCACTCCAACGATTAATTCACATAAACATTAACAGAGAGCTTAGTCTTATTATATAAAGTACTACAGTGAACTTATCAATTAAAGGTGTGCACAGCACTTACATAGTTTGCCTAATTGATTTACTATTTAATTATAGTGATTAAAATAACAATATGACAATATGATCAAGTAAGTTAATAATAATAAAATCGAATAATTTATTAGTTATAAAGTCAAATAAGTTGCAATAATAAAATCAATTAAGTTACAATAATGAATTAAATAAGTTAAAATAATAAAATCAAATAAATCAATAATAATACAATAGAAATCAAATGTATAACATAAAATAATTACATTGATTAAAAAAGTTAAAACTGTAACAAGAATCAACTGTCAGCAATCTGTAAGTTGTCATAAAAGATGTTTGCGAAATTGAGCCAGGGTGTTGGAGAAGATGTCAATGGTATCAGTGCAAGAGTGGCTTTCATTATACGTCCTCATCAAACGGTTCAGTGGTGCTGATCGCCCGAGGTTGGTTCGAACTGTAGATGGTGTGAACACATCTCATTTGCGTTCAGCCTTGGGTTGACTACTACGGGGAACAGATACATTAATGTCTTCTAGTAGTTTTGGGGCATGTATCAGACCATTAATAATTTTGAAGAGCATAATTTGATCCATCAGTTTCCTGCGGTTTTCGAGGGATGTAAGGTTGAAGTGACTCAATCTTTCAGGGTAATTAGACGTGTTTGGGCAGCTGATAGATTTATATCGCAGGTACCTAGTGAGGGCACGCCACGATAGCGGCGGTAAGACCCCTCTTTGAGGAGTGGCTAGAGAGGCGTCACGGCGCTCTCACCTACCGCCTGACGCAGGTCCTCTCCGGACACGGATGTTTCGGGAGGTTCCCGCACATAATCAGGCGGGAGGAGACGCCCGGGTGTCACCACTGCGAGGATCGCACAGAGGACACGGTGGAGCATACGGTGGAGGTCTGCCCCGCTTGGGCAGAGCACCGCCGTGTCCTCGTAGAGGTGATCGGCAGCGGCGGCGACCTCTCGCGCCCGGCCCTGGTGCAAGCCATGGTCCGGGGCGAGAGGGAGTGGGAGGCGGTCACCTCCTTCTGCGAAGCAGTCATGCTAGCGAAGGAGGTGGCGGGATGGGCGAGGGAGAGATCCTCACGCCTCAGCCGCCGAGGGAGACGCTCCGGGCGTCGGGAGCCGCGTGACGACTCCCGGCCACCGTAGGCGCGGGCCTGCGGGCGGAGAGCAATGGGTAGCTCTCCGTCCGATCAGGACCAGGCCCGTGCCGGACGGCGCGTAAGTGTTCCACGTGCGCCTCAAAGAGATGTCAGCATAGATGACGGGGCCCGACAGGGCCGAAGCCTGCCGGGGTAGCGGGATCGTCCGAAAGGGTTACCGCTGCCCTGGTACATAAAGGGCTAAGGAAGGAACACGGGTGGGTTTTAGTCAGTAAGAGTCTGACACTCCCTTCTGCTCCACCCAGAGCGGGAGGAGTCATTTGATGATTTCCCATCCACAAAAAAAAAAAAAAAAAAAAAGGTACCTAGTGAAGCCTTTTTGGACGCGTTCCACTCGATCGATATGAACCCGGTAGATAGGATACCACACCTGCGATGTATAATCGAGTACACTTCTGACGAGGGTGAAGTAGAGGAGTTTGAGGGTGCGAATAGACGTAAAGTCGCGGCAGATACGCTTCAGAAATCCTAACATTTTAGTTGCCTTTTTGACAGTATTGTCTATGTGTGAAGTGAAAGTAAGCTGACTGTCGAGGCAGACACCAAGATCTCGAATTGTGTTAACCTTCTGCAGTATTTCACCGTTCAACGAATACGAGGATGGAAGGGAATTTCGCTTTTTTGTGAAGGTCGTTTGTTTACATTTTTCGGCGTTAAGAGTCATCCTGTTCTCTTAACACCAGTTTTGCACTGAGTTTAGGTCCTCTTGCAGCAAGGAAATATCTCTGACTGAATTGATTTCCTTATAGAACTTGACATCGTCTGCAAAGAGTGAACACTCACTGTGCTTGATGCAGTTCACTATATCGTTGACGAATACAAGGAACAATATCGGACCCATGTGGGAGCCTTGTGGGACTCCAGAGGTGGAATAATAAAAGGAAGACTGATGCCCCTTTACTACGACCCTTTGTTTTCTGTCAGTCAGATAAGACTCGAACCATTGAAGAAGCTGTCCGAATATGCCGAGGTTTGAAAGTTTCTGCAGAAGGATCTGGTGGTCGACCTTGTCAAAGGCACTACTGAAGTCTGTATAAATAGAGTCAACTTGTGAGCGAGAGTCGATAAGTTTGCTTAGATCATTGACATAAAGAGTCAGGTTCGTCGTGGTAGATCTATGCGTACAGAATCCATGCTGTTGGGAAGCTAGCTCTACTTTGAAATATGATGTTAGAATAGGACACATGAGGGATTCAAAGACCTTCGAAAACACAGATAAAATTGATATTGGCCGATAATTTTGAATGTTATTTGCTTCACCTTTTTTAAAGATGGGCACTACATTGGCATTTTTCCATTCAGAAGGGAATTGCGCTCTGTCGATTGAGTGGTTCAAAATTATTTTTAGCGGTAGGGCCAAGCTACTCGCACAGTTTTTAACAAACACTGGTGGAAAGCCATCCGGTCCCGCACTCTTGCATACATTCAGTTTTTTAAGGACTTTAATCACATCTCTTTCTGAGAATGTGACCCGACTCAAGCTGTTTTGGGGATACTTGTGATCTGTCTGTAATGAAGCAGGTATTGTTTCATTTGATGGGGTGAACGTTGAAGAGAAATGGGCAGCAAAGAGCTTGCAGATGTCGTCCCCGGAGGTGGCTAGCCGATCATTTAATTTCATTTCAGACGGTATGTCGTTAGACTTCGATTTTTTTGCTTTTACATATGACCAAAAGACTTTGGGATTTTTTGATATGCCCTTCTCGATTTTCCTCACGTAGTCTTTGTAGTTACTTTTGATCATAATAGCAGCTCTTTCGCCTAACAGTCGATATTCGTAGTTGTCGCGTGGATTATTATATTTTTTAAACCGCATCCTAAGCTTTTCCTTTTCGGTTAAAAGATTAATAAGGGCCTTTGAAAACCATACCCATAACCATACTTTCGTTTTTGGTATGATCTCGTCAATTATATTATGGAGATGCTCGTATAACACTTCCACCATTACATTGACATCTGCACACTCGGACAAGCATGTAGACCAATTGACTTGTTTTATGCGCCCGCTCAACAATGTATAGTTCGCATTTCGGTAATTGTATTTTACGGAGCGTTTACATTTAAGGTTATTATGTGACATATTTTTTATAATAATTTCTAATGGTGGATGATGAGAGTCTACAGCTGACAGGGGGGTTCTACATTCATAAACAAATCCGCCAGGAAAGTTAGACAAAATTAGATCAAGGGATTTGCCAAGTTGATTTTTTACAGGGTTTAATTGCTCAATATTATTTAGGGACAAGCAGTCTATTAACGAGTAACCCAGTGGGGTATTGTAGTCACTTGGTGACATGGATATGAATTCAGTTCCGCTTTCGTCCGGATACCATTTAATGGACCCAAGATTGAAGTCGCCAGCTATTAAGGTTTGATCTCCAGTTGTGTCGATAACTGACGTAACTTTGGCTAGAAACGAGTCAAGTGTTGATTGCTGTACGGGTGGGTATTTAGTTAATAAACTTGAAACTTGGCAAGAATACTCGCCTAAGTAAGTAATAAAGTAAAAATAAAGTAAATAAAGTGTTGAAGTTTTGTGGAAGTAATTCAATGCGCGGTCCAATGAACACGAAACTCAGTGTTAATACTTTTGACAGAAAATAATGAATAATAAGTATTTAGTGTTGTTATGTAGGTACACTAATTATTGTGTTTGTGTCGTGAGTGAGGGTAAATAAAAGTTGTTGTTTACTACTCACGGTTATAATGCACAAACACATATCACAAAAACGTTCACAGAAGAAAGGCACATAGATTGGTACACACAAGGATAGTTATACACGAAGAAGAAAGTCTTTATTATTGTTAACAGTAGGTATAACAGTTTGTACACTCGATATACAGAGACAGTACGATAATACTGAACGGTTACGGTGATAAAATAACACGAGCGGGATTTTCAGAGTTGCGCAGGCTTCGCGTCGCGATAGCGAGATCGGACTAGCGGTCAAACAAGGTGAACGAACGCGCGCTGCGTGGCGCGACCACACTCATGTGCCTCGACTACGTCACTGCGTCGTCACCGCGTGACGTAGACGAGCGCGCTTCCACTCTACCTGTATGGTATTGTTGTGGACGATAGTGAATTAATATTAACAGTATTAAAATAGTAAAAGTGTATATATTATGTTCTGTAGATATGTGTATAATGTATATGTTGTGTTTATGTATGTGTATAGATATTGCTTATTGTAAGATAAATGTTAAGGATCGCCACAAGTATGTAAAGTTGTCGAAAATTTACCCCTGACGGGGCAAAAAGGGGGTAATTCGATTTTTAGGAGAGGAGCTGAACTTGAAGCTGTATGTTACATTTTCATACCTAAACCCTTTTCATCCCCTGTAGGGATGAAAAGCGGGGATACAGTCTATATGAAAAATCTTATTCATTTGGTTCATAAACTTGAAACTTGGTATGAATACTTGCCTAAGTAAATAATAAAGTTTATCATTTTAAGTTTTTCAAAACTAACCCACAAAGGGGGATATAGGGGTGTTAAAGTTTGTGTGGAAGAATTTGAATGAGCGATCCGATTAACTCGAAAGTCAGTATTAATACTTTTGACAGGAAAGAAACGATGATAAGTTTTTGGGTCTTTCAAAAATCGACCGCTGACGGGGCAGAAAGGGATAAGTAATTAATTTTTTAAGGGGAGTATTTTACTACGTGGCTTGATTAACTCAAAAATTGGCATATTGCATCTTATATCATATTTCATCTCATGGATCTTTGAGTCAAATTATGGAAACCTCCCAATATTTTTTTTTGTTTTCTACGCAAGTAAGATCTTTTTCCTTTGGTTTGTGGCGGACTCCAAGCATTTGTTAAATTAATATTAAATATATACCAGTTACTAGTTTAGTTATAAGTTCTAATTATAAAGTTATAATGTATGTATTCCAACAAACAAACAGACACTCCTTGTAGTTGATTATTAGCGATCTAGCTAGCGCGTCACACGGCGACCGGTTCTTTATCGCCGCAGGCGCTGGAATGTTGAGGTGAACGCGCGCGGCCGTGGGACGGGCATCCAAGCAGCGCGCGGGCATCGCCCGCGGCCGCTCGCCAGTTGAGACACGTCCCGACGCGAAGCGCATGTCATTCGCCCTCTCACGCCATAGCTTTACCTTTACTTCCGAGCGGTCGTAATAAAGTAACTAGCTGATCCGCTGTGCTTATCTTTCTCCTTCTATTGTTTGCTGCCGACTTGTGTCGAACTGTACTTGTGTATGTGGATTATGGATCAATACAAACTATATCCAAGAAATCAGTGCATTGTCATTTGGATTCCCACCACACCTACGGCGACGTGAGGCTTCTACAGGTTAATAAACTTGATACTTAGCAATATTTTCCTCATTAATTAATACAGATGGTCACTTTTAGTCTAAAAAAAATTCTCACAGAGGCTTCAGGGGGTGAAAAAGTTAATAGGTAAGAAAAAACATTAAACCGCTCGGACGGATTAACTCGAAACTTGGTACTAATGCTTAAAACAAATAGTATGTTTTTTAAGGGTTTTTCAAAAATCGTCTCTTACCGGGGTGGAAAAGGGTAATCAAGTTTAAGGGGTGTATTTTACTGCTTGCTTCCATTAACTCGAAAATGGGTATAGTCTTTAAGTCATACAATGGGAACTTATCAAACGCTTTTTTAAAAACAAAGCATGTTGTGGTAAAAGGGGACTACAAGGTTTATTTCAAAAATCTTATTCATTTGATCTGTAAACTTTAAAACGCGGAAAAAAAAAAAACTTTTTACACGCGGACGAAGTCGCCGGCAAAGTGCTATACTATATAAAATTATAAATTCTGTCTGTATGTTACATTTCACGCCTAAACCATTGAACGGATTTCGGTAAAATTGCCTGCCAGCAGATGCCAAAGAGATAGATGGCGTCCTGGGGAAGGACATACTTCTTATCTTTTCCGGAATTCCACGCGGGCGAAGCCGCGGACAGAAGCTAGTCATCATTAAACATAATCAAACGATACATGAGTCTGCAGAACCACTCGAAACTTAGGGACCTGTACTACCTCAGATTGCGAAAATTGACTTAACATTAATGGCCTTAGTTTTAGCAATACTGCAGTATTCACTTTGTAATTAATATACATTAAAGATGAGGACTACTGCGAGGTGTCTGCGAGGAGGTCTGTTGCGAAATACGATGGCATACAATTTTCTCGATGCAAAGAAATCTCAAAGTTACCTCTAAACCGTACAATAAAAGAAGAATAATCAATGAAAATGTTCAAATTTGGTCATGAAACCTTGCAGGCTAATCGAACTATGCATAAAGCAGGTGTCATCAGTTAGTTTTTATTTTTTAATAGTTACATTTAACGTAAAAATATGAGATTGGAAATATCAAGTTTTATAACCACTCACACCTTGAACCGCTCTGCCTCTCGGCCCCCGACAGGGCCCCGATTCAATACTTGTCAAGTTGTCAGTACAGCTTCGGCTATCAAACGGGGAATCCGTGTCACTTCGCTTGCGCTCAAAAGACCCGATTGACAACGTTTTATGTTCTGAAGAAATTATAATAATGTAAAATTAAATTTAGATGTAAAAATAAGGCATCCGTATTTTTATTTTTTCCAAATTTTTTAACTTTCAATATATTTCCATTTTATTCAATACAGAAGACGTCGATTTCGTATAATAATATAATCATAATTTAATAATTTAGTACCAAGCCTACGTCCATCAACAGTCTAGTTCACCCTAACTGAATCAGTTTGACAGTACGAGCGGGATAGAGGGATACATGACGCGGGGAAGTGGGGGCAAAATATGAATTTCAGCTGAACTATTACAAGCCCTTAAATGACATTAAAAGAATATTAGTTTTAAGGAGCGGTTCGCGTGCGACACTCACCGGCAGATCGTGCGCCGCATGCAATCTGTTCTCGGTGTAGCTGTAATTTACTTTCCGACCGCAAATCGACATATTTCGTATCTGTAACAAATAAAACTTTATCAATAAAGCATTACGGACACGCATATTACGTAACATATTGAGCAAGTACGTAGATAAGTAACGACTCGCACGGAAGACGTAACAACGCGGCAACGTCCCGTTGCCACGTTGTTAGCAAGTCGCGTGTGTTTCATCCGAGTCGCGTGCAATGAAATGGCGCCTTAAATCGAGCGTTTGCAGAACTTTATTAATATTAGCTAAATATGGGCTATATGGAGCGCGGTGTATATGTACTGTACGTACAATTTATGGCGACAGACAGGCTAAGTTTCCAGACTCATTCCGAGCTTGGTAAAAACAGACCTTATTCAAATTTTATAACAACAGAATATAACTTTTAATCTGTTTTGTGGAACGCTTAAAAGTTGAGTGTTGGTAATCCGGTCGGTTGTGTGTTATTTGTGACACGGAGCCTTAATAGCGTATGAGTATGAGGACATGTCCCGACTGTCTAAGCGCTGCCTCCACCGCACCGCACCGCATCGCACGCGACTCCAGCGGACGGTCATCTAGGTACGAGCTCCAGATTTTTATCTGCGTGATCTTCTAAAACTACTTACGGCTAAACTCAGCTTATGAAGGCGAGGACTGATTGATGAGGTACTTGCATCACAAGACAGGTGATTACGTATGACGAGAGCGTTTGACCCGGCGGCGCTGTCGTGCTGCCGGGGTTCGGCGCAGGCTACACAAAAGGGACGTAAGACGCGGACGGGACGCAGACGCGGCGATTTCATGTATCTGCATGCAAAACGCGATCTGGCACAAAACCTACAGAAGGGACAAGACACAAGCGTAAGTCACTTTTTCATTTGCATACTATTTTCCGCGTGTAGAGCTTAGTTGGCCCTGAAACAGCGAGGCGACTAACTAAAAGAAAGAAGAAAGGTAGAAAAAATATCTATTATACAATGTGAGTCTTCATCATGTGCACGTATTGAAATGTGAGAAACTACGCTTAATTTGACTGACGGAGGACAAAGTCTTTTGTAGTGATGGTTGTATTTTTTGTTATGTATTTTCTGGAGTACAATATACTTAAATAAATCTAAAAAAACTTCATTAATTTTAATTAAAAATTCTATAAAATATAAGACTCGTAAAGACATTGTGGAACTATCGGTGGAACATACCATCGAACTGTCCTGTGTTGAGTCAGTAATGGAAGATGTCTTGGCAAAACTTGCAACTGGTAATAAATCAGTAATTATTTGTGGTGACTTTAATATTAATATTTTGGAAATTAATTCAAATAGCAATAGATTATTAAACCTCTTTAAATCATTCAATCTGTCAAATCTGTTTTTGGAACCAACACGAATAACTACGGCTACTGCTACATCTATTGATAATGTTTTCTGTTGCTGCCAATATCTAGAGGAGGCCATTGTAAATTATCTCCCTTCTGATCACAGCGGTCAAACCATTTATTTTAAGTCCAACACACCAATCGCGGCGCTGCATGTGGCGGGTTCGATTCCCGCACGGAACAAATATTTGTATGACCTACGAGTAGTTGTTCCGGGTCTGGCTGTTTGTGTATGTGAGTTTGAATGTTTGTAAGCGCACCCACGATACAGGAGAAATTCCTAGTGTGGGGCAACGTTTTTAAAAATAAAAAATAGTACAAAAAGTGCAGATTCAAACTAGACCAATAACATCGAGTAATTTGAATAAATTTAATATAACTTTAAATAGCAAGCTAAGTGCTCAGGGCCTAAGTATGACAAATGGTAATATTTTGTATGAAGAATTATTTTCATTAGTACAAACAGAGTTCAATCATTATTTTAAGAAGAGCTCTAAAACTAATTGCCCTAAGTTTTTATTCAGTGACTGGGCAACTAAAGGAATCAGAAAAAGTAGGGAAAGATTATTTGAACTGTATGGCCTTAAGCCGTATATTAACACGGACACTTTTAATAAGTATGTTGCTACTTATTCTAAAACTTTTAAAAATATTTGCAAAACAGCTAAAGCTTCATTTATTAGTAACAAGGTTTAATCAGCAGACAGTAAAATAAAGACAGTTTAGAAGATTATTAACAATGAAACGAACAGGAACAAAACACGTTATACTGTTTTCACACTTAACACTTCAAGCTTCGCAGCAAACTTCTAAGCAACTTAAGATCAAAATTACCGAAGATGTATGGGGCATGTCTACTAAAGTTTGTCAATCCATTATTGAGACAATTGCACCCTACTTAGCTTTAATATTTAATTTGTGTGTAGATCGAGGGGTATTCCCAGATTTAATGAAGTAAAGTTATTCCACATTTCAAATCTGGGGACAGCAAAGACACAAATAATTATAGACCCGTATCGGTTTTGCCGGTTTTCAGCAAAGTTTTTGAAAAAGTAATGTTAAATCAAATGCTCCATCATTTTAATCGTAACAACATCCTACACGATCAACAGTATGGTTTCACCAAAGAACGTTGTACAACTGACGCCGGTGTCACCTTATTAAAACACATTTTTAACGCATGGGAAGAGGCACAAGATGCAATAGGCATCTTTTGCGACCTATCCAAGGCATTTGACTGCGTGAATTACGAAACACTGCTCTTGAAACTTGAGCATTACGGACTGGGTAAACTAGCTCTTAGGTTAATAAAATCATATTTAAATGATAGATTTCAGCAAATCCAAATAAACGGTGTGAATTCATTGGGCTTAAAAGTCAAAATGGGTGTGCCGCAGGGCTCAATATTGGGCCGTTCCTATTTTTAGTATATATAAATGATTTACCTCATTTACTAAAAACCCGACCACAAATGGTGTTATTTGCTGATGACACATCACTGATTTTTAAAGTAGGCAGACGTGCATAGGAGCTTGACGACGTAAATAATGCTATGCTTATGGTCCATAATTGGTTAACTGTAAATAATTGAGTATTAAATGAGAAAAAAACTAAATGCTTTAGATTCGCTTTACCAAATGTGAGAAGTAGTGAATGTCACGTTGTATTGAATAGGGAGATACTTGAATTCGTCGAAAATACGGTTTTCTTGGGGATCACGCTTGACTCAAAGCTGCAGTGGGGTCCTCACCTAACATCACTTGCAGGGCGGCTAAGTTCAGCCACTTATGCTGTTTGGAAAATCCGTCAATTAACAGACGTGGATACCGCGAGACTAGTCTATTTTAGTTACTTCCATAGCACCATGTCTTACGGTATTTTGCTGTGGGGACGGGCTGCAGTTATTGATTCTATCTTCATTCTGCAAAAGAGGGCTCTCAGAGCCATCTACAATCTCAGGAGACGTGAATCTCTAAGGAAACTGTTTAAAAAAATTAACATCATGACGGTTCCTTGAAAACTGAACAACTTTCTCCGTGGGGCCAACATCGTAATCGCGAATAAAAATTCAGCCGTCCCATACATTTAGGTGGGGTAGGTATTGAAGTTTTCTATGGGACAGTTGATAAAATTTTCGCGATTACGCTATTTGTCCCATGGAGAAAGTTGTTCAGTTTGATGGTCTGTACCACATCCTTAAATTTGGCTGGTCTTTAAAAAATCAGCCTGTATATACGAAAACATTATGTACGTTCGAAAACATCTACATCTTTTTAGTAAGATAAGTGACAGGCATAATTTTAACACAAGGAATAGGAACAAACTAGATCAACCGCGCTTCAGATTGTCTAAAGTAAAAACTTCTTTTATGGGGTACTGTGTAAAATGTTATAATAAAATACCACTCGATATTCTTCAACTAAACGAGAAGAAATTTAATACATACATTAAACGCACACTATGTAGACAAGCATATTATAAGTTGGACCAGTATATCGTAGATAAAAATGCTTGGCTTAATGCTGGTCCTGCTCCACAGGCACTTGGGCTCACTAGTTGATCAAAATTTCAATATTTGGAAGAGATGCTTCCCCTTTTTATTTTTTGTTTTTTTGTGTTTCTGACATTACGAACTTAATGTTTATTTTATTGAATCAAGATTTAATTCTTAATACTTCAATATTAAATACCTCTTCCTGATTGGTCGTACAATTTTTTATTCTCATCACTTAAATAAATTGCAAACTATAGTTTTGTATAATTTAGAAGCATTTTTTAAATTTTGTGAATGTAGAACCATGGATCCGTTTTTTATGATATTTTGATGTTGACTTGAAAGAGCATGGCAGTTGAGCCGCGCGCCGTCGGTTGAGACTGGTCATCTCTTAACTGCCAGGGCTTATTTTTTATTTTAAATTGTTTCTTTTTTACATTGTTCTCACATATAGAAGCAATAAGAATAATGTACCCAGGATTTTGTAATAATATCTTGATTTTAAAGAGTGTCCGTGGAGTTTCTTGCCCGTTCTTTTCCATAGAGATCTACGTTTTGGAATGGGTAACTAGCTTCAACTTTCTGACTAACTGACCGACTATTTAATTTTGACAATTCAAAAGTGCCTGTGAATGGTTTAATTGAAATAAATTATTTGAGTTTGATGAAAATCGGTCCAAGATGGCCGCCGCCACAAAATGGCGGATTACTTACATATTTTTCACAACTCCCTCAATATGGGTATCAAATGAAAGGGCTTGACTAGTAGAATACTATACACTATGATAAATTTCAAGTCCAAGATGGCCGCCACCACAAAATGGGGAATTAGAAAAAACCTGATTAAACACCAAATTGTCTGAATCTTAAAACGTAAGAAAATAAAAGAAATGAAATAATAAGGAGTCCCTACAAAAAGCATTAAATAAAAAATTTATAAAACCCCCGACACAAAATAATAATAAAAATAGTATGAATGTAAAAAGCCTAAAACAATTTAAAAAAAAACTATAGAAAAAATAGCCACAAATAGAACAAAAAAGGTATAAACGTAAAACCCTATAAAAAGAAAAAAATAACCTTGAAATTATGACCCTACGTAAGTACGTATGAAATTTTTCATTAAATTTTGTTCCGTTTTAGAAAGCCAATTATGATGTAAAATAATAATTTTAAAAAGACTTTTATAATTATTGTATAAATTGATGAAAAAATTCAAGATTTTTGCTATGGAAACACCTGAATGTTCAAATTGAGGCCGGTTTTTTTAATAAAAAATTATGAGGACGCCCTGTTGTTTCCAATCATTAGGTACTGAGTTTGTTTCATCGAGATAGATCTTTTAGTTTAAAAGTTAGGTCGTTTTATTAGCACGGGGGTAAAAAAAACTATATTTAAAAAAAAAACGTCTATAAAATTCAGCACAGTTTCCGTCATTTTACTGTGCACATTGTGAAGACTCACACTATGTTACTAGACAATTCGACTAACTCAAACCTCAAAAAAAAAACCATTTTCATAATAGTCCGAAATGTTTTGCACAAACAGTAGTTCATATTCAGACTTAATAATAAAATCTTCACAGTTGTTCTCGGATATTCCCCGAAACTGCGCAAGTCTGGTCTCATTATAAGTTTTGTCCAAGTGAAAGGACCGGGCTCAATAAGCATGCTTACCCACTGTCACGTTTCGAAGACACGTGGCGTCCGTGAACAGTAATGTTCGCTCAAATAAAACTTGGTTCGGCCGCACGCCGCGCGCCCGCCAGCGCCCAGCGGGCGGGCGCGACAAATAAAACGAAACAACAAATATAATTGCTCGAAATAAAAGGTAATGTAAGTATTATTTTGTTCACTTTGTTTTCGAAGTATTTTGCCAAAAGCAGCTAACGTTTATTTTAATACTTAAGTGATAATATAAAAGTTGCGAAATACTGACAACAGGTTTGAAAATAAATAGTATACTGAGAAATGTTAGAATTAGTCAGAATAATAAACTGTTAGTATTAAGACTTACCTACAATTAAAACAAGATACGGGTTTATTCCACAGTAGGAATGTTAGAAGCAAAAGCATACGTTTTCGAATCATAACTTGAGTAGTAAACTACCCGTCACATCCTGACGCACAAATACTTCAAGATGTAGACATAATATCCGGTGATATTCGCAGCTCGATTAATTGCCAGCTTTCGAAGTAAAACTGCACCATACATAGTGCGGTTTATGTAAAACAAAATATTTTGAATTTGAATGGGCTGACATCCTGCTGACGAGTCCTAGACTCAGCATCATTTACATGGAGAAAATGTTAGTTCCATAAATAGCTTGTAGTAGGCCGATGTCTCGCACGCAGAACATCACACCACTTTAGTTTTATCTTTGTTTAATTGACTTTTAGCAAAAAGTTATATTTTTATTCTATTGCCAGATCAGCGAATAAGTAATGTTTATAAATACACGCGCGGGATGTCGTCAGCAAATGGCAATATTTGCGCTTGTCGAATGTGATAGCGTTATATTATGCAAACAAGTTTACTTGTTTGTTTGACAAAACTATTGAGCATAAAAACAGTGTACCCCGCGCGTTAGAGTCATGCAAACACACAGACATACATACTAGCACGCACACATGTAAGCTTTTGACGCGGATCGTTTTCATGTAGGTCTATTGACGTTAGGACAGCTACGCACTGCGGTGTAACAAGCAGACTGAGATTATTGTGTTTGCGTTTGATAGCTGCACATCGAGCTTCTTCATCGATGAATGTATTTCGCCACCCGGAGGTTATTTCTATGCTAAGTTCACAATACATTACTGTGGTGTTAATCCCTGTCCAGCATCAGATATCTAATAAACAATTGTGCTCGCCGAAATGAAACTATAAACGAAAGTACGAGTCTATTCTTAGCTGAAAGTTCTCGGTAACGTTATATAGGTTAAATATAAGTACAAAGGAGAAAAAAGCTGTTCTCAAAGTATGTGTGTAAAGTGAAAGAAAAGTACAAAGTTGAAAGAATTCTCGACAATGTGGAGGTACTGAAACCTCGTGCAGAGAGAATATTTTAGCATTCATTATGTGTTCTTTATTTGCGTACCTCGTGCTCTAAAGTGTCATGGGACTTTTCTTTTGGAATTTCAATCACTGAAGCAATTTTTCCCTTTGAAGATGTTTCTTAACTAGAACAAAATTAAGAGCAATACAAATGTGTATAGATACATAATTCCAGATATTGGAATTCATCATCTGTTACAGAAGTAATTTCATGTCATGTGTTCGCGCTATGTTTTGTCCGCCCGCTCTGCTCGCCGCACACACTTTTAGTGTGCGTTAGCCTTTACAATAACAATCTAAGCTAAATTCAGTATAATTTAAAATAAATAGCTTTTGATTTAGTGTGTATGTGTACAGTGTATATTTACACGGCGCGTGCGGCGCGGCGGCGGCCGGTGTGGCCTGCGCCTATTTGTGGCCACTTTAGGTGCACGTAGCCACAAATAAGCGCAGATAGTTGCAGATAGTTAGGAGTACTGCACACCGGCGATAACCGTCGAACTACTACAATACCTTGATCGTTTATAAGGTTATTTAGCCAAATTAAACTAAAAATCTAAAATAATTCCCTAAACGTAATTTAGCTCGTTATCATCCTACCGCATTTACATAATCGTGTTCGCCACTCGCCTTGTCATTCAACGAACATTCGACGAAACATTCGTATACAAGTGCCGTCGCAAACTGCTGCTACTGTTCACACATTCGCGGGGTGAATTATTTTGACATTCGCACACGAACATGGAGGACGTGAAAATAATTGTGGCATGCGCGCTACATACTTGAACTTCTAATTGAATTCTTCTTTAATTTTAAGTTGCTGACTGGCAATCCCATACTAGTTGATATACGGTTCCATGCATCGTTTGTCTTTTGTCTATTTTTATGATTGCGATGTTTTGGGTTCCAAATGAGCTCTTTCTTTTGATAAAGTTCTAGGAATTCTCAAATTTGCACTTCACTATTTTGTCTACACGACTACACGTCCTGTTAGGTCGGGCGCTAGCTGTCAACTGAATGCAGGCGAATGTGTAAACAGTAAGTTCGTGTTCGCCATTCGTGCCCTTTGATACGCGTCCGAAAAACCGCCCCCAACGCGAGCGCTCGAATCGCGAGGCGAGGCACGAGGCGAATAGCGAGCGCACTGTTTACATACGCGTGTTCGTTATTCGCCTCGCGAATCGCACGAATGTGTAAATGCGGCATAAATGCGGCATCAAAGGTACGATTTTACAAATGGGCTCTACTCCTGAAACCGTGTTACCTCGCCGCGGGTCGATGACCGATTACACGCACGCTTGTGTGGCTACTTCATGAAACTCGCAACGACGATAAGTAACGTCGGTGGTTGCAAGACTTGGCATACGTCCTTTACGACTAAACACGCTCGGGGACTGACAGAGGTCTTCAGTTATCGTAATCCGACTTGATGATAAATCTTCAAAGATTGATTTGATCATAATACCGTAGCACTCAAACAAATGTTGGGCGTGTTACGTTTTAGACGACCCAATCAAGCTTTTATTTTCTGTGGAAAAATGCTTTACATTTTATGTTTTTCATTCTAACATAATATAAACGATTTTTATTATTTATTTATTTATTCAAATCTTACCTACAACTACCATTACAGATCAGCGATCCAATGCGATAGCAAGGCCTTACATGCTTATATTGGTTGCGTTCCTGTGGTATCGTCCGTAGTTAATCTCAAATCTGCATGATAGTTGTTTACGTTCTTTCAGCCACAGTGCACTGTTACACGTGTTTCTGTTTACCCGAAAGTTGTAAATGTATACCTAGTGAGTATACATTACACATCCCGGGTGAGCTGTTCGTTCAACGTAACATCGTAAACAAAAACCTTTTTCTCCATTAATCGACCTTCTATGGAATGCCAACGTCCCCGGACATTGACTACTCATACGAGGATGTCTAGTGATAAATAGATAAGTTTCAAACTGAAACATAAAACAAAGTTTGTTCATCAATCTCGTCAATATTGCTTGAAGATTTTCCCGCTCGATGCGTTCAGTTAATACAGTTTTTAGCGGCGCTCAATATTGCTGGCATGTGTGTCAATGTCGTGGCAAGTATATGGTAATATTCCCAAACTTTGCCAATAAAGGGGAGCTCGCGGGGGTGAGGTGACGTGCGGGGGGCGGGCCCTCTCCCCTGGGAGCGTGTTTGTCCACGGGCTTACTGCGGCATCGAAAGGACGCTGGAGACCTCGTGTCTCCTCTCTTGGACTAAAGACTGGCTTTCTTTGAGAAAATATGTTAATTAAGTCCGTACCAAAACAGTCGCATCATAGATTTATAAAGATAAGCAATATAGTAATTTGATTTACGCCTCATTTAATGCGTACTGTAAATTAAAAACTAGGTCTTCACTTGTACACGTTTAATTTAGAAAAATAACAAAAAAATGTAAACAAAAACTTAATGAAGAATACGGCACGATTCTTAACACATTAAAGAATAAAATTGTAACGCTGACGCGACGACCTTGGTGTTAGAACTCTATAATAAATTTCACAATTACGCGTCGGTCACGATCCGTTTGCAAACGTTCCTATAACTTCCGCAATAAATTAATAATCTGGTAATCCTAAATGGGTAACTTCGCACCAAGTCAATCAGGAAGCGAGGCAACAATTTAAATGACTGTTTTAAATAAAATGAGACAATATGAACTACTAAAAATTAAAAAAAACTACTAAATATGTATACACAAATCCGGTCCTTGACTCCAAGCTGGTAGTCGGAAGGCTCCTCGCTGGCTGGTACAAGAATCCACCAGCGTTGGGCTGGAATCCCAACAGTAAGCTTGCAGTCATCTGGTCCTAGACTGGCGGTGGGGGCGAATTCAAGATCCGCCTACAGTCTTCGGATAAATCTACAGAAAATAACGAAAAATAATAATCCGAGATGCAGGCAGAATCTTTTATAACAAAAGAGCTGAAGACAAGTTAAGTTACATACCAAGTCTGAATGATGTAACCTGACTCGCGTCGAGACAAATCTTTGATGCTGTTCGTCGGGAACACTGCCCTTTGGATTCTGTCGAACAACGAACGAACTCGGTCTTTCAAACCGTTATATCGATACCTTTAATATCGTGGAAAATTATTGCATGGTCAAGCGGAAAAAAATTATATTATGGACTTCCGTCCTGTGTCCAAAAAAAACTTCCAATGAAAAATCTCCGTAAGAGAAAAGACATGACACTTAGATTCAAAATTCAAAAAACCGTATGAAGAAAATAACTTTTCTGATTAAAAATAAGGTTGGATTTATTACAAAAGAAGGTCGTTCGTGATAAAAATATAATGTAGCATTTGCCAATGCTGCAGTACCCATTAGCTTTAGGGGAAATAAAAGCCTAGCAGCGAACTAGACAAATACGTGCTTAATAATGTAGGTACATATCACCAAAGCGCTGCGTGTTATGAGCCTGTGTGTTTCTCGTACCGTATCGTCAATGGAGCGTGCGCATTATCTGGACAAGCGATATCTACCAGTTCCAACAAAAGTTTAAATATAAAAGTTACAGATCTCTCATCGGAATAAAACTGTTTCCGACTGCCACATATTCCTATTACGTACCATTTCAATATTTGGCGACACAGCGAGCAATGCGAGCACAATATTTTATTGTTATGCTCATATTCAAGTTTGTGCTATCATATTATCGAATTTAGTTCTGTTCAGGGTCATCGCTTCTCGGGATTTTGACACGTCGCGCTTCGGGGATACAATGAAAATTTTATACAATTTCGGTTTATGCCACTATTCTATCACCACTTGTACGTACTACACTGATCATGTCGGCTGATACTCATAATATGTTATTTTTAATCCCCGACGCAAAAACGACGGGGTGTTATAAGTTTGACGTGTGTGTGTGGTGAGGGGATATGGGGGGGTGTGTATGTCTGTCTGTGGCTTCGTAGCTCCCGAACGGATGAACCAATTTTAATTTTGTTTTTTTTTTGAAAGGTGAATTTGTCGGGACTGTTCTTAGCTATGTTTGATGAAAATCAGTCCAAGATGGCCGCTGCCACAAAAAGGCGGATTACATATTTTTTCACAACTCCCACTATGACCAATTTCAAATCCAAGATGGCCACCAACACAAAATGGCGAATTAAAAAAAACCTGATTAAATACCAAATTACCTGGAAAATAAAAGAAAAGAAATAATAAGGAGTCCCTACAAAAAGCATGAAATAAAAATTTAAATTTAAAAAAACCCCCGACCACGTGAAACCCTATAAAAAGAAAAAATAACCTTGAAATTATGACCCTACGTAAGTACGTATGAAATTTTTTGATTAAATGTTGTCCCGTCGGGGGACCGCTACTATTTTAAACTTTAACAGAACGTTAGGCTAATAATTAGAGCGGTCCCCCGACGGGACAACATTTAATCAAAAAATTTCATTCGTACTTACGTAGGGTCATTATTTCAAGGTTATTTTTTCTTTTTATAGGGTATCACGTAGTCGGGGGTATTTAAATTATTAATTTTTACACATTTCGAGTGATTTGGGTGAGTGGTACGATGAATAGATGTTGTTAATGGCATCGTAGCTATTACAGATATAAAACCAGAATCACGTTAGTACCGAGTAGCCTGCAATAGAGAATGGTGAAAGGTACATATTGAATGTTATAACACGGGTGACAAAAGAACAGTGGTTCAATAGTTACGGTAAAAGTAGCTAACGCAATTTCTCGAGAGGTGATACAAAAGAATACTTTACGAAAAATTTCAGTGATAAGAAGGAAAGAAAACGAAATCCGTTCTGTTGAATGTAGCAGATATATGATTGTCATCGTAAATGAATTCTAGTAGTAATAGGTTAGTTTTCAAACAAGTTTAACTACTGTAACTACTGTAACTACTGTAACTACTGTAACTACTGTAACTACTGTAACTACTGTAACCAAACCTACAACTTGCGCGTAGGCTTCTAGCTCATGACTAAATTAGGAAGAAACTTTCCAATGACAGCGTAACTCTTAGCACTAACGAACCAGGTGATAACATTATTAACTTCAAGGATTTTCTCTTAAAAGAGTACCCATCCGTCAGAAATAAGGCATTAACAAAGCCTAACCGAAAAACTTTTTCTGACTACATAGATGATTTGTGACGCTGATAATATTTAAGTTGAAAATATTTGCACCGTAGCAGTGTGTAAATATAAATAAACTACTCAATATTCCCACAGACATAGGAACAGTATAAACAGTCTGGCCAAGAATAGCGTTACTCCAATTTCCAACTAGAGCTGATGCAATAAGAAACGTACATTTTTTTTCACTTTCAAATTAAATTTTCCTATAATCAAATGGACTTAATCAGTAGTTGAATACGGAACGGAATTATAAATTCAATGACCACCCGCCGTAAGACGATCCCGTATTCCCGTCCGAGTTAGAAACGAACAATTATTTTGGTGAAAATTATGATATACCTAGTTAGCGGATATTTTGGAGAACAGTGTTTGTATGCCGAGCTTGCGAAGCTGCGGCTTGAAGAAAAACAGATGGTGTCAGCTGCTGGCGTCGAGAGAAACTTTACACTGATGAGAGAGATATTGCATTCCCGAAATTTTGCAAATTTGTTGTTGTTCAGTAGTGTATTCATTAAAACGATAATAATTTTCGGAAGTAACGCGGCTAAGTGCGGCTGGATTAAGGGATATAGTTTAGGTTCTTAAGTCTAAAGTAGTTAATTATGAACTTTGCAACTTCTGTTAGATAAGTTTTAGTACTCCTACGATTAGAGTTCCTAGAACTGAAAGTGCTGTTGTCTTAGAGATGAAATTACTCCTTAAGGATTGCAAGTTCACTTAGAAGATGAAGGTACAATTATGCCATAATTATGATTATCTAACACAATGCTATCGTAGTGCAGATATGTATTGATTTGTATTATAGTTTATAATTTTTAGTATAGTCGAAGAGCGAATAATAAACACTTACATCAAAATATGAATGTTGGTAATCCCGCTCACTATGATAAAGAAAACAATCGTGATAATATCTATAGACACGAACAGCCAAAAAGTTCAGCGACTAATATCAGAAGCGCTTAACGTTCAACTTGAGCACATTGCGACGGCTCATAGAGACATTTGACAGTTTCAACGTGAAATAATTTATAATTATAATATCTTAGCTAATAATAATTCAAGAGTTGGTCGGTACTTTATGGTTCATCCACATAAAAATATATCCCTAGACTTTTAACAGTTAAAAATTCAGTTTTATGCAGAGTTGAAGTGCTTAGCGCGAGTGTTGTGAAGGAGTGGCGGACGTTGAAGCGACACGTCCAAATGTCTTGAGCACCAAGTGCTATCACTATTAGAGTAAATATAAAATGTTAAGGGCTCTTTTGGTTGTTTTATGAAGTTTAGTTACTGTGAAAAGTTGCCGAACCTTTTTTTTTTGGCTGTCTTTGATCTGAAAGCCAATTCTCGTAATTTAAAACGTTCCAAATCTAGTCGCAGTCTCGTCTCGGCGACAAACAAATGTCAAAAACTTGTTAAAAAATGTAGGGAAATCAGAGGTATTTTTGACAGATTGAGACTGAGATCAGATTGTGAGCGTTCTTAAAATTATGAGAATAAAATTGTTCCTCTGATTTTAAGGGTTTATTGCAGTAACAATCTGCACTAGACATTTAAGTCTGCTTTTTCTTTTTCGTTATGTGTGGCAAGTTTACCGCTTTACTTGACTTGCGATTAGACGTCCCATTTACTTCCCACGGGTGTCGTAAGAGGCTACTAAGGCAAAATATATTGGGATCACCACGCCTTGCAAGCATGGTGTTATTGGGATCACCACGCCTTTCAAGCATGGTGTTATTGGGATCACCACCAAGCATGTTGTTATTGGGATCACCACGCCTTTCAAGCATGGTGTTATTGGGATCACCACGCCTTGCAAGCATGGTGTTATTGGGATCACCACGCCTTTCAAGCATGGTGTTATTGGGATCACCACCAAGCATGGTGTTATTGGGATCACCACGCCTTTCAAGCATGGTGTTATTGGGATCACCACGCCTTTCAAGCATGGTGTTATTGGGATCACCACCAAGCATGGTGTTATTGGGATCACCACGCCTTTCAAGCATGGGGATCACCACGCCTTTCAAGCATGGTGTTATTGGGATCACCACCAAGCATGGTGTTATTGGGATCACCACGCCTTTCAAGCATGGTGTTATTGGGATCACCACGCCTTTCAAGCATGGTGTTATTGGGATCACCACCAAGCATGGTGTTATTGGGATCACCACGCCTTTCAAGCATGGTGTTATTGGGATCACCACGCCTTTCAAGCATGGTGTTATTGGGATCACCACGCCTTTCAAGCATGGTGTTATTGGGATCACCACGCCTTTCAAGCATGGTGTTATTGGGATCACCACGCCTTTCAAGCATGGTGTTATTGGGATCACCACGCCTTTCAAGCATGGTGTTATTGGGATCACCACGCCTTTCAAGCATGGTGTTATTGGGATCACCACGCTTTTCAAGCATGGTGTTATTGGGATCACCACGCCTTTCAAGCATGGTGTTATTGGTATCACCACGCCTTTCAAGCATGGTGTTATTGGGATCACCACGCCTTTCAAGCATGGTGTTATTGGGATCACCACGCCTTTCAAGCATGGTGTTATTGGGATCACCACGCCTTTCAAGCATGGTGTTATTGGGATCACCACGCCTTTCAAGCATGGTGTTATTGGGATCACCACGCCTTTCAAGCATGGTGTTATTGGGATCACCACGCCTTTCAAGTATGGTGTTATTGGGATCACCACGCCTTTCAAGCATGGTGTTATTGGGATCACCACGCCTTTCAAGCATGGTGTTATTATGGCAATATCCTCTAAAGATAGTTCGTTATAGCCGTCTATGGGAGAGGTCAATATTCAGCAGTGGGCAGTTTGGAATTGATTTATAATCATGGTGGCACTTTTTATGTTTCAGTACTTTTTTTAATGGAATTTATATCAGTAATGTTATAGTATCTCGATACAAAAGCATCTGATATCGACACATCGCTTTTTATGATCGGAAGTGTGATTCAATCATGGTCAGCAAGAGACAGACGGAACAAATCGTAATCGTAACGTGACTTGTGAACGATCGACTAATTATTATTCGATAAATTGCAACAGTTGCCAACTGCTCACGTTTCTCACACACAGTTCAAACTTCCGCTGTTTTTATTAAATTCTTAATAAAAACTCTCTCTTTTTCCGTCATATTTTTCCGCCAACGTATCTCAAAAGGAGACAGGGAAATATTTTGAAATTCCCTACATTGCTGCCGCGGTCCTGAAGTTTTCTTATGCTACAACTCTTTTTATCATGAAACGGATAAATTGTTTATTGAATCAAGGAAATGTAGGTACCTACCTACAAACTTTTAGATTGAATCAACGGGGTTTTCCTGATTGTTTGAAATGTATATACTAAATAAACGACATAAAGAGCGTGGCGATTGTGTATCAGTGTTATACGACTCTTTCAATAGAGTTGACTCGTATTTGCAGCTACAAACATAATGTGTAGCTACACGTGAATATTGTAATACACTGAGATGATTGCAGGCTGCGCTCCACGGAATATATCAAACATGATTGTGTGTCTGACGTGCGCAGTTTATGGAACAGATTGAGTAATGACATTAGGGTTATGCAACCTACGTTTAATTGATAGCAAGCAAGCTTCATGGCCTGCTTCGTAGCCTGCTTCGTAGCCTGCTTCATGGCCTGCTTCGTAGCCTGCTTCGTAGCCTGCTTAATGGCCTGCTTCGTAGCCTGCTTCGTAGCCTGCTTCGTAGCCTGCTTCATGGCCTGCTTCGTAGCCTGCTTCGTAGCCTGCTTCATGGCCTGCTTCGTAGCCTGCTTCGTAGCCTGCTTCATGGCCTGCTTCGTAGCCTGCTTCGTAGCCGGCTTCATGGCCTGCTTCGTAGCCTGCTTCGTAGCCGGCTTCATGGCCTGCTTCGTTGCCTGCTTAACTGTAGGTCGCATAGGTGTGTCTGTGCACTATGCAGCCATACATAAATACAAGTGATGAAATAATCATTAGAGTACTAACTAAAACTAAACTAAAATAACAATCTTAATAATGAATTCTCAAGTGTGGCTGAAACATTAATAACATGGCATCCTGGTAAATCCTTTTTGATTACACAAATAACAATTAACTTAAACAAACAACACCATTATGAAGATTTATGGATAATCCGTAAAAGTAAAAATAATATCCATTTTCAAAAGTAAGGGGGCGGCACGCTTCCCTGTGGCATCCCAAAACAGTTATATGTTGAGCAGAGCTGAATACAGCTTAAAAATCCCCCGCGGGTCAATAGTAATGTGTAAACAGTTTGTCGTAACTATTGTATAATTGCTCGCGTATTTTTGCCGCAAATATCCCGATTGCACTTTCATTACACAATGCTTATTATAATTTATGAGCAGTATGTTACGTTGCGGCGGTAATTAGGCTGCGTCACGCTGAGGACGCGCTGCGACTTGCGAGACGCTTTTGTTGGTATTTGTGGTGTTATTATGTCTTTGAAATTTAAAAATATTGTGTTGTGACATGCTTTGTGCCGCAGGGAACAAGTGTCATGACCCTAATTTGTTACAAGCGAAGCATACATAAGCCCTCGACACAAATATGTATTGTTGGGAGAAATAGTTTTAAAACTTCACAATAGTATAAAAAAACAATCGAAAGTCAATTTGAATGTTTGTACTTACATGTTTTTTTCAACACGAAAATATTTATTTTGCAAACAATGATCGAGTTTTTCATTCCCACAACGTGGCCACAACGTTACCGGTACACAAACAGGCGCGAATCGAATGTTTGTTCATTATTAACTGTTCGCCAACCGACGCAGCCGCCGGTGTACCGCCAAAATGTAAAAATTTCCAATTTAAAGCTATGGTATTTCCACACGGGTTTTTCGTGTTTCACCCAGTTGGCAAAAAGTAGGTTGGATATAACTAACGGCTCATAAACGTTGAGTTTTGTTTCTGTACACGCACGGGGATGCATCCCTCCGAGGCGCGAGCCACGAGCCCCGAGCCACGCGACTGAGCGGACAAAGTTTTTATTCTTGGAATGGGAGCTTTGTAGGGAAATAAAAATAAACAATAGAAGAATATTATGTTGTACCCCATCTAAGTTATGAAACGCTGAGCAAATAATTTGACTAAAGCTTTTGTATATAAAGACTTTGTTCTTATGGAACTGTATTCTGTGGGTTATGGTTTTTTTAGTTATTAAGCAGGTAATAAACGGTCTTTGGGTATGATACTCGTCCCCCCCGGTGGGTTCCCGCATTGTCGAGGCGGGGGGGCTCAGTAGCCGTGGCTTGGTCACCCACGGTGAAGCCAAGAGGAACCCGAGGAGGGGCTGTTCGTCAGCGCCTTGTCAGTAAGCCGACGACGTAGCATCCAACAACTAGGTTGCGTTGCCGCTTGGGCGATATCGCAACTGAGGCGGGCCGCGATGTCGTATGGGAGGCATCATGGCTGAGGGTTGGAGGCCGTGGCGGGAGAGGAGTGCCGGTATTGCGGCCGCAGGGGAGGAGGAGTGTTGGTATGACGTTGGCCGCTCTCCGTATCCTCTGCGGCCGAAAATTGGCAGGTGGCCAATGACTTGACCCGTCGCAGGGGGACCAAGGGTGCCCAGACACCCCCGTGTCTAGGCTCCCTCATCTGCCCATGCCCCTCATCTGGCGCCCATGTGCTGGTTTGGTCCCTGTGGTGGTCACGGTGTGCTATGTGTTCTGGTGCGTCGGTGATGGGGAGTACTCCCCAGAGGAGGGTCCGGTGACGGACAGCCGCGGCGGGTTCACGGATGAGTGCTACCGCGTGCCCGTGTT
Source organism: Apamea epomidion (assembly GCA_947507525.1). Classification (NCBI taxonomy): domain Eukaryota; kingdom Metazoa; phylum Arthropoda; class Insecta; order Lepidoptera; family Noctuidae; genus Apamea; species Apamea epomidion. Next base: position 21,684,599 of record OX382230.1, on the reverse strand, counting down.
TCCGCCGTAAGCGGCAGAGGAGGACAACGTGGAGTTTTGGTGGGTTAGAGTCCCACATATCTGCACTATCTCCCCGTGGTAGTGCAGAATACATGAGCATTTCTCCACGATAAACAAAAAAAGAAAAGAAAAAAGAAAAGGTATGCTACTCGTATAAAATAAAAATAAAAGAAGTTAAATGGTTGTCAGTGAAGATTTCTTTCTTCACATAGACTTAATATCTAACTCAAACCCACGCCGGTATTTTTACTTCTTAGCTAAAAAGTTTCACTGCTAAGCTTGTATTGTTAGCATACAGTGAATGCAGCTAACTTCGCCAATTCCCAATAACCGTTCGTTAACGAACAAAAGTTATCCGTAAAGTATAATCGATACTCAATAACAATATTAGCATAGACCAGATAATGCCGGGTATAATATCTGGGCTTGTCTCACCACCCGAGGGAATGCGCTAAAAGCAAAGTTAGTCCATGTGATGCCACCACATACAAACATTCAGAAGAAACATTTGGAACAGTTAGCAATGTAGTTGGCAGAGAATGAAAAGAACAGTCCCGAACAACCGTCCCAGCAAATTCTGAATCATACTTTACTCGTCTTGACAAAATAATTGAAAATAACAGTGAGTTGTTACTAAATAATATCAAAATAGACAAATGAGGAAAGGTTCTTAGCCTGCACGGATCTCTCCGGAAAAATGAGCAGCAAGTCTGCATTGTACAAAGGTCTGGTTTCCAGTTGTTAGCTTTTTGGGCACGTTGTTTAAAGTTGATTTTCTGAAGTTATCTATATTGTGGCAACACCGCGGCATGAGCCGATCGGTTTCGATATACACTGCAGAAGTTATCTATATTGTGGCAACACCGCGGCATGAGCCGATCGGTTTCGATATACACTGCAGAAGTTATCTATATTGTGGCAATACCGCGGCATGAGCCGATCGGTTTCGATATACACTGCAGAAGTTATCTATATTGTGGCAACACCGCGGCATGAGCCGATCGGTTTCGATATACACTGCAGAAGTTATCTATATTGTGGCAATACCGCGGCATGAGCCGATCGGTTTCGATATACACTGCAGAAGTTATCTATATTGTGGCAACACCGCGGCATGAGCCGATCGGTTTCGATATACACTGCAGAAGTTATCTATATTGTGGCAACACCGCGGCATGAGCCGATCGGTTTCGATATACACTGCAGAAGTTATCTATATTGTGGCAACACCGCGGCATGAGCCGATCGGTTTCGATATACACTGCAGAAGTTATCTATATTGTGGCAACACCGCGGCATGAGCCGATCGGTTTCGATATACACTGCAGAAGTTATCTATATTGTGGCAACACCGCGGCATGAGCCGATCGGTTTCGATATACACTGCAGAAGTTATCTATATTGTGGCAACACCGCGGCATGAGCCGATCGGTTTCGATATACACTGCAGAAGTTATCTATATTGTGGCAACACCGCGGCATGAGCCGATCGGTTTCGATATACACTGCAGAAGTTATCTATATTGTGGCAACACCGCGGCATGAGCCGATCGGTTTCGATATACACTGCAGAAGTTATCTATATTGTGGCAACACCGCGGCATGAGCCGATCGGTTTCGATATACACTGCAGAAGTTATCTATATTGTGGCAACACCGCGGCATGAGCCGATCGGTTTCGATATACACTGCAGAAGTTATCTATATTGTGGCAATACCGCGGCATGAGCCGATCGGTTTCGATATACACTGCAGAAGTTATCTATATTGTGGCAACACCGCGGCATGAGCCGATCGGTTTCGATATACACTGCAGAAGTTATCTATATTGTGGCAACACCGCGGCATGAGCCGATCGGTTTCGATATACACTGCAGAAGTTATCTATATTGTGGCAACACCGCGGCATGAGCCGATCGGTTTCGATATACACTGCAGAAGTTATCTATATTGTGGCAATACCGCGGCATGAGCCGATCGGTTTCGATATACACTGCAGAAGTTATCTATATTGTGGCAACACCGCGGCATGAGCCGATCGGTTTCGATATACACTGCAGAAGTTATCTATATTGTGGCAACACCGCGGCATGAGCCGATCGGTTTCGATATACACTGCAGAAGTTATCTATATTGTGGCAACACCGCGGCATGAGCCGATCGGTTTCGATATACACTGCAGAAGTTATCTATATTGTGGCAATACCGCGGCATGAGCCGATCGGTTTCGATATACACTGCAGAAGTTATCTATATTGTGGCAACACCGCGGCATGAGCCGATCGGTTTCGATATACACTGCAGAAGTTATCTATATTGTGGCAACACCGCGGCATGAGCCGATCGGTTTCGATATACACTGCAGAAGTTATCTATATTGTGGCAACACCGCGGCATGAGCCGATCGGTTTCGATATACACTGCAGAAGTTATCTATATTGTGGCAACACCGCGGCATGAGCCGATCGGTTTCGATATACACTGCAGAAGTTATCTATATTGTGGCAACACCGCGGCATGAGCCGATCGGTTTCGATATACACTGCAGAAGTTATCTATATTGTGGCAACACCGCGGCATGAGCCGATCGGTTTCGATATACACTGCAGAAGTTATCTATATTGTGGCAACACCGCGGCATGAGCCGATCGGTTTCGATATACACTGCAGAAGTTATCTATATTGTGGCAACACCGCGGCATGAGCCGATCGGTTTCGATATACACTGCAGAAGTTATCTATATTGTGGCAACACCGCGGCATGAGCCGATCGGTTTCGATATACACTGCAGAAGTTATCTATATTGTGGCAACACCGCGGCATGAGCCGATCGGTTTCGATATACACTGCAGAAGTTATCTATATTGTGGCAACACCGCGGCATGAGCCGATCGGTTTCGATATACACTGCAGAAGTTATCTATATTGTGGCAACACCGCGGCATGAGCCGATCGGTTTCGATATACACTGCAGAAGTTATCTATATTGTGGCAACACCGCGGCATGAGCCGATCGGTTTCGATATACACTGCAGAAGTTATCTATATTGTGGCAACACCGCGGCATGAGCCGATCGGTTTCGATATACACTGCAGAAGTTATCTATATTGTGGCAACACCGCGGCATGAGCCGATCGGTTTCGATATACACTGCAGAAGTTATCTATATTGTGGCAACACCGCGGCATGAGCCGATCGGTTTCGATATACACTGCAGAAACTTGCGAACTTTTTAATGGATTGTATCCTCTTTTTCTTTCAGTGCTGACGATGCAAATAATGGGCCGAAGTTCTGCTGTCGCTTCTTATCGGCTTCCAAATTATGTTCGGTAATATTTAAAGAAACTTAGAATCCATATCAATATAAATTCGGTTTGGGTTATGTAAATTCTAGAGCTAGACTGACCAGCAGAAGTTTCGAACTTCCCCGAAGGCTTCTACTAAAGTTACATGAATAAGCTAGTTAAAGTGCGCATGAAACTTTCACGGAGTAATTCCGAACATAACTTACATAGCGTATCCATATTATGTTACAATAATGTTCTCATAATACGTCGTAAGGAGCACGTAGCAGTAACTCCTAATTTGGATGTCTGACAAAAATAATAAGGACATTGTAGTAGAGACCGCTAAACTCGGTTAATCCGACAGTCACATACGAGAACATCGCGTTACGGAAATAATCAGGAAACAAAACACTCGCTATCTCACAAACGTCGAATTACCTGACGATTGTGTAGACGGTACACGACTTCAAGTGTATAAAGTCGAGAATTCCTGGAACATCTCTGTTAGTGGTCAGTGTCTGAAAATTCGGTGACAATTCAGGAGTTTCAAACTTCTGGACGACGAAACTTAGTCCCTTGGGCAGAGCACAGTCGGGAAATAATGTCGTCTGAAGACCGTGCTTATGTGCTAAGTAAACATTTGGAGAAGGTTCTTTCTAATGACGTGTTATGAAACTAGAGTAATAATAGTAAATACTGCATACATAGGATGGGTCTGTAGTTCTTGACAAAGACGGACTACTCCTTTTTGTTTCTCTGGTTGTCACGAAAAACTCTAAGAGTCATTTTAGAAGCATTGCTCAGTAGCAATGCTTCTAAAAAGACTACTAAGAGTTTCACTAACATTAGTATATTAGTGATAAGGAGTGATTTATAATATAACCCAGCTATTTATACTCTGAAACAACTGCTGTCTATAATTTTGTTTGCTCTCTGTAAGTAATAGTGTGGCCTTGTGTGATGTAACGAGCAGACCTTCTGTCAAGTGTACGAGTGTGATCCGGTAATGGATCTGTAAGTGAAAGACACAGTGTTGTGTATAGACGTGGGCTCTAGGACAGGCCGTATTGTTCGCAAACTTCATAGCTAAGAGGCATGTTCCATCGATTTGTCGCGGACAGCGGGCTTAGCTCTGAAATGTATGACAGGCTCAATTGTGGGAACCGATTAAGATTTAGTACGAGCTGGAGGAATATCTTGTTCTAAATCCTAATCGGTTTCTAGTGTGCGCTTGAAATCAATTACCTCGTGTCAACTAGAACCAGTACATGTAGACATTATTATTCTTGTATATTGGGAAATAGTAGCGTGGGAACGACTAGTAAATTCGAGTACAAGTAACAATTTATACACAAAATAACACACCTGTTTTAGCACCCATTTGAAACACTTTAAGACTTACAAGTGTTTTGTGTAACAGTGCAAATATACAAAGAATATTTAAGTCATACCTTATGGTGCATTCTTTTAGGCAGGGCACTGCACAGCAAATGCAACTTTGCTAGAGTTTAGACTATTCTGAATCCAGTATGCTAAACAATCATTGCAAAGATTGGAATATTAAATCCACCGTTAACATTCACGTAAGCCTTTCCCTAGACCGCGTGTCGTCAAATATATTCGTGTGGCATGTCGCATTGGTCTACAACGTTTCGTATTTGTTCGTCTAGCGACTAATGTGAGAGATTGTTTTCGTGATCCGAATACTCCGCGATACATTACACAATTATTAGATTGTACATATGCTTAAGCAGCGATTTATCAAATTATACAGATATACGTCGGTCATTTTGCGGCGAGATGTATGAGATGTGATTTTCAAGACTTGCTTTCTCATTTACGGTGTAATTTTTATTTTGTTTCTGTGGCCCTGTAACCAGACGGGCAATTCTCGTAATTTGAAGAACGTTCACAGTCTGATCTCAGTCTCAATCTGCCAAAAATACCTCTAATTTCCCTAAATTTTTTATAAGTTTTTGACATTAATTGTGAGATGAGATTTCGACTAGATTTTGAACGTTTTTAATTACGATAATTGACCTTCTGACTTCCATTTCGTTAAAACTACACATTTTATATTAACCAGAAACATACTGAAAGCAAAACAGGGAGAGATACAATAAATCCCGTATGCTTAACATGTTCCGCAGCACACGTATAAATATTTTCAATAACAAACCCTCGTTAGTAAAGAGCTCACATTTTCCAGCGCCTACTACCGCTGCAGCGCTGCAGAGCGCTCAGCGCTTGACAATGAGAGCCACAGGTGAGATCCGTAATGTAATTGCTGTTTGTGCGACAGCTACTGTAGGGGCACCACATATTGAAAGTGAGGTGATGTTGAAAAGAGTGCTGATATTTACGAACAGTACTTGTATGTTTTTCGTTGGTAAGAAGTAGTGTGGTGAAAATGTCAGGATTTTGCATTCAAATACGTTACTCTTAAATCAATGTTCTTGTATTATTATTAGTGATAAATGTTTGCACTAATGTGTGGTTCTTTCCTCAAAAGACCATCTCACACTACTCTACATGGCACATCGACCTCTAGTTTTATGATATTTACTAGCTTCTGCCCGCGACTTCGTACGCGGATCCTGTTGCTTATGCCAGCGACAACGGGGTCGTCAAAATCGAAGATCTGAAACGTCTGATGTCGAATTCTAAGAGCCCGGGGACGGGAAAACAGCGTGATGCGCGAGGCGATTCAAGACGTTTCAGATCTTTCATTTTTGTAAGTCAACAGGAAATGCCCATCAGACTTAACCAACTTTTGCTAAGACGTCATTCCTATATATGTTATAGTGTCGCTGGGCTTTGGAGTTCCACAACAGGTGTTCCAGATCTTCAAATTTATTCTCACAGCAGAAATTGCTCTTCACGTGGAATATTTTTTGCTATGGCACCATTTTTATATCTCTTATACTTTAGCTGGTCTGTTGCGGTTCTGCATCAGGTGTTCCATTTTCCAAAATAAATTATAGCCTCTACGTTGCCCAGACTTAATACCTATACAACAAAAATTTTTCTTCCCGTAATTCCGCAGTGGATCCCAAGGGTACACTGAATTAACAATAATATTGCAAATAACTTTAAAAAAATATCTTTATAAACTATAGCTGTACCCGTGGCTTTGCCCACGTATCGCATAAGTATTTTTTTAATTCTATTTTAATTTTAATAATAGTTAGTGATAGTTTGTTGATTTACAGAAACACTCAAAAGATGCGTCCCATACTATACTATAGCTTAGATCCCTCAAAAACTATTTGGCTTAGTAAACTGAAAATTTGAAAGTTATGTAGTTAATTTACTGGTAAGAGACGTCAGGTTAATAAGGAAATTTAGGAGACGTCAAATAACAGAACTGTTATAATTTACTGTAACACTTCTGTGTAAACAACGTTCGTTGTTTTTCCCTCGGTCTCATTCAATATGTACAGCGAGTCAGGACTGGTGACGCGGGAGCAAGCGACTTGTCCGTGTGAGAAGCAGCTCGTCCTGAGGTCGACACCCGCAGCCTTCAGTGTCTGCTGCTGCGACTTATTTATTGTCATGGCGAAGCACACGCTCACATGAAACTGCACGCGCTTGATTTGAAAGGGATAATCAGTTGTATACGTGGTATAAACACTGTCTCGCCGACACCACAACCCGTTAGAATTTCCGCCTCAATGATATTTCCCCATTGCACAGTTTCGGCGGAGTGAGATTCCGAAGAAACATAATTGGGACACCGACCTTTAGCTTAATGGTGTGCGCTGGTAGTCCACTTGCACTGAGGGAATTGAGAAATTCTACGGGGTAATGTGTGGCGTCATCTTGGTCAACAACAGTGTTTATTGAAGTGTAGATCACTTCATTTCCCTCAATTTCCGCGAGAATGCATTCATTGAACGCTGAAGCTTGGTCGTTTCTGGGTGTTAAAATGGCTCGTTCTCACAACTAAGAATTATCTTGGTGCGGTATCCTATTGATGTCTCCGTACACCAGGCGAATCAAATCTTCTAAGGTGGACACCACTCTCCCAAGTATCTCAGGTTGAACCACCTTCTACTGGTAGCATCCCACACGATTAAAGAGCAATCTTTAAGCACGCGCCCATTGTCACTGTTGCGTGACACTCCACAAACAGGTGTTTCATTACTCTCTAAATCTATGGGAATCTTAAACATTGCGTGCGCTGTTTTACCACCAGGAAACAGTGTTGCGGCCATTCCTGACGATGCTACTGCAATGGCAATCTTGCCTTGCCTCCTGACCTCTGCGAGAATGCCAGCGGTGACAAATGTTTTCCCTGTTCCACCAGGAGCATCCAAGAAAAACATTTTACGTTGGCCGAGCCCAACGCTTTCAAGGATGGTGTCGAAAATTTGCTTTTGCTCTGAGGTAAACTTAGAGACATGGTCATTGACGACGGTACTCATAGCTCTTGAATCAATTACCTACAACAAATGTGCTTGGTAAGATATAACTCAGAACCAAAAGTTTGACTTGACTTCTTGATAGTGTAGCTTGTTGTACCACCAATCAATCTGTTTAGTAATATTGGTGTGAAACTCTCCATATAATTAGATAGGACATGTAAAGTTCTCAGATTTCATAACAGTATCGTTTCTAATGCACATACAAATGCAAAAACTAAAAAAATAATTTTACGATTTTTTAAAACAATATTATAGGATTTGAATTTGAACTCGCACCATTTAGTGCGGTAAACGGTCGCCTGACCTTACCGCTAAATGCCCCGTTGACAAATTGTTGAAATAACTGTTCCCTTGCAATTTATAATATTACTGCCCCGCTCCTTTATAAAAATAGCGTGATTATTATGTTCCCAGAGTTAAATTATTATTAACTAAATAAATAACATGTCATTTTGTGCATTCAATTATTTTGTGCATTCAATTACGAACAAAAACCTTTTAAAATCAATATTGCTTACCTCCCATAACATACGGCGTGATAATATGTAGCCTAAAGCCTTCCTTGGTTTATAAAGAACATTTTTGCTGAATTTCAATTAAATCTATTCAGTAGTTATGGCGTGAAGCCGTACCATACACACAGACAAACAGACAAAAATTCTAAAAATTCACTTTTTGTCATCAGTTACGTTTTTCTAACAAAAGCCACTTATTTTTTATCGAAAATTCTCAATGTACAGTTTTTCTTTCGTTACTGTTTTATTATATGTATAGATTAGTAATATTGGTGTGAAACTCTCCATACAATTAGATAGGACATGTAAAGTTCTCAGATTTCATAACAGTATCGTTCCTAATGCACATAAAAAATGCAAAAACTAAAAAAATAATTTTACGATTTTTTATTAAAAAATATTATAGGATTTGAACTCGCACCATTAAGTGCGGTAAACGGTCGCCTGACCTTGCCGCTAAATTCCCCGTTGACATATTGTTGAAATAACTGTTCCCTTGCAATATATAATATTACTGCCCCGCTCCTTTATAAAAATAGCGTGATTATTCTGTTCCCAGAGTTAAATTATTATTAACTAAATAAATAACATGTCATTTTGTGCATTCAATTACGAACAAAAACCTGTTAAAACCAATATTGCTTACCTCCCATAACATACGGCGTGATAATATGTAGCTTAAAGCCTTCCTTGGTTTATAAAGAACATTTTTGCTGAATTTCAATTAAATCTATTCAGTAGTTATGGCGTGAAGCCGTACCATACACACAGACAAACAGACAAAAATTCTAAAAATTCACTTTTTGTCATCAGTTACGTTTTTCTAACAAAAGCCACTTATTTTTTATCGAAAATTCTCAATGTACAGTTTTTCTTTCGTTACTGTTTTATTATATGTATAGATTAGTAATATTGGTGTGAAACTCTCCATACAATTAGATAGGACATGTAAAGTTCTCAGATTTCATAACAGTATCGTTCCTAATGCACATAAAAAATGCAAAAACTAAAAAAATAATTTTACGATTTTTTATTAAAAAATATTATAGGATTTGAACTCGCACCATTAAGTGCGGTAAACGGTCGCCTGACCTTGCCGCTAAATTCCCCGTTGACATATTGTTGAAATAACTGTTCCCTTGCAATATATAATATTACTGCCCCGCTCCTTTATAAAAATAGCGTGATTATTCTGTTCCCAGAGTTAAATTATTATTAACTAAATAAATAACATGTCATTTTGTGCATTCAATTACGAACAAAAACCTGTTAAAACCAATATTGCTTACCTCCCATAACATACGGCGTGATAATATGTAGCTTAAAGCCTTCCTTGGTATACAAAGAACATTTTTGCTGAATTTCAATTCAATCTATCCAGTAGTTTTGGCGTGTAGCCGTACCATACACACAGACAAACAGACAAACAGACAAAAATTCTAAAAATTCACTTTTTGTCATCAGTTACGTTTTTCTAACAAAAGCTACTTATTTTTTCTCGAAAATTCTCAATGTACAGTTTTTCTTTCGTTACTGTTTTATTATATGTATAGATTATTGACACCTACTTACAAAATAAAAATTATTTATCACTTGCACATTATCCGGACAGTCTTGCCTTATTTAGCTACAGTATATAACAAAAAGTAAGTCTTCAACAATTTTTGAGGTTAAATTCCATTACAATTAATGTATGTTGCTGATGACCGCGTGGGTTGCCGTGTGGTGCTCGTAAACACTCTGCAGTCATTTGTCAGCTGGGGGCGCGGGGTCCGCGGTGCGGGGTGCGGGGTGCGGGGCTCGCTCCTCAGACAAATGGGCTAAATTAGCGACCCGATACCGCCAGCAACGTATGAGTAATTGATGGCCGGCTAACGAATACCGGGGTTTAGCAATACTGCTAAGTACTTCTCTGCAGATAACGGTGAAAATGCCATGATGTAAAAGGGGATGAAAGATACAATAAAGATGACAGACATACAGTAAAGGACTACGTGCTTGAAATATGGATAATATCAGTGCGGTATATTTAGGTACCTAATTCATAAACTAGCCTACTTGTTATGTTTTTTTTTTGTTTATGTATTTTCTTCTTTTCTTTTTAAAAGATACGTGCGTTGGTATGGGGTGTAATGATTGGTATAATAACAGATAAGTCTAATTTCATTTGACATTACTTTCATATGATATAATTTTCATATGCTATAAAAACATTTAACCTAATTTCATATGATCTAATGTTATACCTATATTTGATATAATTTTTATTTTCTCTAATTTCATTTATTATAACGTCTATTTAATTCTTAGTAATTTCATATAATTTTCAAATTGTATAATGCTCTTTTTATATAATGTTCATTTGACCTAACTTTCAAATTAACTAATTTTTTAAGGTAACGCATCGTTCTTGAGAAAAGCAAATTGTATTGTAACCTAACCTCACAACATTAAAGTTGCTTCTGCATCGTCTCCGGCGCTGCGGGAAGTGCAACCCCTTCGCCGTTACGTAACAAAGAATAGGCACCCATGCTTTGTTACAGCGAGCTGGGGTTGCTCTGGGGTGTATAATTCTGTTGTCACCATACGTTAGAATAAAAAAAAAATATTTTAGACATTTCCAAATTAAAACGTTACTTATAGATTTTGAATATTATAGCAACTGAATATTAGATTAATTGAATATTATTTCAAATGTGCATTATATAAACTGTTCATTATACCATATGAAATTAGATTAAATGAAATTATGTCAATAATTCATTATATCATTTAATAGTTATATTAAAAAATATATATATCAAATGAAATTAGGTCGTATGATCATTAGAACATTTGTTATTATATCAAACGTTACACACCCGCGTTGGTACTGGGAGTGAACTACGTTTGGTGAGTAATAGTGACAGTGATGGTTTCAAATTACATTATTAGAGTTTCATTGTTACCTTGTTACTGCTATTCAAGATATACCAATACACAGGTATACCTAGATTTCCAATAGCTATTGTATTAAGAAGTCAGCACCGCCGTGTTCGTGTATTATTGCAACTAATGGAGCGAGTGCCCCGTGTGCCGGCGCACAATGCTGTGTAAACTATAATTCAATGCTTGTGTGCTCACTCTCGGTGCGTGAATACATCGCAGATTCGCAGCTGACTTAATTACCGAACTGACTAGCCAGAGCTGACGTCTTGGTTACCTTGGACGGTATGCATGACCTACATTATGCATGATTATGCGGTAATACAGTAGGTAACCGGCGTGAATTGGCACATCGAATATTAGATACCGACTATTCGGCTTAATAGAGCGTCGCTTGTCGCCGTCACTCATACTCGTGGGACAGTCTCTTCCCAAAAATCAGTAATTATATAAGGAAAATTCTTAAAAGCTCATGTTTTCTTTCCTAAAAACCTCCTTTTGTTTCTCTACATCCAGATAAAAAAGGAAAATAGAATTACTTTGTTGTATGTACCAAGTACTGCCACAGGGACGATTATTTGGGGCCTTGATATTCCGGATAAAAACCAGGGACAAACAGCAAAAAAGGCTAAAAGCTACAGGCTACATGGGATGGCTTAGCAAATAATGAATGTTTGTAGGTAATATAAGGATAATTCGTAATGCTGATTGTGGCACAATTTAGCACACAACACATCATCGGTTTAGCACATGCTAGTTCTAAAAGCTACCAAACTTGAGTCCTTGCATCTCTCTTTCCATTTGTCACTGAGTTCTGAGGTTAGTTCTTCAGATGCGAGTTCAGCTCATCTTTCCGTTTTATCAAATCAAATCATTTATTGGTTTGCAAACATGGATATGCAGTACATTGATGTTTTATTATAAGAGTGACAATGGGCATGCAAAACATATTATTATTTAATTTACACAAAATATATTATAATTTTAAATAACAATTAGGTAGTAGAATTAAAAAAAAAAGTATTTAATAGTATTTAGTACTACTGACCTTAATCTGACTCGAACGCATCGAATGCATCACCCACGGTCATCGGTAATGAGGCTGTATATCCCGCGAAAGTGTGGAACTCGAGGCTCTTTAAACGCTAAGACCCTCCACAATCGCGAGATATGCAGTCTCAGGGAATATTTCCTAGAAACCGACGTGGGGATGCATCGAGATGTAGTCGTGGTGGACAAAGGCCTCACCCCGCTCTCCATGCCTAAAGAGAACTGGCGCAAGCCAGTAGTGCTTGACACCAATGATCTCATGGAAGTATGGCAGAGTAAGGAGCTTCACGGCCGCTTTTACCGGGCCTTACATGGACCCGATGTAGATCTAGAGACTAGCGTCCATAGGCTGGCTGCATTTCGGTGACCTCTTTGGGGGAAACCGAAGGTTTTTACTGTGCAATTGTGGACGAAGTTATGATGACGAACAATTACCGGAGATTTATTGTGAAAGACGGCACGGTTGACATCTGTCGGGCATGCTACCGGCCGGGGGAATCAATCAGGCATATTATCTCCGGGTGTTCTCGTTTAGCTAACGGAGAGTACTTGCATAGACACAACCTTGTAGCTAGGATAATCCATAAGCAACATGCTCTGAAATACAACCTTGTGGAGTCGGAGGTGCCGTACTACAGGTATGTGCCCGACCCAGTTCTCGAAAATAGAAATATCACATTGTACTGGGATCGATCCATCATCACTGACAGGACCATTGTTGCCAATAAGCCTGATATAGTGGTGGTCGATCTATCAGAGCGGCGCGCAATGATTGTTAACATAACTGTCCCGGATGATGAGAACCTCGTGAAAGCCGAGAAAGATAAACAAATGAAATATCTTGATTTGGCTCACGAGGTTGCCAACATGTGGGATGTGGACTCAGCGATCATTGTGCCGATAGTCATGACAGCCAATGGCTTAATAGCCAAGAGCCTCGACCAACACCTGAAGAGGCTCTCGTTGGGCAGCTGGATCAAGGGCTTAATACAGAAAGCGGTACTTTTGGACACGGCTCGCATTGTCAGGAGGTTCCTCTCTCTGGAGCCCTGACCACCGGTAGCTTGGACCCTGTTCCCGATACCGGTGGGCTATTATTTTTTATATTTTTAAATGTTTTTATTTATTTATTTAAACTTTTCGCACAAAAAGGAACAAAGGCGGACTTAATGCCTTAGGCATTCTCTACCAGTCAACCAAGGGTGGTGAAGAGATTAGATGGCAGGTGCTTTAATTGAGAGTGCTTTTATACTTTTCATATTCTAATATTTAAATATATAATTTATATGTATATTAATATTAAGTTTATTTTATTTATATTATATTGAAATAAAGGAGTAGAATAGAATAAAACTAATTAATGTCAAATCGTTTGAATTACAATACTGGAATGTCACAGTAATTAAAAAAAAAAACAAAATTAAAAAGAAAAAATTTAATGTCATTTAGGTTACAATAAAAATAAAATAAAAAATGTCAAATGGTATAATATCATGTCAATCAGTCAGTGATTCATCATTAAGGAAGTCGTCAATTGTGTAATAACTTCTTTCAATTAATATTTCGATTAATGCCCTCTTTAATTTAATATAGTCATAGTTTTAATAATGTTAAGTACTTTGTTATAAATGCGTGGGGCTATGCCAAAAAACTTTTTTGCATTAGTGCGGTTTTACATTTAACTTGGCACAATTGATGTAGGTACATATTGAGTTCGTATTGGATTTCTTCTGACTGCCGACAATTTTTGAAGCAGAAGTAGATTATTTTTCACAATAAAACCGTTTCCAGTATGTACAAAGACGGAAATGTTAATATTTTCAGAGATTTAAAATAAGGAAGACAGCTATCTGTGGTCCTAAATACAAGCTCCTTATCAGTAGACTGCTCCCAAAAAATAACATCATACCGCAAAACGTAGGCAACTAGTCCATGATATGCCGTTAAAAGAGCCTGACTGTTGACTTTTTTTTAATGTTGAAAAAGGGCATAAGCGGATTTACTCAGTTTTTTACACACTTCTTCAAAATGAGGTTTCCATGTTAGTTTGTTGTCGATCGCTATACCTAAGAACTTAGCTTTATTTGCTTTCTCAATGTGTGTCTCAGTGTGTGTCTCAATGCCTTGATAGGTAATGTTAACGTTTGTTTTTTCGCAGCGTTGATTAAAGTGCATAACGTTTGTCTTAACTAGATGTATTATTAAATTATTATTATGTAGCCAATTTATAATGTTACGTAAATAAGTATTAATGTCATTCTCATAGTTATTTTTATTTGTACACTTTATTACAGCTGTACTGTCATCTGCAAAGAGAACCATTTTGTTGATGTTACTTTCGGGAGATCGTTTATATGTGTAAATTAAAAAAAGTGGTGGCCCTAGTACGCTACTCTATGGGACACCATATCTTACGTGTCTCGGTTTTGATACATAAATGGTTTCTAATTTAGTCTTTGGACATATTCTAGCAATTTCTGTACATTGAAGCCTTTTTTTACATTGAATTACTTAATTACGATTCTATTAGTTGTAGGATGGTCCCTCCTCTAAAAGAACCTTATAGTCCACAAAATCAAAAGCCTCTATCTTATTCTGGGTGCATGCAATATTGCCGATGCTGTCCCACTCCGGATTGAGACCTCTTCGTTATTCTTCCAGGTATTCACTCGCCAATTCACCACCTCTTTCTCCTTCTCAAAACTTTAATAATTTCATGACTGGAAAACTTCCAATTCCTCCGAGAGCTTGTCATCTATTCGGGAGATAGTAGTAATCCTCTCCTTGCTTGTACCTCGCTCTAGTCTCCATAGCCTGGAAATAGACTGTTGGCTTCGATTTATTTAAAGTGCCTACACGGAATCGGATAATAATATGACTTGTAGCGTTTTAAGCGTGAGTGTAGCAGCACGAAATGTGTAGAAGCTTGCGTAGATAGTTCTAAGAATACTCCTAGTGTTTCCAGGTTTTGATTCTCATCTACGTGCTACCCCCTTTCGTCAGTTCACCTACCCCAAGGTCGTCCCCTCTAACTAAATATGACTACTAATAATGTTTACGAAAGTGATCAGCACCCTCTAATATATTCCGTAGAAGACCCACATTACTTTTTACTTCATATTTCGGGATTAGCCTGTAGCCCTCCGGTAAGCTTTTATGTGCCAAAGAAAGCCCGTAATAACAGTTTGCAACAAGAGCCGTAATTTCTTCCGCTTTAAATATATTTGCTGAGGAGTCAGGTGTAAGACGGAACAATAGCCAGGCTTGGATAGTAGCGGTGCCATCCAACTTCTTGTATTCTCACAAAATTTCATGTTGCACTGGCTACAAAACAAACAGGCTGATTTTGAATTTATGGGCAAGCTTTCAGAGGGTAAAAACACTCTTGAATTTACTTATTTTAACAGAAATGACCAATTCTGAATGAGTAAAAACATATAAAAAAGTAATACCATAGGGTAGGCAGGGACATCGACGCGCAACCTGCTACCATGGATTCAGTACGTGATTCTGGACCCTCCAGCGTTCATTTTTATTTTCTAGATTACCGATGAAACATTTCAACGCTAACGTTTCAACGAGTACAGTTTGCGTCCAAAAAATATTAAAAGGGAAAACAATATACTGACAGGAAACCGCGGTGTGTGTGTGGGGGTGTGTTGGAGTATCGTTACACCCCACAAACACGCACGCACACACCCCGTTCTCTTGACTGCGGGGTGCAGGGTTACCATGTGGTAACCCTGCACCCCGCAGTCAAGAGAACGGGGTGAGAAAATTATTGCGCAATTATTGCATTAAAATTATTGGGTTAGAAAATTATTAATAATAATAACATAATTAAAGTTCAACAGGTACATTTTTCTTACGGTGCTGGTGCTGGTGTTGTGTTAAAAAAAAAAAAAAAAAAATGTTGTTGGTGCAATACAATGATTTGTAACAAGGAAGCGAGATACATTTTCTGAGAGCTCGTGGGGTTTGTGTAGTAGTAGTGGTAGGCAGAGGTAACAAAAAGTGAACCCTCGTGTGTTTCAACTTGAGTGATGATCTTGATATGCCATGATTGATATAATCATCTTAGTTTTATTTCCAGGGAACGATTTCCTTCACAATCTCAACCGCTCATGAATATGTACAGATAGCAATAATTTATTTTATAATAACACGCGTTTTTCATAAAAAATCACGAAGCATGAAATACAAAATAAATGAAAGTTAGCTAAACAAGGACAATGGATTAAAAATATAGGTTAAATGAAAATATGTTAGAGGTGCGGCGACGGCGACGCGCAGGTGACCGCGCAGGTGACCGCGCAGGTGACCGCGCGATGTGTTCAGCTTTCCTTTCTTTACTCACTACCATGTATTCGTAACTGCAAACATTCATAAAACATGCTTATTAAATAAACTAATTCTTTTGAAGGTTGTCTAGACGTGAATAGTACATTCGATGCGAATGATTAATTTAATTCGCTAATGAATTTAATTAAATGCTATTTAAAACGTAACGTCTTGAAGGTCTTTCAATTAAGAATAAGAATAAGCGTTTGAGAAATAAACAAATTCGGCTAGGTATCTAGGTACCTACTACTCAAAGAAACAAGGTCAGCACACAAAGTCGAGATATTATTTGCTAACAAATAGTTTTCATGTAATCATACGAAATTATGTTTGCGTAATCTCAGGCATAAACATAATAATTATTATTGGGAAAAACGGGAGAAAAAACCTTCGATAGCTTTCTCGAAGTTTACATAATAGTACGCTGCAGTTTAGTAAAATACGATATTATGTAATAGGTATAACTATCTATATTAGTTATTCATAGTAATAATAAAGCTGAAGATTTTGTTTGTTTGTATGTTTGAACGCGCTAATGTCTAGAACTAGGTGCCGGTCGGATTTGAAAAATACTTTTTGCATTTGCCAGCGCAATTCTTACGAGTAGGAAAGGGCTAGAAAGTAGGCTAAGTGAAAACGAAGTAATAGGGTGCTCGGGCGATGCGATGCGACGCGGTGGACCGGGGAACAAGGTTCATGCGGACGAAGTCGCGGGCAGAAGCTAGTAGCATTTTTAAAATCATGAAGTGCAGACCCTGGCTGCTACCGGGAGTGTCAGGCGCGTCGGAGGCGCCTTGTTCTGTGCCGCTGCCGCACCGCGTGCCGCTTCCATACCGCGTTCGTACTGCACCAGTCCCGCACCATTGTCGCACCGCGCGCACTTTTCTCTTATCCTTTCCTTATCTAATAATTACACTGCAAGCAAAACAATCGCTGTGTTGATGCAAAATACGATTATTTTTTATTTTTAGCCTATGCTGATGAACTTTTAATACTTTCAAAGGAAAATAATATTGCATTATTTTTTCAAAGCGTTTCATTTGAGTAGGTATTGCCACGGCACCTCTATTGGAAACTCAGAGTGGGTCAGAGATTTATTCCGGAATTTCATTACCGTTTTAATTAACGTTAATTGAATATTTGGCAGAGCATTATTTACCTTCGTATCCCGTGTTCACACTGTGAAATTTATTGCGTAAAGTATTTTGGCATCGCATTTATTTCCTCGACAAATCTAGTGATGTAGCTACTGTTACAATCTACAAAATGGAACCTAACTTCAAAGCTTGAAAACTTTACCCGACCTCGAGTGTACGAATGAACAACTTGGATTTCAAGCATTTTATTGACACTATTTGTATCGCTATCAGAGATGTTTTCTGTAGGTACCTATCATGTGTGTTAGTTATTTAACTCAATAATTATAAATATAAAGCTTTTTTTTCTTCTGATTACCTTCGGTAGACTTTGAACGAGACACAATTTTAAGGGTCATATTTAATATCTAATGTCACAGTATCGTATTGTCTAGCTCTGTTCTGACATACGAGCCGTGAGCAACCGTCTGTCTTTATTACATAGTCTGCCGTAAGGCAGAGCGATCAGGCATGGCTAACTATCAGTTAGAAAAGTTAGATAAACAGAGCGCGCCAGTGTCGGCCCTACAATAGAACAGTTAGATAAACAGAGCGCGCCAGTGTCGGCCCTACAATAGAACAGTTAGATAAACAGAGCGCGCCAGTGTCGGCCCTACAATAGAACAGTTAGATAAACAGAGCGCGCCAGTGTCGGCCCTACAATGGAACAGTTAGATAAACAGAGCGCGCCAGTGTCGGCCCTACAATAGAACAGTTAGATAAACAGAGCGCGCCAGTGTCAGCCCTACAATAGAACAGTTAGATAAACAGAGCGCGCCAGTGTCGGCCCTACAATAGAACAGTTAGATAAACAGAGCGCGCCAGTGTCGGCCCTACAATAGAACAGTTAGATAAACAGAGCGCGCCAGTGTCGGCCCTACAATAGAACAGTTAGATAAACAGAGCGCGCCAGTGTCGGCCCTACAATAGAACAGTTAGATAAACAGAGCGCGCCAGTGTCGGCCCTACAATAGAACAGTTAGATAAACAGAGCGCGCCAGTGTCGGCCCTACAATGGAACAGTTAGATAAACAGAGCGCGCCAGTGTCGGCCCTACAATAGAACAGTTAGATAAACAGAGCGCGCCAGTGTCAGCCCTACAATAGAACAGTTAGATAAACAGAGCGCGCCAGTGTCGGCCCTACAATAGAACAGTTAGATAAACAGAGCGCGCCAGTGTCGGCCCTACAATAGAACAGTTAGATAAACAGAGCACGCCGGTGTCGGCCCTACAATAGAACAGTTAGATAAACAGAGCGCGCCAGTGTCGGCCCTACAATAGAACAGTTAGATAAACAGAGCGCGCCAGTGTCGGCCCTACAATAGAACAGTTAGATAAACAGAGCGCGCCAGTATCGGCCCTACAATAGAACAGTTAGATAAACAGAGCGCGCCAGTGTCGGCCCTACAATAGAACAGTTAGATAAACAGAGCGTGCCAGTGTCGGCCCTATAATAGAACAGTCAGATAAACAGAGCGCGCCAGTGTCGGCCCTACAATAGAACAGTTAGATAAACAGAGCGCGCCAGTGTCGGTCCTACAATAGAACAGTTAGATAAACAGAGCGCGCCAGTGTCGGCCCTACAATAGAACATTTAGATAAACAGAGCGCGCCAGTGTCGGCCCTACAATAGAACAGTTAGATAAACAGAGCGCGCCAGTGTCGGCCCTACAATACTCGACTGAAGCCAACTGCAACCTACTATGGCGGTGGCAAAGTGGCTCCTCGCAGTCAATGTCCTATGTAAGAGAATGCGATGCGATGTGACACCAGACAACAATGGAGGAACATAGTTTACACGAAACAAAAGATCAAAGCGACCCTTTGATCGTAACAATGACCTATATGTCGGATGAACTACTTCTACAAAAATACCTGTATGGTATTCTTGTAGAAATAGTTTATCGTAATAATCATGATATAAAGAGTATTTAAGTTGAAATCCCGTATCGGTAAGCTTAGCGTAGGACGTGCAACAGATTCCTTAAAAAGGCTGCTGGGACAGACTGGATGCTAAAGGTATAAACACTACACACTAAAAATAGTATGACCTCTACTCGTACAAGACTTCCTCCGTAGCTTAAATATCGTCTTTTTTTCAGCTCGGGTATTCTAGCTTCTCTTCGCTTGAAGGCATACCTAGCAAACGTAGGACAATGATAATAATCCTTTGAAAGATGATTGTTGGTTGGCAAGGTAATGAAAGGTTTGAACACCTCTGTAGGGACATAGGTTGTTTGTTTGCCTAGGAAGTGACGTAGGTAATTAGCGCAGTGGTAACAATGGGTCGTAATTGTAGTGTTTCTGAAAAGTAGCGCAACTAACGAGTTCGGACATTCACTTGTTTCCTGATGTTTAATAACGTGCTACCAGTTTGTTTAACAAAGATCTACACGCAACAGATACTTAGTTGCAACAGTGTCCACTGACCACATAGATGACAATGACTGCAGTTGTGTACTCCATTGTGCGGCAGCAAGAGCGGTGCCTACTGACTACTGAGATCACGGCTAATAGGGACATATGGAAGAAGAAGACTTGCTGAACGACCTCGAATACATCTAGACAAGGCAGGATGGTGATGATGACCAGACTGCTGCAAGTTATAATTAGTGAGCCTTCTGTGTCTTTTTATTGATGAATGTTGAGAGTACCACCAGTCATAGTGGAATGTATACAGTTTTATGAAGTTTGCGGAGTTTGTTGGCAAGAGCCGGCGTGCGGCGTATAAACCGCCTGCTGCCACAGAATACTTTGTCATCGTTACGAGGAGCCTGATTTATTTATGCTCAAAACATAGCGCACTTAATGTATTTGAAATTCCGCTTTTATATTTTGCTACTAATTTGGAAATAATTTACAAAAGTTAGATTGTAGGTAGTTATCGAGTGCTCGTGATGCAATCGTGGCAACACAGGCATCTTTTTTCCTAGACGCGGGGACTTTTAGTATGTTTATTTCCTAAGCACCCTGAACAACTTTCTGAAGAAATCGCTTAGGTCCCAGCTCACGCACTCTACGCACTCCTTTGTTGAGTGGACTTAGATGACACGACCAAATTCTGTCGTGTTATAGCTATTTCGTACAAGTTCTGCAATTTACGTTGATAGTACATTTGGTAAACAATCCGTTACCGTGACTGTAGGTATGTGAAACAGTTCTCCGCCAACATTTCTGCTCCAACTCCCTTACCTGCTCACGCACTGGGCCTCAGCTCCTGGCGCACGCGCACGCTCGCACAGCAGGTAGCTGCTACTGAATCTCAGCTCAAGTAGGAGCCGCGCTAATTACCAGCCACACTGAATGTCCCGCTCCGTCGCAACTTTTATAGTTCTGCTCCAGTTCTGAAGTGCCTCGTGCATCGTGCTCGTGCCTAGGTACATCGTCTTCACATATAATTATATAATTAATGTATGCAAAATATTGTAAAACATTTTAAAAGAGTAATAATGGTGGAGTTTCTTGCCCATTCTTCTCCATACGAAAACTACCTTTTGGAAGGGGCGACTAGAAACAATTTTGTTTTAATTTTGTTTTTGACGTTCAAAAGTGCCTTTTATGTGCCTATTTGAAATAAATGATTTGACTTTGACTTTGACTTTGCCTCTAACCCGAAGGTTATCTGGAATCAGCAGTGTTGTGCGGTTGTAAGGTAGGTAACTGTTCCACAAAGCGACACAATACTTAAATACTTTTGGGCCGATATGTTTCTATCCTAGTCAGTCTTTTCTTCTTATCAGCTTGTTAGCTTCGGAAAAAAGGATCGTATTGTGCAATGTCAATATATAATAGAATAGAATAGAATACTCCTTATTAATTGGTTTTAGTTTGAAAACAAGGTAAGGCAGGTACTTTACTTTTATTTTTATAGCTTTTAATAAAGTTTGTGGTGTTGCGCTAACGGAAGCGGAAGCTGCAAAGTAAACTAATCTGACATTTAGTAGGTAAATCCTGATTTACCTTACCTAACTTAAACCTTAGTTGGCTTTTTAACTCCGACATGTAAATCTGGCAACAAACCCCTCGATAGCACCTGCACGAGGCGTCCTGAAGCTTATTCATAAACACATAGAACAAAATTATAATTACCTACTGTTTCGATTTAACTGGAACGTCTATGAATGGGGCTCGTTAGCCATTGTTGAGAGACTCTCAGTAACCTCGCTTCGTTTTGTGACACAATCTGAAAATATTTTACACATATCTAGTTACCAAAAAATCACATGGCGATAGTAAACCGCGAAATATACTCCCTATTTATATAACTCTATCAGAATCTGCAACCCCATAAGTAACTTTCGTTCGTCCCGATGGTTACCGCGGCTGATATATGACATAATAGCAGCTCAGTGGCTCCGGCTCCGGGGGAGGTGCGCCTAACGTGTCACACGCATTTGTTACAACGATATCACGCCGGTACCTGATCGACAGCTGACGATAGGTTCTAAACTAATTGATGCCTTGCTTCCTGGATTTTGTCGCAAAAACACGCACAAACATGGAAACATCTACTGCACGGGATTTAGCGTAAGAGCCCTTCCCGGTTTCTGTGAAGAATGTAGGCATGTAAATAGGTAAGTGTTGCGTACCTGAAGTTGAAACATCGTAGGTACAGGCAGGCACTGTACAGCCCGGGCAAAGTAGTGCTTAGAAGATTGGCAACACGGTTTGCTGTAAGTAGTTAGTGTGCCTTTTGTAGGTGGCACATGAGATTTTAATAATAATAATAATAATAAGTATTTATTTTCTCACCACAATAAACATTACAGACATTGTTACACATGATATATTAATATTTGGTTTAGTTTACTGTGGGAGACTGGTGCCTAAGCTAGGCTTTAAGGGCCTGTATTTCAGGTCACCAGGTCTCCGCCCTCTAGCAGTTCGATACATTGCATGATAATCATAGTAAAAGTGATTTAACAAATTTTGAATAAGTGGTTGTATAATAGCTTTTAGAGTCTGTAGTTTAACATAAGGTGTTAAAAAAAAAAAATAAAAAAAAAAAATAATAAATGAATGGAAAAAACAAAATAGACAAAAAAGAGGAACAACAAAACAATGAAAAAAAAAAATATGTGTATATATAAGTGTTTGTATAGTGTTAGAATTGTCAGTAAAACATTATGTAGTGAGGACGTGGGTAAGATGTGTTTCGTGTGTGTATGTGCGAGAGTGCGTATGTGTGTGTGTGTGAGAGGGTGGGGATGAGGGTTTAATAAATAGCAGTTGGTATACATTAGGTCATACTGGTAAGTAATTTTTCGGTGTCAACGTAGTTGAGCCCCTGGAGCCACGTGGCAAGCTTCTTTTTACATTGTCCTTTATTAAGGTTAAAAATAGGTTGAGTTTTGTTGATTTTGTTGTACAAGAATTGTCCCAGATAACAAAAGAAGCGGTTGGAGAATACTGTCGAAAGGGGAGAATGAGTGCGACATACGGGATTATATCGTCTCTTACCATGTGTCATTGATGGGTGATAGGTGAGTAGTGAGTGTTGTTTTAGTAGGGTGTTCAGGATAAATAGTTGGCGTACAGTTAGGGTTTTTGATTGCTTGTATAGCAGATCTGTGGGATAACGGTATGGGAGAAAGTTGGATACTTTTAAGATAACCCTCGGTAATATCGGGTCCTTCATGGACCGAGCTTTATGACCCGGCGCCGAGTCATAAAGCTCGATCTACGCAGTCTTGGTTGGAAGTGAACGTTTCGGACTTCATCAGAGCTGAAGACTGGCCGTCGTCTAGTCCCGATCATAAATACGACCATAAATAATAATCCGCTGGATTATGATTTATGGTCAGTTTTAGAGAGTATGGCTTGCTCTAAACGCCATGATTATTTGGAGTCCCTAAAACAATCCATACGATTGGCAGTGAAGAATTTTCCCATGGAAAGAGTTCGTGCTTCTATTGATGGCCTCAACGTTTAAAGGCCTGTATTGCAGCCAATGGAGACCACTTCGAATAAGCTTTTTATATTTTAAATTGTTTTATATTTATGTATTAAACTAACACACTGTAAAAGTAATTTTATTATTTGCAATAAAACTTTTTTTTTTCTTCGTGACAATATTTATGGCAATACTAGGTACCTATAGGTACAGTCACGAGCACCAATATGTCAACACGTGGCAACTTTCAATTCCGATTTTTTCGTGAAATAACGAATGCAACGTTGAAATACGACACATTACATAAACCTATAGGTTCGAAAATGCTATTTTCGTAACAACATAAAATTTCATTAAAAAATAAAGGAGTTAATCGCTTTTGAATAAAGCCGAGTGTATACATACTTTTGTTCGTGGCTGTATACTACGGATTTAAGTTCAAAGTCAATCTTTTTAAAGTCAGTCTTTTTCCCAGATACCTAATTATATTCAGTGACTTCGTGGAATCATTTCCATCTTTAAATAACGTGTTCATGGCGGTGTACCGATCAGAGATAGTGTTTATTGTTTCATTCAGAATCGGTCGTAGGTACGTCGGAACTCTTTGATCTGCTCTGTACACTGTACGAGTTTTGATTAATGCTCGGTTTGTTTAAAAGTGTCTGGTTTGTTTCTTAAAGTGGATTTGGAGATAAAATACTTACTCATTATTTCATAATTCCGTAAGCATCGAAAAAGTTGATTAAAATAAATTGTAGTTTATTGGTATTGCTGTAGGGGCTCGTGGCTAAAAGGTAACAGTTACACGGGTCGATCAAAGGTTAAGCTACGATTACCGGAGTCGGTTCGTGGACGGGTGACCATCCATTACATATTGAGAGTCGAGACCTCTCTGTGCTACGAATACGGAAATCATGTTAAGTCGTTGGTCCCGGCTGTCATTCGTAGATGTTTGACGGTCGTTACGGGTAGTCAGAAGTTCAAAAGTCTGACAACCAGTCTTACCAAGGGGTATCGTGTTATCTAGTAATAGGCAGTCGCTCTATGTGAAATCTGACCCCAATATAGTTGAGAACTCAGAATAAATTTCTACTGTTTTCCTCCCAAAGACTAAACAAAAATCTATATATTTATACAAAATTCAAAGTCCTGACTGACTGACTGACTGATGCATCAATGCACAGCCTAAACCACTGGTCCTAGAGACATGAAATTTGGAGGGTGTGTTCTTCGTGAAAAGTAGGTATCCACTAAGAAGAGGGTTTTGCAATATTCCACCCCTAAGAGGGTGAAATGGGGGGATTTTGTTTGTATTAAAAATCTTATTCCTTAAGGTAATAAACTTGAAACTTGTCACCAATACTAATTCTAAGTAAATTATGAAGTTCGCCATTTATTTTTTCTAAACTACCCCCTAAAAAGGGGTTGGGGGGTTTCAAAGTTTACATGGAAGAATTTTAGCGCGCGGTCCGATTAACTCGAAACTCAGTGTTTATACTTAAGTCCAAAAATAAAGAATAACAGGATTATTTT
The DNA here is from genome assembly GCA_947507525.1 of Apamea epomidion. NCBI lineage: Eukaryota > Metazoa > Arthropoda > Insecta > Lepidoptera > Noctuidae > Apamea > Apamea epomidion. The sequence continues at coordinate 21,659,489 of OX382230.1, read as the reverse complement.
ATCAGGATTTTCGAAAATCTACCCCAAACGGGTTGAAAAGGGGAAGTTAATTTTACAGGGGAGGATTATTATGCGTGGCTTGATTAACTCGGAAATTGGTATAAATAATCTTTGAATGAAGTTATGAATACACCCCAAACGATTTTTCAAAATTCTACCCCTGTGGGGATGAAAAGCGAGGATACAGTTTATATGAAAAATCTTATTCATTTAGTTAATAAACTTGAAACTTGGCAAGAATACTCGCCTAAGCAATAGTAAAAAAAAAAACATAAAGTAGTAGTGTATAAAGTTCATTATTATAATATTTTCAAAACTACCCCTCAAAGGGGGAAATAGGTGTGTTGAAGTTTTGTGGAAGTAATTGAATGCGTGGTCCAATTAACACGAAACTCAGTATTCATACTTTTGACAGAAAATCATTAATAATAAGTATGTAAAGTTGTCGAAAATTGACCCCTAACTGGGCAAAAAGGGGTAATTCGATTTTTTAGGGGGGGATTTGAACTTGAAACTGTATGTTACATTTTCACACCTAAACCCTTTTCATCCCCTGTAGGGATGAAAAGTGGAGATACAGTTTATATAAAAAATCTTATTCATTCAGATAATAAACTTGAAACTTGGCATGAATACTTGCCTAAGTAAGTAATAAAGTTTAATAAAGTGTAGTGTAGTGTAATAAAGTTTATCATTATAAGTTTTTCAAAACTACCCCACAAAGGGGTAGGGGGGATATAGGGGTGGTAAAGGACATTGTCCGGAATCGCCCTGTGCACAAAAAATATCGGACATATACGATAATTAATTGTCTATTTTATTATATTAGTTGCAAATACTTTTGTGACACGGACCAGCTGCATGCCAAAATTAACATTTTAGAGTATTTTACGCGACTAATAACATTAATCACCGCCATCTTCGCCAAACGTCATGTCGTATCGAAAAAGATTAGGGATGCCCAATCGATTGCAATCGATCGATCGATTTTTTTATGAATTGTTGCATGTTTTTGAATCTGAATCACTAGAACATTCACTCAAAAGCGCTCAGCCATTTATCAATGCACACTAACGCCATCTATTTACCGCGCTACATCACCACTATTATCTAAGAAGACAGCATTATTTTTACATTAATACACACAAACATTTTATCTCATTTCAACACCAATGCTAAGAATACAGGTACTTATGTTAATTAGATTCTATGCATTTAAACGTTGCAATTACATACACTTAGGCTTTAGAAAAAAACTGCTTACATACCTAATTAACTAGGTAAGTACAAGAAATAGCTGAATGTTTTATGTTATTGTTTTTTAGTTTCTTAAAAATCACTCGGAGCTATGAAAAACTATACCTAATATTCGTTGTTATGGTTCGATTATAACCTCAAAATCTGATACTTTTTTTCAAATATATATATTCTGCAGCTAGTCCGCTATACAATTAAGATCATATAGGAGTTTACTAATGATCGACAATACAACACATAATTTTCCGATGCTCTTGGTTCCAGGGCGAACAATGTATGGGCGCAGAGCAATGTCCTTTGTGTGGAAGAATTTGAATGCGCGATCCGATTAACTCGAAAGTTAGTATTAATACTTTTGGCAGGAAAGAAACGATGATAAGTTTTTGCATCTTTCAAAAATCGACCGCTGACGGGGCAGAAATGGGCAGTTAATTTTTTAAGGAGAGTATTTTACTACGTGGCTTGATTAACTCAAAAATTGGTATACATCATCTTTGAGTCAAATTATGGAAACTTCCCAATATATTATTTTTGTTTGCTACGCCAGTGGGGTGAAAAGATGGGATACAGTTAAGATGAAAAATCTTTTTCCTTTGGTTAATAAACCTGATTCTTGGCAATATTTGCCTCATTAATTAATACAGATTTTTTTTAGTTTAACAAAAATCCTCACAGAGGCGTCAGGTGGTGAAAAAGTTAATAGGTAAGAAAAAATATTAAACCGCTCGGACGGATTAACTCGAAACTCGGTACTAATACTTAAAACAAAAGTATGTGTTTTAAGGGTTTTTCATAAATCGTCTCTTACCGGGATGGAAAAGGGTAATAAAGTTTAAGGGGTGGATTTTACTGCTTGCTTCCATATTAACTCAAAAATGGGTCTAAATAATTTTTAAGTCATACAATGGGAACGTATCAAACGCTTTTTTTAAAACAAAGCCTGTCGTGGTAAAAGGACGACAAGGTTTATTTATAAAAACTTATTAATTTGATCTGTAAACTTTAAAATTAACCCGAATTAAATAAATAAATGATGCCAAAGAGATAGATGGCATCCTGGGGAAGGACATACTTCTTATCCTTTCCGACATCCACGCGGGTGAAGCCGCGGGCAGAAGCTACTGTTTATATCAAAAGATCGCATGGCTGACGTATGTCCATGTGAGTCAGCTACTTATATTTCAACAACCTCGTACATCAATGACATAACTCATCGCTATCAAGTGATCCGTCACTGTGTCGCCGAAGATGCACTTTGTATTTAGCGTCGCGGGTGCAAGTAGTGGGTGGTGGAGCTAGGTCCTGTGCCAGGTGACTCCGCTCACAATATCGAGCCGCGACTCGCCCGCGATTTTGTTGCTTATTTCGCTATTTACTTAAATACAAGCTGCTTGCAAAGGTTGGAATTTTATATTACGTTTTAGTTTTTATCTCTCTTGTAATAATCGTTTGGTGTTCTGACGTTATACTAAGAACAAGATTGTATTTTACTATTTATACCAATGTATTCTTATAGCGAGAAATTAGTGTGTTTATCAACAAAAAAAAAATGTATTTATTGCATCATCTTAAATAACTTATTCTAGTTACAATGGGGAGAATCCATTTAAGCAATTAGTTTGCTCATCCTACGACTAGTCTTGGGATCGGAAAATACTGTAGGACATTAACTTCCATTAGCGGCAAAATATCGAAGAAGAATTAATTGTATATTATAGTGTCATCGATTGCACGATATTTTCCACTTCGACATAGGTCTTTGACTTAAGCCATTTAGACAAAGTGTTTTTGCATTCGCGTTAGGTTAGTGGGTATATGTCAAGTTCTTTATTAAGAAGATGGTATAAATGAGATGATTGGCTAGGATATTGCCTTTTTGCGAAAGTAGACTTTACTGAGACAGTAGGAGCAACGGTGTTTTTTCTTCTGCCTTTTGTCTTCTGTGGGTTGAATGATAGTGTTTTATGCTTAGTTAGAGTTACATTAAGTATGTAAAGCTTTCTAATGGTTAGAAGATCTGCAGTCCGGTAAAGGTTTTCAGTTGAAAATCTGAAGGGCTTAAAAAACATAACTTTCAAAAGGGACCTCTGAGCCCTCTCGAGGTCTAGGAATTTCATTTTAGTGGTACCTCCCCAGACCGGTAGACAATATGCCAGGACGGACTGAGCAAGTGAGATGTAAATCTGTACCAGGAGTTTTTTGATGTTACATGACGTAATGTCTTTAATTCTTTATCCTTTTTTTATAAAAACGTTGCCCCACACTAGGAATTTCTCCTGTATCGTGGGTGCGTTTACAAACATTTAAACTCACATACATAAACAGCCAGACCCGGAACTACAACTGTCTTGAAAGTCCATATTAGTTTCCTTATTCGCTTCATTAATAATTCCGTGTGATTGTGCCAAGCCAATCGTCGATCAACCATAATACCTAGCTATTTGGTGGATTCCACTCTAGTAATTTCTGTGCACGAATAATTTTGGTTTACAGGATAAAGGCATTTATGAATCTTAATTTTGAATTCTGGTGGGGGGGAGGGTTGAGAGGTGTTGTACTTTGTGAAGCAGATGAAGTTGGTTTTGGAAAAATTTAAGGTTAGAAGGTTATGGTCAAGCCAGGCTGCTATCCTTGCTTCTCCACGCTCGGCAGTTATCCGGACACTGTCCCAGGTAGCGGCACTGAACACTATAGCAGTGTCATCTGCGTATGAAAGAATGTATCCATCCACGATTTTCATGCTGCATAGGGTATTTATATATGTGAGAAACAATGTCGGTCCGAGCACACTACCTTGGCCCACTCCGAACAGGACGGTGTCTTCGGAGCTAATGGTATTGCCTATCTTAATCTTTTGTTTGCGTTCGCTTAGATAGTCTTTGAGCAAGGCGTGGGGAATAATACCTCTTACTCCAATTGATTCCAGCCTATCCAACCAGAGTCAGCCTATGGAGACAGAGACTGTGTCGAAAGCCTTTTGAAGGTCCAGGAAGACAGCAAGACATCTGCCTCCGCTGTCCACTTGATTGGCTACAGCGGTGGCAAGCGCCAGTACCGCGTCTTCCGTAGACATTTTTTGTCTGAAACCGTATTGTGACGGCGATAGAAGGTTGTTTTTGTTAAGGTAAGATAAGAGACGTGAATTTATTCATCTTTTTAGTATCTCAGATATTGATGGCAGTACAGAAATAGGCCTATAGTTCGACGAATTAGCTCTGTCTCCACTCTTGTGCACAGGTGTTATAAAAGCTAGTTTTAAGGCGTTTGGGTAGGTAGCGTGCTCAAAGCACTGATTCGCTAAGTGGGTTATAATTGGGACGACAAGGGCATGGGCGGTCTTTAAGATGTTGGCAGCTATGCCATCCCAGCCCAGGGCACTATCTGATTTCAGAAACATTAAAACGCGGTGAACTTCATTCTGGTCAGTGTTTAAAAGTACAAAAGATGAGAGAGGTAAAACATTAGGGGAGTCATAACTACAGTTTTGGCCATACCCTGTGGTGGTGCTGGCAATTATCTCGTCTGCAAGAATTTTACCTATGTTGAAAAAGTTTTTATTCACCGTGTCAGCTGACTCTTTTGGAGAAGCCTTCATCTCTAATAGAATCGTATTGGGGGTTTTGCTTGGCTTTCGATGAGTAATGTTATTTATAGTTTCCCATATTTTTTTGGGATCTTTATGCGCTTTATGTAATTGACCTCGATCGTGTTTCCGCTTTTGCTTTTTAATAATACAGTTGCAATAATTTCTGTATCTTTTGAAAGTGATCTTTAATATTTCGTAATGAGGCTCAAACTTTAACTTAAGTTGCATGTCATTGCGGTTACGTATGCAGTGCAGTAAGTAGTAAGTAAGTAAGAATTTTATTTGCATATATTGTAGGTAGGTACATAAAATAAGATCTATAACAATAATTGAGTGAGCCTTGTACAATCTACCTTATATTAGGCATGCAAACATTAGTGAGGTTGTTAAATTAAGAATAATCGAATAGGTAATGGCTTTAGAAACAACCTAATATAACTTTACAATCTACTTAATATAGTTGGTATAAAAAAAATCAGACAAATTAAAATAAATCAAAATAGGTATGTCAAAGAGAAAAAATAAATCATTAGATATGTCAAAGTAATATTAAATTATTATTCAATTAATCATTCATATGTCAGCGTCATTTAAAAAGTCAGTAACAGAATAATAACATTTTTCAATCAATAATGACGTCAGTCTCTTTTTAAAGTTTTGAGTTGTGTCATTTTTAATGATATTGGGTATTTTATTGTAGATTATTGGGCCCATATTAATAACACTTTTTTTAAGTAAAGCAGTATTATAACTGTCAACATGTAGCAAGTATCTATACTGACTTCTCATAGGTCTTTTCCTAGTTTCTGACAGCAATAATCCGACCATCATCCTTGGTTTTATTGATCTATATTTTTGCGGTATTACTGTAGTAATGGTGTTATTTTTATGGCAAGTTTGTATTATGACATGTATTAATCGGTCACAAATTGAATTTGGATCGGTAAGGTTTAACAAATGATGTAATTCACTTTAGCCTAGGCTTTCTATTGCTTTATCAAAGTTAATCACGGTTTTAGTTTTAGCGATTTTATGTATATGTTTTTTGTTTGACAATTTTAGAAAAATCATGGAATGATCTGTTATGGTGGTATTTAATATAGCTACGGTCGCAGTAGTATTTGTGGGGTCGAGTTTTGCCATGAAGTGGTCTAAGCAGTTTTGGCCTCTAGTGGTTAGAGTATGCCCTGGAAGTAGGCCGTGCGTCGCCAGCATGTTGAGATAGGTTAACCTGTTTGAACGATCATAACAGTGCTCAGTCTCGTTATAAATCAAATGTATATTTATATCTCCTGTGACTATTATGTTTTTGCTTGACGCAATAGTGGATAAGTGATTATTTAATGAGTTTATAAATTAATCGGATTTTAGTTTTGAAGGCGACCGGTAGATAGCTAAGACAGTTAGTTCAGGGTGAAAGTTAATTTGAAGGCAGGATGCATGTGTCAGTTTTACTTCCTCTGCTGAGGTGTTATGGGTATTTTTAACACAGACAACCACACCACGGCCTTGTTTAAGTGATTGGCGGTTTGGTTGGATAGATAGTTCTGTATTTGGGGTATGGGTTTGGAGGTGTCGAGTCTGCATTCGGTTAATGTATCTCTATGTGTATACAGATAAGAATCGGAAAGTTTATCATGAAGGATTTCTAAAAGCTTACAGTGCACCAGGAACACATCCCATCAAAAAGCATTTTCATGTTTACAAGTAAATTCTTGGAACACTGTCGTTGCTTTTCCTGCGTAACAGACACTCAATAGAATGTTAATGCCGCGGCGACTCCTAGTGATGTAATTACTGGCGCCTGCGACGCGCGTCACTGTTGCACACCTCCGCACCTCCGCAATGGAATATATTACTTAGCAAGGTGTCGCCTGACGCACGCAGGGAAGGCTTTAATGGACTGATAAAACGCTACTTGATGTTTGGCTAAATCACCGCCAGGAATAGACAAAATAATTGTCCTACATTCGACTGGCACAATGTGGCATGGATGAAGTACCAATATAATATTTAACCCGATAACAGAAAAGAAGAAAGAAGAATCTTCACAGTAGATACTGCAACTAGAAAGTCAGATAGTCAGTATCTTTTGTACAGCTACTCGCATCTTTAACAATATACCGGGGCCTATTAGAACAATTATTAAAAAGGAACAATTTAAAAGGAGTCTCCATGATCTGTTAGTACGCAAGTGCTACTACTCTGTAAAAGACTTCCTATTAGACAAATCCCTGCTCCGATACAATCCCACACAGTCATGATGCGCTCAGTGGCCTATTGGCATACCTAATTTTATCCGTTTGTGTAATTCTAGTCACTCATTGAATTGAATTTTATGTATACTTTTATTGGAAATAATTTAAATTAATCTATTTGACTCAGTGGCCTATTGATCTTAAATCGTTTTGTATAATTTTATTATTTATTGAATTTTATGTTAATTTTTATTTTATTTAATGTTTTATTAGCAATTATGTAATTTTATTTAATCAACTTGACTATTGTATGCCCTATGGGCGGGATATAGCTGTTCTCATTTTATTTTTCTTTTTATCCATTTAACACCTGTACCATGTACCTACCTGTAATCCAGAATAAAGATTATGAATTGAATTGAATTGAAGATTTTGTTAATTAACAACGATGAACCAAAAGTATATTCTAGAAATAATGAAACATAACCAATACCAAACCAGTCCATTGTCAATCGTATCCAACAATACGTGAAGCTTCAACAATTGAAAGTTGGTACAGTTCAATTATTTGTCGAGGTACATCTACAATGTGTTCTCGACGAAATAATTGAACGAGCTGTAACAATGTGCATCACTGTGGAGCCCCCCCCCGCCTGCCTGCTACCCCCGCTGGGGCCCGGCTTGAGTGCGTGCGGAGTCCGGACCTCTCGTCACTGGAGCAGGACGAGTGTTGCGCCACAGAGCTGCTGAGCTTCTGTTGTGGAAGCATCGTTTGTTTGTTTCATTAATGGAAAACTTCTCTTTCTGTTCTTGTTTAACCACGAAATTTATTTGTCTTACAGTAACCGGAGAACAGCGGTGTCACCAGCAGTGTGAGTTGCATGCAATTGCAAGAAAATTGCTAGACCACACACCGAAAGTAATACGGGGCAGTGACGTTTAGATTGTCAAGATAGAAAGTCCTTCATTGTAGTTGTCGCACTTTGTGTCGACACACTACGGACTGGTCGAGTTCAACCAATACTGCTACTACAGCAATCCAACTAAGAGCGTCAACAAAATAATCGACGTCGTGTTAACAATGTACCGCATGTCTGTTATATTGTATACTGCCCCGTCCGGCTGTGTGCTGACGCCTGACGGTACCGAGCACTCGAAACAAACTGCATCCCGCGGAGCACTTGAGCGATCGACTACAGAGTATTGTGAGGCAGATTGTTAGCTCATTGGTTAACGCGATGTGACTTTGCCAAGACGTACCGGTATAAATTAAGGGCATTTCGTGTTTCACTCTATAAATTATTAGCTTCTTAACCCGCATGTTGATCGAAAATCATCTACTGGGATAAAATGTATTCAATAATCTAACACACGTTATGGTCTACCTACCTGTCTGCCAAATTTCATAGAATTCTGTTCAGTAATTAAGGCGTGAAAAGGTACACACAGACAGTTACTTTCACCATTACAGAAGTTGCATGGAGTGGGTACAGGACAGCACACAATGTTGGACCCTTTATCAAAATAGTAGATTCTGGAAAACCTTCAAGAGGTGGACTGTGGCCAAGTGCTTCTCGCAAAGGAGCTTGAATACGAGTTCACAAGAACTAAAACTCTGATAAAGGTGTATGTAATACAATACGCGCAAGTGAAAACTCGAGTCAATAATATGTTTATTAGCTCCATAACAAGTGAGTCTTCTAAGCTATTTTTGCTGAGTACCAATACTCATGAACAATGTTGTACATTGTTAGGGCGAGTCCACAAGCGCGAGTTTGCGGCGCCACTCGACGGCTCGCGTGCGCCCGCCGCCCGCTGCGGACGCGGTCCGCACTCAATGGAAATTGGAAAGAGTTCTACTTTGTGATTGTATTGTAAAGTAGATAACGATGATTGTGTTACAAGTTGTAAATTCGAATTGTCAATGTATTTAAAAAAATAAAGTAAAATTGATCGTTTCATGTCTGCAATACAGACCTATTTTCGTTGGTAAAAGAAAAGGCGATTAAGGAATCTTATCCAAAGGACATATTTTATACAGACAGTGATAGTGAGAATATTAGTTCATAAAGTTTGATATGATAATCTAACTTTATAAGAAACGGAAATGTATTTAACCAAAACCGATTCGGAAAGTCCATTACGAGGCGATGTTAACGCGATAGTTCCTTCCACGTTCTAGTTCCTCATCGGGTGTGGGTGGTATCCACGAGGAAATACTTATGTATCAAATTCATACTTATTGTACGATCAAGGACACTCACGTAATCGACTTCAACCTTCAGTAACTAGAGCCGTCCTTTTATCCTTTACCAAATCAGAAATAAATAAACCGTATAGTTTTACCCGATTGTTGCCTACATTCCGTACATAGTAGGAATAAATCGATTCGGTAATAAAGGGCCGCTCGGAGTTAACGAAATGTTAGATTGGTATCGAACAAGAACGGGCGGGTATAACGAACACCGCCGTGTGCACTCTACTTTGTACTAGTAGAAATACTACTGTTTGTAGATGTGCATACAAACTCAGTAGCGCATAGTCCAACAATTTGTGCTGAGTTCGTTCCAGGCTAGAAAGTTTTAGATGTTGAACACTTGGCTAGTTAAATGCAGTCCGCGAATGAACACAAACAAAGCAAAAGTTGATAGTTGATCCCATTCCTCCAGCGGGGTAATTGCATAACACACTATCAGTAGGTAGCAATGGGTTTCATTTTGACAGTTCAACGACACTCATTGCGTTATATACGTTGTTGAGCAGACACATTTATCGTACATATGTATATGAAGCAAGGAGCAATATCCTTCAAAATGATTCAGATTGACATTGATAGAGTATTACGCAATTAGGGTGCAGATTCCACAACAAGAAAATCATATTGAAAAGTTTGCTCATCTGATACAGTAACCGTCGAATACTTACAAAACAGATAAAGCTTTACAAATACAATTCGGTTTCACAATCACTTGTAACACAATACTGAGATCGCGAGAAACCATCTTTATTTAAAATTAGCAAAGTTTTGATAACCTCAACGAGTTTCAGGATAACACGCCCCACTCCTATTTGTGGTAGGTTGGTACTTAAGTACAAAAGTTAACGAATCCTTAATGGTCTTTTATAATTCAAACATAATTTACTAAGAGAGCTCTCTACGCGGCCATTATCAAGGAAAAAACGGCAATTGGCAGCCTTGTTTTCTCACAATTTCTTGGATAAGTTATGAAAATGGAGTCTAGAAAAGAGCAAAATGTTTTTATCGGCTTCTGTGATATGGGTAGATGACGGGTGACATAGATTAGTCTGGTGGGCCTATACAGCTAAGTAATGACATGAATTGCCGTTGATAAATGGTGGATAGGTAATTTGTATTTGGACAGGTAATTATTATTATTATCTTAACTCATATTATAAAGCGGTATAGGTGTATGTGTCGTGGTCAACTATCGAAGCTCTGGCGCTCCTAGGTGTGGCTAGTCAAACCTCAGGTCTTACAAGAAGTCTTAGTCAAAGTCCAAACCAACAGAGCATGTTTCGATATTTGCCTAACGAATATACATATGATCAGAATCCTTGAAGAGACCAACTTGGACGGTCAAACACCGAAACTCAATACTTACGTTTAAATCGGGGTTGACCAGGCAGACCTAAATTAAGTACAGGAATGTAAGTTTGTTAAACTAAGCTATAAAAAAAAACTTGAAGTAGTTCTTAGTACTGGATATTTTTTGTATTGGATAATGGTTTATTATATTTGTTTTCATCCCCGAGGTCACACCACGTCATAGCGTTTAAGATGGTGATACTGTAAGAAAGATTTCTTAACAGCTACTTTAGCAGATTCTACCTTAGAAATAATATTCTCATATTTTCGTTTATTCTCCATAATTATAAAATGAACACTTGTCTTTATACAAATTAGTAATTTTCTGCATTTACTTCCCTTTTAAAGCTTCTTTATGCACATTTTCAGCCACAACACAGTTTGGTTCACTCATCTTTAAGCGACACACCCGACACGTTCAAGGTACAATTGAATTTATTAGACGACCGCAAAGAGTTATGCTAACATTATTGTATAAAAATGCAAAAAGGGTAAATGAATTTTCCTTAGTCGCTTCTAGGATAGACTAGGCAAGTTTGAAAAAGATTATTTTGCTTTCGACGTTTGTCTAAAAATACATCAGTCAAAGGCAGATTTTGTATTGTATTCTATTTCGAGTTTTACCGAAAGTCGTTGGTCAAACCTATGATAAACCAGTCATTCCGCGAATAGACTACGTGTCATATTGCCTTTGACTATAACATATGGACAGAATAAAAATGGATACTTAAAACAAAAGCGATTACAATAATTAAAACATTTTTTACTAAGCAGTCAAAATATTTTTTATTGTTATAATCACTCATCAATTATTATACACACTTAAGGAAGTGTGTATAATAATTGTGAATAATGTACGTAATTTAGACTTGCCTATCCGCTATTTCTACATTACCTGTGTCGTAGAATGGCGACATGTCATCAAAACAGCTGTTCATCGGTTGCTGTTGTGGCGCGTACGGCATTCCAATCCCATTTGCGGCGCTTAACCTCGCGGTAGATGTTTGATTTGGAAACCATATTTTTAACGATATTTTTTTTTAATGTTTTAGATGCAATTGCTCGAGTTTAGATAAAGTACCTAGTTTATGAAACTGCTCATAACTAGGTATTAAAACACTCGTACACTCGTGTTTCATAACCTAAATTTTTTTGGTTCCGGTCGAAATATTATATATATTCAATGTCCCTATTAAACTCTCTCACTCACGGTATCCGTCAACGATTCACGCGTTGATTAACACGAACACTCACGAACGCGGGCAGTTCTGTCCGAATTATTTAAAGTCCACTTTTAATCAAAAATACTGCAATCAGTTGGTCGTAATTACATTATTCCGTACTTTATTGTTTTCGTTTTATCCGTAGTACAAATTGTTCTAGAAGGATCGAATATTTTCTACCTGAAGTATTTATAACGTGCTACCCGTTACAGCTTTGCACGGCTTTTACGACTTGACAAAATATCGAGATTTTCTTATTATAATATTTTCCGAAATCTAAAACCATAGTGAAAACTGCATTAAAATTATTTATTTATTTATGCACTCCAAACATACAAATATCCTTACAGACCCAATGACCCAATGACCCAATGTACAGGTAGTTTAAATTAGAAGAACTAAACGGTCACACAGAAAGACATGAAAATCAACTTACGTAAGTACGTACGTATGCCTAAAGGTCATAAGAATACGAAACGGGGCATTGTAAAAAAGGACTTAGAAAAATTTCACAAAAAACCATCGCATAATGAAGCCATCGGGACCCGGTGGGATGTGAGAGTAATAGGGTGCGGGACCGCCACGGGACACCTCAAGGACCTCCGAAAGACAGATCAGTGATTCTCATTGATCTTGAGGTCAAGGTTAATATCTACGGTGCACTCTTTACATCACTGACCTTGATCAGTGACAGGTCAATTTTCTCAGTACACTCCTTAGGGTCAAGGTCAATGATCTTGATGTTTAAACTCCAAGGTACATTCACTATGGGGTGAAGGTCACTCAGCTTACTGGTCGCCTCCAGCAACCAGCCTCGGCCGCTACGGCTCGCATGGTTCGTGCGGCTTATTACAGCGGGCGGAGGCTGCCCTCCCTGCGAGCCGGCCGGCTCTAGAAAACACTCTCGGAATAGGGCAAACACAAAGGGGAGTCTGTGTTGGCTAACTCGGTTCTGTGACAATTTTTGTACCTAATCTATCCTATTCGGGTTTCACTAAGCTTCACCTTCTAAGGAATTACATAGCTACATTTGACGTACTTTTTCCGTTGAACCGTTGATCGTGGACAAAAATGTCTTATAGATACTTAGGTTTCTGTACGATATAATGAAGACACTACGATATGCGAAAAAAAATCCCAAACGCCTCTGTAAAAGGATCCCTTAGACATCATTTTTACGATAAACGGCTGATGATATGTCATGGAAATAGTCTTTCATTATTCATTGTTAGTGTTGTAGTATTTGTAGTTCAGTCGTACAGACATTCAATTGTGTTCCTGTAATATAAATAACTGCAAACACTTTATCCAGTGATTTTATACGCCGCATTCTCATACCTAATACTACGTGATTTTTTTCACAAAAGAGATATTAATGAATAAATGAAGAGTTCCCTTCTCTGAAACAAGATATTAATGTTGGAATGATTAATATTGCTGTGTTAATATCATAACGTTTCATATAAAAGTTAATTAAAAATAATGCAACATCGGATCTTGTTTTAATTTCAGTATTCCTATATAACTATAAGCAACATTATAAGTTAAAATAGAATACTCAGAATTTGCAAGCGTTCTTCTAATCCCTCGTTTACACGCATATAGGTAGGTGTTCAAAGGGCGTGATACTTGTTTTCAAGACAAGTCTTGTCAAAGACTTGTCGAAAATATTTTGGTTACCTTTTTGACAAGTTTTCTACCACTTTAGTGTACAACTAGCATTTACGATTATCCATCGTAGATTATACCTTAGTTTAATTGCATGGTAATGTGCTACCGATGTACCGATGTCTTTGTCTAGGTACTATTATGACGATTCATTCACTTAGAAAAACATAAAAAACAGTGTTTTGAATTGGAGTGAGTATTTCATAGAACAACCGACAGCTCATTCGTGAAGCCGTTCGATGCGAGCGCGATTAGCTGCGATTACGGATTACGTGAGGAAGCGGACGCGACCGGCGGCGGCGGCGCAGCGCGCGGCGGGCGGCCTCGATCGCATGCGGCCGTGCAAGTTCGCGCGATATCGCACGTCAATGTAAAAGACTGCAGAAGGACCGCGGAGGCTCGCCAGCCTATTACCATTACAGCATGTTAATTTCACAAACACGCTGTGAATGTCTGTGTAAGCGCAGGAGCTTTCGGTACCGTCTGAAACCCTCGGAATTGTGTCTGTGTGTTTGCGACGGAGCGTCACCAAAAAACTTCATAAGATAGTATTTCGTTAATGTAATTATCCTAACTCGATATGCCAATATTAAAATGCGTGGGTAGCCGGCGTAGCACTATTTGCGCCTTTGTACCCAGATAGGGTCTTAATATCGAAATTATTTTATAGTATTTAATTAAGTGTTGAAATATAGTGTTTTTAGATATCTTAGGTTGAAATCTAGCCTGGACATTGTAAAGAATGTACTGCATAGGTAATAAAGTTATGTTTGAAATGTTTTTCATTTAACATAGTAGGCACAACCTTATGAGCATCAAATGGATGAGCTATATATAGTCAACTTATAGTTTTTTGGTACGTCCAGAAAAATTAGGTCCTAGTTCCCGGTCTAGGCTACCCTAGACCGGGAACTAGGATTTTGGATAAATAGTCAATTGGAAACTCCACTTATTTGATGATCACAAGTTGTCGACAATAGCAAATGTATGTTTTTGCCGACAGACGTTCAAAGGCGCGTCACGCCCTGAAAAGTCTAAGCATAGGTTTTAAAATATCAGATTTCATTAATTTGATAGACCTACTTAAGGTACCAACTTATAGTTTGAGAGTTGATTCAGTGGTTTCAGAGAAATTCCACCTGAAAAATAGATTTATTTAAAATTGTCACCCTTTTTTCTTTTTACACCAAAAAAGTGCTTGAGCTGAAAGACACACAGTCACCCCTGTGTCAATAGATAGTGAATTTCATGAGGAATCCAGTGATGTATAACATGACCGGATAGGGTACCTAAGTTAGGGAGTTAAGCTTTAAGAAAGAAGAAGAGTTTTAAGAGAGAAAACTTTACGCCCTAACCAGGAACCAAAATTTAAGTTCTATAAAGCTGATTATAGTAAAATTATTCAAGAATTAAGTGACATATCATGGCAAGACTTATTTTCACAATGTTGCGATGTTGACGCAATGGTGGACTAATTTTACAAATTATCTATAATATTATTGAAAAATACTCTTAGGTACGTATTTTTGCAATAAAGCCTAAAACTTATAAATATCCGCTTTGGTTTAGCAGGGATCTTGTTCGCCTGCTACAAGAAAAAAAAAATACCATACACTGTACTCCAAATTTAAAACCCCCTAAATAAAATTTCGTATCGGTTGCTCAAAGACAGTCTCAAAATTAATACATATTAACTATGGGCAGTATATAAAGTCAATGAATCGTCGATCACTTCTAATCCTAAGCTTTTTTGGTCTTTTTTAAAGCAAATACGTAACGGTGACAGTACATACCTTTCAGCAATACATTACGGCGATGTCAAAGGTCGTAATGGAGCAGATAATTGCAACATATTGGCCTCATGTTTTTCATCTGTTTATAACCCTTCTATTAGCAATGCTGTTGACTATATGGCTAAGTACGGGACTGCGTAATATCAGCATACCGACTTTCTGACCCAATTGACATTAACCTCGGACTCTGTTACTAAAGCTTTAAAAATACTGGACTCTAATAAAGGGCCAGGGCCTGACGGGCTGCCTTCCATTTTTGTAATAAAATGTTGTGACTTTTTGGGGGAACCACTCTCTATGATTTATAATAAATCGTTGAGTACTGGTTGTTTTCCGAAGACTTGGAAAGAATCACGAGTGGTACCGATTTTTAAGTCTGGTGAGAATCCCGCTGCGAATAATTACAGACCAGTATCTATTTTGTCTATCTTTGGCAAGGTGTTCGAGGCTTTGGTATACCCTATACTTTCGTGGCATGTGAAACAAACATTGATGCATGAACAACATGGTTTCATGAAAGGCCGTTCTACTGGAACTAATCTTACATGCTTTATATCAGATTTGGTCGACGCCGTAGACCGTGGATCACCTATAGATGTAATCTACACAGATTTTAGCAAAGCGTTTGACAAGATGGATCACAAAATCTTAGTTAACAAATTACATACCATCGGAATTACAGGAAACTTGTTGCAGTGGTGTAAGTCTTACCTTGTTAGACGCACATCTAAAGTTGTGGTCAGCGGTTATTCATCGAACCTGTTTTTGACACTCTCAGGCGTACCCCAAGGCTCCCATCTAGGACCCTTGTTCTTCAATATATTTATAAACGATGTGGCGTCTTGTTTTGTACACTCAAAGATATATTTATACGAGGATGATCTAAAAATTATAAAAAGGAATGGAGAGCAATCAGGATCCATATAAACTCCAGGAGGACTTGGACCGTTTTCTCCGGTGTTTTTTTGGATACTAACATGTCACTTAATGCTGACAAATGCAATCACGTACATTTTTCTAGGAAAAAAGGACCTTATTTTCGTAATTACATAATAAATGCCCAAATTATTCGCGAGAAAGAAGTAATTCGTGATCTGGGTGTTTATATTGACAATAAGCTCCGGTTTAATAATCACGTCGATAAAATCGCTACTAAAGGGTTTAAAATGTTGGGCTTCATTCTGCGTAACAGTAAAAATTTTAAATGCGCCTCAACCAAAATTGCAATCTTTAACTCAATAGTCAGGTCAGGCTTACAATACTGCAGCATAGTTTGGACTCTATTCTACGAATTACATAAACGTCGATTGGAATCAGTGCAGAAAAGATTTCTCTAGCACTTGTCATATCACTGCAATATGGTCAGAAAACTAACTAGTTACAACTCTCGCTTAAATCATTTCAAACTGTTGAGTCAAAAAAATCGCCGTATGATCCTAGATCATCTGTTCCTATACAAAATATTAAACACTCACGTTGATTGTTCGCGGTTACTCAGTCAAATTAATATAAATGTGCCTTTCAAACTTGCTCGTCTGTCTAGATATCAGTTGCTTCCCGCTAAGGGCTTTAAAACACATCTGGGTCATTTTTCCACCGTTAACAAATTGCAGGCTCAATTTAGTCGTCTGTCACGCTCACCCAGTGTAGATATTAAATTTTTTTATTTTTTTATTATCTACTTAGTATCTATGTATTTGTGTCACTTTGTTGTTTGTAAATTGCGCTGTACAACGCCTTGGGATTCAATTCTGTAATGTTGTTCATGAATCTTAAATAAATAAATAATAAATATTGATATGTCTTACTCTTTGCGTAAATTCAGGTCTGTCTTGCATAGGGCATTATCACAAAAATGAAATTAAAAAAAATGTATTTTAGTTTCTTTAGCCTTTTTCATTTCCATAAAGATGTGGAAAACATGGTGTGTATAGTCTATTATCAGTTTTAGTGTTAGTTTTTGGATGAGAATTAGCGAGCTTTCAAATGAAGGCTTACTGGTTTTTAACTAAACTAAGCCTTTAATTAAGGCTACACTATGAAATGTAAAAAAAAACATGGAATCTTTAGCATGTATTATGGTGTATGCTTTGTTGGTTGTCCTTAAATAAATAAATAAGAAAGCATGTAAACGCAGTGAAAACATTGTTAAAAATAAAGTTAAATCAAGAAGCGATTCGCGGTCCTCGTTAAGGTATAGTTTGGACCGACCTAACCGCGCGCATCAGAGCTGCTAATTTGTAGTCATCAGCAAGGAACTTTAACGGCTAAAATACGTCAACAGTGAACCCCTCAAGAGTACCAGAATCGCTTCCTGAGTATTTTGAAGATATGTGAACTTGGTGTTATTATTTCATACGTACGTACCCCTATACATGAAGACTTCAGTACGTAGACTACGTAGCCGCAGCCCGAACTCGTGAAGAAACCTGGAACTTATAGGTGCAGGACATCAGCGCCGCTGTGAATTGGTTACTTTGGTTAGGTTTACAATCTCCCGTACCCTTCGTGTCCAGCGATCACGCCCGTCTGGCACAGTGTGCATGTGTGAGTTATGTACTGACGCTACTCGTCTTCGCGCACACATTTCAGCACGGCGCGTACACTTGGTTACCACAAATAAAGCGCGTGTTGCTTCGTGAGATAAACATATTTTAACAGAGCACGAATCGAGACTAAGATTCTACTGAAAATTTGAAGTGGAAAAACTCAATGATGATTTGCCCAACTAAAACATACCTAGACCCGGTGCCGAATCATAATTTTTTCTTTCTATTCGTTAATTTATACATAAAGAGACAAAGCCTAATAAAGACTAGATATGATGAGCTGTAATTGTAAATTTAATCTTCAGCATTGCAGAAGCAGATGGCGTGCATAACAGAAGAAATGAATGAGCCTCCGACCGATACGTCTCGTCATCACTTTCTTCTCTACACAATAAACATGATACCTGTTACTTTGCTCTCCACACCGCATCTCAGTGGGTCTTCTCCCTGCGAGTTGTATCGCCGACTCCGAGTACCGCGCCCCCGCGCGGCGTGTTACCACAATATAAATATGAACAGTATGGAAACTAGGCCTATTTGTAGAAATAATTACCTACGCTCCATTGGAGCGTTAGAGTTGTCACTCTTAATGTCTCTATAATTGATAAATGTTTTATTGTAACGAAGTTTTTTAACGCGGTTTGCGGTTAGGAGTTGGCTGGTTATCTTCCCTCCTTCTGGTCAAAACGTAAATGCAAGATGGCGGCTGCGAAAACATTCGAATTTTTCATCGTGTATATCATTTTCGTAGTTTTCGAGGGTGCTAAAGCCGATAGTGAAGTCAAAATGCGCGTCGCTCGACCAATGCCTAGTTAACCCTGCACCTTACCGTTTTAACTCGAGAATGGGTGTAATAGTAATTAAAGAAAACAATATTTAAAAAAAATATCTTTATTCTTCATAATTATAAATTATTTCTGAAAACACCTGCTACGACATGTTTGAAATGCTTTGTTATTAAATTTTACAGTGTAAAATATTTTCATTCTAATAAATAGTTTTTTTTAATAAATTATCGGGAAACAAGGACTGGGTACTATAAAAGAGATTTTGTCAAGTTCTTTGTAAATTGAAAGAGCTATTTTGCAGTTAATATGTTTTCTTTTAAAACAAGAACGAAAAATTTAATCCATTTTCTCGACATATTGAACAAAGTCAGACCTCACTATAGGCTCTAGCACCCTCGAAAACTATGAAAACGACACCCATGACAAAATAATTGAAAAATTTCACAGCCGCCATCTTGGATTTAGATTTTGACCTCACTATCGATTTTGGCACCCACGAAAACTATGAAAACGACACCCATGACAAAAAATTTGAAAACTTTTGAACCCGCCATCTTAGATTTACATTTTGACCTCACTATAGGCTTTAGTACCCTCGAAAACTATGAAAACGACACCCATGACAAAAAATAAAAAATAAAAAAGAAAGCGCCGGTTTCGAAGAAGCCGAGTTCTAACAGCCGTATACTACACAATACCCTCGAGGCGTTTTTAAAAAGGTGGACGGTCCGTGGTGCAAGGAATAAATGTATTACGCGACTACTCGTTCCAACACGACACCCGTAACTGAGAGCACCGCGACTATCGCTTATGGGTATCGTAGATGCGCGCGTCTGTGTGAGTGTGCCGTTTCGAACGTTTGTACATAGTTTCCGTACTGTTCATATTTTTATACTGTGGTGTTACCGCTCGCGTATTCGCTTCCTGCCGCGGAGTAGTTTTTAACACACTTCCGCAGCAATACGAAACCTATTTACTGTTAATGTACGTGTTTTCATTCCGAAGTGGGGAACCGGGTTATTATGTTATCGCAGGTGTAGGCAGGGAAAGTTACATTCAATTAGATTTGGGGAACAAGTTTAATAAGGCGAAATATTTCCAAGCTTTGAACTCATGTTTTAATGATTGTCGTAGCATTCATAACCCATGCACATGGGCCGTTTGTGATGTCGGAAAATTATTTTCTATACAAAATAAACTTTCTATTAAACATTTAAAAGCTAGAAAAGAAAAATCTTTTCATAAAACCTAGCTTTGTTTTCGCGTAAAGTACCTACCTATAGTAGCTTTTATTATTTTCTCTCTGTAGTTTGGTTGCAGCAACTTCTATTAATATTTATTTATGTATTTAGAGCTTACAACACTCATCCTGTCCACATTCCTACCTCGTTATAGCCTAGTTGGTCACACAGTTAAGCCGGCACAAATATCCCGGCCACAGAATGGGCTATCTTTCTGTAAACATAGCCGTCGGCTATAACGAACGTTGGCTCCATAATTCTTGGAATGCATTCCGAGCTGAATGATTTAGATGTTGCTCTGTTTAGTTTTTGTTTGGTATTTCCGCTTTGGATACACGCGTGTGCTGCAGAGTCCGGTCAAACATTCTTATACTAGTAGTCATTCGCTGCACAGAGCATAACAAACAATTTGTAGACCTACTATGCATATTTTTGAAGGAGATCGAAATATTTATAAATTGGTAAGACCAGTCAGAGAGTAATGATTGCTAACAGTATTTCTTCAGAATCTTTTTACAATCACAAGGAGATCAATGAATGCCGTCAAACGAAGTATGTTGAAATCCTCTTACCGCCCAACTGCGCTATCTATTGAACTCGGTGAGTGTCCCCTCCCACGGTCGCATATCACCGTGGCGCGGTGTCCCGCCTCGGTGATCAATGATCAATCCAATTGCTTGCCACAAGTTAACTTCGTGTAGGTAGTACTTTATATGCCAAATGTTTCTCTTTGTAAGAAGTAAAAATATCTAAGTAGTCACTTAAGTGATAAAAAGAACGAATGTAAACTGTAGGTGATATTTGTGTCTGATAGATATGAGTACTGACTTAAAACTTATGCTTATAGGTTATAATATAGCTAATAAAAAACTCGACCTAAAAAAAAAAAACTACCTTTAAAAAAAATTTAAACACTGAATTCCTAACCAATCAAGTTTTCTATACTTAACTTAGCCTCATTACACTATCACACTATCCTGCAGCCCGACCTCCATTGATAACGTGACAGCGTCAGACACACGTCCTGACGTCACAGCCAACCGACCGCAATCTACATCATAATAGGAAGTATTTAATGGACTATTACTGGAGCCACCGAGCTAGCAGTTAGCCAGTAGATTTAACTTGCAACCAAAGCTTGCAACTATTATCGGAATTAAACTTTGTTTCAAGGGTTGTGCAGTTGAAGTTTGCTCGTATTATTTTATTGTGATATTGTTAGGTTAAATCGAACCTTTACGTTGCAAAGTTGTTGTATAAGTAGTGATTATATTTTAATGTCATGAACGTGCGAATGTTATGTGTAGGTCGCTATAAAATGTCTTTTAAGTTTTCAATAACAAGATGACCTTTTGTTAGGGTTAATCCTTAAAGGATCGTTTCGTTGTCTGTCTGTATGTCAGCATGTCAAGACCCTTTTTCTCAGGAAGGCGTGGGGAGGTATCATGTTGAAATTAATATCAAATAAGTACTTTAGTGTCCCTCCTACCTCTAAAATAATTAAGCTTCTAAATCAACGCAATAAAAAAGTATTGCTATTTATGCGATATGACAATATGATGATACTTGCATATAAATTAAAACCTATAGGGCACTTCCCGTTGACCTAGAATCGTGAAATTTGGCAAGAAGCAAGGTGCCCCATCCACGTGCTCGCTATATCCGTTCCCGGATCTCTTGGTGGGTTGCATCGGTGCCGGATCCGCTCTGCTTTCCTGTCGCCCCGAGCGGGTGTCGCGACGGGTTACTGCACGCAATTTACATCATAATAGCCACCATCTCAAGGATAATTACCGGATAACCGGCCTGAAGGAACTACCAGCCATTTGTCAACTGATTTAGAAGATAATTTAAATTGAGCCCGTTTTCTTTTTAAAGGGATACAATAAGAGGTTTTAAATGTTGACTCGGAATCAGTAAGTTTTAAATTAACTTTATTAACTGCTTAGACATAAAAACGTAAAGAATTTTCTTGAACATTAGTAAAGGTTTATTTCGTCGTAACTATATTGCCAAACTGTAATCAAATCCAAGTAATTTGGTAGTTCTGAGAGGATCAGCTCCCAATAAACTGTTTTATCGGATAATCGTATAATCTGTATTAATAATAATCCCTTAACAACGCTGGGGCGATAACCGGATTAAAGCACTTCGATCACGAAAGGATCACGGCTTTGAGGTAAAATTATGAAAATGATTTATATAACTTTACTACAACACAGGGATTTTATTGCGTCATGGGGATTTTTATATGTGAGCAATTTTGAGATTATTGACATCATTCAACAAACTCTTTAGCCTGAACAAGATCTTGCACTGCAGACACTGCAGTCTAATTTAAGCTAAAAACTATGTGATTTCCTCTTTTTTTATGATTTTCTTCATAAATGTTACGTTTTTCGAACTTGAACCTACATACCAAAATAAATGATCGAACATGACGCAGTTTAATAACTAGTTAACGTTTGCTCGCTCTCTATTAATAACTAGTTAACGTTTGCTCGCTCTCTATTTAATAACTAGTTAACGTTTGCTCGCTCTCTATTTAATAACTAGTTAACGTTTGCTCGCTCTCTATTTAATAACTAGTTAACGTTTGCTCGCTCTCTATTTAATAACTAGTTAACGTTTGCTCGCTCTCTATTTAATAACTAGTTAACGTTTGCTCGCTCTCTATTAATAACTAGTTAACGTTTGCTCGCTCTCTATTAATAACTAGTTTACGTTTGCTCGCTCTCTATTAATAACTAGTTAACGTTTGCTCGCTCTCTATTTAATAACTAGTTAACGTTTGCTCGCTCTCTATTTAATAACTAGTTAACGTTTGCTCGCTCTCTATTTAATAACTAGTTAACGTTTGCTCGCTCTCTATTAATAACTAGTTAACGTTTGCTCGCTCTCTATTAATAACTAGTTTACGTTTGCTCGCTCTCTATTAATAACTAGTTAACGTTTGCTCGCTCTCTATTAATAACTAGTTTACGTTTGCTCGCTCTCTATTAATAACTAGTTTACGTTTGCTCGCTCTCTATTAATAACTAGTTAACGTTTGCTCGCTCTCTATTAATAACTAGTTAACGTTTGCTCGCTCTCTATTTAATAACTAGTTAACGTTTGCTCGCTCTCTATTTAATAACTAGTTAACGTTTGCTCGCTCTCTATTTAATAACTAGTTAACGTTTGCTCGCTCTCTATTTAATAACTAGTTAACGTTTGCTCGCTCTCTATTTAATAACTAGTTAACGTTTGCTCGCTCTCTATTAATAACTAGTTAACGTTTGCTCGCTCTCTATTAATAACTAGTTTACGTTTGCTCGCTCTCTATTAATAACTAGTTAACGTTTGCTCGCTCTCTATTTAATAACTAGTTAACGTTTGCTCGCTCTCTATTTAATAACTAGTTAACGTTTGCTCGCTCTCTATTTAATAACTAGTTAACGTTTGCTCGCTCTCTATTAATAACTAGTTAACGTTTGCTCGCTCTCTATTAATAACTAGTTTACGTTTGCTCGCTCTCTATTAATAACTAGTTAACGTTTGCTCGCTCTCTATTAATAACTAGTTTACGTTTGCTCGCTCTCTATTAATAACTAGTTAACGTTTGCTCGCTCTCTATTAATAACTAGTTAACGTTTGCTCGCTCTCTATTAATAACTAGTTTACGTTTGCTCGCTCTCTATTAATAACTAGTTAACGTTTGCTCGCTCTCTATTAATAACTAGTTTACGTTTGCTCGCTCTCTATTAATAACTAGTTAACGTTTGCTCGCTCTCTATTTAATAACTAGTTAACGTTTGCTCGCTCTCTATTTAATAACTAGTTAACGTTTGCTCGCTCTCTATTAATAACTAGTTAACGTTTGCTCGCTCTCTATTAATAACTAGTTTACGTTTGCTCGCTCTCTATTAATAACTAGTTAACGTTTGCTCGCTCTCTATTAATAACTAGTTTACGTTTGCTCGCTCTCTATTAATAACTAGTTAACGTTTGCTCGCTCTCTATTAATAACTAGTTAACGTTTGCTCGCTCTCTATTAATAACTAGTTTACGTTTGCTCGCTCTCTATTAATAACTAGTTAACGTTTGCTCGCTCTCTATTAATAACTAGTTTACGTTTGCTCGCTCTCTATTAATAACTAGTTAACGTTTGCTCGCTCTCTATTTAATAACTAGTTAACGTTTGCTCGCTCTCTATTTAATAACTAGTTAACGTTTGCTCGCTCTCTATTAATAACTAGTTAACGTTTGCTCGCTCTCTATTAATAACTAGTTTACGTTTGCTCGCTCTCTATTAATAACTAGTTAACGTTTGCTCGCTCTCTATTAATAACTAGTTTACGTTTGCTCGCTCTCTATTAATAACTAGTTAACGTTTGCTCGCTCTCTATTAATAACTAGTTTACGTTTGCTCGCTCTCTATTAATAACTAGTTAACGTTTGCTCGCTCTCTATTAATAACTAGTTTACGTTTGCTCGCTCTCTATTAATAACTAGTTAACGTTTGCTCGCTCTCTATTAATAACTAGTTTACGTTTGCTCGCTCTCTATTAATAACTAGTTAACGTTTGCTCGCTCTCTATTAATAACTAGTTTACGTTTGCTCGCTCTCTATTAATAACTAGTTAACGTTTGCTCGCTCTCTATTAATAACTAGTTAACGTTTGCTCGCTCTCTATTAATAACTAGTTTACGTTTGCTCGCTCTCTATTAATAACTAGTTAACGTTTGCTCGCTCTCTATTAATAACTAGTTTACGTTTGCTCGCTCTCTATTAATAACTAGTTAACGTTTGCTCGCTCTCTATTTAATAACTAGTTAACGTTTGCTCGCTCTCTATTTAATAACTAGTTAACGTTTGCTCGCTCTCTATTAATAACTAGTTAACGTTTGCTCGCTCTCTATTAATAACTAGTTTACGTTTGCTCGCTCTCTATTAATAACTAGTTAACGTTTGCTCGCTCTCTATTAATAACTAGTTTACGTTTGCTCGCTCTCTATTAATAACTAGTTAACGTTTGCTCGCTCTCTATTAATAACTAGTTTACGTTTGCTCGCTCTCTATTAATAACTAGTTAACGTTTGCTCGCTCTCTATTAATAACTAGTTTACGTTTGCTCGCTCTCTATTAATAACTAGTTAACGTTTGCTCGCTCTCTATTAATAACTAGTTTACGTTTGCTCGCTCTCTATTAATAACTAGTTAACGTTTGCTCGCTCTCTATTAATAACTAGTTTACGTTTGCTCGCTCTCTATTAATAACTAGTTAACGTTTGCTCGCTCTCTATTAATAACTAGTTAACGTTTGCTCGCTCTCTATTAATAACTAGTTTACGTTTGCTCGCTCTCTATTAATAACTAGTTAACGTTTGCTCGCTCTCTATTAATAACTAGTTTACGTTTGCTCGCTCTCTATTAATAACTAGTTAACGTTTGCTCGCTCTCTATTTAATAACTAGTTAACGTTTGCTCGCTCTCTATTTAATAACTAGTTAACGTTTGCTCGCTCTCTATTAATAACTAGTTAACGTTTGCTCGCTCTCTATTAATAACTAGTTTACGTTTGCTCGCTCTCTATTAATAACTAGTTAACGTTTGCTCGCTCTCTATTAATAACTAGTTTACGTTTGCTCGCTCTCTATTAATAACTAGTTAACGTTTGCTCGCTCTCTATTAATAACTAGTTAACGTTTGCTCGCTCTCTATTAATAACTAGTTTACGTTTGCTCGCTCTCTATTAATAACTAGTTAACGTTTGCTCGCTCTCTATTAATAACTAGTTTACGTTTGCTCGCTCTCTATTAATAACTAGTTAACGTTTGCTCGCTCTCTATTTAATAACTAGTTAACGTTTGCTCGCTCTCTATTTAATAACTAGTTAACGTTTGCTCGCTCTCTATTAATAACTAGTTAACGTTTGCTCGCTCTCTATTAATAACTAGTTTACGTTTGCTCGCTCTCTATTAATAACTAGTTAACGTTTGCTCGCTCTCTATTAATAACTAGTTTACGTTTGCTCGCTCTCTATTAATAACTAGTTAACGTTTGCTCGCTCTCTATTAATAACTAGTTTACGTTTGCTCGCTCTCTATTAATAACTAGTTAACGTTTGCTCGCTCTCTATTAATAACTAGTTTACGTTTGCTCGCTCTCTATTAATAACTAGTTAACGTTTGCTCGCTCTCTATTAATAACTAGTTTACGTTTGCTCGCTCTCTATTAATAACTAGTTAACGTTTGCTCGCTCTCTATTAATAACTAGTTTACGTTTGCTCGCTCTCTATTAATAACTAGTTAACGTTTGCTCGCTCTCTATTAATAACTAGTTTACGTTTGCTCGCTCTCTATTAATAACTAGTTAACGTTTGCTCGCTCTCTATTAATAACTAGTTTACGTTTGCTCGCTCTCTATTAATAACTAGTTAACGTTTGCTCGCTCTCTATTAATAACTAGTTTACGTTTGCTCGCTCTCTATTAATAACTAGTTAACGTTTGCTCGCTCTCTATTAATAACTAGTTTACGTTTGCTCGCTCTCTATTAATAACTAGTTAACGTTTGCTCGCTCTCTATTAATAACTAGTTTACGTTTGCTCGCTCTCTATTAATAACTAGTTAACGTTTGCTCGCTCTCTATTAATAACTAGTTTACGTTTGCTCGCTCTCTATTAATAACTAGTTAACGTTTGCTCGCTCTCTATTAATAACTAGTTTACGTTTGCTCGCTCTCTATTAATAACTAGTTAACGTTTGCTCGCTCTCTATTAATAACTAGTTTACGTTTGCTCGCTCTCTATTAATAACTAGTTAACGTTTGCTCGCTCTCTATTAATAACTAGTTTACGTTTGCTCGCTCTCTATTAATAACTAGTTAACGTTTGCTCGCTCTCTATTAATAACTAGTTTACGTTTGCTCGCTCTCTATTAATAACTAGTTAACGTTTGCTCGCTCTCTATTAATAACTAGTTTACGTTTGCTCGCTCTCTATTAATAACTAGTTAACGTTTGCTCGCTCTCTATTAATAACTAGTTTACGTTTGCTCGCTCTCTATTAATAACTAGTTAACGTTTGCTCGCTCTCTATTAATAACTAGTTTACGTTTGCTCGCTCTCTATTAATAACTAGTTAACGTTTGCTCGCTCTCTATTAATAACTAGTTTACGTTTGCTCGCTCTCTATTAATAACTAGTTAACGTTTGCTCGCTCTCTATTAATAACTAGTTTACGTTTGCTCGCTCTCTATTAATAACTAGTTTACGTTTGCTCGCTCTCTATTAATAACTAGTTAACGTTTGCTCGCTCTCTATTAATAACTAGTTTACGTTTGCTCGCTCTCTATTAATAACTAGTTAACGTTTGCTCGCTCTCTATTAATAACTAGTTTACGTTTGCTCGCTCTCTATTAATAACTAGTTAACGTTTGCTCGCTCTCTATTAATAACTAGTTTACGTTTGCTCGCTCTCTATTAATAACTAGTTTACGTTTGCTCGCTCTCTATTAATAACTAGTTTACGTTTGCTCGCTCTCTATTAATAACTAGTTTACGTTTGCTCGCTCTCTATTAATAACTAGTTAACGTTTGCTCGCTCTCTATTAATAACTAGTTTACGTTTGCTCGCTCTCTATTAATAACTAGTTAACGTTTGCTCGCTCTCTATTAATAACTAGTTAACGTTTGCTCGCTCTCTATTAATAACTAGTTTACGTTTGCTCGCTCTCTATTAATAACTAGTTAACGTTTGCTCGCTCTCTATTAATAACTAGTTTACGTTTGCTCGCTCTCTATTAATAACTAGTTTACGTTTGCTCGCTCTCTATTAATAACTAGTTAACGTTTGCTCGCTCTCTATTAATAACTAGTTTACGTTTGCTCGCTCTCTATTAATAACTAGTTAACGTTTGCTCGCTCTCTATTAATAACTAGTTTACGTTTGCTCGCTCTCTATTAATAACTAGTTAACGTTTGCTCGCTCTCTATTAATAACTAGTTTACGTTTGCTCGCTCTCTATTAATAACTAGTTAACGTTTGCTCGCTCTCTATTAATAACTAGTTTACGTTTGCTCGCTCTCTATTAATAACTAGTTAACGTTTGCTCGCTCTCTATTAATAACTAGTTTACGTTTGCTCGCTCTCTATTAATAACTAGTTTACGTTTGCTCGCTCTCTATTAATAACTAGTTAACGTTTGCTCGCTCTCTATTAATAACTAGTTTACGTTTGCTCGCTCTCTATTAATAACTAGTTAACGTTTGCTCGCTCTCTATTAATAACTAGTTTACGTTTGCTCGCTCTCTATTAATAACTAGTTAACGTTTGCTCGCTCTCTATTAATAACTAGTTTACGTTTGCTCGCTCTCTATTAATAACTAGTTTACGTTTGCTCGCTCTCTATTAATAACTAGTTTACGTTTGCTCGCTCTCTATTAATAACTAGTTTACGTTTGCTCGCTCTCTATTAATAACTAGTTAACGTTTGCTCGCTCTCTATTAATAACTAGTTTACGTTTGCTCGCTCTCTATTAATAACTAGTTAACGTTTGCTCGCTCTCTATTAATAACTAGTTAACGTTTGCTCGCTCTCTATTAATAACTAGTTTACGTTTGCTCGCTCTCTATTAATAACTAGTTAACGTTTGCTCGCTCTCTATTAATAACTAGTTTACGTTTGCTCGCTCTCTATTAATAACTAGTTTACGTTTGCTCGCTCTCTATTAATAACTAGTTAACGTTTGCTCGCTCTCTATTAATAACTAGTTTACGTTTGCTCGCTCTCTATTAATAACTAGTTAACGTTTGCTCGCTCTCTATTAATAACTAGTTTACGTTTGCTCGCTCTCTATTAATAACTAGTTAACGTTTGCTCGCTCTCTATTAATAACTAGTTTACGTTTGCTCGCTCTCTATTAATAACTAGTTAACGTTTGCTCGCTCTCTATTAATAACTAGTTAACGTTTGCTCGCTCTCTATTAATAACTAGTTAACGTTTGCTCGCTCTCTATTAATAACTAGTTAACGTTTGCTCGCTCTCTATTAATAACTAGTTAACGTTTGCTCGCTCTCTATTAATAACTAGTTTACGTTTGCTCGCTCTCTATTAATAACTAGTTAACGTTTGCTCGCTCTCTATTAATAACTAGTTTACGTTTGCTCGCTCTCTATTAATAACTAGTTAACGTTTGCTCGCTCTCTATTAATAACTAGTTAACGTTTGCTCGCTCTCTATTAATAACTAGTTAACGTTTGCTCGCTCTCTATTAATAACTAGTTAACGTTTGCTCGCTCTCTATTAATAACTAGTTAACGTTTGCTCGCTCTCTATTCAAACAAACTTTTCAGTCGGCTTTGTTCGGCGTTCACTATTTATATCCATTTCCATGTAAATTAATATTGTGTTCCAATCCATTTACATGGGAGTATTAATGTGTTAGCCGCGGGTGAAAGCACTAACGCAATGGGTTGTAACGTGTTCGAAAAATATTAATTTGTACCAACACGTTGTATTCACAGCGATTCAAAGGTGCTCTAGTATTATTTAAAATCGGGCAATTCTTTATCGCAAAACTATTAACTGAGTGATCAATAATAATACTACATTAATTTGTTAGCCAGATATGATAATGGAAGTCTGTATTTACTTTAGGCTCTGTGTGAATAGAATCAATCTTAGCCAATATTTGAGTTTATTTATTGAAGGATGAGATTCTTATTGTAACATCTTTCAGACTGTTCGTAGAGGATCCATATTCGACAGTCGACTGTTACACACTGTTGGTATACGTATGGTAACTGGGCTACCGCATTCCTATTTTTGTTTTTTGGTTACCATCCATTCCCATTTGGGTTATTTCCCATCTGTCGAAAGAAAAATAGTCTTTTGAAAGTCACAAATCAGACTAAATATGTCACACATGACGATCGTAAATGATGTTATTTTTAATCATGTTCTTGGCTCTGGTAAATCTAATCTCATTTATATTTCTCGGCGGCTTTACCCTGACTTGAGTGGCAGGCTTCTTCAACATAATCAGTTCATTGTGCTCAACACAAAAAGTACGAGTATGTACAACAAATCACAACCACGCCCTTCACGTTATGACACGATGATTAAAAATAGTTTCAAACAAACAAGGGCTTGTACACTTATTATGAAGCCTCCTCGTGATGCATTCTGAGCTGTAGTGCCTCAACATAAAGTTGAATATTGTTTGGGATGTTTTACGAAACGATAGCAATTTAACAGTGATATCACGCGCGTCAAATAGTGCCTTAACAGCAGTTTAATGAACAATCTTCTTCGTAATACAGTATCGTTCATGTTTCTTCAAGGAGCTGCAAATTTCATTTTACGTTCATACTATTCTGTTCGGAGAATTCTTTTTTTTTACTTTGTAGTAAGAGCTTGTTCAGAATATAATGTTGTTGCTTCTGCGTTGTTTAGTTTGGCCTTATTATCAACAACTTCGTGCTCCACTGAGTACACTAATACCTAAAGAGGTATTAGTGTACTCAGTATTGTCTTATGTTGGCAGATCAAGGACTGTTTATTTTATGTCTTAATTTTCGTAATGAGTTTTTAATGAACGCTGAAAGCATAATTATAATAATAATAGTGAATTACGCGTTGGTTGCATTTTGACAAAATCATGACACATTCATTATTTACAGGTACTGCAGTTAGTGTGTGATTTTGTAAAAAATAAGAATGCGTTATTTCGGTTTATTTATTTATTTATTTAAACTTTTCGCACAAAAAGGTACAAAGGCGGACTTAATGCCTTAGGCATTCTCTACCAGTCAACCAAGGGTGGTGAAGAGATTAGATGGCAGGTGCTTTAATTGAAAGGGACAATGATAAAAAAAACTCTTAAAACTAGGTACACAAATACATAAATAGGTTATATACACATACATACTATTACTATAATATATACATACTTATAATATATATATATATATATATATATATGTATATATATATATATATATATATATATATATATATATATATACAAAATCAAGGGAGAGAAGTGAAATGGTTCTATGATGGGACTCACTAGGCCAGTGATAAAATCAACCGTCTGGGACAACATTTGGGAATCCAAATGACAAGTGGTTGTAAAGTGACGGTTGATATCATCACGGCCTATTGTATTAGGAAAATCCACACGCCGTGGTCTGCCGATACCAAGAGTACCAAGGAACTTCCAGATATCAGCAGGTGAAGAAGAAGATATGTTCTCGAGAATATGGCGGCGTTTAGCGTTGCGTATCATCTGTTTACACCGATTCCTAGCAACTTTGAAAAAGTTTCGGTTTTCTTCACTGCGATCCTTTTTAAATTTACGAAAGGCCCGATCCCTGCGCCTCATCGCCATACGTACCCCTGTCGTCATCCAAGGAGCAGGAGGACGCCGAAGTTTTATCTGTTTAACAGGAGCGTGTTTGTCGTAGAGAGCAAGGACCGCCTGATCGAAAATGCGCAGTTTTTCGTCTACAGTTGTCGCCGCTGCCAGGTGTTCCCAATTGAGGTCTGACGCATCCTGACGAAGCCTTTCAACATCCATGCGCGCAAAACACCGCATGTGCAGAACTTTTTCGGTTGTTGCTCCTTTCAGTAAATTTTCTTTCTGGTGCTAGATAGATGCGGGCTCTCGTGGGAAAATCAACCAGCACAAAATACATATATCTCACTGCACATTACATTATGTTAACCATTATTATTTACTGCTCTCGATTTAAACATGACTGATTCAAAAATAGCAATCCTCGCAACTTTACAAAGAGATTCATCATACTCAAAATAATATTTTACAAAGAGATTCATCATACTCAAAATAATATTTTACAAAGAGATTCATCATACTCAAAATAATATTTTACAAAGAGATTCATCATACTCAAAATAATATTTTACAAAGAGATTCATCATACTCAAAATAATATTTTACAAAGAGATTCATCATACTCAAAATAATATTTTACAAAGAGATTCATCATACTCAAAATAATATTTTACAAAGAGATTCATCATACTCAAAATAATATTTTACAAAGAGATTCATCATACTCAAAATAATATTTTACAAAGAGATTCATCATACTCAAAATAATATTTTACAAAGAGATTCATCATACTCAAAATAATATTTTACAAAGAGATTCATCATACTCAAAATAATATTTTACAAAGAGATTCATCATACTCAAAATAATATTTTACAAAGAGATTCATCATACTCAAAATAATATTTTTCAAAGGAGATGGAAAATGGTGGGCCCAAATGTAATAAGTTGAGACATATCTCAAAAATATGAGTAATTTTTTAGATCATAATCTAAAAAATTAGTCATATTTTTTATCTTAGAATATGAAAAATCACCTCAATCCTCAATCTGGAAGCGGAGAAATATAAGAAAGATAGTTTTCCTGAGATTATTGATTGTGTAACCGATTACACAGTTACGAAAATAAACCTCTGCACTAAATAATTAACTCAAAGTAATTAAATGCACTATATAGTATATACTTATATGCAATATCCTGCATATAAATACAGTAATATTAATAAATAAAATATCAATTAATTACTGAAAAGCCAATATTAATGATAACTTTGTATTTTACGGATTCCGACCCTTCTACCCTTGCTTTCACACTGGACACCGAAGATCGCTCACACGTTTGACTTGGAATTATTATTTTCTTTGATAGGATATAGGATGGATATTCTTCAAACTTTGGATCGCTGTGTGATTTCTTTTTTCAATAACTCCTGGTTACATGGGTGTCGCATACAATCCCGACATATAAGTCGAAAATCTTATTTTACTTATATTTTAGTCGACGGCTCTCGTAGAGGAAAGGTTGTAGTAATGCATTACTGTAATTGTATTGTAGGAAGATGAACTGTATGCTGCTGCGCTCATATAATGTGCATTAGCTGTTGTGCTTAGCTGGGCTAGGTTCCAAGATCATATAGTACCACCTGCACAATTCCTAGACGACATTTAAATAACAGAAGATTTTTTATTCTATTTTAGACATCCTTTCCATATCTCGTTACCTACCTGTGACTTGAAGTCATTGACGTTCATTTATGATTTCTCAAACATTTTCTACTAAATACTTATAATAACTATTAGTGCAAAAGAACACATTTCGCACTTCAGGAATCAACTGTAAGTTAAAGATTGTAACATAACCTCACTTTTACTTAATTTCTTATATCTCTGTTCTCAAATTGACAAAATCTGCAGAATTTTCAGTGAAATGTTGATAATATACAGGCTGATTTTTTAAAGACCAGCCAAATTTAAGGATGTGGTACAGACCACCGAACTGAACAACTTTCTCCATGGGACAAATAGCGTAATCGCAAAAATTTTATCAACTGTCCCATAGAAAACTTCAATACCTACTCGACCTAAATGTATGGGACGGCTGAATTTTTATTCGCGATTACTTTGTTGGTCCCATGGAGAAAGTTGTTCAGTTTGATGGTCTGTACCACATCCTTAAATTTGGCTGGTCTTTAAAAAATCAGCCTGTATAAGCTATTAATTGACATCACTTTCATCTTTTTACACCCAAGCCCAAGATTATATGTAATCGTTTCAGTCTCCTTTCCACCCATAATTGAATAGGCGTGGAAGTTAATAGTATACAGTACGTACGTACGCTGATGCATACAGTCAATTTAACAATTTAATTTACCTATCGCAGGCAGGATCCCATTTCCATGAAATTAAGGTTCAGTGAACTGCAATAATTCGCCCTCACTCCGACCTCACCGTAATAGTTAGTTCAGCACTTTCATTATTGAATAGTTTTCATAGCATTAACGAGTTTTTATAATCTCATTGTAGACTCATTAAGTACGTCACCAGCACTCGGTGCGGCACGGCGCGGCGGCGCGCGGCGGCGACATCAAAAGCCAATCTATTGTTTAAAGCAAAGTTAATAGAAAAAATACTCTCTGATAGTTTACGTGTTAGAAATTGCGAAGAAGTTGAATGGCAGGATCAAGCTTGTTTAGTAGTTATATTTATTGTAGTTGTGACATTATTTGGTTGAAGTAATACATTAAAGTGAGTAGATAATATGTTCGAGCTCCACCTGCCTTCGTAGACGGTCATCCATCATTCGCATAGTTAGTCAGACAGAACTGACGCAACTGACGTCATACACCGTGCTCCGTTTGTTTACACTATGACGTAGGTACATACCTCTTGCGTGTACATTATTGAAGTGATGTCAAAACATTAATAACTTTGCTACCTAAGTACCAGTACCAGCAGTAAATTTATTCAGAATTGAAATTAAATGTATTGCATTGCCACGTTGTATGGCAATGCTCTGGCCAAGTTAAAAGTTAGCCCTTTGTTACCTTGATAGATCTTTAGGAATTTAAGAAAAGAAACACAAAATGATATTTCATCTCTGTATCACGCTTTTATAAGGCTCCTCACATCCGAATATTAATAACTGTCAAGACTCGCTCCTCGAGTAAAGTGTTCCATATTACAACTCAATCAAGTAAAACCGAAATCCTTCCTCACTTTTGGCCCTCGCCGTGTACGCAACGAGTCTGATTGAATTACGTCATGATTTGCTAATACCGCGCTGTGATTGATCGCCGATAATTAATTGGGCTCCGTCGGGGAGCCGGCCGGAGTTGGGAAGCCTTAGGGAGTATTAGTGCTGTAGTGCTGCTAATGGGTTCGACCTGGTCATTGTAGCGTCCGTATAGGAGGTCGTTATTGCCTTAGTATTTATCACAGAAGTCGCATTAGATACCCTTATAAAGGTTATCTTTTAACTTAATCGAAACTTCTAAGATTATATAAACATAAATCACCTTTGATGTCTAAAAATTTAATTTGATACTGTCGAGACTCAATCTAATAGGCTTTGTCGTTAAACTCTTTAACTCAATTACATTTAATCTACAAATTGTCCACGTTTGAAATCTAACATGGTTATAAAACACGCCTGGTGAACAATTTGCGGCCGGTGACCCGTGCCGATACAGTTCAATATGGTAATACATGCCATATTCGGTCCCATTACATCGTCTGAAAGTCCCAGTCTGTCCCGGCGACCGCGACCCTTCTGGTTCGTGTGTTATTTTTCTATTAAACTTAGTGTTTGTAGAACATTGGCACGTAGGTCGCCACAGTTGGCCTATTGTTTCCAACTGCTCCATATCTGCGGGACGTTCTGAAATTCCAACGGATTTAGAAACGAAAGGAAAACTTGTAACAGCTGCTTATCTTGCCGTTCAATTCCGAAGAGGGTCTTTACATAAAAAGAATAAAGACAGAAGGTCTACATGTGAGCAATTCTATGAAGTACAATGTTAGTCAACAAACCCTGAAAATCTCTCACATTCTTCAATCGCAATCAGACAAGTATGTTTACTTTTATCAGTGTCGTGGTGACAGTTTACGTGTGAATACCGTATCCTATAGGTACATATACCCCGCTTATAGGACTGTGTCTTCTGCTCATTCATATTTGCTTTTCCTAAATTCGGGTCGGAATGGTTCTCAAAAACTTGTTACTATTTAGGGCACTATCTCAATCTTTAAACCAAAGACGTGTTTGGTTGGAGATCTCGTTAAAGTCACTCGGGGCTCTGCTTAGACTAGGGAGAGCGCTCGCTGGAGCGATAGACATATCGGGGAGGGTTTTATGTCTCGTCCCAAACGATTTGGAAGTCCAAAATGATCTACAAGATCCTTGAAATCTCCTTGATATATTTCTATGTTGAAACCAAATATCTCACCCAAAGGGGATTTTGAAGTTTGTGATGGATTTAAAGAAGACGTAGTTAACTCAATAAAGTTAAACGTCATAACAATGGTTGTTAAAACTGCACAGAGCCTTACGTCACAGACGGGAATAAGCTGCATTCTTATTCATCTCTGTTGTATCGGATATATACATGGAAAGAAATCTGACTGAAGGTAAACTGGGAATGTCAACACGCCCGAGAAAAGGTTTGGATGATTGTGACAAATGGACGGAAAATAAACAAGTCGTGTCTTTGTCAAAAATAAACCTCACGCACACGTCGGTACTGTACCAGCTCGGTTGAGTACATAATATAGACACAGAATCTACGTTGTTAATCATTTGAAACAGCCATCACCACCCTGCAGTGCCTATTTGAACAATGCTGGTGACCGCTGACTGCTTAGTATTAGTTGTGGTCGACTAGTAGCGGTCTGCGTGGGACGGCGTGTGTATTACGGATCCTTGATTAATTTGAACGTAATGCTGCTAACTCCGACAGTGCGCACGTTGCGGCGGTGGCTCACCGCACCTAATTATCGACATTCAATTAACTTTTGCGTGATCCAATCAGCTGATTCAATCACGTGATTTAATTAGGCAGTCGAATCCAAGGAGGAATTCGGGCGAAGATCGAATTGAAAGTACCTGCTAGAACTTAAATTACTTTCGTAGAAGTTTTGAGGTCGACGAAGCCGTGAACTGGCTTTTAACAAGAATATAATTAGTATTATGATTAGATTACGAAGGATATTTCTGACAAGTACCCACTGAGTAACAAAGTTGGTCAGGTTTCACAAGAGGGCTGTGTTAGGTAATGTTGCTCTTTCATTCCTGAATGAGCATGAGTATTTGAATAACTTGTGAATAGGGCAGAGTATTTTTGGATACGGCGCTCCAGTTTCTAATCCACTTAGCAGATTAAAAGCAAATCTATGTGTGTCGATGCTTCCATACGTGATTTTATTCGTTGCCGAGTTAGGAGAGCTATAAAAATAGTCTAAATGGCTCAGAGGCACGGACGGTGCAGCCGGCCTTCTGGGACCTTGACCTGAAGAAACGGGGTGCTGTCATCACAAATAAAAATATGTATGAGGCTTATAATATCTAGCTTCTTCTAATTACCATCTGGAAAATAATACTAACGGTTTAGATAAAATAAGACTTTAAACCAACTTCTAAAAAAGGAGGAGGTTCTCAATTTGGATATATATATATATATATATATTTGTTAGCTATACTGTGTCCCACTGCTGGGCAAAATACATATATATATATATATATATATATATATATTCCTTTGCAAAAAAAAAACGGGCGGTTTTGATTTTTCTACATTATTGGTAATAATTTTGTTCTAAAGAGGTTTTAATAGCCAAACTATGTTGCTGGCACTTAATAAAGAGTCTGGGTATGAAAAAAAGCTAATTCCAAATTTGAAACTTTTGTATTTTTAAATAATAATCCCTTTTTCAGTTTGTGACTCTTTACTTACTTTTGGCGGGTTTGCGGTAAAAGGTTATCAGGCAACTAAAACTAACTTCTTGTTATTTTTTACCCCCGACGCAAAAACGACGCGGTGTTATAAGTTTGCCGTGTGTGTGGGGGTGTGTGGGTGGGTGTGTGTGTGAGTGTGTGTATGTCTGTCTGTCTGTCTGTGGCATCGTTGCTCCCGAACGGATAAACTGATTTTGATTTTGTTTTTTTTTGTTTGAAAGGTGAATTTGTCGGGAGTGTTCTTAGCTATGTTTGATGAAAATCGATCCAAGATGGCCGCCGCCACAAAATGACGGATTACATTTTTTTTCACAACTCCCTCAATATGGGTAGCAAATGAAAGAAATGTAGAATACTATACACTATGACAAATTTCAAACCCAAGATGGCCGCCACCACAAAATGGCAAATTACAAAAAACCGGAATAAACACCAAGTTACCTGAATCTTAAAACGCAAGAAAATAAAAGAAATGAAATGATAAGGAGTCCCTACAAAAAGCATGAAATAAAAAATTGAAAACTCTCAACTCTCCTCTCAACTCTCAAGAAAATAAAAGAAATGAAATGATAAAAAATTTGAAATAAAACATTTAAAAAAAACCCCGACACAAAATAATAATAAAAATAGTATGAATGTAAAAAGCCTAAAACAATTTTAAAAAAACTATTGAAAAAAGTGTTGTGGCTATTTTTTCAATAGTTAATTTTTTATTTTTTATGTTTTTAGTAGAATACTTTATGTTAGTCGCATAATTCTGCCTTATTGTGACTAAAACAGATATCTTTGAAGTGATCTCAATAAAGAGTATTCTATTCTATTAATCTATTCTTTGTGTCGATTGTAATGGCAGAAAAAGCAATAAGAGCTAGTAAAATTATAGCGCTGCTGGAAGAGGGATGTAGCCAATGTTACGTCTCACAGCGGTTAAACGTGGGTCGTTCAACCGTCCAAAGAACCTGGACTCGATACCAAGAGACAGGTTCCGTTCAGAGAAGGCAAGGTTCTGGGAGAAAACGTTGCACACAATCACGAGACGACCGCTTTTTAGTAACTCAGGCGCTGAGGAACCGCAAATGCAGTTACATAGACCTCAAAACAAACCTTGAAGAGGTACGAGGAGCACAAGTTAGCCTATGGACAGTGAGGAGGAGGCTTTTAGCGGCTGATATACGCAGTCGACCACCAGCGCGGGCCCCCAAGTTACTCCGTGAGCACCGGATTGCTCGATTGAGGTTCGCTAGAAATTGCCTATCTTGGACACTAGGTAACTGGAGTAGCGTACTCTTCTCCGATGAGGCTCGAATTTGTCTGAATGGTGAGGACCGACGTCGGCGAGTATTACAAAGACCAGGACAATGCTACGCTTTTTTTTTTTTTTTTTTTTTTTTTCACAATGCTGCGCTGACGTGTGTTTTGAAGAAATCACCCCTTATGGTGGAGGGTCCGTTATGTTTTGGGCGAGCGTAACTTCCAGCTATCGTACCGAGATAGTATTCATTGAAAATGGCTCACTAAATGCGCAAAGGTACATAGCTGAAATCCTTTGTCAATATGCACACCCCGCACTGACTGTAATTGGTGAAGATGCCATTTACATGGACGATAATGCTTGGGCCCACCGTTCTGGCGACGTAGATGCTTATATGCAAGAGGTCGGTATTCGTCGTGTGGATTGGCCAGGGCGGAGCCCCGACCTTAACCCCATTGAGCACGTCTGGGACCTCCTAAAACGGCGAGAACGATTTGTCCAACCACTTCCACAAAACATCAGGGAGCTTAAACGTGTGATCTCGGCTGAGTGGGAACACATTCCACAGAACACCATCAAAAACCTGGTGGAAAGCATGCCAAGGTGATTACATGCCGTAATCGCTGCAAGGGGAGGTCATACTCGTTATATATTTTTTTAAATGTCTTTTTATCATAAAAATACTCGTTTCTTAATTTCATTATACCCATAAAAATGTCCATTTTAACACGACTCTTTGTTTACATTGACCAAAAGATCGATTGCAGGATTTAAGTGTTAAAAACTATATTCTCATTGATAATAAGAAATTTATAGTCATTTATGATAATGACATACTAAACATATTTATATTATCCATAGAAAAGCCAATGACTGTAAGGTGCCCGTTTTTTTTTTGCAAAGGAGTGTATATACTTAGTCTTGCCATAAATATTGTCACGAAGAAAAACATTTTTTTTTATTGCAAAAAAAATTATTACTTTTACAGTGTGTTAGTTTAATACATAGATATAAAACAATTTAAAATATAAAAAGCTTATTCGAGGTGGTCTCCATTGGCTGCAATACAGTCCTTTAAACGTTGAGGCCAGTTATCAATAGAAGCACGCACTCTTTACATGGGAAAATTCTTCACTGCCAATCGTATGGATTGTTTTAGGGACTCCAAATTATCATGGCGTTTAGAGCAAGCCGTACTCTCTAAAACTGACCATAAATCATAATCCAGCGGATTAAGATCGGGACTAGACGACGGCCAGTCTTCAGCTCTGATGAAGTCCGAAACGTTCACTTCCAACCAAGACAGCGTGGACCGAGCTTTATGACCCGGCGCCGAGTCTTGTTGGAAGGACCATACTTGGTTATTGAACATGGTGTTGTTAAGGGGCTTAACTACCTTCTCAAGAATGGTATCTTGATACACTTGTGCCGATGTTTTGATACCTTTTTCACAAAAATGTGGCTCAGTCACTCCTTCATAGCTAAACACCCCACCAAACCATCACTGAAGTCGGATAATGCCCATGTTGCACTCTGTCAACTAATTGGGAAGCTTCCTTAGAGCTTTGAGCATAAATACGGTCATTTTGTTTGTTAAAATGTTGCTCAATTGTAAAGATTTTCTCATCCGTAAACAAATTTTTTTGTGACCTCCCTTTGCGTACCGCTTCAGTAGTTGTTTCGATTTTACCACCCTATTCTTTTTTAAATTATTAGTTAAAAAATGACCAGTGCGTCTATTATAGGCAAGTCCTAAGTCATCTTTTAAAATACGCGACATGGTTCTGGGTGCTAATATCATCTCCGGAGATAAAATCATTTGCTTGCGGACAAGATTTCTTCGAATTCTTTCCCTTACTGCTTTGACCACCTTTTTCGTACGAACACTACGTGGACGGCCAGATCTTTTTGTGTCACAAACAGAGGAGGTCTCACTGTACCTATTAATAGCCCGGTACACAAACATTTGATTAATACCAAGCATATGGACAGCTTAAAAAAATGTATTTGGCTCCATACCAACTTTGTGTAATGCAATCACAGCGATTCGGTTCTCTTTATCACCCCACTCCATTTTAATATCGCAAAATATTGTACAATGTATTGGCGCCAAAATTAGAAAACTCAATGAACAATCGTATAAAAATGACAGATTCGAAATTCAAATGTAATATCTTTCTTATTTTTAATTGTTACAGTATTTATGGCCAGACTGTGTATATTTTATGTATGTTCGGACATAACTCAGTCATATATAGACGGATTTGCAAAATTCTTTTTTTTTCGAAAGAAGTTTACTCCGAAATGGTCCCATTTAAATTTCGTAAAGATCTGATGATGAGTTTCGGAGACTGACAACGGAACTCTTCAATAAATGCCAGCAAATCAACCGCGATTGCTGCTATCGCATATGTATGCATTGTTTACGCAATCACACATCATAACATACGCGTAAAGGGGCACGCAGATGTGTTCAGTATACCGCGGTTTGTGTCAACTTTGACAGAAATGAGGGTCATTTCTGTCAAAGTTGTTATTGGGGTACCTCTAATCTTGCAAACATATTATGAGTTTGTGTGGGGTAGGTATACAACAAAAAAGTGAAAAATAACTTTAATTTCGGAAGTCGGTGTCAAAAAACGAAAATGCAGAACCAACGACAACGACTTCCGAAATTAAAGTTATTTTTCACTTTAAAAAGGGTTTTTTTTTTGTTTAGTGTATGTTATTGCGATTGGTACAACGTGGGCGTTCTGTACCGAAATGCTTAAATAGAAAGGCGAGGAAATGCGAGGTTTTCAAGACAACGTAAGTGTCGTTAACATTAGATAAATAGTTTATCTTCGATTAATAACAGTTGAACGGACATTTTTGAACCGATATTGCTGTATTTTCTCCACTTAAAGACTGAAACACTAAAGAACATCCTGTCTGTAAACTGAGGACAAGCAGTTTTTTTCACATATAAAAGAAAACATACACGTTCTGCTAAAACAAAATCTAATAAACACATATAAAGAGCAAATGTTAATACATATAATAATATCTCGTGTGGCAGGCTGTACAATACGTGCATATAAAATTAGGCGTTTTGGTGCCGTGCCGCGTGGCGTACGTGCTCATTGTCGCTGACCGCGCTCGGCATGTGCGATGAGACGGTGGCCATCAGACGGATTCCAGCCACGGAACACTGCGCAGGGGATAGGGGGGGTAGCTAGGAATATTTGCTTAGAACCAGCACTTAGCGATAAATTACGCTTCGCTAGTGTTCACATGTGAGAAAATTTAGTTTTGTTTCTGCTTCTACGTAAGTAGGTACTTAGTTTCTTTTAGTGAAAAGTTGTTTGGTAAATAGCGTGTTTTAGATTATGTTTTTGTTTTCATGGGTGGGTAGGTATGACTTTTCCTCAGTTTAGATTTTCGTGAGTTATTTGAATGATAACAAGCTAGCTGGTTTTGATTGGTTTTTCTTACTAATTAAAGGTGAGTCATTATCGTTGTATGCGACTTCAGATTAAATAGGTATTTACATACTTTTTCACCTGCATAATTTATAAAATCTCTTCAGAGACGTACTTACGTGACTGGTTAATGAACATTACTAACTTACATAAAAGGTAACTTCTTCAATTTGATTTTCTGTGAAGCATTTTATTTTGAAGAAAAACTCTGGAACATAAATTCTTCACAATTTCAAATAAAATAAATTCAAATTCACACGATCTCCCATAACGACGTACATTCAAATACGAATATCTACGAAAAATCCGCAGCTTCCAATAAAGTGGAGAGGTGCTCCAATCACAAAAGTTAAATTGACGTCGCAACGACAATACCAATAAGAACATCCGAACTGCTCCGATCACAATACAATCATACGATTGATAGCCGCTCGGTAACATGAGAGAGATAGAGACATGCTCGGTGCCAAGAAAGACACACTTTTGGACAAAATAGCCTTTAAGAGTGGCGATACTAGTGTGTTCCCCTGGGTCATCCGCGCTACCTTTCTCACTGGCAAATATTACAAGTTCGGTCTGTACTTGAAACTTCAGAAGAATTGAAGTTTAATTAAAGAATTGGATTCAAGATTTAAGAAGGTATAGCACGCAAGCTGATCACACAGGATCAGAAAGTGTGGACCACTTCTCAACAACATGTAGGTCACAGTGATGAAATTCGTGGTCCCGTTTTATTAAGAGTGGTGTTACTGATTTTTATTTCAACATTTTCGTCTACTTATACAAATCTTGGAGAGCAATCAAAATCGCAAATAAGTACGTTATTATTACATTCTGAGTGATTCACGAAATACGATATAATAAAGACAAAGAAAACAGACAGGATTAATGTGTGTCACGTTGAGCTGCCCATTGAGATGTTACTCGCTATTACTTAGATTGCTACACACATACAGACAGACGATGCTTGGAATCTGGCGGCGAAACATTTCTGTGCTGAGTGTATTAGCTAGTAAACTGAAGAAGGACTTATTGAGATGCCTTTCAGTTCCGTGAAAGGATTCCCTTTTAAAATACTTTTAAAGACACTAAAATATCTGAGTTGTCATTGACGTATTTGGTTTTGAGAAGGCCACTCATTGGAATTAATGTGAGGAGGGAAGGATAAAACGTTGTCCTGCAGCGGAACATAAGGCGGTTTTTCGACAAGTGACTTACACATCCGACATTTTGTCGTCAAGTGACTTACACTCTCGACATTTAGTCGTCAAGTGACTTACACTCCCGACATTTAGTCGTCATGTGACTTACACTTGCGACATTTAGTCGTCATGTGACTTACACTCGCGACATTTTGTCGACCAGTGACTTACACTCCCGACATTTAGTCGTCAAGTGACTTACACTCCTGACATTTAGTCGTCAAGTGA
Source organism: Apamea epomidion (assembly GCA_947507525.1). Classification (NCBI taxonomy): domain Eukaryota; kingdom Metazoa; phylum Arthropoda; class Insecta; order Lepidoptera; family Noctuidae; genus Apamea; species Apamea epomidion. The sequence goes on along the minus strand of OX382230.1, from coordinate 21,616,140 downwards.
CTTACACTCCCGACATTTAGTCGTCATGTGACTTACACTCGCGACATTTAGTCGTCATGTGACTTACACTCGCGATATTTTGTCGACCAGTGATTTACACTCCCGACATTTAGTCGTCAAGTGATTTACATTCGCGACATTTTGTCGACCCCAAAAAATCATCATCATCATAATCGTCCTACAATGTTCCCACTGCTGGGACACAGGCCTCCTCTTTTCGAGAGGGAGTGGGCTATAAAAAAATAATACCTAATTTTATCTCTGCTCCAAGTCTTAAGTACCTAGAGATCCTCACGCCTCAGCCGCCGAGGGAGACGCTCCGGGCGTCGAGAGCCGCGTGACGACTCCCGGCCACCGTAGGCGCGGGCCTGCGGGCGGAGAGCAATGGGTAGCTCTCCGTCCGATCAGGACCAGGCCCGTGCCGGACGGCGCGTATGTGTTCCACGTGCGCCTCAGAGAGATGTCAGCGTAGTTGACGGGGCCCAACAGGGCCGAAGCCTGCCGGGGTAGCGGGATCGTCCGAAAGGGTTACCGCTGCCCTGGTACATAAAGGGCTAAGGAAGGAACACGGGTGGGTTTTAGTCAGTAAGAGTCTGACACTCCCTTCTGCTCCACCCAGAGCGGGAGGAGTCATTTGATGATTTCCCATCCACAAAAAAAAAAAAAGTCTTAAGTACCTATTACCCTCATGAAAAAAGAAAACTTTCTTGTTAGTATAATCTTTATCTCTTACAAAGGACACGTGAAAAATGCGAGGCAGTGTGTCGTTTCGAGTTTATTTAAATAAAAGATTGCAAGTTTAGGTGGGAGCGGAACGGAATCACCAGTCGTGCCCGTCTCGGTTATATCTCCTAAATGCATTTTGTATCCACAAGATGCTGCAGGAAGCTAAGATATTGTCTTTTACGAAATAAATACATGAAATGAGATTTTGTAAGGGGTTCTGTACATGGATTTGAAATGTTATTTTCGGGATTTTTAAATGAGTGGTTGTTGTGTTTTAAAAGATTGTTTTGTAACAAGTTTATGTATTTGTTATTTCATTATATGTTTTTTTGCAACATTTCAATACTAGCTTTTTATTGAAAAGCTTACTGAAATTCTTACATGCAAGAATTGAAGCATTTTCCCGATAGTGTTGGTGAGGGTGATGTTAAGGTGGATGCTCCAAGGTAGCCCGCGAAATTCTAATTTTCTTACGTTTTTTGCAATTTGCTGGTCAGTACTAAGTTGTACGTTGATTAAAATATGATTCGCGGCCGTAACAATTATGTATTTACAGAATTATAATCATTAGATTCAGTAATACAACTTGTTATGTTAGCATAATCCTAAAATGTCAAGATTTCATGAAATAGTCATTCAGTAGGATTAATTGATCACAGAGAGCCGTGTTGATGACTTTTGTCCCGTCGGGGGACTGCTCAATTATTAGCTTAACGTTCTGTTAAAGTTTAAAATAGTAGCGGTCACCCGACGAGACAATATTTAATCAAAAAATTTCATACATACTTACATACGGTCCTAATTTCAAGGTTATTTTTTTCCTTTTATAGGGTTTCACGTTTATACCTTTTTTGTTCTATTTGTGGCTATTTTTTCAACAGCTTTTTAAAAATAGTTTTAGGTATTTTTACATTCATACTATTTTTATTATTATTTTGGGTCGGGGGTTTTTTAAATTTTTTATTTCATGTTTTTTGTAGGGACTCCTTATTATTTCATTTATTTTATTTTCTTGCGTTTTAAGATTCAGGTAATTTGGTGTTTAATTATGTTTTTTGTAATTCACTATTTTGTGATGGCGGCCATCTGGGATTTGAAATTTATCATAGAGTATAGTATTCTACTAGTCAAGCCCTTTTATTTGACACCCACATTTTGGGAATGTTTAAAAAAAAATTGTAATTTACTATTTTGTGGTGGCGGTCATCTTGGATTTGAAATTTATCATAGTGTTTAGTATTCTACTAGTCAAGCCCTGTTCGGGATTGGATCCTTGCGGAATAAGTGGACTGTATTATCAATAAGAAACTGGTTTAATATAATAAGGTTACAAATATAATAATCCCGACATCTATCGCGTTATTTCGTTGTTACGGGTGCGCGTGTGTCTCACTCGGGCGCGCGAGGGCAAGTGGTCGAGGTGGCGCGGAACGTGAGCCGTGACCATGCGCGAGGCGCGTGCGGCTGGAGGCGACAACGACGGCGGGGGGCGGGCGGTGCGAGGGTGGCGCGGGTGAGCGCCGGTTCCCGCGGGCTGCGCGTAGACAAGCCCTTTCATTTGATACCCATATTGAAGGAGTTGTGAAAAAAAAAATGTAATTCGCCATTTTGTGGTGGCGGCCATCTTGAATTTGAAATTTATTATAGTGTATAGTATTCTTCTAGTCAAGCCCTTTTATTTGATACCCATATTGAGTGAGTTGTGAAAAAATATGTAATCCGCCATTTTGTGGTGGCGGCCATCTTGGACTGATTTTCATCAAACATAGCTAAGAACACTAGCGACAAATTCACCTTTCAAACAAAAAAAAACAAAATCAAAATCGGTTCATCCGTTCGGGTGCCATATACAGACATTCACACACACACACAGACACGTGAAACTTTATTACACCCCGTCGTTTTTGCGTCGGGGGTTAAAAAGCTTTCATGGATTAAGTTTTCATGTAAAATACGTTTGCTGATGTTTATTTAAAACATTAGGTACTGGGACATACAGCGGTGGCCCAAAGTTAATAACATTCAGTTATTACCTCACCTGTCACGGGTAGTACTCACAATTACGAGGGTATCAAAACGCGACGTTTGTGGAGTCTCGTTATTCTGAGCCGACAATTATTACAATTACCAATCCTCAGTTTTACATTCAAAGCCGGCCCAACTGTGACCAATTACCAACTTTTCTCATACAGCTTACAACAACCTTAAGTTTAGAAAGATACGGTCGATTTCGGTGTGATGGGGTGGTTGGTAGTGGTAAGTGTAACTATTTGTTTTTGCAGGGCCGTCCACGAACAAAGGTCCGTGCTAATGAACAGCCGGCCGACGCCCGAGCGCTATTTACGACGCCCTCAATGCCGGCCCCATTCACTGTTTTCTACAACCTAAGTGTTGCTTTTTAAGAGGCTGCATTCTCTTCCATTTATCAAAGCCAGTGTCGAAGGGTTCAGGAAAATTAGCTGGGTTTAGCGCTTTTTGTGTAACGTTGGGCACGAGTACAATGCTGCCTTGACGCTTTGGCGTACTATTAGTATGGTCTGTTCCAGAAGTACCTGATGAAAGTGTAAACAAATCATGTTCAGAATTTTTCTTAAACAATCTCTATACAAAGGAAATTAGTAGCACGTTATTACACATTAGTAGCACATTATTACACATTAGTAGCACATTATTACAATAATGTTGGTTTGAATAAAATTTTGGAAAACCCAGTAGCAGCCTGAAGTCTGGATCTGTGCCCGGTTCATGGCCACAGGCTCGCCCCCTGTATATGGGACTTAAAGATAACTGGTGAAATGTGGGTACTCTATATGTAGGCGCACCTCTGCCTAACCTTATATGCGTGGTATTATGTGTAAAATTATGAATTGAAATATCATTCAGGAAAAAATAACCTCTATTGTGTGTCAAATGTAAACATGCTTGGAGTGATTTAAAGGGGTTTGAAGATTCATGGCATACCCACCTGTCCGCCATTTTGTTTTTTTTTCTTAATGGCGGCCACGCATGCACGCTTTAGCAATCGATAGCTGACAATCCGGCAAACAGAAAACCAAACCCCTTAAAGTGTCACGGTTCCGAGATATTAACGTTCAAAGTTGATCACGTGACATCCATAATTTTTTTAACTTGCTTGCTTGCAGAAATACTTCTGGAACAGTCTATAGGTACCAACGCTGTATAATTATTTTTTTATTCGAGAGTTGCGGAGACTAGCCGGTCTTTATTACATGGAAAACAAAATGGAAAATATCACCGACAGGGCTGTTCACTTTTAGTCATATATCACAGGATCCATCATAGGTTTGACAGACACGAGGGGACGGTGAGTGCGATGTTTTCGCGTTCACATTTCCACGTCTCAATCATTCATGATACCTTTTGTGCACACGCGGTGAAACTTTAATATTTACAAGAAAAGAGACATAAACAAACTAGATTGGTATCTAGACCCATGGATAGAAATGTAGCGACATGTCTAGCCAAGGATAATAACAAGTTTTGGTTTTGTTGTAATCAGGTTCAAATAATATGTATTATTTCGATTATTTCCGAGTATTTGTAACTTTCTCATGTAACTTCAACATGTTGGTAATAACTAAGTATTTTGGTAGCAGCCCACAACTACGTAAATATTAAGGGTTAAAGTATGAAATTGCCGATTTATATTGAACATTTTAAATTCATTTTTTTTTTTAATTTAACATATTTATTTAATCAAATTAATTGCCATTATTATCTATACATGCCGCCATGTAATAGGAAGGCCATTTATGCGTTTGCGATAGAACTCTCGTGATCTAGATTCGACAAACTGTGTGAAAGCATTTTGTACTGCCTCCTGAGAAGAAAACTTTTTATCACGTAGAAAATTGTCCAAATCAGGAAAAAATTGGTAGTCCGTTGGAGCAAGGTCTAGCGAATACGGAGGGTGGCGAATGGTTTCTAATGGCAGTTCCTGTAGAGTTAAAACAGTTTCTCGTGCTGTATGAGGTCTCGCGTTATCAAGGAGCAATAATGGTGAAGATCGATTCATGAGTCGGGGCTGTTTCACTGCTAGTTTTGCTATCATTGTTCGGAGTTCGGCACAGTAGACATCTGCTGTTATTGCTTGACCAGATCGAAGAAAGTTATAGTGAATAACACCATGCTGAGATCACCAAACAGTTACCATTACCTTTTTATTGGTAAGCTTTGCTTTAAGACACTGTTGCGGCGTTTGACCCGGGGCCAGCCATTGTATTTTTCGCTTACGGCTATCGTATAGAATCCACTTTTCATCACATGTCATAATTCGATCCAATATTCCTTCATTTCTGTATCGATTCAATAAGGCAACACAAGTTTCAACACGTGTTTCTTTCTGCAGATCAGTCAAATCATGAGGCACCCATTTCTCATATTTTTTTTATTTTATTGATTTGACGCAAATGAGTCAATATTGTTGGTAAGGTAACGTTAAACCATGCCGCTAATTCCTGGGTAGTTTGGCTCAGATCGGCTTCCACCATCTTTCAATTCATTGTTATTCGCCTGTGTGGGCAGTCTTCCACGTGGCTCGTTCTTGAAATCAAAGTTTCCATCACGAAAGCGTTTAAACCAAAATCGCACGGTGCGTTCATTAGCAGTCCCCTCTGCAAACGTAACATTAATATTGCGAGCTGTTTCTGCAGCGTTAGTTCCGCGTCGGAACTCGTATTAAAAAATAACTCGAATTTTCGAAGTATCCATCTATCTTGTAAGCTGAATAAAAAAAACAACTGAAAGTCGATAATCGAATCTTGCACATTTTTTATAAGAAGAACTTCGTAGGTACCATTTATGATAAAAGTTTCACTCAAAAATCTCAAACCATGAAGGTTCTATGTCAATTCGAAGTAAGTACCTATTACAATAAAACGGCAATTTCATACTTTAACCCCTATTATTATAACGAAGGGTTTCAAACCTTTTGGTGGCCTTCACCTGCCTCCTAATCGGAACTAGGTAATATCAAGAGTTTGGCTGGTTCCAATTGTAACTATAAATAAATACTGGCTCTGATGCATGTGTGTACTCAATCATTTTCTATATTTGTTGTGGATGTGAAGGCGGTTTTCTTTAACAATTGATAGTAATAATGTTTCCGTAAAAATAGAAAGAATTGATGTTTTGTGGGATTTAAGTATGATAGATGTGTTATATTATAAGGTATAGGATCAGAAAGTTTCGTTCTACGTAATGTATTTCGGGACTACAATCTTCACTTACATACGGTAAGTATTCAAATTACCATGTTGTTGTTGTTGTTGTAGGCCGCCCGTCAATAGTAACACTTCGACCAAAAGCTGGCCCATGTAGTGCGGAGTTATAAACGAATAAGAGGCCAGGTTATACTGGTTTTGTTACTACTAACGTACAGTCGCGGTCTGAAAATGCTTACCACCTTAAGATTTATAATTATTCGCAGTAGTCCGGCTACTTTCTAACGACGTCAGTTCTGCAATGCGACCAGACTGTTATGCGACCAGATTAATTTTGAGGCATGATATTATGAGCTTCCGCATTAATGAGTGCGATTATAACGCCATAAAGATCATAAGATTAATTCTGACTTAATCTTCCGATTTGACTAGACTTAAAAGTTTTTTCGTTGGTAAATATAGCAATCGATCAATGAAAATCAAGATATTGCCGCGCAAAATTACGTCGAGCTGTGTTGTGGTGAGGTTTGAGTACAACTTTAATAGAATGATGTCTGTAGTATAGCCCCGCTCGGTGCAAAGCTCGTCGAACCGTCCGAGGACTCACATCATACACAGCAGCAAAATGACTAGATGATGTGAAGCCGCGCTCTTCGTAATGTCGAACCACATCTGCGTGTTTTGCGTGGATGTGACGCATGTCAACCATTTTGAATTGTTTTTTTTTTCTTTAATTTGTTTTTATATTCTTATTTGCGTCATGTTTACCGCAAATAAATCTAATCTTTCATATCAGTTATTTGCGCGGTTGCTACTATCGGCCGTCGTCCTGAATAGCTTCTATGGTCAGTTATTAGCCTTTCTTCGCCATGACACCGAATCCAGTCCATTTTTATTATATTTTATTATATTTCACACCTAATATTTTTGATAAATGTAACAAATGCAAGTATGTCAATGTGTCAACTTTTAAATTAAGAAATGAGTTTCATCATCAAAAAGTCATTTATACTATTTCAGTTAGAATAGATACTTCACAACTACACAAAACAAATAAAACTAGTAAACAAATCAATTCGCAACTGCTCACGACCACACATTAAAAGGCCTGTTGTTTCAAACGTTTGGTTAACGAGAGTAATAAGTAACTAGATATAGCATTTTAGACTTTACTGCACACAGTGTGATAAAGAATCATCTAATTTGAAAAGTGATAAACATTTTTATACCGCGACTGTACGGCGTACCGTACATAATGTTTATCCGCTTATGCATGTCGCCTGAGACACTGCGTTGATCCAATTTGCTGTGAGTCCTGCATCACATAAATATTGGCTCTCGTTACGCAGTGAGAGTGCACAAAGTGAGAGAATTCACAAAGCCTTCTACACACTGCAGCCAAATGTCTTTGCGACTCACGAGTACACAACGCCGAGGTTCACTATTCAATAATAATCTTTGAACATTCTTGAACGCGCAAATGTTTTAAGATTTGGTTACTAAACCTGCGTTTAGTTTACTATAGCTAGTAGCTGCTGTTACGACTTGTAAGATATATGTACGTCTAATTCAAGTAGACACATGTTACTTTATACCTATCCATATAGTACCTACACAGGGTGGCGGGGACATCGACGCGCAACATGTTACCATGGATCCAGTACATGACATGATTCTGCAAAATCAGCTGTTCAATACATTTCTACCGCGTATGTACTTAGTGCATTTTTCTTTTCTATGAAACAGCTGACTTTCATTTAGATAACCGACGGAAAATGTCTCCGCTAAGGGGTCTAGAATCATTAGTACTGCATTCAGGGTAACAGTTGGCGCGATGATGTCCACGCACACATACAGGGAGTTATCATACTACTTTAAAGATATATAGTGTTTCAATCAACATTTTTCATAGGTGTAACCTAGCTTTAGATCAGTTGAAACACTTGAAACCGAAACGTTTGTAAGCACTTTTACATCCCACACACCATAAAACGTAGTTGAAACTGATACTACGATTTCGTTTCAGCTTCCCTAGCTGCGTGTGTGACCTACACAAGTAAAATATGAGTGACACGTACACGCACAACACACAATTTATCCGGAGGTCGCACAAAAAATCCAATTTAGATTTGCAAAACTGGCTTGTAGGAACGGTGAGGTTACACGAGCAACTCAATTTCTCAATTCTAGGCAATATATAAATTGGCCGAATATTACGTCACGACCATATCAAACCGTTTACTGCGATCGATGCAATCATTGTAATAATTGTTACTAGGAGGATGGAGCAATGTGCCTACGACCAACATGGGTAGCTAAAATCGCGCATTCCTGATTTTTTAAAATAAAATCTTGTGTTAGTCATAAATAGCTCGTTGTTGCCAAAAATTCAGAGTTAACCAATATTGCTAAAATTGCACAATGAAGATGTCATATAAAGAATAAAGATGCTAATGAACTAGATTGCTCCACTACAACGGGTACTGCAGGCATTCATTTCTGAAAAATTGCTCGTGTAAGCGGTTCTCAACGTTGAGTACCGTCACGCTTCTCGTTTGAATCAGTAGCTCGGCAGGCGACTGGCAGCGTGGCGGCGCGGTGAACGAGGCCGATCCGGGCAGCCGACGGGTTAATTGAAGATGTAACGGGCCCGCGCTATGAATAATTCACAGGAGCGAGCTCTGGCGGATCGCCAGCCGCGTTTAAGGGTTGAGAGCGATCGTAGCGAGGCGGAATGTTAAGGTAATGTGGGGCAGGTTGGGCTCGATATGGGTTAGTGTCGGATTGCTACTGTAGTGGAGCGAATGTCGAAGACTTGTAAGAACTGTGAGGATGACATGACAGCAGCGGGAGATGATGATAACGTAAGATGATGTGCCCAGATAATCATTGCTGAACTAACGTAAAGATGATTTTGATCTTGTTTGTATGTTTTTAATTATTCTGAATTTCACAATCTGTATTAAATCTTAATAATAATATAATACAACTGATATTTGGGTATATCGGAAGCGTTCGGCATCAATGTTACTGACATGACGCAATCGCTGATGGAGCGCTTCTTTGGCCGCCTGAAAAAGTTAAGTCTTCTAACAGGCGGAAACAAGGTGCGTGCCTTCAACAGTTGGGTTATGTGGTTTTGATGTACTCTTTCGGCATACTCAAATGAACTCAAACCGAACTAGACGCCCTGGATAGGAGGGCCCGTACGCTACTGACCTTAATCTGACTCGAATGCATCGAATGCATCACCCACGGTCATTGGTAATGAGGCTGTATATCCCGCGAAAGTGTGGAGGTCGAGGCTTTTTAAACGTTAAGACCCTCCACAATCGCGAGATATGCAGTCTCAGGGAATATTCCTTAGAAACCGACTTGGGTATGCATCGAGATGTAGTCGTGGTGGACAAAGGCCTCACCGCGCTCTCTTTGGCTAAAGAGAACTGGCGCAAGCCAGTAGTGCTTGACACCAATGATCTCATGGAAGTATGGCAGAGTAAGGAGCTTCACGGACGCTTTTACCGGGCCCTACATGGACCCAATGTAGATCTACTAGCGTCCGTGGCCTGGCTGCGTTTCGGTGACCTCTTTGGAGAAACCGAAGGTTTTGTCTGTGCAATTATGGACGAAGATAAGATGACGAAAAATTACTGGAGATTTATTGTGAAAGACGGCATGGACATCTGTCGGGCATGTCACCGGCCGGGAGAATCAATCAGGCATATTACTCGTATCTCCGGGTGTTCTCGTCTAGCTAACGGAGAGTACTTGCATAGACACAACGTTGTAGCCAGGATAATCCATCAGCAACTTGCTCTGAAATACAGCCTTGTGGAATCGGAGGCGCCGTACTACAGGTATGTGCCCGACCCAGTTCTCGAAAATGGAAATATCACATTGTACTGGGATCGATCCATCATCACTGACAGGACTAAGCTACTAATGAGCCTGATATAGTGGTGGTGGATCGATCAGAGTGGCGCGCAATGACTGTTGACATAACCGTTCAACATGATGAGAACCTCGTGAAAGCCGAGAAAGATAAACAAATCAAGTATCTTGACTTGGCTCACGAGGTTGTCGACATGTGGCATGTGGACTCAGCAATCATTGTGCCGATAGTCGTGACAGCCGGTTAATAGCCAAGAGCCTCGACCAACACCTAAGGAGGCTCTCGTTGGAAAGGATCCGGCAGTTGGAAAGGATCCGGCAGTTGGGTCTCGAGGTGGCATTGCACAAGTCCGAGGCCATGTCCTTTCATGGGCCCCGGTACGGGCCACCTTCGGGATCCCAACTGATGGTAGGAGGGGTTCACATCGGCGTCGAGACAACGATGAGATACCTGGGTCTCGTCCTCGACAGCCGGTGGAACTTCGTCGAGCATTTCCGACGTTTGGCCCCCAAACTGGAACGGGCCGGGGCCGCCTTAAAGCGGCTCCTGCCCAACCTTAGGGGGCCAAACGCCTCCTGCCGGAGGCTTTACGCGGGGGTCGTGCGGTCCATGGCCCTTTATGGGGCCCCGGTATGGGCGCGTTCACTGCGGCTTCGAGCCGCACACTACCTGAACGCGCCCCAAAAGGTGGTAGCCATAAGGCTTATCCGGGGATACCGCACGATCTCGGGCGAGGCAGCAAGCCTCCTTGCCGGACTGCCACCATGGGATCTGGAGGCGATAGTCCTCGCGCGCCTGTATGACTGGCGCGCGGAGGCACTACGTCGGGGGGAAACTCTGCACCCGCGGCAAATCGCTGCGGAGCGGACGGACCTCCGGCGCGGTCTCATGGTGGAATGGAAGGCGCGACTATCGCAACCCAGCGCAGGGCACGCCACGATAGCGGCGGTAAGACCCCTCTTTGAGGAGTGGCTAGGGAGGCGTCACGGCGCTCTCACCTACCGCCTGACGCAGGTCCTCTCCGGACACGGATGTTTCGGGAGGTTCCTGCACATCATCAGGCGGGAGGAGACGCCCGGGTGTCACCACTGCGAGGATCGCCCAGAGGACACGGTGGAGCATACGGTGGAGGTCTGCCCCGCTTGGGCAGAGCACCGCCGTGTCCTCGTAGAGGCGGTCGGCAGCGGCGGCGACCTCTCGCGCCCGGCCCTGGTGCAAGCCATGGTCCGGGGCGAGAGGGAGTGGGAGGCGGTCACCTCCTTCTGCGAAGCAGTCATGCTAGCGAAGGAGGTGGCGGGATGGGCGAGGGAGAGATCCTCACGCCTCAGCCGCCGAGGGAGACGCTCCGGGCGTCGGGAGCCGCGTGACGACTCCCGGCCACCGTAGGCGCGGGCCTGCGGGCGGAGAGCAATGGGTAGCTCTCCGCCCGATCAGGACCAGGCCCGTGCCGGACGGCGCGTAAGTGTTCCACGTGCGCCTCAAAGAGATGTCAGCATAGATGACGGGGCCCGACAGGGCCGAAGCCTGCCGGGGTAGCGGGATCGTCCGAAAGGGTTACCGCTGCCCTGGTACATAAAGGGCTAAGGAAGGAACACGGGTGGGTTTTAGTCAGTAAGAGTCTGACACTCCCTTCTGCTCCACCCAGAGCGGGAGGAGTCATTTGATGATTTCCCATCCTGAAAAAAAAAAAAAAAAAGGAGGCTCTCGTTGGGCAGCTGGATCAAGGGCTTGATTCAGAAAGCGGTACTTCTGGACACGGCTCGCATTGTCAGGAATTCTCGATACCAGTGGGCTACTATTTTTTATATTTTTAAATGTGTTTTTTTATCTTTTTGTTTATAAAAATATTTAAAAATGTAAATTAAGTATAAGTAAGGAAATATAATTTCATTAGAAAATGCGTGACTAGCATGCTCGAGAATCGCTTCGAAGAAAAGATAAAAAGCATGTACATTGATAGCGTTTTAATATGCATTAGAAATATGATACATATTTTCTATGTATTATGAGCGCAAACTAACTAGCGCTTGATGTCCTAACACACGCGACATAGAAGAGCAAGTATTTTTCAGGCAAACAGTGCTCGTCTTTTTGTTCCGTCGCAACGCTTCGTAATAAGATCTGTAAAATTCACACTGAATTTTTCACTGAGCTAACTGAAGGAGTGTGTGTGTATGTTTGTATCAAACAGCGAGATTGTGTTAGTGACGTGATACTGTTGTAATAAAGTTAAAAGGATTTATACGGTACGTGAATATTCTGATGTTTATTTTTGTCCTCATTTTAGAATGAAGCACTTCATTAGTTTTAATAATATCTAAGGTTTGTTAAAGTATAGATAGGTAGGTAGTGTAGATTCTGATATCCATGCACTGAAAGAAATTCAAAAGTCACGGTTGAACTTCGTTCTGGCGTTGAACTAGAT